>OY720174.1:15511250-16735000 GCA_963082885.1 Parascotia fuliginaria | reverse complement strand
AGAAGTCAAGGGGAGTCAAGGGAAAGCCAGGGAGAAGCGAGGGAGAAGTGAAGAGAAAGTGAGGGCAATGTGAGAGGAAAGTGAGAGGAAAGTGAGAGGAAAGTGAGGAAAGTGACGGGGAAGTTAGGGGAAGTGAGGGAGAAGTGAGGTGGAAGTGCGGGAGAAGTGAGGGGGAAGTTAGGGGAAGTTAGAAGTGAGGGGAAGTGAGTGGAAGTGAGTGGAAGTGAGGGGAAAGTGAGGGGGAAGTGAGGAGGAAGTGAGGAGTGAGAGAAAAGTGAGGAGTAAATGAGGAGGAAGTGAGAGGAAAGTGAAGGGGAAGTAAGGGAGATGGGAGAGGAAGGGAGGGGGAAGGGACAAGGCAGGAGCTCTCGAATGCAGGGAAAGGGATAAGAAGTGATAAGAAGGGAGAAGAAAATGAGGGGAACGAAGGAGAAGAAATGGGGAAGTGCTAGAGAAGAGAGGAGAAAGCGAGGAGGCAAGGTAGAGAGAAGTGGAGGAAAGGGCAAGAGATGCTCGAGGAGAGGCAAGGGATGCTGAAGGAGGTAAAGAGGAGAAGAGGGAGGTGAGGAGAGAAGCGGAAACTGTGGAGAGTGGAGAAAAAGGGCGATAGGGAATGAGGGGAAGGGAAAAGTTATTGTAGTGAATATTTGCCTTTGTGTATTGTATTTTTTTTTACGAGGGATATCTTTAGGTAGGTGAAAGAGGGTTTGTATGAATGGGAGATTAAAAATACTATGGAAAACAGTATTTAAACAATATAAAAATGTCTATTGGAAAAATCAATATTCACGCGAGCGAAGCCGCGGGCAAAAGCTATCTATATACATAAAAGCAAAATGTCACTCACTTACTCATCACGAAATCTCAGAAACAACAAGTGCTAGGAATCTCAAACTTTGCATGATCGTTCCTATTAGGATATAGGTGCTCACTTAGACGGGATTTTGCAAAATCCATCCTCTATGGGTGTATAAAGGGGTGACAAAGTTTGTATGAAACTTCTATAGTTTTTATAGTAGGATTACCAAATTACTAGAAAATACTCTTTTTTTAATATTCAGAAACTACCCTTATTAAGTGAGCAAATAAGAGTCGAAGTTTGTGTGAAAGTGGTTCATCAGTTTTAGCGGTAGCGGGTTTAAATGAGATTCGCCATAGAGATGGATAATACTGATATTTATTACTGATACAATGTACGGTTGCCGTAAAATCTGGCACCCATCTGAATTTTCACGCGAACGAAGTCGCGGGCAACAGCTAGTCTATAATATGTATGTATTTACAAAAAAAAAAGTATATAAGTAGTATATCAGTTGTTTAGTACCCATAACACAAGCAAATATAATTGCTTAATTTGGGGCTAAGATGGCTCTGTGTAAATGTGGTAGAATATTATTATTATATTATAGTTATAAGGTGCATTTTATGCTTTTTGTTTAATTATCTCAATTTTGGCATATGTGTGGATTGGTTCCTTTTTGCATAAGTAGGTCCAATTGTTTTTTTATGCTTATTAGTTTAAAGTGTAAGTTAAACTTACTTGTGATTTTTATTATTAGTATCTAGGTACATTTGTTTTTATTATAAAGTCAATTTAAATTTTATAAAAACCATGTTTTAAATTTATAATAATTGATGCGATACCTATAATCTTGTTTTAAGGGAAGTTTTGTGTTAGTTGTAAGTTTAAAAAATGAGTGTATTTTAATAACTTTTAACTTCAGTTTGATCGATAATGATCTAATACTTTATAATTCTGTTGCGTTAAAATGCCGTTAAACTATAAGGTTTTAAGTTTAACCGCGTTTAAGCGTAACAATGAATCAAGTTTTGTACTCTTATTTAAACACATTTATAGACTACCAGACTTAAAAGCAGTGAACGGACGTTAACCACGTTTAACATGAGGTAGTTCCACAAGTATTAATGATAAGCTAAATTGACATTATGTGCTATACCGACATTTTAGTTACAATTAAGTTCTTTTGTTTTTTATGTTTTTAACAAATAATATTTTTTATGAAATAGAGACACTAAAATGCCGTTACGCTAAGCGTAGTGGCATTTTAGCCGCTGACTTATTAGATTTTTGTAACACCAATGGTATACTAAAACGCAAAAAAACGTTTTATTATAAAATTTAATTATATTTACAAACTGACAGGAGAATAAATTGAAAGTATTTCATTTGATCTATATCTTGGTACCTTTAAATCTCAAATAATTGTTGTCATTTGTAAGTGACAACGGTTTCAATTTTTGCCGCGTTTTTTGAGTGTTTACTCAAAACTCGACTTTGGCAGTTAACGGCATTTTAGTTATACCACGGTAGAGCTGGATTTTGAGTTTATTGGTTTAACCCACAGTAGTTATTTTTATTTCTACTACATATTTAACAAACGTCATGATTCTAAACACTCATCTTTGCTTTCGCTACTATATAAATAATAAATATATAAATAATATATACTAAAAAATATACATACTTACTAAACGAAATAATAAAAGATACTAAAAAAATAATTCATTATTTTCGCGTCTATCAGATTTTAGCTCTGCGGTTTCGGACAAGTAAGGTCATTGTCTTATAGTTGTGCTACTGCTACTTGACGCTAGAGGGCGGACTCGCACGCAATGTTTTTTTCGGGTGAGGCGCGGGGTGGTGAGGAAGCGAAACGCTCAAGGTCATATGTGACGGAACGCCCTTAAGTATCTATTCTATTAAATTAGCATTTACGTCACTTGTCTAGGTCCCCGGGTTTGGAATAAGACATTTTGATCAAGTCGGATCATAACTTGTTTATTTTTCGTGTCACGTTTTACAATCATTAGGTGCTACAGAATATTCTGACAATCAATTTCTGCGTGGTATAATGTAGTATAAGATCTAGGAGTTGTGGTGAGCAACCAATAAATGAGTTACCTCTCAAATTGGAGACGGTTGAGGAAAAGCTGCTACAAGCAGTAAATGTCTTTGATCTTATAGAAACAATTTGTTACACTATAAAATACTTTTACTTAACAAAAGTAACTGTGTTAATTTGTAGTTATTTCTCAAAAGTAAGTAAATAGAAAATCGAAACGTAATACAGTTTTAACCTTCACTAAAAACAATTTTATACCATTTATTATAACTTTCGCAGCAAAACAATAACTATTTTGACGTAGTTCTAGTTTACCGCAGTTGGTACAAAAGACATACGAGTTTAGCTCTGGATTTTTGCTTTTTACTAATATCGTAATAAATCTACTCGTTTTTTACCTCAACTACAATCGTAAATACTTTAGCTTTCGATAGGTAAAAGCTAAATCATCATCAGCCCAAAAACATTCACAGCAGAACGTAGGTTTCCTCCAAAGTTGCCATAGTCACGATACTATACAGATAGATTGATAACCGCAGTAAAGTGATTTTACGTACGCAGGTAACGCTTCTGTAAAGTATTCTCTTTTGTGGCACCTAAGGAAATAGGATGTTTGTGTATTCTGGACACAAAACCACACGGCCACAGTCAAAGGCTAATTATAATAATAATAAAATACCAGCCTGTTACTGTCCCACTGCAGGGCAAAGGCCGTTTTTGAGACAGGCTGATTAATTACCTTTATATAAAGGTAATTAATTAGTAATTACGTTTAAATAAAGTTAATTAATTAGTTTTTCGTTTAAATAAAGGTAATTAATTAGTAATTACTTATATTTAAAGACACCTATATTAACACCTGTAGTTTCTGAGGGACAATATTCTTCATATTTTTATGTCTAGGTTGTTGTCCTAATCTAACTAAACTGTGTAGGTAAGCAGGCACAACTGTATTATAGCATACCTGTATTTCGGCGGTGTATTATTTATTATATTACTGTATCTCGTCCTCAAGACCGTAAACTTTAAATAACATTATTCCTTCGTCGCGTACGTCCCAAAACTTAAACAATAAATACAGATGACAGCAATCTTATCTGTGAACTAGATCTGTATTTGTAGTATGGAGATCGTACCCTTGATAGTAGACCGAGCACCGTATCAGTGTGGAGGTAACCGCCATAATCAATACCCGATATGGGTTCAATAACTTTACTTGAGTAAGAATACGGTATGATATGCCGACCTCATAGTTAAAACGTAAAACCCACAAAGCAACACGTCGCATATAGTATAAAGGTACCTACGAATTTTGTGCGAAACAATGTGTTTTGTTTCTAATCTAAACTAATACCATAAAAGGGATTTTTTTTTATATGTTTATTAGAGATAAACTCACAATCTACGTAACCGATTAACAATATCTTTTACCTATATAAAGCTACAACAATAACGGGAAATATAGGCTATATTTTTGTGGTATACCTACCCACGCGGGCGAAGCCGCTAGCAATAGTTAGTACTGTATAAAGCACAAGTTCCGCATATTATTTAAATAGCCAGCCACAATTTCACGGATCATAACTGCGAAGAAAGTTTGGATCACTGTATACGCGTGTTGTGTTGTGTGTTACGCGGAAAGAGCCCTGACAAATTGTTTAACCTAGTGGCATCTTCACCTTTCTACAATTACACCACTCGACTAGTAGAGGTTACTTGTACCATCTGGAAACGTTCTCGTCTAACACAATTTTCCTCCGATATTCATTTGTGTAGATTAAAATTTTAGAACGGACTAGGTATGTGTAAAGGATTCTCGCATGGTAAAATAATGTCTATATAGAAGGTCTTAAGACAGTACTAAAGAGCGATACTTCCAATTGTACATAAGTGAAAGATAATGTGTGTTGCAAAGCATGATATACCTAAACAATAGGTAAGTTGTAGCAAAAAAATAAATGTATCAGATGGTTCTCATAACACCGTAGACATAAAAAAACAACTTTAGTGACGTAGAAAAATATGATAATATTTTTTCGCTATTGCAATGAGATGATGAAGTATGTAATTATTTTTTGAGCTCACCTAAGCATGAAATGTTACATGATTTGATATGTACGGTCCAGTGAACATTACATACAGTTCAATGTTGATGATAGTTACGTTTTGACAAGTGTGCTAGGTTAAACAAGCGGAATTGATGTGTTGATAGCATCTGTACGTCGATATTTCAAAACGATTTATGTTATAGATAAAGTTGTCTGTAAAGTAACGAAAATAATTATATGATAAATTGGTTATTGTTTCATAGTGTGGTAATCGTGTATCTGATTCGTATCTGTAATATTAATTGAATTTTTTGTATCTGATTGGTCCAAAGACTTTAGAATTACCAGTAGATAAGTTAGGTATAAGGTTTTTTGACACTTGAAATGTAAGACCATATTTGAAGCTTTTAGAAATTGTTAGTATTTTTCTTATTTAATTTGCGATATCATCAATTATTGGAGTCATTTTTATTACATAGAAAAGAATATACACGTTGAATGATAATAATCTTTAAACACTTTAAGTTTAAGTTCTATCATTATTAACCATCAGACAGCTTTAAGTAATAACTAACGTTCTTGACATTATGGTATTAAGAACTCTATCAACGCTTTAAGTGAAGATTTTAAGTTTAATAGAATAGATATTTGTTTTGAAAATAACAATTGCGAAAGTAGTAGAACTAGTTAAAGAGAAAGGACAGTTGTTGGGAACTGTAGTTAATAGAAGAGGAAAACTGATTGGCCATTTGATACGAAACGATAATTTATTTAAGACCATTTTAGAGGGAAAAATTGAAAGTAAACGAGGAAGAGGAAGACCAAGGCAGAGTTTTATAAAACAAATTATAGAATACCTAAAAGTCGAGTCGTACCAAGAGGTTAAAATTAAAGCAAAAGACAAAGAACAATGGCGGATGCTTCACTGACAAGAGCTGAGGTCTTAAATCAAGAAGAATAAGAAGAAGAAGAATAGATATACTAAAGTTAATATAAAATATTTCTTAGAACCTTATAGTTACATTAGGTTTTTATTTTTAACACAGTCGTGGATATACATGCTGACTGGCCACGGCCGGTGCATGGTCGAAACGTCAATCAAAAACGTAAATATATAGCAAATTATACAAAAAGAAAGCCTAAAAGTTATCGAAAGTAACAAAAAACACAAATTGATTTATAAAATAGAAAGAAACAATAAAAATGGTATGTGGGTCAGTGTGACAACAAAATGCCTCCATCATGTAATTGTGAAATCAAAATAACTGTAGATAACTATTAACAATTACTATATTAGTGATGCATCTATTCATTACAAGTAGCGATTTTGTCCAAATACTTTCACAATTGAGGGTTATCGATAGTAGAAGCTTATTATTGTTCCCACGACTGTAGTTCGTCGACATTGGCGTGTGCGATCCTCATTACAACCTGCTTCCGCAGTAACTAATGGGTTCTGTACTTTCTCGCTTCTTAATGTTTGGTTGCATATGCCGATATATGGCTATCGTAATAATATGTTTAATAATGCATTTGTTCTTGTAATTGATTTTAGTTTTGTATTTGTTAATTTCCATGTCTTTATTTACTTATAAATAACTGTAACTCGTTACCTTTAAATCAAAATTAGTGTCGGTAAAAAAATAATAGATCAATATAGTTTTCACCTTCAAATTCCTATCACACAATTTTAAATGAGTCTTAAATCTTATCTCATCTTCGTCAAATAAATTTTACCGACAAAAAATAAAAGTAAAGTTTAACTTAGAGTTAACTACAATTTCAGTATTTGTACATTAGCTAACAAACCTTTGCATTTAAATATAAAAATCCCGATCAAATCTAAACACCTGGTTTGACAACAAAAACTTTAAATTGTGTCGTAGCAAAAGAATTTCAACATTCAAAATGATATTTTATGGTAACGACCGCGGCGTGGGTGCACATGGTTTGAATACTTAAAATTCGTCAGTGTCATAATGTCCTCACATAAATAAACGTAATATGCAGACACTGAGAATACCTAGTACAATAAAGAAATAATGAATTACGCTTAACGGTTACTGATAGTTATAATAAAATACTGAAGTATATAAAGAAAAAATATGTTTAATAAGAATAGCAAGATTCAATTGTCACGCAATACCCAAAAATACATAAAATAAATAGCCTGAGCTGCCTGCGAGCTCACAGCGAATAAAATGAAAATACTCCTACAGTTTACTTAAGTTTAACCATTTTAAACATATACAAAATATACAAAAACCACAAACACCTAATTGAATTCAAAATCGTTGAATCGAAATAATAAATGATTAGATTAATCAAACATTGACACGTTATACATAAAACAATGTTCTATAGAAACTCTTTGTAATAACCGTTGCATCCCGATCGGCTTATGGAAATTCCAATTAAAAGTGGTACGAGTAAATCAATTGCTCCAATATCTGGTTAATTAGTGATGATCAATTTAGTTTGGAATATACAGCTTCGAGTTCAATGTGGGCGGGCTAAATGATGTTGCAATGTTATTCCACTACATCATTAATACAAATATTTTGTGCTACCTGCTAGCCATGAAAACAACGTCTGTTATAATGATGATAATGCTGGAAGGACAAATATATCTATTTATATAAAATTGAAAACTCACTCACTCACTCATCACGAAATCTAAGAAACTACAAGTGCTAGGAGTCTCAAATTACACTTGGGGGTTCCTTTTATGACATACTTAGGTGCTCACTATGATGGAATTTTGCGACATTTATTCCTTAAGGAAGTTTAAAGAGGTGACAAAGTTTGTATGAAATTTCTATAGTTTTTAAAGTAGGATTTTCAAATTACTACTACTACTACTACTAATCATTTTTTAATATTTATAAACTACACTTAATAAGAATCGTAAGGTCTTGTGAAACTTCGTCAGTTACAGTGGCAGTGGGTCAATAGATTTAAATGGGATTCGCCTTATAGACGGATTATGCTGATATTCATTTAGTACTGATACAATGTACGTTTGTTGTAAGATCAGGCAGGCAATATTCTCATATAGGCACACATCTAAATTTTCTCACGCGAATTAAATCGCGGGCAACAGCCAGTATAAACTTTAACTAACTAATTTTATCACAAGAAAGTAATACCCAATCGGTGTTGGATCATTGTTTTTCTGCCGCCATATTCTGTTACAGTTGCACCATAGTTATTTGGTTGTCAGACTGTGCTACTGGAGTACCTATGTATCGCCGCCAGTTTGTATTATGTATCTATCTACTAGTGGGCGGTGGGATTGTTACACCCCGAGGCTAATTAAAAACATTATTAACACATAATTTAGTGGGCCGCTTGGTTCGTTTACCATTTCAGGTTATGAAAAAGCAATTTTAGAGAACAGGATAACTTTTATACTTATTTCACTAAATGAGGCACACTGATGTTTCTTTTCTCGTTCAAATTAAAGCAAACAGGTGACCTCAATCCTCGCAAGAATGTATAAAGTATTATTAGGCAGAGGGTAAAGTCGAAATGGCTCAGTGGATCAGGCACCCGATTTGTAAACACTAGGTAGTGGGTTCGAATCCGGGCATTTCCAATGTGATTTTTTAAATCATATGTACTTTCTAAGTTTATCTTTGAGATTTCTGTCTGACAGTAAAGAAAAACATAGTGAGGAAACCAGGACTCAAAAGTCTGAAATTGCCAATCCGCCTTGAGCAAGCGTGGTGATAAATGCTTATGCCTTCTCTATATAAGAAGAGGCCATTGCCCTACAGTGGGACAATAATCAGGCTGGTATTATAGACAAGAGGTTCCAGATTCAGTTCTAAAGAAAGCAATGTATTATTATCATAAGCAAATGTGGCTTTTACTGCAAGTACGATTGTACGAACAATGGTGACAGAGGCAGGCAGGGGCATCTCGGACACAAATCGTCTTTGAGATGACCGCTTGTTAGTGTGCATCCATGTGCAATATAAAAATAGATTTTAAGCCTCTGCTACAGGCAATCCAAAAAATAATTCAATAAGCTCTTCTGCATTAAGATTCTACATTTATCGATTTTAATATTAAGTCTATTGACGGAATTTTCTGTATTTAAAACATAGTCACCAGCACATTTTCCAAATGTTTTAAAATGTTGAATAAAATATATGAACATTTTTATCCGATATAACTGGCATATAAACTTTTCGTAGGTGTTTTATCAACATTCATTATCACTGTTAGAGAAAATCTACTGCCAAGTTACCGCAATTAATTTGAAAGTGTGAGAAATCTATAATCTTAGGAAAACTCGTTTCATTGTTATTTTATCGTTTGACCTCAATAAAATTAATTAATCGCAGTGAGAACGTTTTGTTATTATCACAGAAAGTTACTTTTTACTCAATAAATTACTCAATTTATATTGTTTGGTTATCCGGTTATATATATTTATGAAATAGTAGCATTTTGTTTAAAATCATAGTTTTAAGTGTATATAAGTGTACTATTTAATAGAACGAGTAAATTCTTTATGCTTTTTGGATTTTGGTAGTGTCTTAAGAGCCGAAACACATAACGGCGTTGCGCCGCAACGCTGAAATTAGCGTCACCATTTCAAACAATCTCTTCAAGTTTGCTTGAAATTGTTGTGGTTTCGTACTAATGTAATAGATCCAGTTTATCCCTCCAATTATGATTTTTGGGTTTTAATCATTCAATCAGCTCATTGCAGTCCTGATACAGAGTTGTTTTTTTAAGTTTTCTAATCTTTATCAACTATCTTTTTCAAATCATAGGACTAAAAATATAATAGCATGATCACAAGACAGATAGTGATCGTGCTATTTTATTATTTTTATGTTTTAATTTGTAGTGAATATACCACACAGGATTTTTATTAAAATAGAATTTTATTATGACTTCTTCTTCTTTTTTTTAGACTCATAAAGAATGACACTAACGTAATCAGAGTTTTTTGTTTTAATTTTTACAAAGATTAATATTTTAGTAAAATTAGCTTATGTAAATATTTTATGATTTTATATTTGCTTTATTTCCATTGCTTATAAATTTATTATAAAAAACTGATTTAATTTTATTCTATAACAGACACTTTAGATTAATTAAAACGTAGCTATCTCTTACATTATACTACTAGTAACTTTACACCATTCATCTTAAGCATTTACGATACAACATTCAATTCAATAAAACTTTTCATTATTATCAAATGGCTCCACAAAACAAAATTAATTAATGAAATGCTCCGTACCCGACTGTTTGGAAATCACGTTATTAATCTCGAATGGTTTCCTATTTCAAATCTCATTATCTAATTTTAGACGAATTTAATGCAACAATGACTGGCTTCTAATTTCATTACCACCCATGGTTCAGGAGTCTAGTGGTGAGCAGTCAGCGTTCAACGCATCAACAAAAGCTCTTTGTCCACCGTTGGAAACGAATTAGGACGATGACGAAGGTATTTCGAACGTGAAGATACAGTACGGCTAATTAGGATAAATCGCCATTGGTTATGCGACCCAAAGAACGATACGTACGTACTAATTTTAAGAAAATATTTTAAAATAAAATTTTTAACAATAAGTAAACAGTACAGGTAAATTCCATTGTTTTAATAAAAGTTAAATAATAATGTATTGTAGTCAACCAACTTCATCTTCATAAATCTTTAATATTCTTCAAATGCAAATTATAAAAGATTAAACTTCAAATGTAATTGACATACGTGTGCTCAATTTTGATTCGATTATTAAGAAGAGAAATTTAAAAATGATTGAGCATAAAATTGATCATTACAGACTATTTCTCGATGCTGTAGATAACTATTATGTGAACGCTTGACAGGGTGTCGTCGCCGCAGGCACAATGCGGAACAGGCGCACGCGCAGGTAGACCCTTCAAAGCGACAGAGAGAGATGTATAATACCTCTTGCTCACACCACGTGGTGGGGGCGGCCAGGCGCAGGCGTATGTTTGCCGCCTGTGCTACATTTTATTTAGTTTATAACCGTTCTTTAGCGTTGAAGCACAGTCTGTTGAATACAGCGCTTAACCACTGTTTATCAATTGTGTTTTGATTACAAAAAAACAACAGATGAGTGTAAAGGTGTTTAGGGGTTTACAAGCTTATCAGCGCGTTGGCGCCAGCCGGCTCTGGCATGGGTGGGCGCAGAATGTTTAAGGCTGCAGCTGTGCTGATAACTCTTGGATACTGCAGCCTATTAGTATACCAGGGCGGCGTTACTTTCAACTTCCAAGAAAATCGAGCGGGATCTGTGCAAGTGTCTGACTTATCTATTGAACCGGTGACTAAAACAAGTATATTAGACAGTGGACAAAACAAAAATATAAGTTTAAATGACATTTTTATAAGTGTGAAAACAACAAAACATTATCAGTATACAAGGCTGCCTATAATATTGAAAACATGGTACCAGTTGGCGAAGCAACAGGTGAGATAGTTAAACTTTCTAAAAATATTTAACTTTAAGTATGACTTACTGATACTATTCTATGCGTATGAATAATAAACACAAAAGTAAACAAAACAAAGATAAACTTTACTTTGTTAAGAAGTTATAGTTAAAGAACAGGCTATTGAATTCAAATAAGAATGTAATCGCATTCTGCGACATTCCCGAAGTACGACATTATGTTGCAGACAAAAAACAAGCCATGTCCACGAGCTTTTACAAAATTAAATACCAATAGGTATTGTATCAAATTGATCTGTTTGTATTATGTGATGTGTAAAGATTCAGATATTGGATAATATTATTATTAGGAAGTATACATTAAAGATCATATTAATCTTGGAGAATATCCTGAACCATCTAGTATATTACTATTATTATTAATTAAAACGATAATAATAAGACAATGTTGTTAAGTGAACGACACTAATTAGTATAGGATGAAGGTAAACAATCTATTGGGTTGTTTATATTTATTGGTAAAGTTAAATAGATAATATGTCCATCCATTAGTTGTAAACTTATTTAAAATGCGAGTTTCTTGAATCGATAAAAGAATGGTCATAAGAATTACAATTTATATAATCAAAACTAATTTGACACTAAGGCTTTACATATAACATGTTGATTAGCATATAAAATTTATCTTATCTAGATAAAATATTTGAAAACACTTAAATTGGAGTCAGCGATCAAGGAGTTAATATCCATACTAATATTATAAATGAAAGTAACTCTGTTTGTCCGTCGGTTTGTCTGTTACGCTTTTACGTCTAAACCACTGAGCTGATTTTGATGAAATTAGGTTTTAAGATAGATTATACCTCGGGGAACAACATAGGCTACCTTTTATCGAAAAAATGGCTTAAAGGGGTTGTTTATAGGGGATGAAAGTTTGTATGAAAAATCGTCAATATAAACAGAGATATAACCGACATTCACGCGGGCGCAAGTGCGCGCAACAGCTAGTAGGTATATAAATTAGGCGACCATTTTTTTAAATGACGCACGAAGAGACTATAATGAGTAGGTATATGATATTAGACAGATATTTAAAGAGGCAAGATAAATAAAGAAGATACCCAATACATTTGTATCAATCAATCCTTAAATAATCTCTCTCAATCAACACACTATGTACTACATTAAATATTGCCAATAAATTAATTGAATCAGCAAGATACAGAAAAAGCTTTAGATTGTAAGACTAACATAAATCGTTGATATGTAGTTCACGTCAAAATTTTTCACCATACTCATATAATAAAACAAAATGCTATTAAAAGGCTACCCGCGGATTTAAGTTTCAATACTATAGTAATAAATCTTTGATAAATGCACCAGAAAATGTTCACAGCGGGATATGTTGTTCATAAAGTCAACATTACTATTATGTTTGATATAATTTAGAACGTCTTAACTTTCAGAGAGCCAGTTCATGCAACGTTTACTCTAAATCGTTTTTGTTATAAACGCTTATGTTTATTTAGTCTGTTATTAGATGCGAAAACAACGCTATTATGCAAATTTTTCTTTAAAGTCATTTATCTTGGTATTTAAGTCAAAGAACTTGTTTCAAAGACGTTAGATTGCAAGGATGTGTGAATATTTTGTATTTTGTAAAACATTTATCAATATATTGATAAATGTTTTAAATAAACCGCAGTAAAGTTAAAACAATGTCACATATTTCTAGATGACACTAAGTTAAGAGAAACTTTTTAGAACAGCGACCAATCAAACAATATGAATTAAGTTTAGTTAATAAGGTTTCAGAAAATCTAAAACTATGCACAATAACAATACTTATGAAAAGCTTACCAGATACCGGCTTATTCTGAAGCTTACGCGGTAAAAACTTTAGAATAAACATAATCAAAAGGACAGCCACATACTCAAGACTGCACTTCCAATATATCCTCGATCCTTACATAATAGACAATAGTCGTGCAGCAGCTATTTAGCTAGCATTTCCTGAATCTGGAGCGTGTATAATCAACCGTTAATCCCGCGCAGGACCGGCGCCATTGTCGAGTGCGCCTGCGCAGCGCGTGGCACGGCGCGCGCGCAACACGTGACGTGATTGTGTACTTGATTTTGCCCTTTTGTGGTAACTCTTGCCCGTTGAAACGGCTGCATTTAGTAGGTAACTAACTGGTTTTAACTTAAACTTTTTTTGTTGGGAAATTTCTTGAACATGTTTACTGTTTATGTGTAATTTTTATTTAAGAGCCGATCGTTAACTATGTAAATGTTATGTTATGTTGGAGTTAACTTTGTAGTATTGATTACAGTGAGTAGCTAATTGAGAAATATGAGAATGATGTATAAACGAAAATTGAAATGCGAACCTGCAGATTTGCTATAAGTTTATTACGCACTCAAAACAATTTGCTGGATTAACTAAGTTACTTGTTGATGGGCTCGCTGTCTGTACCTTGACTGTTTGGTTCATTGCAAAGTTAACGCAGTCAAAACAAAGCTTAACAATTTCGTTACTATGACGATAAAAGATTTACATTTCATATATAACATCAGCTGGACAGATTTGGCACATGTTGCCACTCGGAGCCAAAAAAAAAATAAACAAGTGGCCTATATTTATTCATGTGTGGATCTTAATAGCACGCAATAAAGTACTGGGTGTCAGAATTATATGATAAAACTAAATTGATAACATCTGAATAGCTAATAATTTAGTTTTATTGAGTTATTTACGTATAATAATAATAATTTTATTAGAAAATATCTTAACCTGAAAGAAAACAAAATGGCTATTATTTTTGCATCATCTTACAGTTAGCTGCTACAGAATATACACAACTTAGACAAGAACAATTTAAAAAAAAAATAATTAATAGAAATTCATGTCACTTTTTAGTAGACGTTAAATACTCCTTAGTATCAACATAATTAATTATGCTACATGCTTAAAGTGTGAAAAATGTTATTAATTACAAACACAAATAAAATGATAATAATAATAATAATATCACACCAACTATACACAACGCCATCTAGACCCAAAGTAATCACATATTATAGCTTGTGTTATGGGTTCTAGAAATGAGGATATACATATTTAAATACTTTTTTATGTTATCAATAACTAATCCAGCTGTTCGTATAAATTTTTTTAAGAATTTTTTTTTTAAGAATTTATTCACCATAAAAAGATACATTGTTTATAATACATATATTATGCAAAATCGCCAAACTGCTGGACAGTTTGTTGGCGATAAAATAAATGATCTTTCAAAACCCAATAAATGAGAGAAAGTGAGTATTAAATGAAAATAAGAATCTATAACTTTTTTGTGGGTAGTCTATTAATTTACACTGAAATCGCTAACAAATCTAAGTTAGAAAACGCATCACAAGAGCTTGTAATCAAAACAAGCATTATTTTCTTTAGATAAACTATATATAAATTTGCGTTGAAAATTCAACAGATTACAGATAGTACTGTACATACATATTTTCATGAGGATACAGCAAGTGGAGTTAATGTACCGTGTACTTGTAAATATAGATGATGATAGTACAGTCACCATCGACAATGTATTCGAACTGCAGCGGATGTGAAGACAATAGTACATACATACATACTTAACAATGTAATTGGTAAATTGCTTTTACTGATCTATTTTTAATACTAAAAGCCTAGTAACTTAGAAGTATAGAACATAATGAATGAGCTTTTTAATGTTTTTGAAATAGAATCCGCAAATAAATATCTTATAGAAGTTACATGAAATAAATACCATCATTTATTCATCTTAGCAGTTCGTAAATTAATAACATTAATTGAAAAATAATTAATATAAAATATACGCATTCATATAATATGAAACTGAAGAATTAGTAATAATATATGAAGTCAAATAGCAATAAAATAGTAATTTTAAACAAATATAAAATAAAAATAGTTAACGTCAACAAATATTTATAAATGTGCTGCCTCAGGAGCTACTAACCGAAAGTCGTGAATACGCATGATGAGGTGTCAATTGAACATGAATTAATTATAATATTTTACGTATTGTGTTTCTGCTTACTAAGCAGCTTAATAGTCCCCATATCATATTCCTGCATAACGCTTACGTTGAATTTTTTAACATTAGCTATATCGTGTTTCTCTTATCAGCAGCATTTTAATCTGTTCTCAGAAGTTCAAGATTATGAAGTGCTCAGTGAACCTTTGGCACAAGAATTTTTAGTACGTGATTCGAATTCGAATTTGGTGATGAATTTAGTTTTATGTAAATAAAATGTATACATATATATAACTTTACGTTGTGGGTGACAGTTTTCTAAATGTCAACGAGATCAACTCCATGTGTCAAGAGCATGTGAATCCGTCGGCTTATGTATGTAGATAGAACTCTTTAAAGTTTAACTACCAGGTCTAACTACGGCTTTTCATTGCGTGCTATGTTGAAGAGATGTTTATCCGTTGTATGATTTATTACTCAAATTGAAAATACTAAAAATGTCTTTCTCTATCTTCAATGAAACAATCCAACATAAAATATAAAGGCATAGGTACTTTATATTCCTACAAGATAAGATATACGAATGTAGCGTTATACGAGGCATCTCAGCACCTTAGTCAAACACGTCGCGAACAAACCCTGCTCTGTCTAATGCTATTTACCGAACAGACACCTGCTGTAATACGCTATGGAAGGTGCAGTATTTCGCAATATTTTAGGTGCTAGTAACTGAAAGTCAGGTCTTATTATAGCTGCATAATTATGTCTTTAGCGCTATGAATTTTGTTTTTATTGTTATTGGCGTTTATTCAGATGTAATGTCAACAAAAAAAACGTTTAAAAAAGCAAACTACTTAGTGCTTATGAATCAAATCATCCATCACCAAATATATAATTTCATAGTCAAAAATGCCTTAGATTGAGTTGTTAATTGTAATTGAAGTAGGCCCTACTTTGTTACCTTATACGCAATTTACGCAACTGCTGACCAACACCAAGCCAATTGCAGTAGCAGGAACATGCCAATTAAGTTTAAGTAATGACGCGTCTTGTCCGTTACTTTGACTCATACATTCGATAGCAACGCTTGCAAAATTTAATCCAGCTGCGTTATTCCCGTTCATCGTATTTGATGCCAATTCTAATTGATTGTTGATCAGTCAGATTCAAAAACAGTTCTTAAAGATACTTTTTAAAGGTCTTTACTTTGGAGAAAACTGTACAAATTTGAGTTCATGAATAGAAAACTTTCTTTGGATTATAAAAAGACCGTTTCCGATGACTGAAAATAAAGTAGTTGTGCATAAAACAGTTATTGGCAATTGCAAATATATTTAAAAAATAAAATAGAAATATAAACATACACTGAATCGGAAACTAAGACGAGACTATATTTAAGTGGTATGTTTTAAATCCCTACATTGATCAAATTGGCTTAATACTTAATTGATAGTTTCAAATCAATCTCTTTTTACCGTGTGTACGATTAATGTTTGCGAAGCTCTGCTGAACAAGAATTTCAACATTATTATCTTATAAAATATAGGCGTTATTTGGTAGTAGATAAATTTAATACGTCTTCTGAAAGGATATATTACTTAAGTATTCTTTGAAGCTTAACTTCAAAGTGAGACCCAAACAAGTAAGGAATATCTTTGAAAGTGTTAAACGTACTTTTAGGTATCGTGGATGAGAAATGGAAAATTATACAGGTTTAACTGGATCTTCGAATGATTTTAAGTAAAAATGGAGATGTATAAAAGCAATTTCTATAGAAATACTTATACTTTAACTTTTATCTCACTTGCTTATTACAGTCAGTACAAGCAACAATAGCAGTAACAAGCGACATAGCAGCTTACAACAGAACTACAATGACACTTACAATTTATAGACAATTTTTAACGCAATTCTTATGGTATATCTTTCGAGTAAGTTATACAATAAGAGCACAGCAATAACATATCGAAACCAAAGTGAACTCGGTGGCCAAATTTTATCAAAATATGCGGTGTAATTTGACAACAATTAGGCTGACCTTCATACTTCTGACCTCGTATGCAAAATTTTTGCATCTGAAGAATAAGTTATTTTAAGTCACAAAAGACCTATGTATAATTTTTCATTGTTCAGTTATAAACACCCTTCAATTCATCGCTCTTTTATTTACAAATAGATATTTTAAATAACACCTTAATCAAGCTGTTTGTTTTTTATCTCTTTTAGATTCGCTATAACTGCGTTGAAAGGTATTTACAGAACAAGATATTGCTTGTCGGTTGTGTTTTGCCAACAGACAGCGAGATTGCGGCTATTCCACCCTAAATACTTACCTACTAATGCTACACCTCTTCATTAATTAATTGTAATATATTTCTGTCTTATCTATAACGTGAATAGATAGGTACCTACAACTGAGTTTCAAAAATAAAATTAATACAGATATGAACAGAACAATCTTTATCAGTCCGCTTTATTTATTTTAATGACTTACTCGCACTTGCATTGAAAAATATGGAGCCAAATGTACCTTTTATTCTGATTATCACGATTAAAATCGCTACTTTGTCTGAGAATTATGAAAATTAATATATATTACGCTTATGATTTTTTCTAATTTTAGGAAAAGTAAATGCATACATATTGTATGGTACTATGGGTAGATCTTTGTCATAGAATGGTTTTTAGATCTAGATCAAAAACTAAAACAAAAAACTATAAAGCCAAATTTAATCGGACGGTAATTTTGACGGTAGTAGATCCACGCTGGTTTCAGCATGAATGGGCTGGATCGTCCGGCGAAGTACTACCCTATCATAGAAGATCGACTTTTCGTTCGGTCAGTGAGAGTGCCGGAGGCACAATTTCCCCCCTTTCCTCTTTCCTCACCTCCCTCATTCCCTTCCTCTAACCCAATTCCCAGCCGCCATAGAGGAGGCCACCATACCAGCGGTTTAAGACGATAGCTTTTGATATGGTGGCCACCACTTCTGGATTCCAATGACTGCTTACCATCAGGTGGGGTGGAGTCACTTTGGTAGGCTAATATATATATAAAAAAAAACAAACGGTATTGCAAACTTAGCTCAGCAAGAAAATTAAATGTATCGATTATCATCTAACGTAAAACATTGCAGGTGAACCGTGTTGTGAAACATTGTGCTACAACAAAATATGTAATAGGTTCCTTTGTTGAACAAGGTTATATTGAAGTTATGATTACAATGACAGCATTGTTATCTAAATATAGCCCGGGTCGTACGGTCCTGGTTTGAATCATTGTCGTTGAATGGAGATGGTAAATTGCAACTTGTGTACAATATGATCCATATGTAATGGTGAGAATAGTAACAATAATTTATTGGCAATGGAAGAGTTAAAACATGTAGAACATAACTTTCTCAACCTCATATTTTTAAAGATCTTCTTAATGCAACTTTTTCGATAGCTCTGCCCACATGTCCATCACTGTGACTCGTGTGAGCCAGGATCAATAGTAAAGAACCATTACAAAAACCAAGCTTTGAGACTTGGAAGTCCCGCGAATAGGTAAAGCTACTGACTTAGATTCCGTAATGAATTTAATCAGAAGTAGACAGAAGGAGTTGGAAATAAAAGTGTTATCTTTCCTTCGTTGTAAAGCGAGAGACAGGATCTAATGTTAATGTACAATATTTTTTATCAAACAACGTTGGTATGAAGTAATCGAGTATCTAACTTGTTATTACAAACTATTCTACTATTTTAAAACGCTACATCGAACTTTCAAAACATTTATACAAATCAAAACTTTGAACGTATAATAACGATCCCCGTATTTAATGTTAAGTTGATGCAAGCATAATAATAACCGCTTACGAATCACAAAAACCAAGATGGATGATATTTCAAACAGCAAAACATAAATTAGCGGCAACTTATCAGCTATTCGATCTAAATAAACTTAAAATATTTACATTCGAATTTGAATTCAATGTTGACTCAATACATTAAGTTCCAGGATTAGTATTTATTTAGGTGTTAAGAAAATATGTGATAAATATGCCGTACTGCATTAGCTATAATATCTTTAAGTGTGATTGTATAAATGTTACATTTGTGTTGTTGATCTCCAGTTTAACGAGGCATATCATACTAAGTTATTCTTACTACTTTTAAATCAACATTGATTTCATTGTATAAATTGTCCTGTAGGCACCAACCTGTAGGTTTGAAAGAAAATACATCATGCTGTTTGCTTTTGGCAAGTGCGGCAGCTTCTAGCGTTGAAACAATATTTATAATACTACATAATATCATCATACATCTTAAGTAGCTTTTTTTTCTTATTCGATTTTCTCATTATTGGATTAGGCAAAATCGGTATTCTTTTTTTATCAGAATATTTGACACAGACGCTCATTGAACCCTTGCTCTTGCAACTTAAACATCTAAAGAGATGATGCCCGTATTTGTTATCAACCTTATCTATTTCATTATTTACTATTCTATCGTCGTACTCACCACTGATAGCCTTTCCTTATTCAGAATCAAAGATAAGACTTCCTGTGAGTTAATCCATAAGCAAACTTTCATTGTGTTTCTTCAATATTTATTTTGTGGTCTATTCTATCATGTTTTATGCAAATATTAGTATCATCAAAAAACAAAAAATGTTAACTTAGGACCTAGTGAATAATGTCGAAAAAAATATTTTGACAAAAAAAATTGAATCTTATGTGACTAGTAGTACTAGTACTAGTAACTAGATAAATTATATCTGGAGCTACAAATGCAGCATTTATCTAATTTTACGTGATGTTAGCCATTTCCCTGCCCAACCGAACCATTTACTGTCTAGAGAGCAAATATCTCATCTATTATAGGAGAAAAAAATTGTACATTTAAAAGAGCATAAAGTTGTTATGATTGCAGTAGTAACAGTCCAATAATATTTTGTTTCTTTATTGCAGATATGGTTCTTCACCGACACAGAAAACCGCCAACATCAAAATCAAACAAGTAAGTCAAAACTTTTCAAACTTTAATAACGATTTGACTGAACAATAAAATTGATTTTAGTATTTTGTCCTATTCTGAACCTTATCTCGTTTTAATAAGAGATGTTTGTTGACAGACGGACACATGGTAAACACGAACTGCTCGGCGTCGCATCAGCGAAAACATCTCTGCTGTAAAATGTCTGTGGAATACGACCATTTTCTAGAGAGTGGTAAAAAGTGAGTATCTATTAAAATTTTCAAACATCATTAAACATACTATTTTGAATGCATTTTCGTTAATATTCTTTATGACATAAGATTTACGCCCGGAATGTTTTCGTAATCTATTTTCGTATCCTCTGAGCCTTCATAGCGATCATATTTTGTAAGCCATACGGATTATATTGGTAAAGTGCAGTGATAATAAAACTCGATCGTGTGTGGGTCGATCGAGGGTGTGTTATCACTCACAAGATAACCATGTTTGTCCAATAGTGGATCAGATTGTTTTCTTACTGGAAAAGATTCTATTAGACTTGGTTATAATATTCCAGAGATACAATATTTTTAGCACCTTCAAAGTTCTGCAGTAAAAAGTTAAATTGAATGGCCATACTTTCAAAGTACTTTACAGTAAATGTTGATAGCAGTCGTTCTGGTAGTGTACTGAGATTATTTGGTTATGAACCTGCCTACTATTAAAGTAGCAAGAAACTAACGTATAAGATTATCAACTTGATCTGAAACTTAATTTCCCTACTTTGTGTATGTGTAAACTTTTATAATAGGATTTCAGAAATTCTTCAGAATATATATTATAGCTTTCTTTTTTGTTTCTTTATTTCTTTTGATTTCTTTTTTTCTTTTCTTTCTATTTTTCCTTTCTTTTCACTGTAGTAGTCACATAAACCAAATTCCTTATATCATATTTCAAGTAAACATTGTGCAGGTTATTGTTTGTGTGCGCTCAATTTGTTACCCTAGTGTACAGTTCTAATTTGATGTAAGTGTGATTAGAAAATTATAATCGTATCTTAATGTCTAATAATATCGGCTTTGTTTTTATTTTCCCGTTCACATTTAACATATATAATTATGGACCTATTACGTAGTACCTAGTCCATCAAAATGACACATCATAGCAATTATAAGGCAATCATAACCACGTTTGTTAGTGGGAATGAAGCAGTGATGGATGGGAATTAATTCATACGGTAATTATATATTTTGGGCGTTTGTAGAGTACAATTATAAACTGAAGATGTATCATACAAATCTTAGAAATCACTAGATAAAAATTAAAGTTTGTTTAAAACCTTTGATAACAAGGTAAAATAAAGTCTTTGACAAAAAAAAATGCGTGATTTAAAAAGCTCAGGCTACATACGACATGTTTCAAGTCTTCTACAGCATACCTACGTCTTCTTTGTTTTTACTCTAAACTAAACGGTAAAATACGGTCACCAGCACTCTAGTAATTAGTTAAAAATAAAAACCCGCAACTGCATCTTAACTACGATAATATTTTTCTAATAAAACGGCATTTCAAAGTTTTTCTAAACTGCTCACTTAATCAGTACCCACAGTGAGCAAGTTTTTGTTTTCAGTGAAAACAAAACGCTCTTAACTTCTGTTTTTAGAACTGCTGTCTGTTTAAATATTGAATGTAAAGTTTAGTTTGCTGACTCTAATGATCGTAATTTGACTTATCTAACTTGTCAGCTTTTAATTTAGAAATATTATTGATACAACAATAATTAATATTTTAACGAATTCATTTGGAGTATAATTTTACTTCTCATTAAAGTTTCGTGGAATTTGATCAGCCTCTATATAGGGTAAAACTTTGTGAGACGTCGTTGTAAGACGACATTAACATTGGTATATTATTTGAGATTTTCTATTGCGAAAAATTCTAGAAAGCAATTCTTAAAGTAGTAATAAAGAAAGATTAAAGTCATCCATATTTTGACGTCCTTTATGTATTTAGTAAAGACAAATGTTTGTTTCCAAAATAAATATGATAAACGTATGGCATACCTACTTATATTTACGTAGATTGTGCACGACGATAAAAGCGTTGTCAAATCTGCCTAGTCATCCGGAATGGAAGGCGTTTCGCTAAACTATGAGCACGTCGAAGACCTTTTTAATCAGTAGACAACAGCGTCACCAACGAAGCTCAACGCTCAAACACAAACAACAAACCTTAATGGTTTTTGAAGAGCTAGTTCAATATTATTTTGGGCTCACAATAATTTTCACGCGTTTACATAGAACCGACTAATGTTTTTGTTGATACCTCCTCGGTTTATTCCCACAGTTGTGACTTGAAGTGCGCCCAAACGCATTAGTATCATATTTCAATACAAAAGAAAGCATCCTTATGAAAAACAGATAACCAACTGTAACAAAATGCATACTGTATTAGTTTTACATTACTTACCTACTTCAAGTATAGTGCTTAGGTAAAAATTGTTTCTTTCTTCTTCTTTCTGTAAATTGTTGTTCGTAGCAATCAGCATAGTCTATTTGACGTTATTTCATTTATTCTATTTTCATTCATATTTTATTTTTATTTATTTTTCTTTTATTTTAACCTGCACTTAAATGTCTGAAATTGCCAATCCGCCTTGAGCAAGCGTGGCGATTAATGTCCATACCTTCTCTATGAGAAGAGGCCTTTGCCCTGCAGTGGGACAGTAAAACAGGCTGGTATTATTATTATTATTTATTTTAAGCTACCACAAACTGCCGATGTATCTTTTTTTTTCAATCTAATAAAATTACGTAAACACAACGAAAGAGATATAGCGTAATAGATATAATCGATTCTAAATGCGGCTATTAATTATAAGAAGGACTGTCAATTGTTAAGGCTCAATTCAAAGCAACCTATTATTCTGTAAGTACAATTTTGTTCAACGTGTCGTTCGAGGTTCATTACTCGTGGCTATTAACTCTCTTTGCCCACGCACCGTTCATAAAACAGAACAGAACCTTTTGTAATAAACGTGTGATACGGTGATCTTTTGTAGGGATTTCTTCCGAAAAGGCTGTACAGATAAAATAGACTGAACATCTTAGCCACAAGGTCAAGCACACCGTTAGATTTTATGTCCAGAGTAAAGACAGATACAGTTATTCTGTACTTGTGTTAGTAGGTACTTCCTTAGCTTGTTTCAATTACTTCGATTACGCTTTCAAAACGTTAATAGTATAGTAAAATTTTTAACAGCTGTTTTATTTAGTTGTGTTTAGTTACACACTAGTTGACAGAGCAAGCTAAGTAGTTACTTATTTTGTAAGTAGCTGAAGTTACTGTTTTTCCATTTATGATAGCAGTGTAGATATGATATAATTTTATTTTTATTCTATATACTTAGTTTAAATAAGCAATACAAATATTAGAAGAAAAATAAACTTACATTTTATATCAGATGAGCAATATTTTTAAAACTTTAATAGTTCAATCTTTCAACCAGTTTCAAGTAAACCTCCAAGGAATTCTAGCTGCTTCATCTTTATTTCTGTTCAAACACATCGGCGTGTTCAGTGTAGGGAGAATGGAAGTGGACAGCAAAGTCCACGCCTCGGCGGACGTTAATCTTTCTGGTATTTATTGCTTTCTACCGATGTTAATTGCTATTCCAAGCCCCGTTTTATTCCTCTGTGTGTTTATAAAAAAATATTGCAACTTTATTAAGATCGAAGTGATGTTTACGAAACATTATTTTTGGTTTTCATATATTAGTTTGATTTATGAGGTGCCTGCGTATTTTAGACAAAAATAATTTGTTTCTAAGAGGATATTTGGACTAACATGCATACATACCATTTGTGGTAAATTAAGTTCATCTTACTTGTGGTAAATTAAGTTCATCTTACTTTATACTTATAGCAAATATTAACAGTTTATATAATACCTACATAGAAACATTTACCACAGTTTATGTTGCCTTTACCTTTTGTAGCAATATGCAAATTGAGGCAGCCTGTAAAACACATTATAGTTTTTATTATTTTTTTACAACATAGAAAGCTGTAATTAATTACCTATAGAGTTAAGTGTATTGCCTGTGTCACTTTGCATTCTATTTGAAATTGTAACTTACAAAAATTGTAATAACCTGGCGATTAAAAAGAGTGGCCTGAGTTTCTTGCCAGTTCTTCTCATGGCTCTACTTCGTCAGCGAACTGGCTGTAGGTTAATTTGCTGACATTTTGTAAACTTTGACGTTCATAAGTGTTAATTTAATTAACCTATATAAATAAATATATTTTCATTTTCATTTACCTTTGTTACGTCATTTACAAGTTACACAGATTACTCAGTTTATCTACTCGTTTATCTGACTATTTAGTTGCAAATCTTTTGTTGCAAAGATTTTGTTACTTTGTGTTTACCCAACTACACTATTTAAGCTATATTTAGTAGTTATTAGTTATTACCGGCGAATATGGAAGTAATATAGCTGACAGCGTAATTAGTTCAGCTCTTGCTCAGTTAATAATATACTTAAGCTTAGGTCCACACTGTAATAAATAGCTTCGAGCCGCAATTAAACAGCTGTCTCGCAAGAAATACCCGTCGACCGATCCAATTTCGCAAATGCAAACACGATATGCAAGAAACTCAATCCAGATTATAAGTTGGCTACTCGCAGCCATTTGTCGTACGCCATATTGCAATATGCGGTTACGGATTGCGTATACGCCCGCTCCTGTTATTCACTACCGACTGTAATGTCAGCAAATTACACAGCAAGCCTTATTATTGGCACCACAAGCAAAATTCTTGTTCGTACAGCTTTATAAACACTCTGTACTTGTAATTATTTTCTTTATTAACTCAGGATGCTTTTAACCAGTCGAATCAATTTAGTTTGACGATCTTTTAAATTATAGGTTTATTTTATGGCATGAATAATAATACCTTCTTTATTGCTGTTCATTTAGATTTCTACTCAAAAACTAATTAAGAATCAACGATGTATCTGTACATTTTATTGCTACATTAAAGACTTCAATGCCAATTCGTTTGTAATAGGTATAATTTATGTCATATGTATATATATATGTAGTAGTAGATCCACGCTGGTTTCAGCATGAATGGGCCGGATCGTCCGGGGAAGTACTACCCTCTCATAGGAGATCGACGTAAGAGTAGTAGTATCCGTACTACTGAGTTTCGTTCGGTGAGTGACAGTGCCGGAGGCCCAATTTCCCCCCCCTTTCCTCTTTCCTCACCTCCCTCAATCCTCCTCTAACCCCATTCCAGGCCGCCATAGTGGAGGCCACCATACCAGCAGTTTAAGACGATAGCTTTTGGTAGCCACCACTTCTGGATGCCACTGACTGCTTACCATCAGGCGGGGTGGAGTCACTTTGGTAGGCTAATATATAAAAAAAAAACTGTTACTTTCAACACAACAATAATATAATTATTTTTGTTTCCAACAGATGGTTCTGTCACTTCGACGACGACAACTACGTAAACGTGCCACGTTTGGTCAGCGTGCTACAAAAGTATAATTATCAAGAAGACTGGTACTTGGGACGTACATCTGTTTACGAACCGGTCAAAATATATAAAAAACCTACGAATAAGGTACTTTAAAAATACTACATTTTTTGTTTAAATTAAGAGCATTTTAAATGAGTTGGCTTTTAGTGGAATTGATTTTATAAGTTTGTTGTAAAAGTTTAATTGGTTACAGCTAATGTTCTCATTTTGGTTCGCCACGGGCGGTGCTGGATTTTGCATAAGCAGAAGTTTGGCTTTGAAAATGTTACCTGTTGCAAGGTGAGTACTTAAAACTTTCTAATTAAAACATAACACCGCAAATCCTATATTAACTTCGTGATAACAAAGGATGATGATAACAAAGGTTTCTCACCAAGAAAGCATTTACGTTGGGCTTAATGAACAAACTTTTGTGAAAAATGTTGAAGCAAACTTAATGATTAAATGATCATAGTAAAAAATTTCCAATACTTTCTAGAAGGAACTTTTCAACTACAGATATGATTACCATGAATTTAAAAATATTCAGTTTCAACTTCTTCTCCTTGATTTAAGAATTAAACTGTTGTCGGTGGAGCATCCGCCAGTTTAATTTTATGAATAATATATTATTGTGTATTTTATTATTATTGAACAGTACAAAATATTCTAAAGTATCGTTACATTAGTAAACCAAATCTTAGATCAAGAGCGTTTAAACCCAGTTGTTTTACTGCTTTGTCGATATTATGGCACTAACTCTTTAATTTCTTCTCTGTATAAAGCTATGCAAATTTATTTACTCTGATATTTTGTTACAGTGGCGGTAGGTTCATCAGTATTTGTGAAGGTATACGGTTACCAGACGATGTCTCCATGGGATTCATAATTGGTAAGAATTTTATTTTCAAAACATCAAATAAAAACATATTTTTACTTTTTATAATATACAATCTTAGACGTCTAAAGTTATCTACTTTACAATGTCAAACCAGAATCGAATCGATCTTTTATCTTCACAAATGAAGCCCTGTTAATATAATTCCTTTATGTTAACGATATGTAATAAACTGGCGACAAGTGAAATGTTGTCGACTTAGCCATAGCCAAGAGCACTATTGCTAGAGAAATGTAATGTCCATGAAGCTTTACAAAAAAGGTCTACTAATTAAAGTAAACTAGTTTACATTTGTGAATTGATTAGTGTATTTTTTAAATAATAATTATAGATTTAACTTTGTGCAAAAGATTCGTCAATCCTTGCTGGAAAGATAATAAAATTACATTTAAATTTAAAATATACAGTAGGTAATTATAATAATAGTAAGTACAGATTAATTTCATAATAATTACAAATAATTCTTTTCAGAACACATGATGAAAAAAAACTTAACATTAGTACCGGAGTTTCACTCGCACTTAGAACAAATGAAGCTGTTAGCTCCAGAAACTTTCCGGAATCAAATATCTTTTAGTTATTCTAAGTCTAAAGAAGAATGGAACGTTGTTAATGTACCAGGATTTGATACAAGATATGATCCTACGAGGTAATGAGAATGTTTAAGTACTTCTATAATTTTATCATGTTCAAAGTTTAGATAACCGATTTTCATTTAATCTTATGCACATTCTTTAAATATTGTAAACTTACAACGTTTATTTACGGTTAAATTGCTGACACAATAATTAAAGGAATAGAAGATAGCCCTTTAGCTCCTTCTCTCGTTTTCCATATTTCTAAATTAGTTTTTTTTTTTGTTTCAGGTTCCTATCGCTGCATTGCTTCCTCTTTCCTCATTTTAAGTTTTGTCCGAGATAGCATCTAATGAACAAAATAAAAGACAATTAAACTAGTATGTATTTAGAACAAGAAAGTATCTGAATCTTCCATACAAAATTAAGAAGTGCAATAAAAGTTTAATATACAAAATTTTGTAACATTCTGAAAACAAATGATTATATTAGTTTAGGTTGTGATATTATGTTTACAAATAAAAGAAATGACAGATGTAATGTATGAGGACAAATAGATATAATCATAAATATTGTCGCTAATGTAAATTCTTTAACAAAATGATTATTTATATAATAAGCGATTTATAATGTTTTTAACAAAATATCTGTGATATTAGAATATATTTTTGTAGTTTATGATATAGATGTTGTATTTAAAGGTTCTACAGTCAAATGTTACGACATTGTTTATAAAATAAGTTGTTTATTAAATAAACAATTTCAGATTTTATATGTTTTGTATTATTTTCCTCGTAAACAGTGAAACTTCTTTTTCATGAACACTTATCAGTTATCAACCATAAAAATTGAAACTTCAATTATCAAAGTAACATAGTTTGGCACGAGGGCACGACCGTATTATTATTCAGAAGTAAAAAACTAAAAGCCAGTAGTTGTAAAAACCTCAAAGTCAAAAGTACTTACTGATAAATTTCGAGTTCCTCGGTACTGTTGCTTTAACCTACAAAATTAAATATTTGTTTCGAGAGTCTGATTTTTCTATAAACTTCATAATATCTTAAATGAAACCAGTAGGTACCTACTTAAATAGACAGAATTCACTCATTTTTTTCTTCCTTTCCTTATTTTAATGCATACTTAATGCTATACCACACAATTTTATCAAATAGACAGTCCTCAAAATTATAAACACAGGTCATAACACCTCGGGCATTGGTAGGAGAATGCCGGAGATTTAAGAATATAAAGGTGCTGGCGAGAGATATAAGTATTAAATTTAGTATAGATACCATTGAATTATAATAAGGTTGTTATTATATGTGAAGGTGTAAATAATATCAAGGCAGAAATGAGTCTTGTACTTGAATTGTATGTATGTTTATACTCAATAAATCAATAAATTTATTTTATAAATGTAAATTACATTTTATTACAAATAGGTAGTTTCGCTTTGGTCCCAAACTAGGCTTGAGTACCATCCAATGGCGGAATAACCCTAAAGCAAACTAGGCACGCGTGCCAAGGGGTTATTAGTAGTAGTTATTATTATTCAAATTTTTAAACGTATTGTATGAAATATGAAGCTGGGTATGATAATATTTACTTTATCTTATTATCGGTCTTTCATTGTTTGTAATAATATAGCCACCACTGTAAATAGACCGTGACAAGATGGGAACCCATCAGGGGACAGCAAAAAAGCCTACTTAAGCTGAGAGTAACCTCTGGTATGGTACACAAGGCGAAACCTCAACTATCTTTATTAGTATTTGCTATTACTAATAATAGCGCTAGGAGGGGAGGGCGCATGAGGTGTCTGCCTAGGACGCTCTCGGCCTTTGATCCTCCTCTGGTGCCATCGGAATACTGGGCAAGCGATTTAAGTCTAAAGGTAGGGACAAAAAAGCATAAGTACATCCCACTTACATCAATCATAAATCCAAATGGAACGTCATGCTTTAGCATTCTTAAGGAAGTTTTATGAGACCACTGCTTAATTAGAATTAATGAACGTTGTTTGGATAACATAGATACCCGAAAGATATGCAATGATTATAAGAAAAGTACCTATTGCCACCATTTCGCCTTTATTCGAGGACAAAATGTAACAATGATATTAAGTTACACAAGAATTGTCATTGTTAGCGTTAGCGTGCATAAGTACAGCATAAATTGCTCGACAAAACAAAACATAAAAAAAAGAGTTGTAGAGTAGAAACCAATAAATTATCTACCAATTAATGATATACCTATGGACCGAAAAACAAAATTAGGAAATGATACAATGTATTTTTCTTTCATTTTAATCAACAACAACTACCGTCAAATAAATTGATGTCAGAATTTATTACAATACATTGACTGCATTCCATATTTTCGATTTACATACTTTTCTTAATGGCATTAATTTTAAATACTTTAGTCACCCGTGGATCAGATGAGCAATGAGAATATCTGCCAAAGTCATTTTTATTATAATATACGATTATTGTTCCACGAAACCATTTTAATATTCATAATTCATTAGCGCAGTAGGTGTCGCGAATCGTGGTGAAGCGCATCGCCTTACATGGTGACCGCTGATCTATATATAATATGTATGGAATGCAGGGTGATTGTCCTCGCAGATACCTCATGTGGTTTACTACTAAGTTATAGATCTGCAATTTATAGAGAGCGGTCTAGGTGCCTAGACCACAACAGTCTGGAGTGGTTTTGTTAAAGTAAAATAGTTCAAAAACAACATTAATAGATTTGGAAGACGCCAAGTAAGTAAACGTTTTTGATTATTTTACTAAATTCCTTACAGAGACTTAATTGAATAGATCCATTCACTAGTTCTTTATGTACACAGAAAAAATGCAAAAATGACAGATTAAAAGATATAAATAAAATACCTAATAGTGTACAAAGGCAAGCTTAGGTTAACTCAAAATTGAAAAATTGAATTCTCTTACATCAAACCTTTCGTAGTAGGTAATCGTGAAGAAAATACTGAATGCCGTACTATATAGTAAAGTAGACAGGTAGGAACTTTATAAAAACATGGAAGCGCATCGGCGGTTGTTCCATTTTATAAGCCTCATTTACAACATAGTGGCCTGAAGGACACATGAATGGATCGTCGAACATCGACTGTGGCGTATAGCCTTACTTTAACACCTTTGAGCGTCAATACGAACTACATTTATATACGGGACATAGCTATTAAGTTTAAAAAGCCAAGTTTCAAGTAAATATATTATTATGGCCCCTACATGCACCGTTAATTCGCAATTGAATTTTAAATTTAATACTACTCGTATTTAGTTGATAGAATGGATAGATATTTAGGAAATAAAAGAACCTCGAAGAAATTCTTCGTACAGGTCATAAATCGACACGAAAATACGCCGCGTAATTAACAAATTATACATAGTCAACTGGCTTAATTTCGTAGAAAACATGCTTCGTCACTAGCAAAGCCAGACAGATACCTTGCACCTTTATTCCTTTATTATCAGATCACACTATTTATACCTTTATTAGCATAATACATACATATTTGGAGCTGTATTTAATCGTGAGTTCTAGCAATGTTAGTCGGGCACATAGAAATTAAATCAAGCTTTATCAAGTTTGAACGTAACATAGTTTGCGCATTATACCAAAATATTTTTTAAAACCCTTAACAAAAATAATAATATAATATAATATATAAATAATAATAAAAATCTAATCTAATTTTAGTTTACTTCATATAAGCTGCCACTTAAAACTGTATATGGTTTTGAAATGCAATGTTGATATCCGATTCCAGTTGTTACGGCTGATCTTCAATGGCCAGCCGCGGTTGTATTATTAGGTTTCCGACTATTCATGTCAACGAGCTTAACATGTTCTCTGAAACATGAACATACATGAACGGAGAGTATACAAGTTGTTTGTCCGACCGTTGTTCATTGATAAGCCTCGCCCTTTGATGTGCAAACGTGCATTATTACATTTCGCTTTTTATTTTTGTGACTTTACATATTTTGTACGCTTGCCGTTTTTTTATTTTCTATTTTCGTGAGAAGATAACCGCCATTTTTTATGGAAAGAAAACTTCCTTTGAAGCAATTTAAATGATTAATTAAATTGATTGACATGCTCCATTCGTTCCGCAATGGAGGGTCTCGACAGTTCTCTTTCGGTAGCACCTGGCTTTAAATTCTTCGGTTTGATCGATTATTACTGCACAGTCACTTCACGTAATTGGGTTCTAAATTTGTTCTGGCACATTCTAAGCCCTGATTCGTCCGCTGGAATTTAAACCAATAATTAACCCTTTATATGGATGCCCGTTCTGCCTGATAATTTTAAGTCTTTTTCGTACTTACAATACACTTAATAATGTCATCAAATTTGTATAAAATGCTTAATTATGTATGCACATGTTACTGTTTTATCAATACTGATAAATAAACCTACGTACTTTTAAATACGCCGAAGATTTTTACGAGCCATGAAAAGAAATGTCATCATTTTGTTTCTAATATGGCAGCACTTAACACAAAGATCTCGAAATTCTCCAAATCTCTTTAGTATCATCTAAAAACTTTCGAATGTACTTAACTACTCTAAAGGGATCGATTAACTGAACTCGTCCACGAATTAATGGTTTCGAATAAACATAATTAAGGTTTCAAAGAGGCCGATTGATCTGAAGCACATTAGTTAATAAATGACATTCAATTAAATATAGGAGCTGTTTTCTTTTATCTTTTATTTCATCGGATTACCGTATTTTATTTTCCTTTTTACTTCTAAGTACAAAGCTAGTGACTCAACTGTTTTTTAATACAAGATGCAGATTGCCCATTTACATGAATCAACGTCATTAAGAGTTTCTTTCTATCTTTATTTTTGGTCTTGTTATCTTAAAAATTTCTTCTTTCGTCTGTTTGTAGCGGCAATGATTCTAATGTTTGGAAGTTATAGCGTTTGTTTTCTACAAATAAAACTCTCACTAAATACAAACTTTTGTGGAGACCAATTGATTAATTCGAAAATAATGTCCCTCAATACATTCTATAGGTACTACAACATTGATTTATCAAAACAAGGTAATAATAGGTACTGTAGTAAAAATACAAAAATTGAAACACTAATTATTTTTACTCAAAACCCAGCCTGCTTATAAACTACGTCCGCATATGATTGAAATCGCATAACAAAACTGTACCTTATAATTCGTTCATATCTTTCGTATTTATTTTCGTACGTAGTTAATAACAGTTTTGTGAGAGAAATTATCCCAACAGGTCTTGTGTCAATTAAGTACTCCCTCAGTTAGCTGGGGGCTATTCCACTGGTCAGTCTTATAACTTGGGTATATATTTTATCCAGTTTGTTATATCGGATATTTTATACATTTTCATCAAACAAATTTAATATAAATTTTATTCAGATAAACTACGATTTTCAATTCTAAGAATAAATATAATATTTGTACTTAGTTTTAACAATTAATTTTTACAAATTTTATTTATTTATTACGTATATCTATCATTAATCTATTGAATTCCACAGAATTAATAGTCTTAATTAAGAGCGAGGTCTTAAATAGTGCTGACATTAGAGAACTTCTATTACATTTTTATAATAAATTTATTTATTTCTATTTCACAAAGGTTACTTATTTCTATAATTTTTGTATGGCATATAGTAATAAAAAGCGAGAAAGTCTACAGAACTAAAGTGGCTCGTAAAAGTAATGACTGTTATGTAGAATTTTTTTTAAAATATCAATAAAATTTTTCCATTAACTCTTCCTCTGCTATCAGTATTATATGAACCATCAACATACAATTTGCACATATAGAAGCAGCTTTAACACGCTGAATTACAATGCTGATTAACTCTGTCTGTGAGTCAGCACATCTACATTGTTAGTGGCCTGAACTAGACGCGTCAACATTCGAGACGGACAAATAAGGTCGTCTCATATTACTATTGCAATATATTATTATTAAAAGCGATAATATAGGTACTTGAAATAGAGAGGTTTGATATATAATGATATTGATATATATGAAATAATATCTTTTGATGTTTTCCTTTGGCATGTATTATTTACAAAGAACTTGAAGAATCTATCTGTAAAATCATCTGCAAATAACACACATACCTATATCAAGCTAACCAAACGACATACGTCTCCACGTATGTCGTTTAGCTGAATACTGTAACTCTTCTCTAATATTTTGCAGTAGTAGATCCTTGCCGGATTAGATTAGATTTTAATTGTCCCTTGCTTTCTTATAAATTCCTTCTTCTTTCGGTCTGCAACAACTGGTCTGTGTTTTATTTTATTATTTCTACAAAGTTTAGAGAATAGCTATGTCCATATTTTTCTATTACCACTTAGCTTCATTTATTACAGGCAAGTTTCATACGTTAAATTTGTATTTAATAAGACATCGTCTTATGGTAAGCAGGCACCAAGTTCTCATCATCATAATAATTCTTAAGAGCTTTATCGTTAAAGTTAATCAAAGAACATATTTATATTATAATTGGTGTGATAGGACCTAGTGTGAATAAAATCTGCATCTATGAATATTTTGGATGTGTTTTACCATCAGAATTATTATATCTGGTATCCTATCAATAAATTGAATAACCATTAAAAACAAGAATGCGAAGCTTATAGCTGATAGGTGTAATTTACAAAATTAAATATTAATACTGATTTTAAATTATCTGTTAAATTGGCTATAGAAATGTAGATTTAAGCAGCACATCCGCAATTTAGAAAACGATTAATTAGTGTCTTTCGGACGTGGATTCTCTTTGACATTAGTGTTTCTTTTTAAAAGTAGTGTATTTCTTTCCTTTTCTATTTTTCTTTAAAAAGACCACCGCACTAGACTACAATTTCTATCGTGGGGGAGTTTAGAAATATTAAATTCAGGGCCACCAAATGAACCAACACTTTAAAAAGATTATTTGCGGCTTGAAACAAGTTTTACGACAAGTGAAAATACACTGCTGCCTTAAACTAAAAAATGTGCAAAATAAAAATAACAAAGCACAAAATGACTTTAGAAAATTAACTAGCACATACGTATGCTTGTTTTATTTGTGTTTTAAAACTGTTAAAAGTAGTAAACGTGTTACCATTAATAAGCTAAAACGACATTAATTTACAAATAAAAACCTGTAAGACAATTTATTGGACACAATTAGTTTAACGATAAAAAATATCAAAATTATAATTTTAACCGCACGGACATAGATCATTGCAAGTTTAAATCTCATGGCAATATCATGCACGACAATGGCGTCATGCCGCTGATCTCTCGACAATCTCCGCAGTAGTTCGGGTGTGTCCGGTCACGATTATTGCACCTTGACTATGCACGCCCACGTCCAAGTGAAAGGATACAAATAGCTGATAAATCTAATTAGTTAATTATACTGATTCTTATATATATAATATATAATTTTATTACTTTGATCTATTCTAGAGATTGGATTGTTGTTTTTTGTTATGACATACTAAACATGAACAATGCCTCTGGTGTTTATACTTAGAACTATTTATATTTAATTTTGCGCTGTCACAAGTTGTTAAAATGTAGATTTTTTAAATTTAACATTGACAAAATATATTAACATTTGTAATTAAGAAATTTTCAATAACAATTCGAACAATCGCTGTTGCTGAGGATCTAAACTTATATTTCAAGTCTGTGCAGCTACTGATTTACGTTGATTATAAAATTGAGGACATAACATAAATATAGAATATTCAAACTCTTACATGGAACATTTATTCTAAAATTAAGATTAGTAAATTACAACTATAGCAATGGTACAGACCTACAGCTATTGCTAGTATAAAATTCCGTTAAAATGCAAAACTTACTTATTTATACAAACCAAGTTAAGCAAACCCAATATAGGCAAGTACTTAGATTTATTCATTTTACAAAGAGCTCATGGCTTGCCAGTATCAAATAAAGGTCAAAAAGGGCATCTAAATGCAATATAAACTGCCTTAGTCATTGTCCAAACTAAAGTTATTGTGCAGTATCGCCCAATCGGCCTCTGAATACTAACGACCTATGAAATGTGCACATGACATGGACATTTAAAGTCCCCCTTTAAGCCATATTACGTGTACTTTAGATATTGCAGCTCAATTGCTATCAAGAAATTTAAAAATAGAAAAAACAGAATGAGCGAATGGAAATATTGGTACATCAAAAAGTGATTTAAGAAGATTTACGGGAAACTTTAACTTATTCATTAAGTTCAACTTATCTAATGATTACCAAATTATTAAAGAAATAACATTACAATTTTTATTTATAGACAATATTAGTATGCATACTTTGATGTTCAAAAATTTTTCTATAAAAGGGGGACGCAGAAAGCAAGAGACTTAAAATAATACTTAATTCAAATCGATTTCGTATTTGATAAACCAATTCGAAAGTGTTAATTTTCTTATTATGTAAGTATAACGTAAAGATAAAACAACCACACGCAATAGGGCCTCCAGTAGACGGCAATTGACTGCATTCTGGTCACGCGGCGATCTAAACAGGAAAATGATAATTTACGAGTAGCTACGCGGTACTGAGCAGGTGTGTATGCAAAACCAAGGCGAATACATAGATTGACACTTCATTTACGGAGTCACGGTTTTATCCTTTTTTGAATAAAGCATGACTTTTAACTGGATGTACAAAATTAGTTGTAATAACCATTTTGAAACACCTTATAAAATATCTACTACATTGAAATATTATCACTTCAACATAATTTTTAAAAATAAAAAAATGACATCACTGTGAGTTGTGGATTTGGAAGAAGTAGATTACACTTAGCGAATCATCTGTAGATGACAAACAAGAGATACTCTGTGCAAAACCTAATAAAGAAGACGAATAATAAACGAGACTCAATATTACTAAATACTTCATGAAGTGCAACCATGGTTGCATAAGTGTCATAAAATTGATAAACAGCTAAGAAAAGATATTCAATAAATTACTCTTTTGTTAATGTACCTACTTTCCACTTTAAAAAAAATGTAGTTTTATAAAATGTTTAATGCTTATACGCTAAACAATAGATGGATAGAAGTAGAACACAATAACACCATCATAAAAATCTTTGCTATTACTTCAAAATGTAAATCCAATGCAATCGCAATCTATTATCAAATAAGCTTCGCAACCGGCTTTGATCTAACAGCATTTGAATTTAGAACCCATGTCCATTAGCTCTCGAAAGAGGTCAATATGTATAAATAGCTAGTCAACAATCAACATTGACCCAATTGTTGTCAGCTGCGCCCAATAATTCTCGCTCACTACTGATCTAGAATTTCCGCAATTGAAAACACTATTCGTCCAACCACAAAGTAAATGTCAAACGTTGTATGGACTGTGCATTATTTAGATCTAACCTTTATTCGCTGGAACCAAGCCTTACTTGTTAAAATTAGTGTTATTTATAAAGTACCTACTGGAAAGATACTAGACCTACTGTGACACAGGATAATAATGTTTTTCACCCAGAGAATTATAAATGTAAAAAATTAATGCTATGTTTTGTATTAGATTCATGTTTGAAACAAATTAATATATAAATAATATTTCTATTGCATGCATACAGCATAAAACTCTATAATTTTAAAAGATAATTAAGGTAAACAGACAGACAGAACAAAAATAAACTTAATAAAATCGAAGAATAAAGCCGCAATTAGGTTCCATCAGCCTATCGCAGTTCACTGCTCCTCAACCTTCCGCATCTAGTTTACACCCGCAACCTTTCATAGGTCGTCTGTCCACCTGGTTGGATGCCATCCTACTTTGCGTTTGCCGAGTGGCGTTCTCCACAGCAGGTAAGTACTCTGATTTGAAAGCAGTAAATGTTGCTGCTTTTTGAGTTCTCTCTGCGTTATTTTCAAAATAATATGTATTATAAGTACCTACTACGAAATTTTGATGTATCTTTTTATTTAGAAATATTTTAGAAAGCTTTTCATTTATCTTCAATGAATTTAACGTCTTAAACATTTATAGTGAAAACAATGTAGGTATATAATTTTTATTTAGATTTGATTAATTACTTGCTTGTTACTATGATATGTGTGAAATAAGCAATCAGTTGTTAATTATCAACGGACTATAACAGATTCAAACAACTCAGGTATTGTTTGAAATTTAGTAGTTTTTGTTGGTAGTTAAGCAACTTCTAACGATTAATATACTACACTCAAATATGAAGAACGAGATATCAAGCAAAAGAAAATAAATTAAATGTTTGTCAGCGTAACTTTGGCCAAACTTCATGCAGGTCAATTAATGAAGAAAAATGAGGATCATTTCTTATATATTCCGTAAGTACATTATACATAAGATAAGTGTTAATTAAAACATGTTTGTTGTTGCTAATGCCTATAACACAAGATATTTATTTATGTTAGCTTAGGCATTAGTTGTAACACTAATACATACGTGTTAATACCTTACCTACCTATAAACCTTTGTGTACACAAAGGTTTAAAGATAAACTGTATTTTTGTAATTTTTTGGTGCAAATAAACAATTATTATATATTTAAAAAAAATGGCTACATAGTCAATGACGAAATTCATTTTTTTTTATGCTGCCTTATTATTAGTGTTTATCGTGGCTTTACCACGGCCACTTTAAACGCCAGATATTTAAAATTTATGTGCGTTACAACTCATCACAGTAACTAAAATTTAAAACAAATTAAAATAATAGTAAATAGTGACAATATTAGCATATATTATATTATAGCATAGCAGATTAGTTTATCCATTAATTTAAGCTAGAAAACTAGAAGCCATTTATGCATTGCTTCCAACACCTAAATACAATATTAACATGTGATTCTTATTTTCAGTTATTTTATGCATTCAGATTCTACAATGTGTTAATATATCAATGACAGAATACAAAGATAGTACGGAATATGAAGATACTGCAAATGTGAATGGGAAGACAGTTAAAAGTATACTCATTATGCTAGTACAAAAAAGTAACAAACCGAAGGACTACTTGCGTCAAACTTTAAGGAAAAAGTCAGGAGATGATGTTTACCCTGTAAATTATTATTACGTTTATCCGTATTACTATCCTTACTATTATACTTACGCATATCCTTATTACGGTTACTATCCTTATACCTATGCCTATCCCTATTACTATGTCCCTGGTTAATAATGTCGGCTATGGCAATTTAAATTACAGTAATTAAATTATTGCCGTAACAATTTATAAAATTGCTTTTTTATTAATAATAATTAATAACAGAATGACTTTTCCCGCAAAACCTTAGCAGCTAATACGCGTATGTACAGAAAAATAACTGAAAGGATTTCAGTTATAATGACAGATACTTTCTTAAGCCTGAAGGCATCCATCACATGGCACATGGGTTAGTGACCGCAATTTAGTGGCAGGTCTTACTTGGCATTCACATAATTACCTCGTACGACATTTATCTACCCTGCTTACTGACGTCATCTCTTGAAAATTAAAGTAAACTTAAAGTTAAGAGGTATTACCATTACTATTTCGATAACTAGATAAAATCAATGCTTAAGCAAACCTTTAAACAAAGTTTCTTAAAACACATTATGAAAGCACAATTTTAAGTCAATGTCTCCATTAACGAAGATTCTACACTCGAGGGAGCGTCTTACCTTTTTATTGTTGAATGAACAAAAAGCAGGTCCGTTGAGCTTAAAATTGAACCGAGGTCGCCACGGGACGTAGAAACCACAGCGCTTGTACTTACCATCTCTTTCATTTAACTATTTAGAATTCCGCAATTTAAGTTGCAAAGTCCCTAATATTGTTGAACGTTTTCATGTGTGTAAAGTGATTGAAGAATTAGAGAAGCAAATATTTTTAAATGAAGTAAATCATTTTTACTAGATTATTTTTAAGACAAATTATAGTTCAAAATTTATATAAACTCGCGAAAGGAGTACCTTCAAGAATGCTACTTCAAATACAGTCGTAATTTTTGCAACGTTAGCCAAACACAAGTTTATATCTTGCAAAAACTATAAGTGAGTTTTAATATATCCTACAGAACCATTTTTATCATTTTCATTTGTACTGTCCTCGCTTTTCAGTCCAACCACATCTTTAGAAGTTAGTATAAAACCACTAATAGGGGATGCGGTTTTAAAAACTTCGCCATTTTCATCGGAATGTTGTCTGTTCGTCGAACCGTTTGCAATTTTGATTCCTTTGATGTCTGGAAACAAAAGTTGGAGCCCGCTACCATGGCAAACTGACCCCTCAAAAATGACCACTCGAAAACCAATCCCTGTATTCTGAGCGTCCAAACAGTGAAAAATGTATAGAGCAATTGTGTTGATATAATACGGTAAACGAGATATGAAATTGCGGCGTAAACAGAAAACTACGTAAACACGAATAGAACGATATATGGCGACATCATTCATTATCAAAAGATTGCAAGCGCTGGAAACGGTTCACATTACAATGTAACTCAAGATATTTTCTAGTCCGAATGTGTTTGCGCCATGTGTTACCGTTACTATGTATTTAGTGAAGTTATATTACCAAAAATAAATGTGACGATTTTAAATCTCACCTATATACATATGCGAAACAGGTTAACTGGCCAGAGGCAGTGAACTGGCTACTTATGCGCGAACACGGACCAATCCGACCGAGAATAAATAAAATACAGAATATTTTACTTCACAGTTTATGTAAACGTATGAACGAATTATGTTTTTTAGCTTTTTTATTTAAGTAAGTATCCAATTACAAAAGTAATTGTAGATTAAGCACGATAAATGAAATAATAAACTATGGTATTTATATCTGTAGTATTTGAAGTAAACATTTTCTAGAAGTTTTCTTATGCGCGTTTTAATGTCTTATGGCTGTTAGTTACAGACTATCGCCGCTAAAGTCTGTAAGTTTCTGAGTAAGGAAGCGGCTTGTAGCGACCATTAGACATATCGATTTCAAAGTATTCTTCTTTATTTGAATAAAAACCAGAATAAGAATCAGAAATTTCAGATCGAAACGGTCCAATGGATAAGGCACCCACATCATGAAACGAAGTCGCGGTTTCGAATCCGGTCAAGTACATTGTTTTCAAATCATATATACTTTTTAAGTTCATCTTTATATTCTGACTGACGGTGAAGAAAACCTGGACTTAAAAGTCTGAAATTGGCAATCGGTCTAGAGCAAGCGTGATTGATGCTCATGTCTTCTCTATATGAGAAAAGGCCTTTACTCTGCAGTGAAACAGTAAACGGGCTGGTATTATTATTATTGGATAAAAAAATATATTACGTAATAAATTATGCCTTTGGTTATCTTGCTTGAGGACGTATACTGCTGGATATAAGTAAGACTCTACCAATAGGAAGCGGTTACCATACTGCCCTAATGCTTCATAATGTGATACGCAGATATCACTGCCTTTGGTTGTGCGTGGCTCATCATCATGGAATGCTTAGCTATGCTGGTCACAATCTGCTTAGGTTTTTGTCTCTTTAGGAGCACCTGAAAATATTCAGGCCGATACAATACCGAGTACTTGATCTAACTGAGTCTCGACTCAGATAATAAACGTTTACTTATTTCTTCTTGTACACGTTAGTTTTCAATTCCATATAAACACTTACTCATCTAACTCATACCTTAGGTTCCAGAATAAATATAATTTTATTTTTGATGGAACACAGTCAATAAATATTTTCAAGACTTAAACTGTGCATAAATAACTCCATCGAGGTCCAGCTGCAGTCTGTGGTAGCTCGGCGAAACTATAGCCCCTCTATTTACATCTGTAACCATTTAACTTGCAATTACAATAACACTTTTTTGATTGTCAGCGCTTCAGAGTGATGTGCTAACAATCCTGTAATTACAATGTTAGAAGCCTTAATAGTGTATTTTAAACAAATGTATCCATTTACACAAACATTTGTTTGGCTAAGGTTACGAAAGTTACATCAGAACCCGAACGGTGATACATCTGCGTCGTGTGAGGTCCATGGATGCCCAGCCTGACTTATTTGTTAAAAGCAATGCAGCTCGCTTAGCATACGACAGATAACGGATCCATTTGACTTCACTAAGGCCTTCGCTGGATTTATATTACAATAGACAACCTTTGCTGCCATCAGTTCAGTTGTTACAAGTATCGTATTGGTTTCTCGTTGTATTTTAGACAGTTGTAAATTTACGTTACATTGTAGCTATATTTCGGCAAGATTTTATCGACAGAATACAATGACAGTTGTTTAAAAACCGGCGAAATACAAATCGGACTCCCACACGTATGTCTTGTACCTATTTATATTATTACATAGTAATAGTACATAATATACTTATATGTTTCCAAATACTTAAAAAATTACTGAAAAATATGTTATAGCTTGATTTACCTTTGTTAAAACGCCCTAAGTAATACACACTCTGAAAATTTCAAGTGTTTACCACCCTATCCAATAACGGAGTTTAACTTTTGAAAAAGAAACTCTAAAAAAATTATTCGTAATCACATTACATACGTTTATTGTTTTCTTTAAAGTTAAAAATAAAGGCTTCCTAAAATTTGCTTCTAATTTGGTGTGAACTAATTAGATTATTCAACTTGGCGTTAAATATATTTGGCAAACTTGTTAGTGATATCGTGTCTCTCGATAAAATGCCATTATTAAAATAAATAATCATGAATTATTTACCTAGTCAAGCTTTTTTTTTAATCTAGTCATTAGTTTATTTATGATTCGATTTAGATATAAGTATCACTATTTTAAAAAAGCCTCAGGGCTATATGCCACCTTGACCTCACTGGACATGTCAATGCAGAATTTGAGATCAGATAAAACTATTCGGTTTATTGTGTATTTTTACATTTATTTTTTTAAGAAAATGACTCTAATATTCATAATCGTAAATGGACAATCAGGTCCTGTCTGATATAATTAAAACTAAAGCACACATCAACGTTTAATTAATTATTCACTGTTCTCCGTGTGGTTCTAATTTTTAATAAAATCGCAGTAAATTAATATAGTCAATAGTAATCATATATCAGCGAGCACCATACTGAGAAGCTATAATGATAACGAATGATCAGTCTTGTACTATTACACGCTATCGTTAAGATCATTAAATTTCAAAGGGCAAATCGTTAACAATGAAAAATGACAGGAACTTTCGAACATACAAATTAATGTGAGCTATAGTGTAGACATGGCTTTACTCATGTAGATTTATAACCATGTTAATTATGTAATAAAATAAGTTTATTTAAAAAATGCTAATCTTTTCATGTTTCTACAGACAATCTACATTTCATTACTAACCCTATATGGTTTTAATGATAAATTTTATTATCATTAAAATTTAAATGGAACATTTCTTGTGTTATGTTGTTATTGACATTTTACAAAACATCGTTAGCAATCAATCAAAGCAAAGTCTCTGTTGTCTTCTGTATATTTCTTCGGTAACTTCTTTTTAACCACACAATGTATTTTGATACAGTTTTCACTATAATAGGCTATTTACTAATTTTGAAACAGTTTAACATTATTGTTTATGTCATAATAATTACACTACATTATTATTTCGAAATATTTACTGTTGTGTTTGCAAAAATAATGTTAAAGTTTAAATTTACTAAAACGCACCAAAAACACTGTTTCTGTAATGGCGCTGGTAATTTGTCACGCGGGACATCACACGCAAGTTAGCAATGTACCTACCTAGACATTAGGTGTAACAGTGCAGTTTAAGTGTTACTTTCGTGTGACATAACCGGAGTTAAGATTTTTCATATAATTTATTTCGATTATTTTATAAAAAATACACATTTTTGACAGCAAACAAAGTGAATTTTTACGCTATTTTCTTTGCGAATGACCATAATTACTAGTATATTTTGAATGTTGTCAAATTGCTTGTTCAGAATATTGCTACCGGACGCTTCATATTGTTATCTATTGTTATACAACATTTATTGTACACTTGCATTCATCTAAAACATAACACGAAAATGATTAATTACGCTGACATTCGATTCATTAGTTACTTAATACCATTACGATTATGTATAATAAAGCTTTATAATGTGCCATACTCTACAACAAGATATATCTAACAACATAAATTAATAGGTACCTTTCAACGTCGGAAACAAAGGGCTCTTAACCCGATCTTTTTATAGTATTAATGCCTCCATAAAATATATTTTCTACGTGGCCATAATAATGGTCAGTGATGGGTCACCCAACATATCATGTTACAAAATATATTCAAATGACTAGCAGTTGCCTGTGACTACACTCGTAGTTGAAACAGTTTAATTCTGAATAGTATTATGGTCATAGGTAAACTTCTACGATGTTCTTTTTATATCGCGTAGCTGGTAGCCGAATGAAATTGTATACACGCCGTAAATCTTCGACATTTACGATAATTTATTTATATAAAATAATCAAGTAATTTTATACAAATAAATAACCATAAAAATAATCAATACAGCTTATATTGGTTTTATAGTTTACCTACCCTACAACTGGTTGTAGGTAGGTATGCCTAAGGTGATAACCCATTAGTGAGTATGCAAAGATCAGTAAGTAGTTCTACTATAATAAAAATTTTGTTGATCTCAGCAGCTCTGTTTCTTCATAGCCTAAAATATTTTGTAGGTAAAAATCAAGACCGCTCCTAGTGTTTACATTGAGAACTAAATTTATTAGAAATATTTACGCTGTCAGTCACCGTACCCAATGCAGTGCGGTGATACAAACGCACAATCAAAATGTTACAAATTCCCTTTTTTATTCAACAGATGTAATAATAATATCACATCATACCTATTAAGCAATACATAGCATATTATGCGTACTTTGTTGGAATATACAAAAATATATCCGTCCCACTTAAGTGGTTTAGAGTCCCTTCTTAAGAACCTTTTTATACAAATAACAGCTCGGTTACTAGTCAGTCTCCCGTAGTATCCCGCCTGTATTGAGCGAGAGTGAACACACACCTCTCCTATTAAATAATAACTAATAATATACAAATTAGTTCATGAACTCACGTCTTTCATTGGTCCTAATACCCAATAGGTTATGGGCCCAGTGAATTAGACTAAATAAAATAGTGTTTAGTTTCAAATAAAAGGAACACTTTAAGTGCGTAGTGTGTAAAATACTTGTGTTATTTAATTAAAGTATTTTGATATCAATTTAATATCAAGTGAGATTTAGTAATTTAATACAATGGACAAATTAAATACAAAAAGAAATATTAAACCGTTTGACGGGAGAAATATAGTATATGGAAACTTAGAATGCGTAATTTACTAAGTGAACTTGATGTGCTAAGTGTAATTGATGAAGGACTTCCTGAAAAACCGGACAGCGAATAGAACAAAAGGCAGAGGATCGCTAAAAATACGATAGTGCCAAATTAGAGGAAGGAGATAAGTAACACACCTATTTATGACCCTACCTAACAGTTATATAATGGTGTCGTTACAGTCATTGAGACTTTGGCAGAAGATAACATAAACTTAACATCTGTTACAAATTCGGCTTCTTGATCACGAAATACAATTGACAAATGAGAGACGTGAATCCAGCATGAAAATTCTACACGCAACATCAAATTCGACTAGTATGAGCAGTAATTGATATTCAAAAGTAACTTGAATCGAAGAAAATTTTATGAGAACACATTAAATACCATAAACAAATCCAACATTAAGTGTCAGCATTGCAGACAAAAAGGCTACTTTCTTTAAAAAAAAAAAGGTCGGAAATTATGAGTACACAAGCGACAAGCAAAATGAGAAGATCTCGTAAGAAACTATATAGAACTGGATAATCCAATAAATATCTCAATTGCGCAAAACGGCACATACATAAGAGCAACAAAAAAAGGGCAACATTCCGGTTACCAGTGAATTGGGCATGAAAGAAATCCTACATGGATGTTCTCTACTGTTCATAGATTCCCTATAACCTGCTGTCGGTAAAGAAAATACAAATAAAAGCAGGTTTGACCGTCGTTTTTGACAATGATGATGGTGTGAAAATTATCAACATGGGTAAGATGGTAACAAAGGGTAAGTCTTGAACAATTTAATAGGAATTAATTTTATGCTTGAAAATGTGCTTTGAATACTAAAAGCTCAATAAATAGAGTCGTAAACTATAATTATAAAAATGGCATTAAAGACTTGGTCATATTGGTAAATCTAAGTTTGTGCAAATAAAAAACAAACAAATTTATATCGAACTGATAAAGCATATTACACCAAATGACAATAAGTGAAGCTTGTATAAATGGAAAACAAGCATGTCTGCCATTTAATCAATTAAAATTTAAAATTATAAAACGACCTCTATTTAATGTGCAAACAGATTATGTGGTCCCATAACTCCTACAACACTTGACTGCAAAAGTATTTTGTATTTCTTTTTGTTGACGAATACACACACTACTGCGCTACATATTCAGTGTCTCGTAAATCAGACGGTTTTATAACGTTTCAAGATTATTTAGCAAAATATGAAGCTCATTTTAATTCGAGAATTGTCAATCTATATTATGATATGGTGGTAAATATTTGTGAAATGAAAGAGTATTGTGTGCAAAAAGGTATAAGTTACCACATAACAGTGCCGCATACCCCTGCATTAAAGGGATTGCTGAAAGAATAATTAGAACATAAAACAGAACGAAGTCGTGCCATGGTATCTGGTGCCAAATAAGATAAAATGTTCTGGTGGGAGGCTGTATTGACAGCTACATATTTAATAAATATGAGCCCCACGAAAGCACTGAAAACGTTTAACACACCATTTTAATTGTGGCATAGTAAAAAAACCACAAGTTATAATATTTAAATATTTTCGGTTCGACTGTTTATTTTCAAATATAACTAGGAAAACCAAGTTCGATGAAAAATCCTTAAAAGGGATATTAATTGGTTATGAACCGAATTGTTATAAGGTGTGGGATGTGGATAACGAGCAGTTTGTAAAAGTTAGAGATGTGATAGTAAACGAGATTAATTTCTTGTCAAGTAGGCCATTGAAGCCTGTTCGAGTGAAGCTTAAAAATTGTATTAACTCGGATAACTCTAACAGGTTTGTCTAAGAAAAACCGTGTAAACAAACTGAGGAAATACCTGTATCATTAGGTCCACCACCTAATAAGTCTGTAAGTGAAACAGATAGCACTTCATTTCAAAATATAAATCTGTAAGTGAAACAGATATGGCTCAAAATATAAGTCTGTAAGTAAAACAGATATGGCTCAAATATAAATCTGTAAATAAAACAGATGGCTCTACATTGCAAAATAAGATGACTTTATCTCGAAATAAAATGACTTTATAGACAAAATGAGCGAATTAAAAACTTACCTGCTGTATCTTATAATAAAAAGCAGATGATAGTTCTAATGAACTATTTGCTGTACGCATACTCTTTACTATGCAAAATATCTACACCATAGAAAGAAATTGAATCCAGGAATGATAAAGTATTTTTGAAAAATGCTATCAATGAGGCAATTAAAGCATTAATTAATAATGAAACCTGGACATTAGTTCAAAAACCGGAACATAGAAATTTTATCTATTTTCAATAAAAATGAGTTTTAAAATCCGTTGAGAAAAATATAAAGCTCGTTTAGTAGCCAGTGGTTTCAGTCAACAATAGGTATATGAAACTTTTGCACTAGTTGCAAGAATTCCTAGTTGCCGATTTTTAATAGCTTTTGAAAATCAGTTTAATTTATTACTCCACCATATGGATGTAATAACAGCATTTTTAAATAAAAATTAAAGGAAGGATAAGTATATACATATATACATATTATGATAATTCCTAAAGGTACCGCAAATTCAATTAATAGTTCAATTTGCAAATTAAATAAATCGTTGTATGGATTAAAACAGTTTGCCTGTTGTTGTTTTCAAATTTTTGAACAATCTTTAATTAAGAAAGGTTTTTGATACCTACTCATCAGCTGACCGCTATATTTATATTTTAGATGCGGGTGATATTCTTAAAAACATTTATGTTGTACTTTAAGTCGATGATCTATAATATCGACAGCTAATATAAATACCATAAATAGTTTTGAAAAATTATTAAGTGAACAAATTTAAAATGGTACACTTAAAAGAAACTTGTTCGTCATTGTTTCTGGGTTTCTTGGAAATAAAAGTGCAAAAGTATAAAAACAAAATCACTTTAGACCAAGAAATATAGATAAAAACAGTTTTTAGAAAAGTTCAACATGAGTGACTATAAAACTGTCAAAACGCCTTTAGAAACCAAAATAGATTATATCTCTTTGAATTCAAGTGAGACCATAAATGCCCCTTGTAAAAACCTAAAAGGGTGCTTGACGTATAATATGGTATGCACTCGTCCTGATTTAAGTTTTAGCATTAACATCTTGAGTAGATTTGCTAACAAAAACAATCCCACACTTTGGTTATATATTTAAAAGGATATTTATTACCTACGATACTTGAAAGGGACTATGAATTTTAACTTATCATAATTCTGTGCGAAGTGATATTTAAAGTGACATTCTTAGTGACTTTGTTGACTCGGATTGGGAAAGCAATGAATTAGGCCGTAAAAGTACAAGTGGCTATTTGTTTAAATTATTTGAACAAAGTACAATATGCTGGAACATAAAGACGCAACTCAAAGTGGCCGCTTCATTAACTGAAGCAGAATTTATGGCTATAGATGAAGCTGTTAGAGAAGTATTATGGTTAAAATCCTTAGTGACCAGTATTAATATAAAAATACCAAATGCGATTCCTATATATATTAGGACAATAATTGGTATCTAAACATTGCAAATAATCCTACGAGCCACAAAAGATCAAAACACATTGAGAAGTATCACTTTTTCAGAGAATTGGTGAAAATAATGTTATTAAAATTATTTATGTTTCCACAGGTAATCAATAAGCAGACATCCTAACCAAGCCTTTACCGACGTTTCGTTTTACTGAGATGAGAGAAAATCTCGAAGTAATGTAAGGATACAAAACATAAAGGAACTAAGGGTTACACAGTTTATAAAATGTGTAAATAGTTATGAATTATGTAGAACTTAATTTTAATTAAGAAAATAATTATTAATGATTTGGTTTGATTAGGTTTTTCTGGGTTTTCCCTAATCCTGCGCATCGAATGGTGAACCAAATATGATTATTCTCCCAGAGAAGGAAGGTGTGTGATATTATTATTGTTTAATTGTTTTATAAGATAATTTATTTTAGAAAAAGGATTTATTTTTGAGGGGGCGTGTTGGAATATACAAAAATATATCCGTCCCACTTAAGTGGTTTAGAGTCCCTTCTTAAGAACCTTTTTATACAAATAACAGCTCGGTTACTAGTCAGTCTCCCGTAGTATCCCGCCTGTATTGAGCGAGAGTGAACACACACCTCTCCTATTAAATAATAACTAATAATATACAAATTAGTTCATGAACTCACGTCTTTCATTGGTCCTAATACCCAATATACTTCCCTATTAAATATTTAAATAAAAAGCTTTAGAGCAACAATAAAAAAAATTGCGTACATTATAATACATTCAAACAAACATTTTCCACATACATTATAATACAGATTACTTAGCCGTAGAACATAAATTATAACAACATAATGAGTGTGAAGATGCTTTAAACATCAGCATACTTTTTAAGGTGCTTAGTTTGCTTAATGGCCCATTAGAATCTCTTTCACAGAGGCTGATTTGACCTCTGCTTTATAGTAATTAATGTTGAACAAGTTTGGCCTGTGTATGTTGTAAACCGGAGATAAAGTATATGTGAACAAATTTTCATTGTTAGTGGACAAAGAAGAGAACATATATTTTTGTTTGAATAGCGAATAAATATAATTTCTAGTAAGTGTGTGTTGAAATATTTAGTGGCAATTCAGGATTTGTGACTGCGGGCTTTTCCTTTGTATATACTTATTATATTTTCAATGTAATAAGTATAATTACAAAGGAATAAACACGAAGGAAAATCCTTCTGAAACCCAAACTCGGCTTAGTGTTATTAGGTCACCAATCCCTGTGATAATTATGTAATTACTTACCAATGCCATTAAAGACACAGCTGACGCGTCTTCAACGCTTTAGGCAGGGTGGTTAGATCATTCTCATTAATTTCATCAGTAAATAGTGCTACAAAGTAAAGTTAAACAGAATTGAGACTTCAAAAATAATAACACACGAACTACTCTGTAACAAGACTTCAAAATACTATATTTTCTGTGGCAACATTAAATTACTTATATATGACAACATTAACTAAACAAATGTTTACGTCAACATATGATTACACAACCATCTATATAATCTAAGATCGATGTAGTAACTTTAATTAATAGAGCTTCTGTTAACACTATACACGAAATAGGATCGAAAATGGCGTAACACGGAATGTTGATAACGTGTAGTGATGATGATGGTAGCTGTTACTAATGATTAAGTATACTAAGCAGATGTAAAACAGGTGTATATAGGTATATCATCTGCTGCCTCAGTGGCTCATTAGTACGGTCTGCCCTCGTCAGGCGCCGACGGTCGGATAAACTGATATTAGATGTTCCTGTCGGAATTCTTAGTATTAACCCGAAGTCTAAAATTGGACCTAGTAATAAACAAAAGGCTTGTCTTTTTATATGGGACACAACATAACTGATGTAATAAGCACCTCTCACTGGGCAAATAGGAATGATACTGTTATGTCTTAATTACTGATTAAATAGAAGAGACGAATAATAATACCGATTCATTTAACGATTTCCATCAGCTACATAAACGTGTTTCTACTGTACAAAAGCAAAATCAAACTTTATTTTTTTTGATAACCTTTCTGTCTGTATTACACAGGTTCTTCATTAATGACGACAAAGTGAATGTATGAAAAACTAGTGTGGGTTTCAGAAACCATTGTGTTGATTTAAATTGAAGTAACAATAATTACAAACGTGATAATATCAATGGAAGCCATTGTCGCCTTTGTCTTTGGAACAATGTGCGCCAATAATGAGAACGGTAATAATAGTAGTATAGTATATTCATTACTTTGCTGTATGTAGTTAGAGAAACTAAATAGTGAAATTAAATAGTGAAAATATTGATTACTGCCTAAAGGGGAATGTGACATTGCTCAGCAGTAGGACTTACCAACAGGCTATTATATATTGTAGGTACTTAAATCACTACACTTCGTTCAGGCAGTTACAAAGAAAAGAAACTCTGCTACGAATGATCTTTTTTCCACGTGATGGTAAGTGGTAACTATCGCTCATAAGAAGTTTATGAGCGACAGTCACCACTCCCTTCCCTACAGGATATGAGGAAGATAAGGAAAAGGAAAGGCGGAAAATTGGGCCTACGGCGTCCTAACTCACCGACGGAAACGCAATAATACGAGTATGAATACTACTAGTTATGTCGATCTTCTATGAGAGGGTAGTACTTCCTCTGTCGATCCGGCTCATTCTTGCTAAACTCCGCAAGGATCTACTACCGTATAAAACCAATCTAAATATAATTTTTACATTGTTAATTTTATATCATTCATTTGTAGAAGAGTAATTTATCATATTATTTATTCGTTTAAAAAAATGTAGTTACCATAATGACGTTCAGATATCGTGGTTCACTTATACTCGTTGTAACCGTCAGCAGCTGTTATTGCACTTTTAAATTTTTTATGATTTATAATTATAACCAATAGTCCATAGAGACAAGAGTAAGTAGTTTTATATTAGTGAAGAATCAGATTGTAATTTATGCGTTTTTTTTAAACAAATAGAAAATGTGAAAAGCCTTTGTCCAGCAGTGACATCTTCGGGCTGACAATGTGTAGTGACCGTGAACGCAAACTCATGTATTGTTCCGCTACTGACCAACATAAATACGCGTACCGTATACCTAAACTAATATTATAAAGAGAAAAGGTTTGATTTTTTGTATTTTTTTTTCGATTTTATTCATGATCTACGTAAACGATTTCAAAAATTTATTTACAACATCCTAACAACTTATAATTTACAATATTATAAATGCGAAAGTTTGTGTGTGTGTATGTATATGTGTTTGTTACCATTCAGCGCTTAAACGGCTGAACCGATTTCAATGAAAATTGGTATCTAGATAGATTTGGTGCAGGAGACGGACATAGGCTACTTTTTAGCCCAAAATCATTCTGGTTCCCGAGGGACATAACAATACATATTTCACGCGCGTACGAAATATTTCATTATGTTTACATTATATTTTTTTAGTCATTTTCAAAATTTCATTGTTTTGAGCGCCTTTGTAAATCTGAATGATGCAATACGACACTATTGCAATGGTAGGTGTTTGATGTGTGACCAAATGAAAATATTGATACCGAAGCGAAGTGAGGGCGGACGTCTAAGTATTTCAATAAAACCATCTTATGCTTTACACATTGCTGTTCCAGAACTGATACACATAAACATGATTCACCCTAACCCCGTAATGATAAGTGCACTATTGTAAAAAGTTTGATACACATGAAGTGTTCTAGTGGTTATGGTATATTAATTGAAAACAAAGAGTGTACTCCCACGCCATGCAAGTGTGACGAGCGCGATATGCAATCAAAAAATGAAATATCAGCGTATAAATTAGTTAGAGGAGCATAGGGTAAGCACTGATTAATATTCATGAGTGTAGGTAATTAGTTCCAGTGCAGATTATGATCTGTGAAAGTATTTTAATTTTACATTAGCTTTTCTGAAGGGGTAGAGAAAAACACCTACGTTTTGGCAGCTATGTCGGCTCCCGTGAAACAAGGAGCAAGCATTTAATTTCAAACTTCGGACTAATACTAAGAATTTCTCTAGAGAAAACCCTAAGAGCAGTCAATTCCTTAATAATAGTTTAGTTTCCTTAACAAAAAGAAAACAAATTAATCAAAAAACAATTAAACGGCAATTTTAAAGTGGACATGAATTAAAGTCGTGTAAATTCCGTAACACTGGTGGAGTGGCCATCGAGTGCAACTTGCGTTGCTCATCAATCAAGCTGTTCCTTGTTTACACATTAATGCGTGTTAAACGTAGCGCACCAGAAAATTGGTGCAGTTAACGAGTTATTGTTTTATTTTTGTAGCATCTTTTTTTTTATTTTTAGGTTTTAATTTGGGTTAAAACCTTTTTTCAGCTTGTAAAAAGTAAAATTAAGGTTTAACTTTAGAATTTTTTTAGTTTGACATTGTTAATTATTTTAAAGTGAGAAAGGCAAATAAAGGTATTCGAAACATTTGTGGTTCACTCGATATTGCACGTTATCTTATCAGAGGCAGAGAATAGATTAAAAAATGTATGGGATTGACATAAGCTAACGCCAACACTTATGTCAATCCCATACATTTTTTAATCTATTCTATGAATAGAATAGAAATCTATGCCACTTGTCTTGGCCATAAGATCTTCTGAGCATAGGCAGTATTGTTGGATATAGCATCAGCTCTTTCAAGTTAATTCATTCGATGCTGAGGGTTTTAATTGTCGCTACACCTCGTGTCTCATTGTCAATGAAAGTAACAGTACAGAGATAGGTGATCAAACTTGAATTGAAAGATGTAGATATGGATTATTGTATCGAGGTTATAAGTAGAGAATAAATACATCGATAGATCGATTTTTATAGATCATTCAGAAGCAATAAAGCTTCTATGTACTTTAATACTTTTCTTCACTTTTAAAATGTATCTATTTTATAGGAAGACGTACGATGACCGTGCGTGTGACATTAGAATATGATTTTATTGTTACCTACACTTGTATTGTAAGGTCTATGTTTCAAATCCTTATTTTATCTTTGTTTAAATAACAGTAAAATAACTTAAAATCGTACTAATAAATAAAACAATACATAAATCACGTGAACACGAACGAAGCACGGCAGATCAAAAATCAACATAATTATAATAATTTTTCTATTTATTTTGATATAAAAATTTGCTGTACTGTCATAAAATAAATAATTTTTAATAACACCTGCGTGTTACTGTTCTAGCCGTGTAGTTCACGCCCACATAGTAGATACCATTAACGACTCCACCCAACTAAATAAAGCTCGTTCCACAACCATTAATTGATTTTGATTATATTATGAGTCGTCACAGTCGAATTTAAGTTAAAATTATACAGAATTTCTATTATAATGAATTTGCCTACTTTTTAATGCATGATCTGATGATGAATTCAAACAGTTAACCGGCTTAACACTAATAAAAAATGTCATTACCCTTATATAAATAATACAGTAGCATCTTCTTTCACAACGCAGTGTTTAATAGTGAATATCACAGAGGAGAGGACCAACCATATCCAAGACACACGTCCACCATTACTAGAATACTGTATTGTTTAGGAGATGCGGTTGTATTTAATTAGAAGACGCTGTGGGTACAATACAAGAAGCACAAACGATGGTTTGTGTCCTTTGTGTAAGAACATAGAAACGAGTACTATTCCAGTCAAACTGAAAAATAAAGAAAACTTTAAAATCAACTTAGACAACTTACCTACAGTGAGAGACCAGCCTATATGTTGACCCATGTTATGGCTATTTAAATGTCACGACCATTTTACCGGTCATAAAAACTTTAATTTATAATTTACTATAACATAATAGAAACTTTACTTTAACATAATAGAAACTTTGGAATGGTGGTCACTACTTTTGAATTCTACTGACCAGTCACTTTGTAGGCTAATATAAAAAAAATCCTTCATAAATTTAGGAGTTAGACTCTTGTCGGTAGAACTGATGCAATTCCCGCCACTTCTCTCTGTCCAGAGCCAACTCCTTAACCTCCTCCTTATACGACATGGCATCAGCACTTTTCTCAGACAATTATACTCATATATTTATTTTAATAGATTTTCTTATCTATTACATCTTAGAACTTTGTTCAAAGTTCTTTGTTTCAAGACTTTGTTCGATTTAGTTATTTTTGGAGTATAGCAAGGTGTACGTGAAATAGGCTTTTTTATATTTTTTAAGAATTACATTAAATTATTTGTAACTAAAATTTTATTGAAAAGTGTATCACTTAATGTATTGTTCAAATATAATAACTTAAGTATATTTGAGACGATATCTCGAATTGATTAAGCCATTATTCATATTTTTACGAGCTATAAAATTTCAACACGTTTCTGAAGATGTTAATCAGGCTGTTTAACTGAAACAATGTAAAACAAATATTCATTAAATTAAAAATACGTCCCGTAAATACAAAACCAAACGAAAAGTTTAGATTTCTTTAAATTATATATTATAGCTACAACACAAACAGTAAGTACCTACATATAACCCACGCATTTTCACTTTACCTAATATCAATAATGTAGTACAAATCAACTTTGGTAAAAATTCGACCTTAACAGTCACCAATTATATCTGAAAAATAATTACCAATATAATAAGTAAGTAACCATCGGATATCCATGTATTAGCGTGACATGACAACAGTCTATTCAGAGTCATCGGTCCACTCGTTCCCATTCGTGAGCGATTACAATAGGAAATAAAAAAGGCTAATGAATAGATTCGTCGCTCGTCGCCGCATTGAGTGCCACTCGGGGTCATAAACATTCTATCGAAATACGAACGCACTGACAATACATATAATTTTGCTATTTATGGGAAAATTATTCGATGTTGTTATTATACTTGCTGTGATCGAATAACAATTCGATTTTCGATTGTGAACATGACGTATGTAATTTAAGAGGTAGTAAGTAGTACAAGCGATCGATGGCAGAATTGTGTTTGCCACCCACGATTTGATATGAGAAGTTTATGTTTTGTAATCGTAAACTGAGGAATGCCACAATCCCTGTAACGTTAAAGTTCTAAAATCTGAATCTGATTAGGGAATCAATAAGTACACATACTAAAGACGAAGTACTAATTTTATGATCGATGGTTAAGCTCATGAATTAAGGATACGAAGAAAATGTTTTTGAATTTACGTTTGTTAAACAGACATACAATCCTGGTGCCTAGGTTTCATGTACTGAAACTGGAACTGGCACTGACTTATTATATATTTAAAATATTAAGAGGAAAGATGTATAACCCAGTAGTTTTAGAACAGGTGGGCTCGTGTGTTCTGGACAGGTAAGTGTGGCAACGCAACGGTGACAGCGGCGGCTGTTGGCGGTGCCACGTGCTCGCACCAAGCTCTTGAGGCACCTCTGACGCGTGCACTTCGCACACTTAACCTCATAGCTATAAGACGGAGCTATTCTTTTGTGTCCGAAGTGAATTTACAAAGATAACGTTATTTGTTACAAGATGCAGTATGTATGTATGTATGTGTTGTAAATGTCATTAATTCATTATTTTGCTACACTATTGCATTGGGGTAAAACCTGTGAAGATAGTTATAAGTTTGATTAAAATAAATACCTAAAATATAAGCATGATGAAACCAACCTACCTTGTTAGGTATGTTTTACTATTATTTATAGTTTTATATAATAATATCCATCATAAGATCGACTCCAAATCTTCAAATAGGCAAGGCACTACGCCTTAAAATACTTATTGAAAAAAATAACAAATGCACTAGTCGCCAGGACGATTTTCGAAAGTTCCCCTCGATTTCTCTGGGATGCCATCATCATTTTGGTTTTCTTATCATGGTGCCACCCTTGGGATATCTCCTTTCCAGCAAAATAATAATCACCAAAATCGGTATTAGTAAACGACGAAGTTATTTGCGAATAGACATAACAATAAAATATTTATATATATACGATCGAATTGAGAAAACTTCCTCCTTTTTTTGAAGTCGGTTAAACAACGTCTACTGCTGGACATAGGCCGCCCCAAATTTTTACCACCTTAGCCATTCGTTAGCCGCCTTTCACCATCAGTTACAATTATAGAAATATCTTTAATAAATAAATAGAAAACTACACGTTTATGCAAAATTAAATTCATAATTTAAAGAGATTTTATTTTTAACAGACTATTTAAGCATTAGCGTGTAAGATAAAAGTTTTTGCATAATGCTATCTTTATTATTTTCTAATAGAATCAGTCAATCGAAACAATCAGTCCAAAAACCTTAAATTTCATAAAGAAATTCGCCGCACAATTGTTGAGTTGATGCCGAATCTGTTTTCAACCAGAATTCACAATAATAAATCACAGGGGTCATGTGTAACAAAAACAGGTGCTCGCTATCAACGATCATATGAATTTGAAACACTAAAATCAATAAGGTAAATTGTGCTCGAACAAAATACTCATATTTTTTGTTCACCAACACCGAACGCCAAAAGGCAATTCTGTTTCGCCCAATATTGCTCGCGGGTAGATTTGGTGATTTCAATTTAAGCAATTATTGAAATTTGCAGGTGAGAATGCATGGATTGAATAAATGGGTTAGATTAAATATTGAGATTGATTAGAACGTTGAAAAAGTGCAGAGAAAAAATAATGTAAAAGTATACGTATGTGAGTAGTGTGTGGAAAAGAGTGGAAGCGTGAAGCATAATCCATAAGTATTGCTTGCTGGAAACTTTCAAACGTCTCTCCTTATTCGGGTCTTGAATCATCCTAAATCATTGATTATAAGCCACCTTGTTGTTGGTCTACCAAACTACCTACGCTGCGCCTTCGTATTCGTCACTTCTGAACTTTTCTGTTCCAATAGGCATTCGTCCTGCAAGCTAACATGTTCTTTACATCGATAATTGAATAAGGAAACACAGCAAATTATGATCCGAAAATAATTTCCTTGAAAATTAAAAAGAACATTCTAGTCAGGTTTAATAATATTATTTTTTTGTTATGCTAAATTGTATTTGATAAATAATTTATAATTCAAAAATAATTTATATTAATGCATTCAAATTAATTTCATTTTATTTTATTTTTATTTATTTTTTAAGAATAGCCACAATGATCTATTCCGTTCTAATACCACAAAACTAATACCAATCCATGGTATATGTTTATTCCACTTAGAACAGACTATAGTCTAGATTCATTTTGGTTCCAAGGACATTTTTTTTTCTCCTTACAACCAAATATGGAGATGTTGGTTCTACTGGGAACTATAATAAGTACCTGGATCCATTAACAGTCTGACGAGAATTTTTCTGTCAGTCACAGAAGCAATTTATAATATCTAAACTAGTATTATAATGAGAAAATATTTGATTTTATACCCACTCGGGCGAAACCGCTGGCAACAGCTAGTTTTCTAATAATTTAAGATTATGATCATAACACGTTCTTAAGCTGTGTATTAAAAAAAATAACTATACTACTTTGATGGCAAATAAACATACGGCCCTCGCGAAGGTAAATAGTAATTGTAATTAGTATATTTTGTAAAATTGTAACGAAGCCGTTGCCAACTATGTAGGTGGAAGGGGGTGAAGAAAGAAAAGGGAAAAAGAAGATTAGCCAGAGGGTGCTCTCACCCATCGAGCGAAACACATAAGCATAGAGACTAATACTTTAATTAAATAAACAGTAACACTTATGTCCCCATTTAAAAGAGTTTTTATTACGGACTGTACCTCATAGCATTTACCTTGTTTTAGGATTCGTTTATGAGTAGTATTCCTTACGGATAAAATAATTATTAGGGCAATAATCAAATACCATTGGTATTAGTTGTATGGTATTAGAACGAAATAGAACGTCACAATGCAGTCCTTTATCGGCCGAGCAATGTCATGTCACAGACTTATTAAAATAACTAGGCGTTTATTGTTACAGTAGGTGATTATTAAACTTCGATATTACTGTAAATTAATACAAAAATAAGAAGCAAACATCTTTCAATGCATAAAATTAAAAATAAAGCAAAGCAACAAAATGTTACATTTTCAAGCAGGATTGAATAAATTAAAAGTCTATTCAAGGCTGAATCAGCTCAAACACAGCTACCGCAATGGTCGCCCGCAACGACATTTATTACTATAGAGTGTTCTAATACCGCAGTTTGTTTTAGAGCCATTACGCACTGTCGACTGGTCGCCGGCAACTCGAGTCTCTCGGCGATCAAAGGCAACTAGCGCCCGAGGCCAAGTCGACAGTTTTCCAAGTACTCATTCGTGCAGAATGGACGTCGAAGAAGTTACAATAGTACCGCTACTAATTTTTTGCTCGCAGTGTGAATGCTTCCATTTGAAGCCGTGCTCCTAATAGTTGCTGGCGACCGGCAGTCTCTTGTGCGTCGCCACTGCGCGGCTAATCGTCAAGTCGTACGAGCGATTGGCAACCAAGTGCGTAAACACCTATTTGAACGAATGAAAGTCACAGTCGCTGTCGACCGAGTCGCCGGCGACTATTTTTAACTAAGCCTTTACGCCGTGCGTAATGGCTCTTAGCGGAAAACTATTGTTAAAATTGTAGTCTATGTTATTTAGTGATAATGTAGCAAGAAAAATTACAATAGCTCTATTCTTTTTTGAGATAATTTATTACAAACTAAAATACGAGTATTTTTTTTTGATATTAATGTATTATTAATTTATTAATGACTCCTTTAGATCTTATGAAGATAGATAAAACAAAGATGAACCTGAAATCAGTCCGCCACAAGGTCTTCCAAAGCCTATAAGCATAATATCATTAGAAAGGTGTTCCATGACTTGATTGTGGTAAGGTAAGCAGCTGCTACACGATCTTACGGCGTGATTAATAGGAGTAGGCGTTTAACTATCAACACTTTAAGGAATATTTAATATTGGTAACTATTTGATCGCCTCTCGGTAACTTTCAAGCAAGCTACCTCGTTACTCTATTACTAGAACTTTCTACTTACTACTAAGTTTCCCATTAGAGCATGCTTCAAAGAACGATACATTTTGCATGACTCTTTTTTATTTTTATTTTCAAACAAGAATTATCATTAGCATAAATTGTCAGTTCTTCTTTTACTTTAAACTTAATTCAGTTTATAATTTCCGCAGCTCCGTTCTGTTTACATAGTTTAGTCAAAATTTTCTAGCGTATATTGTAGGTATCTACATGCCGGTTATTGGTCAACATAATAGATGTTACATGTTGACGTGTCTACATTAATTCAGTAAGTAACTCATTTACGAGTACTTAAATTAAACACATATCTCTACTTACCAAGTGCATATTCGAACCTGATGACTGTCATCAATATTCAAGCAAAAATGTTATCTGATGATAAAGAAATCTTGATGTTAGCACACAACACACGATGTCCTTGTAGTAGATATTTATAATGAATAGCGTATTAATACAAGAAACCAGCTCTCTCAGCACAATTATGAAAACACCCTGAACAAACCACACCTAGTAGAGATAAGTTCACTATTTATAGTATTTACGTTCATGTATCTACTTGCACCACGCGATTTACCGAGCGCTCTATTTAAATCAACCGGCCGTGCCGCCAACTTCGGCACGCAAATGCAAATTTCATCTCGATTGGGAGAGAAACTGTCCCAACAACATTTCTACTGTCCGCTCTCTCGGTACGTGCACTTGCCATGAGAAATGTGAAATCCTTTTATAAAACCTATCATCTGGAATTTTCTGAGCAGCGAGTAACGGATGAAAATTTCAGACGTATTTCATGTATGTTGCAGAATGTCAGGGTTATTGAGTTGAAAACTGCAAGAATCTATGATGAGAATAATTTTAAATTGTTGTTTCATTTTAAAATTTGATTTGATCAAGTTAAGAACTTGCATGATCAATCAGGTTGATCTTCATTGAACACAAGAGTGAAATTTCATTATTAAACTTGTCGTCACGAGAATCGATCTACACCTGCAATGGAAATAAACGGGCTGAGACGGGACAATGACGTCACTTTATAAATTACAGAGGTTTTAAATAAGTATTCACATGATAGGAAAATCAAAAATATGACTGAGACAAACGAGACAAAAATAAGATATGTATATTTTTGTCTATAATTTAATAGCTTAAAAAGTAACAAGTATACAACATATCCGTTACTGTTCTTAAACAACCAAAAACATACATACAACTGTTTAAACTTACGAAGCCATCAACGAGGCATGGGCTTAGCAGAAGAAGACAGGATTTTCTAAGCTGGAGCACACACATTGCTTGCAGTTTTTTAGTTTGCAACAACCCTAGTCATAAGTACCTACTACACGCAGTTCCAACATACCTTCCTACAAACTCCGTCACATCCACAGCTCTCAAATTCTTCAAAAGAATTCGAACGAAGCTGCAGCCAGTGATGGATATCGTAGGTATGCGTAAATTACGATACTCCTCAGTATTGCTTAAATTTATGCGAACGGTGTTCATCGCTGAATAAAATGAATTTACAAGTAATTTGGAAGGCATTGTTCGCGGGAACTTTATTTGAGTTTTTGGTTTTACTATACCTACAGAGCAATATTGAAATGCTCCTCATAATCTAAGAAATTGGTTAGGATCTTGAAACAGTGTGTTTGGTCACAATGACACATCAATCTACAGTTCACTAGCTGCATATAATATATCTGAATAGCACAATAAAGATCATCGTTTTAGCACGTTAAAAACACTGTGAGTGTAGTTATAGTTTATTATTAAATGAGTAGAAAATCAGTAGCGCGGTAGTGTAGTATACACCATAGAACATGCGAGTCAACAACTCTAGATCTATACTCAATACTCAATACGTTTATTGCACACCATAAAGTCAAAAGATGTTATAAATAGTACTAGTACATGATATGGACCCTGTCGGGTAAGGCAAACGTAGGAGAGAGGAGTGAAGCCGCTTTGCATTAAAATATCAAATTATAAATTATTATTAGAATTATGGTTATGTTATAGGTCTGTAAGTACATTATTTTTATATTAAGTATTTTAATTTAATAGCTAATTTCCTCTATTTTAGGTTTTTATCATTAATATATTCGTTTATGCTGTAGTATGTTTTGTTTATCAATATATTTTTTAGTTTATTTATATATTTTGGATATATTTTTTCATTTTTGATGTCTTTACCATAGTGTTTACCATCTACAAAAGCACTACAATTAAGGCATACTCTAATTTAGCGAGTCAAGCTTTAGTTTCTCTTCTCAGGTTAAGATGATTTGTGCATCTTTTAGCATCGTTCTGCAGTTTATTTGTTATTCAAATATAAGCAGCCATATTTGTGTTCAGTAAAAGGATTTTAACCTTTATTTTGACCAATGAAACAATAGTGTTAGTATATTGGTACGAGAGTCATCATAACACAATGTCATTGTCTGGATTGGTAAAAATATTGATATTAGTTTACAAAATAGATTTGACACATTAATAAATATTGCATCAACAATTACTAGCACTTCACTCAGTATTATTATTCATCTAAAATATTCATGTACCTACTCGTATATGTTTAATTGTAGGTGATTTTAACTTACATCATTCTGCAAGTCGATTTTTGAAGATTGCTTCACCTTTTTGAATCCCGCATTTTTTACACAATGGTTTTTTAGCAACTGTACCGTATGCAAAGAAGTCATACATGCCTTTGAAAAGTTAAATTTCACAAGCTTGTGTTGAGAATACCGATTACCGTTACAATTATATTATTATTTTAAAATGCCACTCTATTATTAGTAACAGCAATCTATATACTTACCTACCTTAATAAAGTAATGAAAAAAATCACTAATGATAAAACACACACATCATCACAAAAATATATTTGAAATTAATCTACATTTGATTCCTTTTCGTGAAAGATCTTTTCTAGCTTATTAATTCAGATTTTAATGTGACCTTTTTAATATAAAAAATGTTAACATTTTCACATCTCAGTTATTAAATTTGGACACAACCGGTGCACAGAACAGAATTGCTAAAATGGTAGATATTTTTTTCAGTTTTCATTACGCCTTTTTTATTATAACTGGAGAATTGGAAAATATCAATTTTGGATTTAATAAATTGTTAGGCAAGAATGGTTAAAAATGTATACATATTTTATCAAAAGCAAAATTGTAATTGTCAGTCTATTTTTATGAAAATTATTATGAAACTAACAACGATAATTTATTATTAATTTTATAGCACTTTAATGATTTGGCTTTATATGAATATTTTGAGTAGCGTAGCAAACATTTTTTGTGCAGTGGTAGGGATCAAAATGACAGTAAAATGCACATTAAAGCTCGTATGATAGGCCTTAATGCCTTCCCGTATAGTTAATAATACTCTTTGCCATAATCAAAAGACGTTGCTACTCGTACCCGTTCAGGCAGCGTTGAATGTTTTACTGCCACCTTCTCCTCTGGTGGTTTGATTGCCATGCTTCAATTGTTTGATTCTGCTATAGTATGCATCTAAGTCCGCATGTTTATAAGGCCGTCTCTTACTGAAGCAAAAATTCTTTCACGACATTTTGCTCACGGAAATGTCGTTTTTAATTTCATCTAGAGACTAACAAAATGCACGGTATAAAGAGTGTAATGCCCTAGCATAATACTATCTTAATTAATTATGTTTCTGTTAAAAAGATAGTGAACGGCTTTGCAATGTCTAGCATATTACCAATTACTGTGACATTACCCTGAAATAGAATAATTGGTTTCTGCAAATCCAATTGTTTTATTTCTTTGCAATCATCACAAAATAATTAATTTGTGGTTTATGAGTATATATCATATCATTATGAACAGTGTTTCATTACGCCAAGCTATTGTTATTAAACATAACTACGCAGCACTAATATACGAAAATTTTAATTAAATCATTAATAATGAAACTCGGTTTCATCGTTACACAACCTTATATTAAATTTTCGGTAGTATAGGAACCTCTAATCAGAGTTCATTTGTGAAAGAAATTGTTGCTATTTTTCTTAACGCCGGATTTTGTCGGTTCTCACTAATTAAGCGAAAGCATTGCGTTGTTTTAATTCGATTAAACATTTAGATCTAATTAGAGGTGAAGCTGATTTAACTGCATTATAGCATAGCAACAGGCAATGATAGATACAGGACTTTACAGAAGTAAAGTCCTATAAGAAAGACCTATAAGAATATAGGTCTGGATAATGGCTGAAAGCATTACTATTTTTTATTGCCAAATAACTCAAGAGTATATAAGATATAGCTCCAGTTAAGCCAAGGATGTTATGGGTGATGACTGATGACTATTATGAAACTAAAAGTGCGTTATAGACATCAATATTATATAACACCTTTAGCCACATCACAGGTCAGTGCACCGAACATGATAGTAAATTATAAAACGTTGGAGCGCCCATCATTCCACTGCATTGTGAATCACGATGGTACGTGATTTCGACAAACTCAAAAAATGCCGCGATGTCCAACAAAAAACGCTTTTGACTGCAGCTCGTACTGGAATAGTGGCACGAGACACATTGACCGTTCCATTGTGTCGTTTTATTACGACCGAGCGCCCGATCATTTCGTTACACCAAAACAAATCCTTAAACTCAGACCACCATCTAAAATAGTGTCTACATTTAACGCGATAAGGTTCAATTTGTGATACGGGCCAAAAAGGTTTTACGTTTCAATGTTTATGGTTTCTTTCAATCGTGTTAAACTAAATTGGATTTTCAAAGTGGGGATATAAAGTTGATATTGGAAGATGTTGACCTGAGTAGCTTTTTGTTGTAGTTCGAATGAGATAGGCGCAAAGCGCACCCGCGGGCTGTCACGCGCCGCGTATTGTCGGTAGGTACTTCCATGGCCGGCAAAAACCGATGCAGTGATAAAAAGGTGAGTTGTCCCAAATGGATAGTGGAGTGAAAGGAATTGAAATGATGATGCAGGAAATAATTATTGGTGTGCTCGGCCACAACTAATATGTTATTCAAAAAGTTTAATAACTTAATGCTACGGTTTAAAAATATTGTACGTAATAACGAGAATTTAATGTTGTTGTCTCAAACCGCATGGCAAAAACGTAAATCTGCATTTCTACCGTGGTACGTGTAATAGTCACTTAAGTACATCATGTTTTCATACATCAAGAATCTATTGTCTATTTACTTTATTTCGGCAGGTGAAACCGATACAAATTCATTATATATCATCAATTTAATAATGACAATGTTGCACAACGTGCATTTTTTAAATTGACGATATTTCAATATCACATGTAACTATGTCATGGCCATCTGTCAAAATACTCACTTTAATATGATATGTATGTATTACAAATCTCGCCAAGAACAAAAAAGAAACCGTCCTCTTAATTTTACACCTAACTTATTGTCTGCAATAAAAAAGCTTCTTCTATACTTTTAATAAAATTCTACATAATTATATTAAAAAAGCTGTAACTAACAGTAAAAATTTACCTTTCAATTTTTTATCTTAAAATATATTTTTCTTTGTAAATTTTCTTGTGATTTTTCACCTTATTTGTAATATTACACTCCTTGATTACAAGAGTCGGTTGTCTGAAAGTAACGCGAAATACAAAGGCTTTATTTTATCCGAGATAAAAAGTTTTCTGTACCAGAGCAGGAGAAAAGTATGCAATAAAAGTAAACGAAAAGATTCATTAACGCAACTCTACCAATATTTTTTTTACGTTATTACGTAATATTTAGCTTCAGACTAACAAACACCAAAAGCTAAATGATTGAAAATAAAAATATTTAGTTTGTAATCCATAAAAAATTCACTTCTCACACTTCACCAATATCTAAACACGTACACATTTTTGTAAACCGGACTGTATGATAACAATATAATAATTATTCATAAATTAATTTTATGTAAAGACAACTGGCAGGTGGTAAATATGTAGGAAAATTGTGATTAATATTATTATTATATTAATTGGATAGCCGTATATATTTTTATATATATTTTTTATTTTTATTTATTTATTATAGTATTCTATGAGTGATATAGATGATGTTAGCGATGCTGATAGCTTCTACTCATTATGTAGCACTAATGATAGTTTCACTAGTTTGCCAACACTATCCGACACACTTCAGTCTCAGTTTTCTGGTTTTTCTAAGTATTTTAATGCAGTTCATATCAATGCTCAGAGTATTCCGGCACATTTCACAGATATGCTGGCCAATTTTGACTGTAAGAATATTCATGCTATCCTTGTTTCTGAGTCATGGCTAAAGCCTTGTCTCCCTTCAACTTCTTATTCCCTACCTGGCTTTCAACTTATCAGGAACGATCGTACAGTTGGCGCTGGAGGAGGTGTTGCTATATATTTGCGTTCAGGAATTCCTTTCACAATTATTAACATGTCACCGCAGCCTCCTTCGTCTAATTCTGGTGAGCATCTGTTTCTGGAAGTTGAACTCAACCACTCTAAAATCCTACTCGGCGTCTATTATAGTCCTTCATTACGTATTGACTACTTTTCCTCTTTCCTACTGCCTTCTTACAGTCACAGTATAATCATGGGAGATTTTAATACTTGCTTGCTTAAAAATGATTCCCGTTCATCTTCTCTCGTTTCTATCTCAAATTCCTGTAACCTGTCTATTCTTCCCGTTGAATGCCACTCACCACTTTCCTAATTCCACTCCTTCACTTCTTGATCTTATTCTAGTTTCCTCAAAGGAACATGTCGTAGTGCATGGACAGTGCCCTGCTGACATGTTCTCTTATCATGATCTACTCTTCCTTTCCTATAAAGTTCGACCACCTAAAATCAAACCTAAAATCTTTATGCAGCGCAATTTTGGTGGTATGGATCTTGAAAAATTACGGGAGGACGCAAAGATCATAGATTGGACTCCGCTATTCAGTTCTGGATCAATCGACGAGTAAGTAAACATTTTTAACAACGCATTAATGCAGCTTTACGATAAACATGCGCCAATTCGGACTGTAAAGATGAAGCATCCACCTTCACCATGGCTTACAAGTGGAATTAAAGGCCTCATCGCCAAGAAAGCGGCGGCTAAATTTTGATTTAAAATTAAACCTAATACAGCTAACCTTGAAAAGTATGTCGCGATCAGAAATCACTGCAATAAGGTGTGTAGGGATGCACAACGCCAACACATTCATAACTCTGTTCAAAATGGAGACCCAGCAAAAGTCTGGAAATTTCTTAAAACCTTGGGGGTTGGCAAATCTCGGCAAAACACAACTCCTAGAGACCTCGACATTGATTTACTCAATCAACAATTCTCAGTTTCGTCCAATTTAGATAGGACCATGAAGATCACTACAATAAATCGTCTTTCATCATTGCCAATCCCTAGTTATTCTCCTTTCGTTCTTAATCTTTTTACCGCTTGTGATGTTAAGAGGAGCATTACGTCAATCACATCCAATGCTGTTGGTAGTGACTGTGTCAGCCGTAACATGATCCTTCCCATCCTAGATGAAATCCTTCCCACAATTTGTTACATCCTTAACTTCTCCGTAACTAGTGGTGTCTTTCCATCTATATGGAAAGACCTTCCTCCTTCTCTGATTACCGTCCTATATCCATATTACCATTCCTTTCCAAGGTCCTAGAGCGTCTGGTCTATAATCAATTGAGTGCTTTCCTCTCCAAAAATAGGCTCTTAAATCCCTACCAATCCGGTTTCCGTCCTGGACACAGCACCACTACAGCCTTGACCAATATTACGGATGACATCAGGTTTGGTATGGAGGGTGGGAAACTAACCTTACTGGCCCTGTTAGATTTCAGCAATGCCTTCAATACCGTTGACCCTGATGTTCTTCTTAGTATACTTGGTTCTCTTAACATATCTCCAACAGTAATTGATTGGTTTCGTAGTTACCTGTGTGGCCATCGACAACGTATCCGTACCAATGATCGTTATTCTACCTGGTGTGATACTACTATCGGTGTGCCCCAGGGTGGCGTTTTATCCCCTTTACTTTTCGCGATCTTTATAAATTCTATTTCTAGTCAATTACTTTCTTCCTACCACCTTTACGCAGATGATCTACAGATCTATACGCAGGCACCGTTTGCAGAGTTAGCTACAGCGTTTGATACTTTAAATGACGATTTGGCAAAGATAGACAACTGGAGCAAATCTTATGGACTTAAAATAAACGCTTCCAAATCACAAGTAGCTATAGTGGGAAGCTCAAGATTGACATCCCGAATAGATTGGTTGCGACTTCCGCAGATCATATTTAATGACTCGACTATCCCTATTAGCGAAAATGTAAAAAATTTAGGCATAATTTTTGACCGTAATCTGTCATGGACCTCGCAGCTTCAGGCGGTAAGTCGCAAGGTTTTCGCTTCGGCGGGATCCCTCAGAAGGTTAAGAAACTTTCTTCCTATCGCCACCAAAATTGCGCTCGCAAATTCTCTTCTTCTCCCAATCCTTGATTATGCTGATGTCAGCTATCTAGATCTCGCCGAAAACCAATTAGATAAACTTGAGCGTCTTCAAAACTTTTGTATACGATTCATATTTGGGTTACGTAAGTATGATCATGTTTCACAATTTACAATACAACTCAAGTGGTTACCAATTCGCCATCGCCGGAATGCTCATATCCTTTCATTACTTTATAATGTACTATTTAATCCCTCATCGCCTTCCTATCTCAAGGAACGTTTCAAGTTCCTCCATGAAACTCATAATAAAAGCTTAAGATCATCGGAAAACCTGAGATTGGAAATGCCTGAACATTCTACAGTCTTCTATGACAAATCCTTCACAGTAACTGCGATTCGACTGTGGAATGCGCTACCTGTGTCTATACGAAAGGCTAAAACTTTAGTATCATTTAAAACCCTGGTTAAGGAATACTATCTGTCACTGTAATTTTAGTTTAACGTTATCAAATTTCCTTCTTACGATTTCAATTATTATTCTTATCACATATATATATTTACCTATTTATATACTTATTAATGTTATATTATATAGAATGTAAGTATATATATTTATTATTATTTATTATATATTATATCATATTATTTATTAAGGTACGCCAACAACTACCGCTATAATCCTGTACACATATTTCCATCCAAAGGTTGCCTGGAAGAAATCGCTCTTAGCGATAAGGCCGCCCATTGTACTATGTATTGTATTGTGAGATCTTTACCATATTTGTAAGTTTGGTGTATGTACAATAAAGTGTAAATAAATAAATAAATAAATAAACACGATATCGCAAAACAATTTAATATTCTAGAGCTGAAATTTGACAGATAGCTAAATCATTAGATGGGAGTCTTAAGCACGGATTTTGCGATAAGGTTGAACTAAGTGGCCTATCCGGGCTAAGCCTGGGACCAGACGATAGTATTTTATACATAAATTACTACAAAAAAAATACAGTAGTAATAAGTGCAATAAATAAGTTATTTAATAAAACATTTATACCTCATTTATTTAACACGCTACGGCAAAAGTACATCGATTTACAATTGTTTGATAATTCATTTCCCAAATCCACACAACAAAAATAAAAAACACGACAAATAGACTGTATTTAAGATTACTAGATACACATAATAAACTTGAATACGAGTGTTTCAAAACTGTTCAAAATGAAGCGTTACTACAGTATAGTGGGGTCGGATTATCTGTTGATAGATCAGCAATAAACACAAGTATTTCAAGCACTTCCTATAGCTACTGTTTTGTATCTCCCATCTCGGGAATCATAATAAACAAATACAACGGTGCTTTTATTGCATCCAAACTGATTTTCATTAATATTATTGCCCTATACTTATTTTTATTGTACGAAGATCGATTTATTTGAAAGGGAAAAGTCTTAACTTAAGTTTTAACGAAATCTTTTGAACACTTTATCAACATTTACAACATTTTATCAAGTGATGCTATAGAGTCAAAATAATGTGCTGGGGCAAAGTTGAATTGCAATAAGCCTAAAAGTTGCCATTATAACAATCTTTATTTTAATTTTTGTGTGTTTTCATATAATATACATCTAATGTTAATAGCCATAGGGTATAATTACAAGAAAAATTTATACGAAATGCCAAAAACCTAAATTTAGATAATAAAGTTTAAGACCAAAGTCGAGATCAGACCTTCTTTTTGAAATGCAGACATTGTCGGTTAAAATTCTTCAAGTAGTTATGTTTTAAAATAAGTAAAATTGGAACAAACAAACCGGTTTCCGAGTTTAATTAAGAAAGCAATTTGCAAGTTATTTATGGCCTATAAAATAATAAAGAGGTGGACCTTGCTTATCGGCTGACTCACAGGAAATTAGTGGGATGCAAACATATTAAGCTTAGTACTTTATACGAGACGTATTTGTATCCGCCCCTGCATTTGTGCTTAATTAAAATTTTAATTTGAATAAATGATATAGCGCCAAATGCATTTTCTATTGCCAATGGTGACGAGCATGCAATTCTTTAGATAGCAAGAGGTATCTGACACCTGTTGACATCGGAAGTACTCGAAATACAGTCTGTCTAAGGTATCTGCATGACTACTGCTCATTCAATTTGAAAGCGCCTAACGTAACTACGTAATGTTCAACAATAGCATGCATATCAAGTAATATCAAGGCACAAAAAGCTAGCCCACCATTTTATATCAACCTTACGCAAGAAACAATGAAGAAAAGACAATGGTAAGTGATTACATATACGAAATGAAAGACAATGCTATTAGAAAACAATATCAAGTAGTACCAGATGATATATCGAATACAGATTATGACTATACATCCGCAGGGTTGCTATTGATAATCTTTTGATTGAATGTCTCGCAAGCGATACTGCGAACCTTGTTTATAAACAATCCCGATTTCTCAATGATATACGACTTAAACATGCTGCTGTTTTACCTTCAACTTTTATAGCATTTTTGGTTAAAACATATTCCATAAAAGTAACATACCTGATTTTACGATTCTCTGAAATATTAAGTGCATTTTACATGTTGGAATATTTTGAAGTCTTGCATAAACGAACGAGAATTTTACTGCATTTTGATTGGTAATCAATATGGATCTTAGAGGCTTCCCGAGTTGTCGGTCACTTCGAATGCCAACAATTTCTTCCATCTGATTTTATCGTTTCACAGACGTCGGCGGCAACTGGCCAAGGAATGTCTCCGTACTTCTAGTTTCATTTTTTTAGAACCAGTAGCTTGATTATACACACAATTATATTCTAGATTCAGATGATAGTCGGTATTATTATTTTGGTTACGGATAAAATAAAATGGTATGAAAAAAATTAATTTCAGTTAGGAGAGGTACACTAAGCAAACATCTTTAGTATTCTGTAGTACTTCCCTGTTTGTAAGTCTAGCCTAAAGTTTTTAATTTGTCAAAGGAAAATAAACGTATTTTATTATTATTATTATTGTTCTATAAGATTGTTTTAATAAAGTTTACTATAAAATGAACAATGATCATTAGATTTTATGACTGCTAAGCCGGAGGTCGTGGGTTCGATTCCCACCCAGGACAAACCTTTGTGTGATGAGCATGATTGTTTGTTCTGTGTCTGGGTGTAATTTATCTATAATATGTATGTATTTATAAACAAAAAAAAGTATATAAGTAGTATATCAGTTGTTTAGTACCCATAACACAAGCAAATATAATTGCTTAATTTGGGGCTAGATGGCGCTGTGTGAATGTGGTAGAATATAGAATATAATATAATATAGCTCTATAAAGATACCACGGAATGCATATTATCTATACTATTATATAAAGCGGAAGAATTTGTTTGTTTGGTTGTTTGAACGCGCTAATCCCTGGAAATACAAGTCGCATTTGAATAATTCTTTTTGCGTATTATCACAGTTCCTGAGGAACATTATAGGCTATGTAACATCACGCTACTGGCGACGGGAGCAGAGCCGAGCAGAGAAACCGCGCCGCGGTAAGCTAGTGTTATATAAATAATAGATTTAGTAGTCACAGTGTCAACTGCCAATGTACATGAGTTACATTCTCTTAAAGAGAAGAAGTCCTTTGTGATGCTTTAAAAAAATAATATATTTAACGGTTATAAGACCCGAAACTATCTGTTGGTCACACAAAGTCGGAATTATATCTACCATCTGGACGTGGAGTGAAATTGTATCAGTGTGAAATTAATCACACCAAAATTAACAGAAATAACTTTACGTATCGCAAATGGCTTAAAAAGAATATAATTATATGAAAAATCCAATAAGCCGTCTTTTCGATTAAAACAGATAGGGAACATATTTGTGGAACTCAAACAAAGCAGCCGCCGGCGCCGCAGCGTAATAAAATGATTTCAAAATTAAAAACTTATTTCTTTAATTACACACTTTTTTTATTCAAACAGGCTCAGGATCCAAAGGGTAACATGCATCGTTGACGCTATTTATAAACGTTCCGCTTATGTTTTTTTTTTGCGTCGCTTCACTTCTGTGCGCACCTGCTTGCGGTCGCGCATCTCATTGGTTGAACACACGAGTCAATAACATTTAGAGAGGCCACCCTTACGGCTGTTTTCTTAGCCCTTATCTTGTACACCTGATTTTGTAATCTCAATCTCAAAGAATGGTGTACTGTCAGTATTGCAATTCCTTTACGTAAAACTTTATTTACTTCTATAAGTTTAGTAGTTTAGTATTACACTACGTTTAAATGTCCGTTTTATTATCTTATTGACAGTGGAGTCCAGGCGTGGTGAACATCATCCAAGAAGCCATTGGGTCAAACTGAGGCATGGTGACCAGTAGTGACCAATGTAGTGGCTGTAATGATGTTTTTCACGCCCTGCTTAAATTACTCAAGATCAAAATTAGAAGGACATTAGAAAGATTTTTATGTTTTAATTGAATGTCAGAAGTACCAAATTGTTTGAACCGTTACTCTCAGTTTATTTACTTTAGACACATTGCATTTGAGTCCAAAAACTTTTGCTCCAAAGATAACATCTACAAAATTTTACATTACGAGTAGAACTTTAACTTTGTCTAAACCTTCATTTAGAACTGCGATACTATCTGCATAACGTATTCCACGCAATCAAGATCTCACTATACGACTGTGGCTTGTGCTAAATACCAGAATGGATACAGAAAACAAACTAACAAATAATATACTTCTGGCTGCCACATCAAAACACGCCGTAATGTATTACTCAAGTAAGTTATCACTACATCTCTGTCCAAATTCCGTACTTAAATGGAACATATTATAACCACCTCGTACTGAGTTATACGGCTACTTTATACTTCAGATTGACAATCACTGATAACATTTAGCCGTTGTACTGTCTATAGTCGAACCATTAAACAAATGGACAGGTTTAAAACCAAATTGATTGTTGTGATAAGTCACTGTGACTGGACGAGATGTCTTTGAACGAACGAGTGCGTTGTAGCCCAATTATTTTTTGTGCGTGTATTAATGTAGAGTAGTACCTACCACATTAGGCAACAAACCCAAACATAAATTTGATACTCTCATACTAGCAGGTACTCAGAAACTCACGATACTTAACATAAAGCTAGTAGCGAGGTCTCACCTCATTCTAATGTAGTACACAAAGTACTATAATTAAAAACAGTATACAACATTGATTCAATCTTTTTGGTCAACATTTAGCCGACCTGATGACAAAGACAAACAACATCGTTGACAAATTTGCGCGTCAGATCCACGCTAAGACTTAATTGACATAAACATTTTAATTGTCCAAATGTGCTTGATCTGACATCATTCAGTACAACAATTAAAAACCACAGCTACACGAGTTTCGAGAATCACAAGAAGGGCAAAAAAGTGGGCTGTCTCACGATTGCGGACGAGCCGATAGTTCGCAAGTGTAATTAGTACTCATTATTGGATATTAAGTTCTTGCGTTAGAAGCTTTAGACCAAATGCATGATGATTACTGTTCTTAGTAAACGTATTAACATAGCGGAAATATGACATGTTGTGCGTTGTTGTGTGCTTTGTTATACGTGTTAAATAAAAGGAACTATTCACAATAATATAATTAATATAGGCAACAAAACCCAAATATAAAAAGTTTGTTATACTTATATCTAAAATTCTTTTGTAGGTACTGCAAAATTTAGAGCTCATTCCAAAACCACGTAAAAAGTCGTAAATGACAAAGTTTTCCTTAAACTACACAGCAGACATTTGTGTTACTAGTGTGAAGAAGTAGATATTCCCAGAGGCGCAAGATGCTTGTAAATCGGAGCCACCCGTGCAACATGTTAAACAATTTCTCAGACCATGTAACTCTATTATTAAGACGCTAGCACCTACATAAGTAGACAGTCTCTTCTATGACGTAATGGTAGTTATATGTATAGTCGACAATTACAAAAAATTCAATTAAAATTAAAATTTAATAGAATTTATTATGACGGTAACAACTGTTACTGTACTGAGGTAACTTGCAGCCAAAAATAGACATTATTGTTTTGTAATATTATGCAAACGACATTTACTCTTAGGGTGGTAAAGCAATTTTATAGTCGACTATACATTTTTACAAGTGTATAAGCAAGTAAATGTAATTTAATTTACGTCCATAATGGTAAATTTTATTAAAACGTGACCGATCGTAATCACCGTGACTAATGTGATAAATGTTCCATGACCACACTGAGCTTTTTTAATATAGTCGCAAAACTAGATCTATTCAAAACACATACCGTAACATACACAAGTAAAAATTTCATTGTATGAAAATTAACATTTAAGATCTGTTTAATTTACTTATGAAAGTTAAATACCAATAAAAGTTAAATTACAGAACTGGTTGTCTTAATGGTAGGCACCTGCTTATGAAAATATAAAAAATCAAAATATTATTATATATATTAGTAAAAATAAAAAATATTATAGCTCAGCCTTTGATCTGGTGAAATTACACGGTATTATCTTTTTACAAAATTAAATAAACACACAGACACACTGACATATTGAAGATGGAATCGGAATCTTGCAGACATATAAATTACTTAAAAGAAAATAAAGTAACAGCGAGAATATCAACTGCGAATGAGATATCTGTAAAATGTGCTAATATTGATTCAGCTATTTAAGATTTTTTAAAGAAATACACAGATAGGTGTGCTTTCTGAAACTTCTAAAAGCATTTATTTTGTTTAATATTGACGAATGTCCAGGTTCATAAAAAATACCTCATTGTATGATATACAAATACACTATTACACAATTTGATTACAGCGATTCCATATCATGCGACAATAGTGGAACAAATTTGAAAACAGGGAATAGACTTAAATTAGATTTACAAACACATCCAATTTCATTTAACTGTATTAATAAAGGCTTAGAATTTCATTGCAGATAAATAAAACGTTTTTTAAGACTACCTACATTGTATCGCTATTCTCGTACATACAGTAGGTACTTATCAAGTTTACCCATTCCCAAACTCCCAATCCAATCTCAATACTGTCACGAAGCTTCTGTTTCTGTAACACAAACTCAAAACATAGAGCAACGCAATGCATGGAGGGTTAAGTGACTGATCTCTGCTCTCCTTGAACACTTGGGAACACAAACAGTAGCCAACAATGTTACCCCTTACTCAAATCCAACTGCTTACTTTTTTGTCCGGCGAAATGTACAACGAAAATATACTTTATCTTTATGACACCACGATCTAAATTTATGTTACAACACCTCCAAATTATCTCTCTATTTAAGCGGAACCTAAAACTTCCGCGGACATTTTCTTGCTAAAATATCCTTTATCGCGGTGAATTTATGATACATTTTACTACGGTGTTAATGCGACAGGTGATTTTATTTTTTGGTAAAATGTGGCGACACTCTGCTGCATTTAAATATAATGACACAATGAAAAAGCTAAATTTGTCGCAATACTTATCTATTTTGGTCCTTTTTTTGTATGGGGGTCACGTGATGAAAATAAAACGAAATTAAATGCTGTGAAAGATTATATTGTCAAATGTCAGTTATTTGCTGTTTTAGTAATTTCAATATCATTTTGAATAGTTGTGGATACTAGTAGCCTTAGTGTATGCCTTCACCCGGCTTATACTCCACAAAGATGGGCATGGGGTAGACACTAAGCTTTTGTTTGCAAAACAAAAGAGTTAATCTAAAAAGACAGCATACAATGTTTATGATGTACCGTGGGAACTTGCTACACATCAAATTACGTGGCCGATTCACGGAACCTAGTAGCAATAGACAATGGCAGGAACCGCCTTCGTTCCAGCGATTTGTCACGGCACACTCGCACTCAGCCCAGTCAACTACAACCCATCATTGTTCTACACAATTGTGTGATAAACCAAACAAGCGCAGTTTAGTGGCCCGTGAAATACGAGAAAATTGTAATAAGTATATCATTAGTTGTCGTAAGGAAGAAGAAAATATCGCTAAGTAAAAAGAACTGTAAAAATTTATTTGCAGAATCACGTATAAATATAACTTTACTTTTATTCTACTTATACGTACACCTACAAACTGTGATTACAGTGTAACTTCACATAGTTTGTTGTTCATGTATGAGATAAGAATTTCTGCGTCAACTTTTGACCAGTATTGATTGACTGACGCAAACAAGTTCATCGAGTGTCATTTTTTTATTAGTTTTCCGCAACTTCAACAACTTCACACCTTCACAACACTAAGTTTTTATTTTTATTGCATCCCCAACTGAAAGATCACACAAGTATCAACATCTATATTATTAAAAGCTTTTAGTAGCTGCAGTTAAATAAAATAGAAGTATATTAATGTCGATCTTAGATAATACAGAAATAGAAAGGATGTTGAAGCAATAAAAATTTATGATGATTGAAACTTAAATTGATAAAACAAAATTGCATTCATTTATAATACTTTTTAAATGGATTAGCCAGATTAATCTAGATCGTGTCACTGTCGAGTATGTCGTAGCATTATCTTGTCAATAATAAACGGCTATTTGAAGCTGACCTCATCTGATCCTTTAAATGGTTCATTTCGCAATACAATATGGCACGAGGGGGCTTAGGTGGTTTGTTACACTGGTCGTCCCACATCCAACAAGAACATGTTAGGCAGTGTGCGGGCGTGGTAACCAATGCAATGTTGGGCTTAGTAACACAAATAAAGCACGTCCACGTGTGCCTTTGTATACTCGGCTGCCCCTGGTTAAATGAGAAAAAGGAGTGTATTAACAAAAGATTACAGAGCAGATGTTCGCTTCGGGCCAGATTATCTTTCGGTCCGGCTCGGATTTTACATGAATCTTGTAAGAAGGCGTGAGTAAAACAATTATTAGTTAAATGTGTTCGCGCTATTTTAAAACCATTAACTATATTAATCTTCTGCATTTATTTTTAATTTTAAATGTTATCTGTATCACCTATTACATATACATTAAGTACTTTAAATTAATAATTCTTTGACTCTAGACTACAGTCTGCTTGCATGTCTCGTCAATTACATCGATGGCATGGAGTGATGTCAAGCGACGAATAACCCAATGGTAAAAACTTTTCAGGGCTGGGACAACAACACGAATTGTTAGAAGTGTGAAAGGAACATTATAAACCGATTCACGAATGTAACGTAGGTATAAAAAGAAATCGTTATGTTACAATATGCTCCAAGTAGCACTCAATTTATTTGCGAATGCCTTCATGTAGTAGATAAAGTAAAATATCTTAGATTTCTTTTTTGTTGATATCTTATTACTTCGGCATAATTATCGGTGGTTCAGCAGCAGCAGTGAGATTAGTGAATGATATATTATCATAACTACTGCTGATAGAACATGAATAAGATTTGGCATAAACTAGCAGAGGCGTAGGAGAGTAATCAATTAATGAGAGTAATTGCTAAATTTAGACTGTGGATGATGATGATGACGTGTTTATAGTAGATAAAGGAGTATGTGGACAATTTGTTCAAGCTATAGAAATAAGTAACATTGTCTACCATCGACTTATTTGCAAACACTTCGGGCCCTGAAATTGCGAGTGTGTAAACATGTACACTACATGATTTAAATCATTATAATTTTGAAACAAAGTCTACAAACGCGAGAATAATACGAGCTTACTATAGACATTACACGGTAAAGTAACTTAAAGCAATCCAGTAATGTTCATTTATCTAAATTGTAACTAAAAACAGCTAAGATAAATTCGACGACCGTGGGAGTGCATTTGACGTCTTCATCTGCATGGCCATGTTACTCGATCCAGATGTTACTTCTATCTTAAATTCCTTCATACTGTGTAAAGAAGCGATCACACTGCTTACATCACTAGAAGTAACTTGATGACGATGTAATGATGATGTTTGACGAAACATGTTAGTATAATATTTTATGATTATTTTAAATCATTTTTAAGTTTAAAAATATTATTTATTTTAGATGTGTATGGTCTTAAAATTCTTCTGTTGCATTTTTATAAACCGATAATGCAGATTTCGTTAATACTTGATTAATAAAACAACTCAAATATCTCAAAGACTGAATTAAAACAGAATAAAAACAGCCTAGTATTAATATTACAATTAATTACCTATATCGCGAATTACATATTTTAAGTACCTATTTTATTTTATAAAGAATTACCTAATTGTAAATAAAATTTTACAATAGATATTCAACAAATGATCATTTTGTTTCATTACATTAAATCGCATTCGAGTAATGAGACAGATACTTACAAAACGTTACAAAAAATATTATAATAATACGAGTTTGCTGCGATGTGAATGCATCTTAAACGGGTTGACTGTAAGTAACTGCTCCATATTCCATATGCACAGCACTTAAGCTCAAAGATAATTCAATTTGTTCTAATCTTTAAAGAGCAACTGACTAATTTCTTTGGACGATCTCTACATACTAACATTGCCAGCAAGTTATTTGACGGAATATTCTAGAAAATATAACATAATACTTTATTTTTAAACATAATTTAGCAGTTTTACTTTAGAACATTGAAATAGATTCTTCGACACGTGAGTCTGGATGCGTGTGTCTACTTGGTGAAACTCGAAATTAGCATCACTTATTATTTCGTCACTTGGACGATTTGTTGCGTATCCACTTAGTGAAATTTAAATTTAATCACTTTTATGTATTTTGCCCTATATAAGATACTTGACCGTTAAGTTGAAATTGACATCAATCACATATTACAAGATGTCCAATATCATTTTTAGTTTCACTTTCATTATCCGCAATGTCGCTAGTTTCTTCACTATTAGCAGAATTACGACAAAGCACAAAATTGAACAAAACTAATTATTTATAAATTTTAAGATTATAAGATACGGTTTAACTACAAATAATAATTGTCACGATTTAATTGTTGCTGATCGTGCGAATGCTGTCACGACAAAGCTGTCTGTAATGTTTCCGGTGGCAATGTTTCCTACACTACGCTGTTTAGCTAATATAATTAAAATGTATACGGGCTTTGTGGGTCAATAACCTTGATTAGGTGTTAAAATTATGACTAAATCTGATTTCTCATAGAGATAGGATTTTAGTGTAAAATGTCTGATTTAGAGCGGTATCAAACATTGTAGGTTTGGTCCTAGTCCTCATCAAATATCGAGTGATCAATGGTCAATCTAGTGTCAGGGCTTGTTCAGGTTGCCCTTAATTTATTATAGAGGCATCCGACTTGACCTAACTGTTATCAATATGGTAACAGCTAGAACGTACCTACCCTCCGAAGCACGAAGACGCTCAAATCAAATACCACTATGCGGTCACCCATCCATGAGCCAGCCGCACTCTATGTTGCTTAACCCGCTAATCGATTACCGATCCTTGTCCTCATTATTATTAACAAAATATAAAACTGTTTCAAGTTATTTACAAAAAACAAATCCTATGTCTCGAATAGTCATTCTTTTTAATACCTCACTCAATACCTAACATTACATAAGCACTTGCTGCCTCGTATAATATTGTTATGACAGCTGAATAAAATCTATAAGAGAAAAAATTTATTTGTTTGTTTGAACGCACTTATCTCGTCTCTAGAACAAAAAGTCGGATTTAAAATTTTTTTTTGCGTATGATAGTCCAGTTTTCGAGGAAGGTTATAGACTATATAACATCATGCTACTGGCGACGAGAGCAGAGCAGTAAGCAAAGAAGCGGATGAAACCGCGCCGCGGAAAACTAGTAAGTTTATTATAAATGGAATATTAGTGTATTTACTTTGTAGTTTGTCAAGAGCAAATAAAGAGTTGTTATAAATGGTTTACTATAACGCCTATATCACATGTGCGGATGTGATTTCAATCGGTACGTAATGTGATGTCACCTTATGTAACACGTACCTAAGTGCCTTACAAACAACATTTATGTACAACTACCTACTATTGCGCTTAACTTGGCTATTTTTGCCTTTCAACGGCAATTAATAAATAATATTACCCAAATCAACACATTTAATACAAAAACATAAATATTAACTAAATTTGTGTTTAAATCAATAATTAAGTGTTATTTTCAAACATCATCAAATAAAATGAACTTAATCGTTCAAGCTTGATAAAAAAATAATGTTTATATTATTCTAAGAAATATGTATTTTTTTTTCATTTATTTTTTCACTAAATGGTTAAACATCGAGCACTCAACAGACGACATCACCTAAGGAGCAAAGTCCTGCACAGTACGTCAATAATAGCAAGAAAACCTCTTAAACCATTAAGCTCAAGGTAAAAACAAACATGAATTCTTACTTAGTCCAGCTTTTTATCGCTATGCAAATGTAATTGGTCTAGGCTAGCTAAAACTTTCTAATACAAACGACAAACTCAACAAGGTTACGTAAAATCAATACTTTATGTTTACAGTTATTGCACTAATTTATTCAAATATGCAATGTATTTCTGTACTGTGTCTAGGCGGCTTGCTCTTTTTGTAATAAACTTTTAATTTCTTAGTAGATTATTACTTGAACCGGATCAGCGAGTTTCTATAAAAGTGGCCGATGTAACCTGTCCAGGTACGCGTATATCGTATACTTACATAGCAAGCTTACAAGTGTACAACAATTTAGATTGTCAGAATTTAAAGTAGTTCATCGAATTAGTTAATTAATGAAGAGTCTAGAGAACATAACATACATATATTCACAGGTAGTAGATCCACGCTGATTTCAGCTAGAATGGGCCGGATCGTCCGAGGAAGTACTATCCTCTTATAGAAGATTGACTTAAGAGTAGTAGTATCCGTACTACTGCGTTTCGTTCGGTGAGTGAAAGCGCCGGAGGCCCAATTTCCCCCCTTTCCTCTTTACTCACCTCCCTCATTCCCTTCCCCTAACCCCATTCCCAGCCGCATAGTGGAGGCCACCATACCAGCAGTTTAAGACGATGAAGTGGGTCACTTTAGTAGGATATAATATAAAAGAAAAATATATATGTATATATATATATATATATATAATAATAATAATAAAAATAATATAGCCCTTTATTCAGATCTTGTCCTCATACAATATTTTCTAAAAAATTGTGTGAAATTTAAAACTTAAAACTTATTCTAGTATTTGTTGTTTGCTTGTTTTCTGTAGATCTGTTTGCCAATCGGCAAAGGCCTCCTCCAACCTTTTCCATTCTGATCTTTCCTGGGCCACTCTGTTCCACGTCACTCCTGCCACTTCTCTTATATCTCCATCCCATCTTTTCTGTGGTCTACCTCTTTTCCTTTTACCTCTCCTGGGATACCAATGCGTCACTTTTTTATTCCATTTGTCGTGACCTCTCATCATGTGTCCGGCCCATTTCCATTTAAGTCTTCTGATTTTCAGTGTTATGTCTAAAGTTTTTGTTCTGCCTCTGATTACACGGTTTTTTATTCTGTCTGATCTCTTGACGTTTAACATACTCCTTTCCATTGCGTATTGGCAAGTTGAAAGTTTGCTCATCGTTTCTTGAGTAAGAGCCCATGTTTGGCAACCATACATAAGGATGGGTAGTATGCAGGTGTTAAATAATTTACTTTTAATATTTATGTGAAGTTTTTTGTCTTTCATTACCTCTTTCAAGCTCCAATATCTTCTCCACCCGTTTGCAATTCTTCTCTTGACTTCTTTGTTCATTGGTTCTTTTTGTGTTATGAGTTGTCCCAGATAGATGTATTCATCATTATATTTAATCTATGTTTTTTAGATGTATAATGTCTTTGCTTCCATTTGTAATTACTCTAGTCTTCTCTGGATTCAGTTTTAGCCCTACTTTCTCACTTTCTTTCGCTAGGTCTTCTATCATTCTATGGATGACTTCAGATGATTCGGCGAAAAGCACTATATCATCAGCGAATCTTAAAATGCGTAAGCAATGCACCGTCTACATTGATACCGACATTTTCCCAATTGAGTCTGAAAATTGATTCCAGTACCGCCGAGAATAGTTTTGGAGATAGAGGGTCTCCTTGCCTAACGCCTTTCCCCACTTTGAATGAATTGCCTTTCTTTTAGTTGAATTCTAGCTGTACTTTGTGTGTATACGTTCCTTATTAGTCGAATGTATTTATGTTCAATCCCTTGTTCTGCTAATGATTCCCATATGTTTTTATGTAATAGAGAGTCAAATGCTTTACTGTAGTCAATAAATGCAATATAGTATGTAAGCTGGTATTCGTTGTATTTCTCTAGAACTTGACGTACTACATGAATGTGGTCGATCACCGAGTAGTCTTTACCGCTTTGCGCTGGTTTGCCGCTTTAATCCTATAAAAATCATAATAATATATGAATCAAATGACTTCGATTACTATAGTATACAATGATGCAGTTGCAATTTTGCATTTTTCTGCATCGTATTGTGTATACTCTAAGAAAATAATAAAAAGAAAAGATCATTTATTTGTATTATGACTAAACGCCTACTACCTAATTAATACCTATATTATATTATAGGTATATAAAATATAAAAATATTCGTCTGGGAATAATAGTAGATTCAGGTGAACCTACTATTATTCCCAACCGATATTTCTCGTCTCTCCAAACGTACCTACGTGAATAAAAATGTATTTTTCCTTTTATAAAGTAAAATATGTAAGTTCCATTTGAATTTATCTTTAATTAAAATACCATTCACAAGCAGCCATTATCTTAAAACAAAGATGGGAAGTTGAAAAATGTTTTAGTAGGTATCGGAATCTATGGGTGCGTCCAGAAGAATGCCCTAATTAAATTAATCGTTGGCGATTTTGATAAGGCGAATAAAAAGTAGCCGGTGTTTTGACATTAATGAGAATTTATGGCGGTTTCTCATAAGGTTGATTGAATGACTACATTTTGTTGTTGTTGCTCTTAGATCACCATATGTGTGGTAAGATTTTTATCAATTAATCACCGCCTTGATGTCATTGCGTGGTTACGTAATGACACAAGAATGGGATTATTGTATTAAGTGACCTACATACCGTTTATTTATTATAAAAGTGGATCAGTATAACGACACATGAGTTTAATTTAATTTAAAGTAAGTACGTTCATTTTACAGTTGATTTTTATGCAATTTTGTGATTTCAGCGAGAAAGAAAAGCAAGTTCTTGATGTAAAAAATAATTTACATTCGTTGAATAAATCTTGATGGGCATGACTTTGAAAATTGACTTGGTTATAAGAGGCAAAAGATTACCCGTAACTTAGAATAATTCTGACCAGTACACATTTACCGTACACATTTGACAACTTGTACAAGACTTGTCGTTTTCGTTTGTCGTCAAACCAGTGGACCATAGAATTACATTCAAACCAAAAATGGTAGTTCTCTCATCAATGCGTTATTAATGTATACATTCTTTAAAACTATAATCATCTACTTAAAAACTTGAGCTTAATTAAATAAAACATTATCAGATCTTTAAAGTGTTCTAAGAAAATCAAAAAGATGTAAAAACGTCAGCGTACCCAAAGAGAGCCCGGTGAAATCCGTGGGCGGGTTGACAATGACTCTCTCGGTGGTCTGGCCAGTACTGTGAACCATAATTGCGATATTGTCATTTATTAAAAATGCATACCGCTACTCACATGATGACAAAACCGATTAATATACGTTCAACGCCCTCAGCACCCGGTTTATGATGGGTGTAATTAAAAATTTTCGCGTCGTATTTCGGCCATGAGCAATCCGTATTAAAAGCAATTGTGCTGATGGGCGGAATTGGATACGCTTGATTAGTTAAGACGTTCCAAATAGGCCATGGCGTAAGATCGTATAGTCCGACTAACTGATGATTAAATTAGTTTAAAGTATCTCATTCTGCGTGGGTATTGTGAACAATGGAATGATTTTATTTCATTCTGTTTCAAGTATTTTGTTTTGTAGAATTTTCTTTGGCGTGTCGAAACACTTCTACGCCTGGCCAAGAATATGGAACTACTTTATCCCGTAACATCAGGCAGCAGCCTGTGTACTAAATATGAATATCACTCAACAACCTGTTCTGTCAGGCGTGGTGGCTATGGAAACTTTTTTATTTGGGAAAGACTTACGTCTAGCAGCTTTTGAGCTGATAGAGAATTTTCTTAAAAAGTTTCTACGATTTTAAATTGGCACATACAAATTTAAGTATTTATTTATTCTACATATTATGTGTACAAAACATCACAAATGGCAATAACAACAAATGCAAATTTTCATCATGTAATAAATAATAAATGCGAAAGTAGCTCTTTCTGTCTGTCTGTTACGCTTTCACGCTTAAACCACTAAATAGATTTGATATATATAGATGACATATAGATTATATAGATGAAATTTGGTATACTGATAAGATAGACTTTAGGCAACAATATAGGCTCTATCTTTTATCGCAAAAAATGACTTTGAGGGTTTAAAATATGTGATGAAAGTTTGTATGAAAAACGCGATAATCAAAATTCACGAGGACGGAGCTGCGGACAACAGCAAGTAGTAGATGATTTTGATTTCAATAATGCTGTACTCTCTCTAGCTACAAAATATCAAATTTCAGTTTCAAAAGTTCCAAAACAACCACGTAGATTATAATAACAGATTTAAAATATTAAATGAAGTTACAAAAACAGAAAAGCTATGTATATAAACATTGGATAGATCGTAATCTATAACTTTACATTTATTGTCATCGAAATGAGACTTGAGCCGTCGTTAAAACAAGATAGGACATAAGAAAGACAATTATACAGAACTGTTTCTTTTATCTATGTTTATGCCTACGCAATGTTATTCACAAAAACTGCTGAGATCAGAGTTTACCAAAATGGAACAATCTATAAAATTAAAATATTACGTAGACCGTGAATATTACAGTTATGTTGTTTTGACTGACGTATATGACAAATTATCTTCTGTATGAAGTTGGTTTGTGTCTAGTACCATCTTGAAATGAAGGTATCTTTCTATCAGTGGCGTGCACAGAGATTTTTGCCAGGGTAGGCGTTATAGATTTTTAACAGGGTAGGCTTTATTTAATTATGTTGCTAAAATTGTGATTTCAAGCAATTATTGAGGTCGACAGTGCTTTTCTGCCTATATGGAGTGCACGCCACTACTTTCTATAGTTAAACAATCTATCTGTTAATAGTTATATTCAAATTGACACAGCAGGGTGACGACCTTATTAACCTGCTGTGGAAAACTAATGTTATAGAACTTTGAACGTTATTTAAATTTCAATTGAATGAAACAAAAGTATTTAAAGCGATAAAAGAACACAAATTTTTCTCTGTACTCAAGACAATAAAATATTAACACCACTCTGAAATAACTATAAAATCGATAATACGATTAACTTCTAAAACGCACGTATTTTAAAAACGATAAAGAAATATTTTAATATGTTACGTTTTAATCAGTTTTGTATATGAATAAATAAACGTCAGGTTTTCAAGTCATTACCCGACAGTAATAGGCAGGCGAGCTAACAAATTGTCACGTCAGCATGTAGCCCGATTTGATTGATGACGATGAAATCGGTAATTTTATCTCAATACCAACTGAAGTGAAAATCCTCACAAAGGCTTCCGTGTCATCATCTTTTTACTTTTAATGAGATTCGTATTTAGATGTGCTAGTGAACATATGTAGTCAAATCGTAATTTCTAATTTGTAACGCTTGTAAAGTATATCAGCTTTATTATCTGTGTAATCTGGTTTATATTAAGTTACTTTATAGTAGAATACGTTGTAACCTGTAACAATAGTAATTATTACAATTATTTATGAAAGCGAATAGAAAGTTACAATTAGTTAGGTTGTATTAGTCGATCTTTTCATATTTTTGTACCATAATTGTGATCAAATTAATCATCATCATTAATTTCATATCATTATTTCAGACATTTCATTGCGACTGTAAAGTCGCATTAATTTATATCCACGATTAAAAAGATTGACTTGTTTTAAGAAATCATGTATGTAATGTGTTCTTATTTCAGCGAATAATATTTACTTGACATTTAGTTTATAGCTCGACATGTAACCAAAACATATTCTTTAGTCTAAAAATTATTCCTAAATGTATTTACCGCTCAATTCATACTAGAAATTTATGTTCGCGTTTACGCAGAATGAGTCGCCAATTATATGATTTCTTTGGATTTTAAGTAATGTTTTTTACGAAAACCATAAATAATAGATAAAAAAACGGTTCACGCCTTCTACAACGTAAAAAAAAGTTTTCAAAAAATAATAATGAAACCAAAAATACGCATGAAGTGAAGATGATTGGAGAATGGCTATATCCATTAGTAAATGACTTTCTTCTGAAATGGCAATGCTGACATATAAAACTAATAAAAACCCAATTGACAACACAAATCTCAGAGGTACATTGTCATTCATTATTAACAGATCTTACGAGTAGAATCGTAGCCGCTAATCGTGTAGCCGCTTATCAATCAGCCGAAATATGTACTCTATTGGATATAGGCCTCCTCTAAGTTTCACTACCTCGACCCCAGACCCTAGTTCTAAATTATAATTCTTGTAAAATTCTAAAAAAACGATTTATACTTACATCAAACATACACCTCGACAATCAACGGTAAGTATGATCTTACCGTTGATTGTCGAGGTGTGTTAGTGTTACTTCAGTGAGAAGTTGTCTCACCAGAGCGGGAAGAAATTCCTTACTTGAGTTTGACATTGTTAATAAGACACTTTATGTTACGTGTAAATATTATTACAATCTACATATTACAGTATTTGTCGACAGAACATATCAGAGCGTCTTATAGTCGATGAAGTTATACCCATTGATCAAAGCGTTTATTGGGTCCCCATGTAGTCCAAATCTTCTAATACATTATTATAATCCTTGAATGCCTCGCCCATTAAATAGGTGTTATTCCGATATTGGTGCTATTAGAATGTAAATTCCTAGCTATCAAATCTCATCGCGGCATAATCCAGAAATTTAATACTAATTTACGATCGATAAATATATTTATAATAGCGGAGTCGCGACGACTCTATGGAATTGTTCGTCGTTCGTTTAAAGTACTTTCACACTGCAGTAACTGCAGCGGGTTGTTAAACTTTATTATCTTACACCTCTAGACTAATTTAACTTATATTGCTTGCTTTAAATAATTATTTTGATTTTGTTTAGTTCTTTGTTTCCGCAAGCTGCGAGTTTGCAATTAATTTGCGGAATGTTTTATGATGTTATAACTACTAACGTGTTAATATGACTTGAATTTCTAGTTGCAGTAATAAATTTTTATTTGACTTTTTGTCGTTTTCTGTTGACATCATAAACCAGCGTCAATAAATACATTCAAAATAATTGGTGCACAATAATGAGTATTCTATTTTATCTATAATTTTTACTTTACTAGACTATCTACGACACACGTGATTTTCTAATATTCTTATTTATATTATTCTAATATTGTATTATTGCAAATACATGTTATCATTTGACTAAAATTTAACATACAGTCTATAACGTATGATTTTAAAGCGTATTAAATAAAAACGTGCGACAAAATAATCTGTATGAATAAGCCTTCACAAAACGGTCGGTTTCTTTAAGATATTTAGTTAAATTTGACACTAACCTGTCTTGGCTTCGCGCGTGTGGGCGAGAACTAGTATTTTACGACTTCCGATGCGTTTATCAAAGTAACTGTTGTAGGGATTTGTATCATGTCAAAGCAAATATTTTGTTGGGTGTCATCTTAGTAAATATCCAATATAAATTTCTGTTAAAACCAAGTTTGAACCTACACATCGTACTACCGTATCGTATCATAACATGGAAGTAACAAGCTTGTTTTCCTTTGTGTTGTTTTGCAGCACTAAAAAAATAGCTGGCTTAGTAACGTTTCAAGTGACTATAGAAGTAACATGTCTCATTCAGTGAGGTATTGTCATAATCATCAGCCTACGGTGGCAGTCCACTGCTGAACATAGACCTCTCCTAAAGCGCGGTATAATTTCTAATTTTGGACGGACTGCAACCAGTATAATACAATTCAATATAATACAAAAGAATTTTGACATAAAACAAACAACACCAAGATTACTTAAAGCAAAAAAACAAATATTACATCAAACAAGAAACGTATGGACTTGTCGACAAATAAACTTGAGTCGAAGCTAACAAGAACGGACAAACTAAGTACAATCAATATTCCAAGTCGCGGTTCTGTCAAGTCGATAACGAAGTCGAGTTTCCGCGTTCGCGTCGATCTATGCCAACTGATAAGCCACGGCAAACAGGCAACAGTTATCGTATCGGACAACGAACCTACAAGTATTGGAATACTGTATTGCGACAAGCACCTGCGAATTCAAATTTAAACCGAAGTTTTCGTTGTCATGGTCGTTGTAATCAGTTGACACAGTACTATGTATTGTATTTCATTTGTAAGAATTTCATCATTTAAAGTAAAATTTATTAGAAGATTTGAACGTATACTACCTTTTCCTTTTTCATTTGCTAAACTTAGGTCTTTTTCTTCTTATTGGATGGTTAGTGGTCGTTACACTTAGATAAGCTTTTGGCACTGCCAATGCTCTTATAATATACGCAGTGGTTACCTAGGCAATGGTTCAAGTGAACCATTCAACACAAAAGTGAAATATGTGCAAAGAAATACACATTTATAATTACAGAGGATATAAGGATACCTAAATCTATCAACCTGATATATATCTTTGTTCGTAAATACACGAATGAGTCAATTTAATAAGATTAATTGATCAACGAATTGAAGTATAGCGAAGGTTTTGTTTTAACGCTGTCAGAGCGTCTAACGAAGTACCCATTCATTAGTCAGTGTCTTATTTATAATTAAAATATCCAATGCAAAATATAAAATTGTTCTCACGTTATTTATGTATTATTAAATAAATGCATGCCGAGAAAGATGTTCCACAGTAATTTATTTAGGTAATTATTACCAATAAACTATTTTTCTACATTTAACAGCGTACTTGCATTTAAGACCACGAGTGCAATTATTAGTTCGTATTTTTTAATGGCAACAATCAGTCTTGTTCTTCTACTACTAATGCTTTTCCGTAGAATTATAATAAAACAACTGACGTATAAATAAAAGTGAGTATGCAAAACGTAGCCAACACATCTACGTGCTTGTAAAAGCGGAACGGAATTAAAATGTACGCATTCGTAGCAGCGCCATCTGTGAAATCCTTTTTATTTATTTGTGCTATAGTATATTACACCGTCTCCGTGTTGTTGTAACGTTCTATAGTCATACGACTTACCTCATATAAAACATTAAACATTAACGAACACAATAGTAAAACTATTGTTTGGTGGTTACCGGTAGGCCTTATATTTGGTATAAGTTTAATATAGATAGGTATGTAAGTAGGTAATGTTGTTCAAAATAAACTAAAAAAGTATAATTTTAATTACAAGGTATGGATCTTTTAACCACGTTAAATAGAATTAGATACTGTAATTTTAACTTTTAGTTACTTTGCTTTGGTATAGCTTAACATAACGTAAGGTACAAATGAACCATCATCGTTAATAGTTATCTTCAAGCGAATAAAAAGGCAATTAAAGCAGTACCTACCAACCAAACTACATAGGTACTAAATAAGTTATTTTTTATTTAACATTCTACCTACTAATGATAATGTACATTTGAAATTTCAAATTATAAAAATACCAGACATCAAAACAAATACTCAAAGGCGTCGCGATTTAATATCCTATGCGTAGGTACTTCCATACTAATATTATAAATGCGAAAGTGACTCTGTCTGCCTGTTTGTCTGTATATCTATTACGCTTTCACGCCTAAACCACTAAACTGATTTTGATGAAATTGTATAGAGATAGATTAGACCTCGAGGAACAACATAGGCTATCTTTTTATTGTGAAATAACGGCTTAAAGGGGTTGAAATAGGGCATGAAAATTTGTATAAAAAATCATCAATTAAACAGAGATTATAACCGACATTCGCGGGCGGAGATGCGGGCAACAGCTAGTGTATAAATAAGTCTAACACAGTTTTAAAGCACAGATTACACACATAACCTACCGGAAATATTTAAAAGAAAACAGTTTAAAAATAATCTTAAATCCTCAACGCTATGATAAAAATATTTCGAAATATCTAACTGATGAATAAAATTTTCATAAGAATCATCTTATTATTGTAATGGGGGTGATTAGTTTTTACTTAATAGTTTTATAGCAAATATTAGCATATCAAATATATGAAATTTGTGGTGTGTCGATACAAACTTACCTATATGTAGGTATCAGCCTTTTGTATCGAAATAAATTATTGTTAAAATGACAACTCCCATGCTAGAGCAAGCCTTGTTTTGAGAACTTCACCAATATAGATGGCTTGAAACCAACCGTTTTAGTACTACGTCTTACTTTTATATTGCTTAATAAAACCTGGGACTTTATTTTCGCATGTTTATAATCCCGAGGGCCCAGACAAGTGGCATAGATTTCTATTCTATTAATAGAATAGATTAAAACATTTATGGCACGACAATGTTGACATTTATTCTATTAATAGAAGAGAGATTTCCCTTCATAGTATAGTTAAAAATTATAATAATCTGTTTATTACAGTAGACATATTTGTCTCTACTCGTAACGTTTTTAAAAACCTTGTTATGTCCATTATATTGTATCACTTTATAAAAAAATTGTCTAGGCCCTCAGGTTTTTTAAGTGAGGCTTTTATTTCGCGAACCCGCCATAGTGACAGTCACTGACAATTGCCACGATATCTTTTGAGATGGTGCCCGCTACTCCTGGACCATTTTGGTAGGCTCATATTAAAATAATTAGGTATATCGTAACAAATATTTATTGATCATAAAAATAACTCTAAATAATCACGTAGCGATCTAAAATATAGTCATGATGGCCCAGTGCTGAAGATTCGAATCCGGGCAAGTACCAATGTGATTTTTCAAATCATAGGTACTTTCTCAGTTTATCTGGACATTACTGAGTGACGATGAAGGAGAAACATCATAAGAAATCCTGGGCTTATAACAAAAAGAGACTGAAACCGCATTGAGTAAGCGTGACGATCATTGTTTATGCCTTCTCCCTGGCCGTTCCCTGCATAGAATAATTACGGGCCGATATAATGATCTAAAATAATAGTATTGGTCATATTAAATTGTACATACATATATAGTATAAGTACTACCCTCTCATAGAAGATCGACTTAAGAGTAGTAGTATCCTTACTACTGCGTTTCGTTCGGTGAGTGAGAGCGCCGGAGGCCCATTTTCCCCCCTTTCCTCCTTCCTCACCTTCCTCATTCCCTTCCCCTAACCCCATACCTACCCAGCCGCCATAGTGGAATGCCACCATACCAGCAGTTTAACACGATGGCTTTTGGTACAGTGGCCGCCACTTCTGGACTCCACTGACTGCTTACGATCAGACGGGGTGGAGTCACTTTGGTAGGCTATAATATAAGAAAATATCGGTTTCTTTAAACTTCATCTCGTACTCTTGCATATTAAAATTTAAGATCGGCTAACAATGAAGTATCATATAGCAGAACTAGGCTATAACAAACTAACAAGTATTACCGGGCGTCGCGTCGGGCGTATAACAAACGACGTAACTCGAACTAATCGGCCAGCTTGCGCTGCCACAAGTCAAAATAATGTAGAATCGTCGTCACGCTATCCCCTCGCAATAGACAGTGCACTAAAATATATAACTTCTAGATATGTCCTAGAAAATTTTACCCGCAAGATTAATTTTAATTCTTTCAATCTATTGTGTTATTCATCTTCTATCATATTACTAAGGACACAGAATTAATAAAAATACTCAATTTTTGGAGTTATGTAACACATCCCTAAGACACAGTTCATTTTTACATTTAAATGTTTTTCGTTGTCTCAAGTGAGAAATATGCTCATTAACTCATGGTAGAGCGACATGTTTAAAAACTAGTTTGCAAAGAAACTTGTTTTAAAACCGAGTTCTGTATTAAAAGAAAAACAATAGCCTGTGTCTTGGCGCAAAGGAAACATTCCCTCTAATTAGATACATTATGCTAATAGGGTTTTTAATATTAGTCTATCGATATTTTTGACTCATGGTATTCACTTGATGCTGCACTCAGTGACTGGATTCCACCGAATAGTAGGGAACACGAGTCCAATTACTATCGTGGAAAACTGCTAGTATATGCAACACTAAGGCGGCGGCACGTTCCGAAAACCCGCTATAAAAATGTAAAATAAACACAATGACATGTGCTAAAGAGGTTTGTTATTGATTCTTTAGAAAATCTTCCAACAGTTTTGTAATATATCTATATATTATTTGTCAAGATATCTGAGTATTTATATAAATATAAAAGTCGAAATTGCCAAAATTAAAATGAAGATTGTGACTTGATCCGTCATCTTATTTTTATAAGGCAATTTTAATAGCCATTATTGTTGACCAATCTCGTAAACGCCAACACGAACATTTTAATAATTTAAATTTCAGTATCTTAAATTAAAAACCTATTAAAATGAAATTTGTGTTGACAACGATTGTTTAAATCACTTAGTAAGTTTCCAAAAAAAGACAGAAACGGTAATCACTACTATTTATCTAACTGTGTTTTATACCATATGCTCGAAAATGGCACCGCGAACTGTAATTAAGATTTTAGTAAAAAGATAATAAAATTTTAATTTTTTGACCTCAAACTCACACTATTAATATTAGTGCTATATGCGTGCGAAGTTTTATTTATAAAAGTAACTTAATCTTAAATATTGGTCTAAGCATTTCATTCACTGCCTCTAATTTCTCAATACTCTTCTTAATTTTGTACCATATTTTACCAATAAGCGAAAATTGCGGGCAACCGATGGATGAGGGCGGCTCATGACCGGCCAAGGTGACATTAGGGGAGGCCTGGCCTATGACTAGCAGTGGACGTCTTTTGGCTGATAATGATGATGATGAACCGAATATTAACTAAGTTTTATTTAACACGTAACTGTTAATAATTTTAATGTTCGTTCCAAATTCACTATATATTTACTGAGTGAAATGCTTATTTAAATACTTTAGATGTGTAATAAACTGATAAAATATAGAAATTCTGAGACTACTGTTCTTAAGACCGTGTTTAAACACATTCTTGTCTCAAATTGTACAGAAATCATTTAAAAAACGGTCATGCGGACTTTTTTAATGTCGAAAACTTTAGCTATTAAACAGGGCGAATACCACGACCAAAAATGTGTCAAATATCTACATTTTTCTTCACCAAAAACAATTAAGATTTAGCCAGAACGATAATATGATTATGCGAGCTTCCGACATCATTTAGCAACTTTATTTCTGCGACTCCTCAGAGTGGTTCTATTTATCAGCTGCTATTTATCGTAACGACTTCACGCTTTCCAGGAAGCTCTGCACGTGCCCTCCTAACTGCCGTATTCATTTTACTGTAAATGTAGAAATATATACGAATATAAATAAGTCTACGTAACCTAACTTCTTTAATTTTTTTTAGATAAGTATGTTTGTTAGCTCCTATTTGTTATTGTTGTCATATCACCATAATGCCTGGCAATATTAGTTCATTAAAATATCTTTTTATATTATATTTGAAGTACAAAAACCTACGATTCACGTATTACTGACATAACTCAATACTGTTTCAAACACCATACTGGTTAACAGTATAAGAAATTCGCTGTATTATTATGACCCTTATAATTATGCTAAATTAGATCCAATAGTCGGGTACTCAATCTTGATTTCAGAATATTTTACATGTTAATTTCACTAACATCATAATCTTGAGTCATACGGTGCCCACTGCTGTCATGTATCATAGAATAATTTTCAATGCCACAATATTGACATGCATTTTTTTTTGACTGCACCGTTGGTCTAGTGGTTAGTGTAACTGACTGCGACGCCGGGTGTCGTGGGTTCGATTCCCGCGGAAGGCAAATATTTGTGTGATGAACATTTGTATTTGTTTTCAGTTTGGGTGTTTTCTATGTATTCTAAGTATGTATTTACAAAAAAAAAGTATGTATAAGTATTATATTTCAATTATCTAGTACCCATAATACAAGCTCTGCTTAGCTTGGGACTAGATGACGATGTGTGATAGTGTCCACATATTATTATTATTATTATTATTATTATTTTAAAAGATCATTGACTACACAAGCTAAGCAAGAATTCATCTATTCTTATCACTGTATATTAGATATTTATTTATCTTAACTTAGGCATTAGTTGTAACAATAATACATATATGTTAATACCTATAAGCCTTTGTGTACAACTGTATATTTGTAATTTTTTGGTGCAAATAAACAATTATTATTATTATTAAAAAAAAAAACTATTCTTATCCAATCGACTTTTGATGTAAGTACTAAAACATATTTCAGTTAAGTCCACAAGGAACTAATTTCACCAATGATTGGTTGGCAGAAATAACTCTTTTTCGTAGAACAGATCGCGTTTCCTCATAGTTAATAATATTTCTACTATATAGGTCACTTAAGAAACGTTCTTTCGAAGAATCGAAGAAAGGCAATTTGGTTTGCGCTTAAGTTAGTGCTAAATTGATTTTCTTTAAAGTTATAAATCTGGTGCGCAAACATTGCACTATTTTGCTTTTATTTAAGTACATAAATATGTTTAAATTATTATTTTGATATTATCTTTTACATTAGTTAACCCTTACTGCAAATAATAAAGTTTAATTTTTATTTAACATGACTTGATAATATTTCACTAGACAAAAATAAAATGAAATATATGTTTATTCATTTAAGTTAATTAAATTAACACTTATGAACGTCAAAGTTTACAAAATGTCAGCAAATTAACCTACAGCCAGTTCGCTGACGAAGTAGAGCCATGAGAAGAACTGGCAAGAAACTCAGGCCACTCTTTTTAATCGCCAGGTTATTACAATTTTTGTAAGTTACAGTTTCAAGTAGCATGCAAAGTGACGCAGGCAATACACTTAACTCTATAGATCTCTTAATTACTTACAGCTTTCTATGTTGTAAAGAAAATTAAAAAGTAAAATGTGTGCTTTACAAGCTGCCTCAATTTGCATATTGCTACAAAAGATAAAGGCAACATGTGAACTGTGATAAATGTTTCTATGTAGATATTATATAAACTGTTAATTTTTGGTATAAGTATAAAGTAAGATGAACTTGATTTACCACAGGAGTTCACAATGTACCTCTATTTCACAAATCACAATGTAAAAAAAAATTAACAATACTAAGTATACAATTTTAACAAAACTATACAAAATGTGTACTTAACTGTTCAAATATGGCTCGGGCATCATGTCATTTAAAATTAATACAAAAAAAAAATCATTTTATAAATTATGTCAAAATGTATCAGTATATTAATGTCAAAAAATTATTTGTTAAAGCATGTCATTCATAATAATCATAAAAAATGTCATTCATACAATAATTAACAAAAATATGTCCTTTAAAGTATAATGTCATTAAAATTAAGAGTAAAATTAATTTACTCCTTCGTCAAGCGAGCATCCCATGACTTTTATCGTTCAGATACTCATTAACAGTGTAGTAACCCTTAAGTATTAAATGTTTTTTGACAATTTTTTTAAACTTGTCTAAGGGTTTATCCATTATGTCGATAGGTAATTTATTAAATAAACGTACACCAAGGCCCGTAAACGAATTATGGACTTTATGTAAGCGATAGTGTGAGCCAACCAGTTTATGCTTACCCCTGGTGTTAATCTCATGCACATCGCAATTCCTAGTATATAGACTAATGTTACTCTTAACATAAACAACATTAGCATATATATATTGAGATGCAACTGTCAATATACCTATCTCTTTGAATCGCTCTCTCAGGGAGTCTCGTGAACCTAGGTTGTAGATAGAACGTATAGCTCGTTTTTGAATAATAAAAACGGTTTCAATGTCAGCAGCCCTACCCCACAACAATATGCCGTAAGACATAACGCTGTGAAAATAACTAAAGTAGACTAGTCTGGCGGTTGCCATATCAGTAAGTTGCCTAACTTTCCTGATAGCAAAAGCCGCTGAGCTGAGTTTACCTGCGAGACACGAAATATGGGCTTCCCACTGAAGTTTGCAATCTAAAGTTAAGCCCAAGAAAACTGTGGACTCTACGATTGAAACTGACTCATTATTTAAAACCAGGTTTATACCTGCACTTTTGACATTTGGCATAGAAAATTTTATACATTTTGTCTTCTTGGAATTAAGTAGAAGATTGTTTACCGTGAACCAGTTCAGGACTTGCGCGAGCGAACCATTTACAGCGTCGAAATTAGGGTCTTTACGGTTAACTTTAAAAATAAGAGACGTATCGTCTATATCGCAGAAATCCTGTACAAAGTACGGCAAATCATTTACATACACCAAAAATAGAAAAGGACCAAGAATGGAGCCCTGTGGGACGCCCATAGCAACAGGTAACCCTAAGGACCTATTTCCATTTACATCAACGTATTGCACTCTATCACTTAGATAGGTGGAAACTAGATTAAATGCAACATCCCTGATCCCATAGTGACTGAGTTTTCTCAAGAGCGTATTGTGCTCGACGCAGTCAAATGCTTTAGAGAGATCACAAAAAACACCAATAGCATCCATTTTATTTTCCCAGGCGTTAAAAATATGTTTTATTAGTGTAACGCCTGCATCTGTAGTTGAGCGACCTTTCGTAAAACCATACTGCTCATTATGTAGTAATTTATGAAAGTTAAAATGGCTCTCTAATTGCTGCAATATAATTTTCTCAAAAATTTTACTAATAGCTGGCAGTATAGATATTGGTCTAAAATTACTAGGGTCACTCTTAGAGCCGTTTTTAAACAAAGGTACTACTTTACTATGTTTCATTAAATCAGGAAATACTCCTACATCAACACTTTTATTAAAGATAGCAGCTAGATATGGTACTATATTTATAATTATACTCTCAACTAATTTAACTGAAAAACCACACAAGTCAGCAGTGTTTTTTGAATGTAGTGACTTGAACACTTTTATTATGTCGTTTGGGTTAACATAATTAAAATTAAAAGGGACGTCACACTCTTTCACATTCCCCCTAAGTAAATGCTCAGCATTGATTGGGCAAGAATTTAAGGAGCTGGTTGTCTTTACAGAGGCCCTAGACAAGTGTCAAAGATTTCTATTCTATTCATAGAATAGATACAAAAATGTATGAGATTGACATAAGCGTTGGCGTTAGCGTATGTCAATCCAATACATTTTTTAATCTATTCTATGAATAGAATAGAAATCTTTGCCACTTGTCTCGGGCCTCTGGTATGCTAACAAAGTAGTCGTTAAAAATGTGGGCTACATCTGTATTATTTGAAATAATATTGTCCTTAATGTTTAACTCATAATTGTTATCTTTCAATTTAATACGACCAGTCTCACTATTAATAACATTCCAAGTTGTTTTTATTTTGTTCTCGGACTGTTTAATTTTATTACTTAAATACAAGGACTTAGCGGCAACACATGACTTTTTAAAGATTTTTGAATAATCCCTAACATATTGAATAAAGACTGGATCAAAATTATATTGTTTCATACCATAAAGTTCATACAACTTAGCTCTACTTTTGTATATTCCGGATGTTGCCCAATCACAGAACTTTATTTTGATGTTTTTGGTAAAAGTTCTAGTTGGAAATGATGCATTGTACGCTGATTGTATTGTGCTAAACAAGGACTCGTAAAGCACATTTGGATCATCGTGGCTTGGATCTATGTGAGTGACTGCTGCAGCAACACTCTCAGTGAAACGGTTTAGGCGAACAGAGGTCATTGGCCTACACGTGATCTTACTCCCTTTAGTAGTTGTGCCTAAAGGAAAAACAGCTTTTTGCCCACAATGATCCGATGTTAGGTCATTCAGAATAGCTTTATCTATATATTTGCAATTGCAGAAAATGTTGTCTAAGCATGTAGCAGAATGTGATGTAATTCTAGTAGGTTCCGAAAATAAATATTTTAAATTAAATGATTTCAATAAACTAATTAATCTAATACTAGTCTGTGATTGAACAAGTAAGTCGACATTAAAGTCACCACACACTATTACATGCTTATTGACAGAGCTTAAACGTTTCATTACATCTTCCATAACTGTTTCAAAAAGAATAAAATCACTCTGAGGTGGCCTGTACACACAAACCACAATATATTGCTTAAGCTCAACACAGGACAACTCGATAGTGCGCTCAATAGAAAGATCTGCTACATCTTTACGTTCCTTATAATTAACACTACTACATACATATATCAGAGAGCCACCATGTATAGTCTTCTTTCTTACGAATGCACTACCAACAGAAAAATATTCATTATTAAATAATAATAATTGTTCCATCTTTAGCCAATGTTCAGTAACACATAAAATTTGAACATTGTACTTTTTCAAAAATAAATCTATTTCTAACGCTTTGCTGGATAAGCCCTGTATATTTTGATGAACTATATTTAGAGCCTGCTTATCCATTGTCTCATCAACTAGTTTAAACTAGCAGATGTGTTTGTATAACATATTTGTAAATTATTACAAACATTTGTCAAATTCTTCAATACCTTACTGGTACTTGTGTCAAATAGTAAATTATATGCTAATAATTTAGCAATAAGTCGCTTATAACTAAATGGTAGATACATAGTATCTTTTGTCAAATAAAAATTGGAACTAATAAATATATTAGTGTCAAAAAACAAAATATAGTCACTATGACTATGTGTACAATTATAAAGTAATAAATTTAATTTGCCAATGTGCACATTTTGTAACTCAGTAAGTGCATGTGAATAAGGTAAGGCACAGATAATAAACTTACATCCTACACTTTTGTGAAGCGCTATCATGACTTCAGTTAAATCTAGTATGTCCTTTTTAGTGACTGATAGGCTATCACCATACATTATAATCACTGTTGAGTTAGAGTTCAGGACAGAATTCTTTAAATTATTAACTAAAATACTGAATTTCACTCCAGGTGAACAATAGTTTACAAATGTAAGCAAGTCTTAACGAACATACGTCATAAATGTGTAACTTGATAAAGGACTTAAGACTTAATTTTACACTAAATCGCTTTGCGCTTACGAAGAAAATCGTAAAACAAACGATAACTATTCTTTCTTCAATCATTTTTGAAAGATAATTCGTTACTTTGCGTCTCCTCAAGAAGTCTACAAGGCAAGTAAAACTTAAATGTTATGAAATGTATGTTTAAATAGTTCATAACTCTGGAAAGAACAATCTACCTTGGCAACTTACATGTGACTGAATGAATCGATTTATCACAGGATGGATGAAAACTGTATATTATATTTTATTTACTTTGTTGGCTTACAAAACAACTTTCACGAATATTAATAACTAATTTAGGTACTCCAAAACATTCACTATAATAAACACTAGTGATAATGCTTAATTTATTTTCTAGGCTTTTTATTTAAGCTGAAAATATTATGAGCATGGATAAATTGTAATTTATTCTCCAATTTCTTCGTCGTAGCAGTGCATGCATCAAATAAAAATAATGCACTTCAAAGAGAAATTACAAAGCTTGTAGAATAACTAAACACGTAGGTATTTCGTAATAGAGCTGCTTACTTTTAAACTGACATATCACAACCAGTTACACAAATAAACTGTCAACAATTTAAAACTTAAACAGAACCTTCATCATTAAGATATTTGGGTTTCAAATTAAACAGGGTCGGCTCTCATTAAGACCATTTTCGAGGACAAAGATTAACTCACACTGTGTGGAAATCACTAACATAAACATCTCTTAACAAGGACTAGAGATTCCTGCCAATATTGGGGTCGGTCGGAAAGTGACTAGAACGCAAAATGTCCACGTATGACAAACGACGACATCGCAGAACGTCAATATCGCCTAAAGTCCTAATTTCAAAATGCCATAATCGCAAAATGACTTCACACGCAAAACGACTAAATCGTATAATTTCACCATCTCTTAATGTCTACGTTTAAGAACACCTTAGACGCAAAATGACTACATCCTGGTAAAGCTAATTACACTTTTGTGTCAAGTCGTAATGGCTCAGTGGTGAGAGCACCCGCTTCGTAAACACGAGGTCAGGGGTTCGAATCCGGACAAGTACCAATGTGATTTTACAAATCATGTGTACTTTTGAAGTATCTGGACATTACTGACTGATGGTGAAGGAAAACATCGTACGGAATCCTGGACTTCTGAAGGAAGTCTGAAATCGCCAATCCGCCTTGAGCAAGCGTGGCGATCAATGCTCATACCTTCTCAATATGAGAAGAGACCTTTCCCTGCAGTGGAATAATACTGGGCCGCTATGACACTTTTGACCAACGTGATAGATGGTGAGTGCATCACCGTGGTGAAATGTTGGTGGCTGCATAGCGAGTTCCTAATGCCTGCACTTGGAAATAAATTATAATAATAATAATAATAATACCAGCCTATTTACTGTCCCACTGCAGGGCAAAGGCCTCTTCTCATATAGAGAAGGTATGAGCATTAATCACCACGCTTGCGCAAGGCGGATTGGTAATTTCAGATATTTAAGTCCAGGTTTCCTCACGATGTTTTTCCTTCACCGTCAGTCAGAAATGTCCAAGATAAACTTAAAAAGTACATATGATCTGAGAAATCACATTGGTACTTGCCCGGATTCGAACCCATTACCTCGTGTTTACGAAGCGGGTGCCTTATCCACTGGGCCATTTCGACTTAGCCATTCATTACATATATTTAAAACAACTTCCAACTTAACACTTCCGGGACAACAAACGGATATGGCCGTGATGACAATAAAACATATATTGTGTCTACAGCAGTGTCCATGAAAGGGTTAAAAGGGCAGACCAAGAAAATATAAGAAAATAGAATAAAATATATATATGCAAACATATTAATCATGGCATTTTCGCGATATAGTCATTTTGCGAGTAAGGCTTTTGACGACCTGCAAGTAAAATAGTACTTTCGCGATGTAGTCATTTTGCGAGTAAGGCTTATTACGACCTCGTCATTTTACAAATCGAACTGTGTGCATTCTGCGATCTCTTCGTTTATGACAAGTGGACATTTTGCGTTCTAGTCACTTTCCTACCGACCCCAATATTGGATCGCTTAGATTTAGGAAGAGTATTTAAAGTTCAAATTAACAGGTGTACAGGTTGTTTTGCACAGTTTAAGTGACAATGTTATTCTTGTTACTGTCCAGATTTTGCGTTAACTTGAAAGACCGTGATTCTATGCCAAGATAGCTGAACACAGAATAACATGGTATAATTTTACCTTCAATTTATAGAGTTCATGACAATTGCAGTAGAACCATTTAGACGACCAATACCAAGTATTGAATTATCTAATTAATAAAAGATTAATTGAGTTTTTAAATGCCAATGGTAGGGACCTACTCTGCTCTGCCGTACATCTACAACTACACTGCAATCTGTCACTATGTAAAGGAGAGATGAAACAGTGGATTTCTATCTGGACATTTTAATAATGGCTAGAGATGTAGGGGACCTTACCTAAATATTGATAACGTTTCTAAACGTACACAATCAGGTAAGACTAAATAATTACGAGTGATAAAGTTTATAATATGTAGTTCTTGTATTTACTTAGGTTCACATAATAGAAACCTTAGTTGGATTTCGTAAAATAAACTAAAATTACTTGTACTTCATCAATATAGAAGGATTAAATTTCCACGTCAATATGCTTCTTAATTTGATGTATAGACATCCCATCGTTAATTTTAATAGACGGTATCCATAACACAATGTACCCTTTACTTACACATTGCGGTATAATGAATGTGCCCGCATGTATGGGAGTAAGTACATACATTCAGTAAGGAGTGGGGCTGGTGAGAACCGACAACACGTGTTACCAGTGTTCCTTCCCATCTCTCTTCGTGTGAACAACATGTATTCTGTCTGTATTGTTTAGATGTTGAGAAAGTTAGTCTTTTTGGAACGTATCCGGATTTGGAAGAATTGGATGTCTCTTTAGGTAGTTTATTATTAGACTAAAATTAATAGATAATGGTAACATAGGAATAAAATTGATTAAAGGTAATTTTTTTACTGCCGATGACTGCTGACAAGTCAGACGTCAACCTATAGTGAATGCTTAACCACAGCTAGTAGCCAAAAGAAAATATTATTGTAATGCTATAAAATAATATACCTGCAGGTAGAAAAGTTTATTGCAAAGGTAAGTTTTAATTATATTCTACGTCACTTGGAAAAGACGAACCTAGTGCTTACTAGACAACAAGACCTATGTCTTGACGGACTTTACAGACACAAATAAAGAACACAAAATACAGCCAGAGAGAGATCACAAGAGTACCTAATATCTCATCTTGTCTGCTAAAGAAAAGCACATTTTACTTTACTTTCTCGAAAACACCAAATACCCTTAGCACAGCAATATCACACTTTTATAAACAACAATATAGCTATTAATAGCCAGCTAAAAATGACCAAACAAAACCAACAAATCAAAAGACTAAGCACATAAACCGCAAGCAATGACTTGTCAACTAATCATAATTCACATTTATATTAGCTCAAACAAATAATATTATTCCGCCGCACCAACATTAGGTAATATGTCACATAGTCAGGAATTGGTGTAAGTCAAAATTGGCAATTTATCCGCACCAACGTCGAATGTCCGGCTCGTCCGAACTAGATAATGTCCGACCGTCCGAAATAACTTCCATAAATTGAGTTCAGTAACTATCGTCCCTTGTCCGGTACACGGGTTTTTGTGTTTTCTATACTGAAAGAGTATTTCGGACTGTTATTGGTCTTTTTTATTGTACGTGAATACGTATTCATTTTGAATATCATAAATAGAATTCTTTTTATTTGTTCACAATAAGGTAGGTTTTGTTTAAAAAAATCATGAACTTTAGAACATTAAATACTTGTCTATATAATAGTTGCTACATTTATATTGGTGGTGTTAGTGTCATCGAGGATGCGCTATTGTCTTGTTATGTGTGAATATTGAATAACAAGCGAACACACACACCCTTGTCTGTAAACCTTATCGTTATCACCCTTGTACCTACATCAGATATCGCCTTCCTTTGAAAATTCTAACGTACATACTATTACTATTACTTTTATTTTTGCTTAGTGGAACCTCTTTTACCTCCACGCCCGTATAAAAAGTTGGCATAGACACGGAAAATTGTTTCTCAGAATCAATTTTTGGTATCTATGCCAACTTATGCTGAGGCTCATTTGTAAAGTCTCTACAATTACATCAAAAAACGTGCTAAAAAGTCCATCATGCGGACCGATTATATTATGTTGAACTCTCTAAAGTTAGAGCATAATCTAACTTAAGAACGAGCTTTAAAGGGACGAGAGGGAGGACGTGGTTTGCTATTCCTCAACATATATTATATATTGGTATATATAGGTATTAAAATATATTGGCTATATAGGCATTTTTTTATATATTAGTCTACCAAAGTGACTCCACTCTGCCTGATGATAAGCAGTCAGTGGAATCCAGAAGTGGCGGACACCATTCCAAAAGCCAAACTACTGGTATGGTGGCCTTCACTATGGCGCTTTGTTAAATGCATTTTTACGCCCCGCTTAAAAGGCCCAGGATCAAAATTAGATGGGAACACATATACATACATTACCTATTTAAAATTAATACAACACAAAAACCTGTCTTTAGGTCAAGATGTTAAACATGCTACATTATCAAGTGTAAACGAGAATGAGATCATGCCCAATATGAGTCTCTCCTGTGTTCGTGAAACAGTATCTAAAGAAACTTATGCGCAATGTAGAACCCATATCACAGGCTATAACATAACATGCTTTCTGTGTAGTTATTTTCTTATAACTTGTATTATTCTCTTTATTAAATTTTGTAACTTTATAAATAATTAAAATTATATAAAATTATATAAAAGTAAAAATGTAATACGGAAACCTACCAGTATCCGGTACAGGGAGCAAATTAGTGGTTAGGGTTAGAAACAGGAACCTCCTCACAATGCGCGCCGCGTCAAGCAGCACACCCTTTTGCATCAGGTCCATGATCCAGTCACCAACGCAAGCTTCTTTGTTATTAACATTATTATCATTTCAACAGTTTAAAATAGCCAATAAATATCCAGACTCTTAAATTGACTTTTTGTTGCCTCAATTTTGTTTTAATAGACATCGAATGGCGCAGTAACAATTTGATCGGAGCCTTACGTGAGGTCGTAATCTCGTACGGTATACCTATAAAGAAACGGGCGTATCCCGCGATACATTTAATTGCAATAGTCAGTGTAAAGGGACTTTGAGGTGATTACGCTTTACTAGAACCGTTAGTACTCTCAAAGGTAAAAGAAACTTATTTTTACTGTACAGATAATGTGTCCTTGGAGTGTCGTTAATGATATTGTTTGTAGTAAAAGTTGGATATGAATTGGTTGATCTCTGTATGACCACAATAAAAAAAATTGTTGTTATCAAAATTTAATTATTTAGTTTAGGTATGCAGTCCAAATCACCTATGTTTTGGAATTCTACACCTAATTGGAAAATTCCACTGTCTCTCTTCAATACCATCGCATGTCGTAACGTCGAATCAAGCAGTATATGCATACTACCTAAATAGTACATAATTTAAAACATGTTGCCTTTTCTGTGTTGATTTCTCTAACGTAGGTACTTACTTGTAACTAATCTTTGAAATAAGTGAGCACCTACAAATCACTCTCTGAGTGTTTCTAAGTAAGATAAATAAATAATTAAACGTTGATTGATTTTTGAGACAAAAGAAATTAGTTCCATACAAAATTTTAATACCGAAAACAAAATTTAATTATTAATGTATAAGCGTTCGGCTTACTCAACTTAAGTAGGTACTTCTTGTTTATTGAAAGGCCCATTTATAAATCATTAGTTTCGTATAGTTAAATATAGTGGATATCAAAGACAGAAAAAAAGAATACAAACTTGTCACAAAGTCACAGTATAGTACTTGCATTCAAATTGTCAATGTGAGATGAACATTTGCCCTAGTAAGGTAAAAACGTCTTAACTGCACCAAATAAGCTGCAGAAAAATCACTTCCAACCTGCCGAACTTTAGACCCGTTATTTCATACAATATTACAGAGTTACAACGGCATTAGCTACACGGTTGCAAGCGATAAAATACTATAAAATTGGCGGTCTTTCCAGGTCAGCTAAACGCCGCCCGAGCCGATTAAATTTCTTTAATGCTTGGTCGGCTTAACTGCGGTGGTCCTCATTTGTTACCTATAATAATATATAATAAAAGTACTTAATATGCTTATACATGCAACGATAAATTGAATTCGTAATTTAATATCATTTATTGTATTTTTAGATAAAATTCAAATAATAATCAATCTTGGTTTTTCTTAAATCACTCGCATTCATCGCGCGACTACCGAGTGGCAAGCTCGTGCGCATACCGTTTATTTCTTACTTGTGCTTTTAGTTTAACTAGTGATGTTCACTGCATTTGGTGTTGGCATCGATAGTAACATATCGATACCACATGCTATTTAACAAAAATGCTAAAGTATCTCGAGCGTTCATCATCGACGGGAAACCTCACCTCGAAGAGAACTGCTGAACCTATTGAAGATGGATGGCAACCAGCTAAACGCACAGCTATTCCGCAAGGACCCATTGGATCTAACAGGCAACCTACTTTTGTTAATAAAAACATGTTTGAGACCTTACCAGTTGACAAGACGGAGAATCCACCTAAAGAGACGTACACCCTTGTTAAGAAAAAGGGTCATATTCCGCCTATAATTCTGGAATTGCTGCCTGAATGGACACATGAGACCATACGTAGTATTGTATCAAAACACACGAACAAATACAATTTACAGTATAGACGGAACAACAAAGTGGCAATTATCTGCTACACCTCTGAAAGTCACCAAGCTGTCAAAGATGGACTGCGTGTTGATGCTGTAAATTTTATGACATACACAAGAAAAGATGAGAGAGTTCCTAAAATAGTTATTAAAGGCTTACCTGCATATGTAGAACCTAATCTAGTTGATGAATTGGATACGCTTGGGTTTAAAGGCGTAAAAGTTACAAAGCTAAAGACTAAGGAAGGCAACTCATCAGTGTGTCCTTCTTATTTAGTTCAACTTGCAGCTGGGGAAGATCTGTTGAAATTTCGACAGATTAAATACATGTTTAACTGTGTTGTCACAATGCAGAAGTATAAACCAAACAGGTCTCTAGGGACGCAATGTTTTCGTTGCCAGAGCTTTGGGCACTCGTCGATTAACTGCAACCTACCACCTCGTTGCGTTAAGTGTGCACTCCCTCATCCTACCAAGGATTGCCCAAAAGGGGATCGCAAGGAACCAGCTATCTGTTGCAACTGCAATGAATCACATCCTGCAAATTATCGTAACTGTCCAGCACGTTTGATCTACCTAAACAAAATACAAGAACGAAAAAGCCGTGAACGTGCCATACGGCCCCAGTCTTCTTCGCAACCCAAACAAGCAAATACTCAATCAAAGTCAACTAAACCACTTGAAAATCGTACCTGGGCTACTGTAGCGAGTTCTAAGCCGACAAATATTTCTGTACCACCGGAATCAGATCAAACTGAAACCCTAATAGATGACCCAGCAACTTTAGAGATGCTACAAATATTGAAAACAATTAGAAATCTTAAAAATAAGTTTATGTCATGTACATCCTTACTCGATAAAGTATTATTAGTTATAAGTCACCTCGGTCTCCATGTCTGACCCAAATTTCCTTAATATAATGTTATGGAACGCGGATGGACTGCGTACTAAACTTATGGAGCTTCTTGACCTAGCGGTGAGTACTTTATCTATCGACATAATCGCAATCTGCGAGACAAGATTAACGGAAAACATTTCAATTTCTGCTCCTGGCTATACTATATATCGTCAAGACAAACACCCAACTGGACGTGGCCAGGGTGTTGCCATTATTGTTAATAATAATATTGAACATTCAGTAATTAAAATTCCTCAAACTAAAAACATCGAAGCCGTAGCTATTTCACTTAAAATTTCTAATATTGATTATATATTTATTGCAACTTATCAATCTCCAAATCTTCCTCTTCTAGCATCTGATTTAGATGCATTATTCAGCCTAGATACACGTGTCATCATTATGGGTGACATGAATGCAAATCATAAATATTGGCAAAGCAGCTACATAAATGCTCGCGGAAGAGTATTGTTTAAGTACTTACTTGATCATGAAGTTCTGATTCATGCATCATCTACACCTAGCCAAGTCAATTATCGCTCAGAACTATCAGCAACTAACCCAGATATCATCTTGTCGTCTAATGTAATAAATATTGAGGATGTAAGAGCTATACCAAGTTTATCTTCCAATCACTTTCCAATCTTCTTCAAGGTCAATGGTTCTCCTATATTGCGATCAAAAACTTGTCATTTAAACTTTAATAAAGCCGATTGGATAAACTACCGAAAGAGTCTGGACGATAATATACATCTCTCTACGCAAGCGCTAACAACTGTCGAGGAAGTTGACAAGTGTGTTAACTATCTTAATAGTTGTATTGAGGCAGCTAGAGATGATAATGTTCCAACCTTCGTACCGACAGGGAAACCAAATATATTGCCTCATTTTATTCGAAAAACGATTAAATATAAAAACAAATTACGCCGAGCTGAACAAAAACTATCCAGTGGTACTTCACTTAAAAAAGAATATCGTGCAGTTATTAATCAACTTCAGTTTAAAATAAGGTCCGACATTAAACACTATCAGGACAAGCTATGGAACACTAAGCTGTCTAAGATTGACAATCCACGCTCTGACCTATGGCGAGTGGTAAATTCTTTAAAACCTAAAACCCACGTGTATCCACCTATTCGTAATTCCGACAATACATTTACAAGGAATATTACTGAACAGTGCACGGCCTTGGCAAATGCTTTCCTGGAAAATATGTGCCTTACTGTTGACTGGGATAGTCCTAGCACTGTAACTCAAGTAAATAACTCCATTCAATTACTAAATACCCATACAATTTCAATGTTTCACCACCTTGTTAGACCGTCTGATGTTCGTAGCTGTATAAAAAAATTGAAGAATCGTAAAGCGCCTGGTGTTGATGGTTTGCACAATATATTAATAAAAAACCTGTCATTTAAATCCGTCATATATTTAACAAAGATATTTAATGGCTGCCTATCTCTTGGTTATTTTCCGAATGCGTGGAAAGTGGCCAAAGTCATTGCACTTAAGAAACCCGGCAAGGACGATACAATTGCTTCTAATTATCGCCCTATCAGTCTGTTGCCTGGACTGGGCAAGTTGTTTGAGTCTATTATATGTACGCGACTAACAAAATACACTAATGACTTGATTATGAATGAACAATTTGGGTTTCGTGCTATGCATTCAACCACCCACCAACTAGCTCGATTAACCGAATGCATTGCCCACAATATAAATCTTAATAAATCTACAGGAATGTTTTTGCTTGATATCGAAAAGGCTTTTGATTCGGTGTGGCATAATGGGCTACTTCACAAACTCATAAAGCTTAAAATTCCATTAAACGATGTTAAACTAATACAATCATATCTGAGTAACCGTTACTTTTCAGTACACATCGAAACCTTCAAATCTAAATATATCCCTATCCCTGCAGGCATTCCTCAGGGATCAGTTCTAGGACCCTATCTATTCCTTTTGTTTGTAAATGATATGCCCATACAACGCCTAACAAACTTAGCTTGTTTCGCAGACGATACTGCGTCCTACACATCTGATAGTGATTTAGATTTAGTAATTAGCCGATTGCAGTTGTCATTGGAAAGGTTGTTTGCTTTTTTTACGATCTGGAAGTTAAAAATCAACGAAGCGAAAACAGAAGCTATAATTTTCTCACGTCAACGAAAATTACCCAAGCGTTGTCTTAAAATAGCTGGGCATGAAATACCATGGAAGACGTCTGTCCGTTATCTTGGTGTTACTTTGGATAGCAAAATTAACTGGTCTAAACATGTCGCTAACGTTCGTATTAAAGCCACCCGTGCACTCGGTGCATTAAGTCCTATTTTAAACCGTAAAAGTAACCTTAGTGCTACAACAAAATTAAAAATATATTCGACTCTAGTACGTCCTATACTAACCTATGCATGTCCAGTTTGGAGCAGTACATGTTCCACAAACTACATTTCATTGCAAGTAATACAAAATAAAGCGATCAAAATAGCATATAATACGCCCTTCCGAACAAATTTAAATGATATTCACGATAAAATTAAATTTTTAACACTAAAAGAACACATTATTAAACTAACAAAAACCTTCTTTCATAAAGTTAATTACCATCCTAATATTTTAATCCGCAACATAGGCCAAACACGTATTAGCGATCTTTCATATGTCGATAGATACGGTACGTACCGTTTACCACATCACTATCTTTTGTTCTGTGACGATTGACGTAGGTATACATTCTATTCGATCGGCTATTCCAAGATTCCAACGCGTTGACCCGCTGTCTCTGTCGATATCTCCCCTTTGTCGCCCTGTAGCGGTACTGCTGCGGGAGGCAGGGAGGCTCTCACACATAGTTAAAATGGTCTCGAGCTCCGACTAGTTTTTAATATTACTCGTAATATTATTTACTATTTGAAGGTATCTGTCAATACGAGTATGTAATAAGTAAGTGTATTATCGTAATACCTACTCAACTAGACTTATGATTTTGCTTAATGTAATTCTTTTGTTTATATCATTAAAGTTAATTGTGTCAAAGTAGTTATTAGTGTATAAAAACTTGTGAAGGCGTTCAGCCTGGTAAAGTTATTTTCTAATGTTTAGGTTATCATAAACTTAACTTAGTTGTAAGTTTAATGTTTGTTAAAAAAATATGAAATAAAGTTATTTGAAATGAAAATGAGTAGTAGATGTCTTCGGGCTTTTAGCAGTACGATATAGGTAATAGAAGACGAAATACTAATCGAGCTAACTCACGAACGACGCCCAAAATCTTAAAAATGGAGATGTATCCACTTGTATTAAAACACCAAGGCAGTTAATTTTTTTTTTTCTTATTTAAGTTACAATAAAACGATCTGACAAATCAGCAAACAGTTTATAATACAAAAACAAAAACGTTTTACAAATTCAAATTTCGCCATAAACGCAAAAGCAAATTAGAGGCACATTTGAAGCATTTGAAACTGTCAAAGTCCCGACTCCTAATAAATAAAGAAAACGGCAATGCCAAAGTGAATAAAAAAAGTGAATACCAAAGCACCTATAGCGTACATCTGCGTACATAAACATAATAAACAGTGACGCTTAACAGAAGTCACACACGTACAAAGGTCGACAACAATTTTCACATACAGAGCATTGTTGGAAATTGAAAGGCTTACCGCGTCATATAAAGATAACTAAAACGCATATAAAATTGTATCTTATTCCACTGAAATACAATTATATTTTCTAAAACCATGTCCTTTGAATGACGGACACGGCACGCAAGAAGAATCTTAATAATGTATAACGCAAGGAATATGTTTAAATGCGTTTGTCCCGACAGCGATCGTAGTGGAGACCATTTTTTATCAGACGTAATATTACATTATTATGGACTGGACAGGTAATAACAACATCCAAAACGAAATACATAGTATTTTGTAAAACCTTGATATGTGACAGAGAATAATGTAAGTAAGAAACTACCACTAATCTAGATACTTAAACAGATCAGATTAACAGATCGTGGTCACCAGCAAATTTATGATCGCCAAAAGTGAATCACATTTTTGGTAAAATGATGATGGCATTGATAAAATGGCCTATGTGATCTTTGGTAAGAACATAAACTTCCCACTCTATAGAAAGCATTGCTAGTTAGATGGAATAATAATAATATGGTTTTACTAGAAAGGAACATCACTCTTTTCATACACCATAAATCATTTTACTCGAGTAGGTTGTGGATAAACTACAGCTATGAAGTCTAACGCTCTGCATACCCAATACTACAATATCCTTAGAATGGTTTATACTATTGCCTCGATATTGAATTGCATTTAGAATGTTTGCGGAGGCGTCAACGGCCGAGTTTTATGTACTCAGATTAATGTAGACTCAATGAAACATAGCAGGCAGCAACGGTATTATTCTGATAGTTGCATATCTTGCAAGCTGCTCAATCAGATCGTAAGGGATATGCAATTATGCATTGATTAACGTCATCTAGCAGCCGTAAGGCATCCAGTGTGAATATAAGCCTCTATAGAATAACGGAGTATTTTCGCTAATCTAACATACTGCAGAACATTTATTTTATTTTTATTTTTATTTTTAAAACTTAATGCACTAATGTACAATGGCGGACTTAATGCCATTTTAATAACTAAAATATGTGTTCCAATTAATTTTTAGTAGCGACTGGATTTAAATTGCAATGAATCGTGAAGAGCAGTAGGGGAACAGAGAAGTCCTTGCAATGGGAATGTCTTGATTTTGTAAAATATATGTCTATTGTTTCGTTATATAATCACAAGCACATTGAAAGCTTACAACAAAAATCAATAAAACTAATTTAATAAGTCTTTCAATTAAGATATTCTCATATCACGAAGATTCGTCACATTATCTACTGTAATGTTATATTCACCTAAAAACTGTCAACTAATTATCTTCTCAATCAAATAAGATTACCTCGGGTACTACTAGACGTTAGATTGACATATATGATTAAAGGCCTATTTTATTTGATGATAACCTATTGGTAGTTTTGAACAGGCGCACAAATTCAAGATACGACTGCTCAACATGATCAAATAATAAGTAACAGCCTTATATAAATCTGCCTATACCCCAGGAAAATCTAATATTTAGGACAGTGCATTCAGACGTTTTTGATAGATTTAGCCCTCGTACAAAACTCATTCCTCTTCAGCTTCTTCAAACTTTAATGAAGATTTAGTATAATAACATAACTTAATAAAAGCAAGGAGAAAGGCTTCTCACAAGGTGTACTGACGACCTAGAAAATGCAGCAGGTAACCGATGGATGAGTGTGAATAACAAAATGAGCAGTGAACGTTTTCGGCAAAAATTATGAAACAAAATCTGATTTACAAAATATTTACTTTAATCAGACAGACATCAGTAAGCAACAGGCATTGATAACTATCATAAATATTATTATGTTAATTGTCGCGATTGTGATCTTGCCGCTTTATTAAAGGTCATATAAGTGTCGCATTTCAATTCAACAGATTTATAGATATACTATAAAACTACTATAACTGTACCTATTACAAGCCTTGCATATGACTGCAGTATTATAATATTGTTACTTAGAATATAAGATCAGAACGATCTTTATTATGAAAGTTGGTAAGTTATGCACGAGCTCCATAATACAGTTCTCACACAAATGTTGTCAACTCAGAGGCAATTGTTCTTAAATTTTTCATTAACCAGTGATTCATATACAAACTTATTTTATTTATACTACTTTAACACAAACTTGACATTCTAGTAGTGGTGAGAATATTTCACTCTTCAATATATATCTTTATATATAAAAATGAATCTAGCATAGATTCAAAATAGTTTTGATATGATTGTAATTATTATTTATTGTTAAGAATTTCAATGATATTTAATGTACTATATAATGTCCTTATAATTTCTTTTGAAAACAAACAAAAGTTTTTAAAACAAACACGAACATGATTGTAGACAAAATTATCAGAAAATTTCGTTCAAATATTCTGCCAATTTTGCCTATACAATCATGCTTCGTTTAAACTTATTTATCAAAGGAACAGCTAACTAAGCGGATAAAATTTGATAAAACTCAGACTTAAGTCAAACTTTTATCTTTTCTACCGAACTTTTAAGAGACGTGAGTTAAAACAAAAACTGATCGCGTCATTGACAACGTGTAGCCATCCATCTTGTGGCCATTAATTGATTAGATAAGAGACTCCTATTGAACCGATATTGTAACCACCCACACTCAAATAGGAGGACCTATTAATCGATTTGACTCCCCAAACGTATCTTAATGATAATAAAATTCAAATTGGTTCACAATCCATTGTTCTTTTTCTAAATCGGTGATACCTACGGTAGTTCGAGTATATATTTCCTGTATACGGATTGTCGTGTAAAGGTCTCGGGTTTAACCCCGAGTCTGGTAAAGTAATATTGTTTTCCTCGAGAAAATAATATGATATCTCAACAACTACACACAATGTCATCGAGACCCAAAGTAAGCATAATTTATAACTTGTGTTATGAATTGATATGAAGTTTTTGTAAATACATACATATTATTATACATACACACACCCAGACCAATGCAAATAGACATGGTAATGCACACAAATATTTGCACTGAGATATTCTCTATATTAGCTCGAAGTCTGGAATAAAATTGTAATTTCACTAAATGGCAAAAGACTCACTCATCCTCTGTAACATGAGACACAACGTAATTAACGAAACATGGATGTAAGGTATACATGCAACTTTACCTAAAAATCGCAATGCAATGTTTATTTCTATAAAAGAATAATGCAATTTATGCTGGGATATTACTTTCTAAATGCATGCATAAGTTCGGGTGATTACCCGCAGTGAACGAGTGAATAAATATAATATCGTTTTAATTCGATTATGTTATTGCTCGGGACTGGCATCGATCATCTCTGAACTTAACTGTTGCCGGCTTTGATGTTGATATCGATATTAATTGGCGTGTGCCGGGCATTTGACTGATCATAAATCTACTGGAAATTCTACGTCTGTGTTTAAAAAATGAAAGGTTTACGATATTGTGAACAAGGTATCACGATCAATTTAATGCATAATATTACAAATGTGTGTTACATGTTGAAATATAATTAATTATAAGACGAATTTATTGTTGGTGGAGCCCGTTCACATTCTGGGTAAAGTCTCTCATAACGAGCTTAATCACCACGCTAGCTCAAGGCAAATGATAATTTCAGACTTATACTTTATCTACGTTCAGGTTCCTTCATGACCTTTTTTTTGGACACTATCACAAACCGTCATCTAGTCCCAAGCTAAGCAGAGCTTGTGTTATGGGTACTAGATAATTTAAATATAATACATATACATACCTACTTTTTTTTCTGTAATTACATACTTAGAATACATAGGAAACACCCAGACTAAAGACAAATACAAATGGTCATCACACAAATATTTGCCTTCCGCGAGAATCCAACCCACGACACCCGGTGTTGCAGTCAGACCAATGGTGCAGACAAGTGCAGTTTTTCGAACATAAAGTCCTAATTATAAGAAAAAAGTCTTAGTGGCATCAACATTCCTTGTTTTTAAAGCCACAACCTCTTACATATGGGGTGGTTAAGGCTAAAGCTAATAAAGATTGTTCACCACAAGATTGTTGATCCACTACTACAGTCATTTAACTAAGCTGTAGGTTTAATAATTGGTTTAAAAATAACATATTATATATAAGTTATTTAATTTAATTTGTTAATAAATTAAATAACTTTAATAAAAACAAGGTTACAGCCGAAGCTCGTTATTACTGTCTTCTCTCTGTTCTTGTCAGAATCAGAATGACGCTTGTCTACCATATTTATAGGTACAATAGACCCTAACTGTTACGTTTTATTTTTGACCTTTCAATTATTTATAACTAACCTTTATATTTTACCAGTACTTATCACTTTAACATCAAAATAAATTTGTTAGTTTCAACGTTATAGTGGAAAAAAGAACTTTGAAACAACTCTAATAAATATTCTTTTTTAAGTCGCAAATTAAAGAACCTAGTTATTCAATAAATTTTATAGTTTCAAAGCCGCAAAAGCAGGTGAAATGCAGGTTATAATTCAGTTTGCTCAGCCTTACCGTAAACCATACTTTGCTACCCACACAAATACGAGTAACAAGTAAAGCAACTAATTCAGGCTTTTCTTTTGCGTATACGAATACTCTTGAATACGGGTTTGTAACATGTTTTTACAAACATTGATTTAAAGGTGCAATAAAATTGTTGTTGATGACGAGGAATTTAATTAATCTGGCTGTATTAAAAGTCTTTTACATACGATTGTAGGAAATATAAATACAAAATGAAAGTAAGATTACTTTTGTGGATTGTAATTGACTAACGCCCACAGGGAACATTCCGTATATTTCAGAGACTTTTTGCAAGCATTTAAATGAAAAACTCAAAACACATTCAAACTTTGAACAAATCCAACAAATTAGTGGATTGCACAAGTTTTACTTTCGCGTAGGGATCAAACCCGAAATACTTGAACCGAGGTATCAGAGTCTGAAGTACGCATATTGGAGTCATAAATATAAATAAACCAATAAACAAAGGAGTATACATCTTGAATGCGTTGTTATGGAGCGTTTAAGTACTAAAACCAATCAACAGAATGAAATTATTTACAAGCCTATGTGTTTCCTTCCAATTTTAATAGGGCCGGCAGAATAAAGTACATAAGTCAAAAAACCTTTCTTTACAGGAATTAAAAAAAACTATTTAGAATCTTACCGGTTACCAAACTTAATAATGTTTATTTGAATTATCTAAGTCTGAAACAACACCTTATTATTAAGATTAAATATTTTAATGGAAGTGCTTTAGTAATATTTTTAATATTTAGATGACTTAAGTTATAAGGAACAAAATAATAGTATGAGTTAGGTGAAAATGTTCAACAAATAAAATAAATACTATATTAAATACTATAATTTTTACGATTCACGCTGATTTCAGCATGAATGGGCCGGATCGTCCGGGGAAGTACTACCCTCTCATAGAAGATCGACTTAAGAGTAGTAGTATCCGTACTACTACGTTTCGTTCGGTGAGTGAGAGCGCCGGAGGCCCAATTTCCCTCCTTTCCTCTTTCCTCACCTCCCTCATTTCCTTCCCCTAACCCCATTCCTAGCCGCCATGGTGGAGGCCACCATACCAGCAGTTTAAGACGATGGCTTTTGGTATAGTGGCCGCCACTTCTGGATGCCACTGACTGCTTACCATCAGGCGGGGTGGAGTCACTTTGGTAGGCTATAATATAAAAAAACAATTAATAAAAAAAATTAAAACCACTCAATCTATAATTAGAATTGTTGTTCTTCCTCGGGTCTGAGATACCTTGACCAGTATTTCGTAAAGTTTCTAGTGTGGGAAGACTTATGTAAAAGTCATGAAAAATATCCGGTATTAAAGGCAACAGCGAAATTAAATAATTTGTTTCTCTATATAGGTAATAGCTGTATAGATATTACAGGAATATTATCAGGTATACTAGAACCTCTTCTTTAGTAGTTAAATATAGAAAAAGGCGAATCTGTATCCAGGGTGTCTTTGTAAGAAAGGATGCCAAATTCTTTTTCATAGCGTAGCCACCTTTTTTGCAGTCATTTAAATTGCCGCCCATTGGTACCTTTATTTCTTAAAACTAAAGCACTTTTGAGCAGGGATGAAAAGTCATAAAATCTGTACTTTTCTTTTCTACAATCTTAAACTTTTTGCTGCTAGACCGGATCAACTGTATTCAATCATGTGGATGAATTACTTGTAATTCCGTTTTTTTCTTTGTCTTTTCTATTATGCTATGATCGGTATCTACTTCTAAATGGCTGTAGCCAGGAATCATGAACTTATGGTCAATTATGCTGATTGTTCGATATTTTTATGTTTCGTATTATCTGATAAAAAATGTTTCTAAATGCTTGTTTTTTTTTTTTTTTTTTTTTTTATATATTAGCCTACCAAAGTGACTCCACTTTGCCTGATGGTAAGCAGTAAGTGGAATCCAGAAATGGCGGACACCATTCCAAAAGCCAAACTACTGGTATGGTGGCCTCCACTATGGCGGCTTAGTGAGATGCTTTTTCACGCCCCGCTTAAAAGACCCAGGATCAAAATTAGATGGGAACACATGCGCTGGCAAAGAGTTCCAGGCTTTAATTGAGCGACAAAAGTATGAAGTGCTGAACCGTTTGGTTCGAGACTCTTTAGATTCCACTGTGAAAAGGTGGCACTTTAGTCCCGCACGTGTCGTTCTGGATAAAAAGGGAGAGGGTGGGATTAATTCAAAGAGCTCTTCAGAACACTCTCCATGGTAAAGGCGATAGAAGACGGCCATTGAGGCGATGTCTCTTCGCAGCTGTAAAGGCTCAAGGGTCTTAGTAGCCTCCGGGCTTCCGATGATACGGACTGCTCGCCGCTGCAACCTATCGAGTGCATCCAGTAAGTACTGTGCGGAGCCATCCCAAAGATGAGAGCAGTACTCCACGCAGGAACGAACCTGTGTCTTATAAAGAAGACAGAGCTGCTCGGGCGTGAAGTACCGCCTCACCCTGTTCAGGACACCGAGTTTACAGGAGGCGGTTTTAATGACGCACTCGATGTAGTTCTTGGGGTTGAGATCTCGGCTGATGTCCATACCCAGGATACTTAGGCTATCCTGTAGTGGTAACACTGTGTTCTGAAGAGAGGGAAGGGGAAGGAACGGAGATTTTTTTTTCAGAGAACGCGCACACCTGTGTTTTCTTGGCATTGTACTCGACCAAATTCTCACAACCCCATTTAGAAATGCGGTATAATACTTGGTCGAGCTCAGCGACAAGTTCTAGGCGTTTTACCTCGATGTCAGTCTGTTTAGCCGCAGGATGTCCGAGATATCGCCCATGCACTGTACTATCATCTGCATAGCAATGAATGTTGCCAAGGGACAACATGTCATTGACATGCAGAAGATACAGGGTGGGCGACAGGACGGATCCCTGAGGCACCCCAGCGTTGACCTGCAAATAATCGGAGGCCGATCCGTCACAAAGGACTCTAATGCGGCGCTCACGCAGGAATGCGGCAATCCAGTTGCACAGCTGGGATGGCAGACCATATAATGGAAGCTTGGACAGAAGCGAACGGTGCCAGACTCTATCGAAGGCTTTGGTTATGTCAAGGCTGATGGCCAAGGACTCTCCATGCCTGTCCATAGCTTCACCCCATTGGTGCGTGATATATGCTAGAAGGTCACCCGTAGACCGTTTTGACCTGAAGCCATATTGTCGGTCACCAATTAACGAGTGACCCTCTAGGTAGCGGACTAGTTGGGCGTTTATTATCCGCTCAAGCACCTTGCAGAGAACTGAGGTGACAGCTATGGGTCGATAGTTGCCTGGCTCGGACCTATCCCCTTTTTTGGGAATCGGTTGAACATTCGCCTCCTTCCAAGCCTCCGGCACAATTCCCGAGGAATAAGATAGGCGGTATAGGCGCGTCAATGCAGGAGACAACTCCGCTGCGCATTTCTTGAGAACCACCGCTGGAATACCATCCGGTCCGCTGGCTTTCCGAACATCGAGCGACCTTAGTTCCGCACGGACATCACGATGCCTAATACGGATATTAGGCATAACGGAGTCGGCGGGTGCAAGTCACGGTCGTCGATTCGGGAGTTAGCCGCAAAGAGTTCTACAAGCAAGTTTGCTTTCTCTTGCGGCTCGTGGGCCAGCGATCCATCAGGACATTTCAATGGGGGCAGCGAAGGCTTGCAGAAGTTGGATTGCACGGCCTTGGCTAGTCGCCAGTAGCTACGGCTACCCGTAGGATGCGAAATCAGTTCTTGCCCAATCCGTGCAATGCGCTGGGCATCCGCTCTGATGTAAGCCCTCTTGCATTCCCTAGTGGCTTTATTGTACGCTGCTTTTAGGCGATCCAAGCTAGGGTCGCGCCGTGCTCGGGCCCTGATCCAAGCGCGGTACGCCGATTCTTTTTGTTTAACAGTATCGGCGCACTCACGGTTGAACCAGGGACGCGTTTTGCCGGCACTGGTGACATCTGAGGATGGAATGTAATATTCCATACCTAACAAGATTTCACCAGCGACAGCAGTAGCACTGCGACGGATCCCTGTTTTTAAAACAGCGTAATGCCCATGGGACGGAAGCAAAGTACTCCCGCATACCATCCCAGTCTGCTGACGAGTAGTGCCATAGTCGTCGCTTTACCTCCGCACGTCGTGGAGGAGCAACAAGAGGCACTGAGGCGCAGACCAAACAGTGGTCGGAATTACCCAGTGGGGCGTGGACCGAAACACTGTATTGGTCTGGGTGACTCGTCAGCAGTAGGTCTAGCAAAGAGGGCGCTTGACCTGGAATATCTGGTATCCTGGTGGGATGGATTACCAGTTGCGTCAGGTCATGCGTGAGAGCGAATGCATGGGCGGCTCGTCCCGCATGGTCTGTTCTGAGAGAACCCAACCAGGTCTCGTGGTGGGCGTTAAAGTCTCCCAGAAACACCAGTTCCGCGTTCGGAAACCGCTCCTGCGCTAAGTCTGCCGCCTGACTCAGATGGTCAAAGAGTCGAGTTGTCTCCAAATCTCCGGAGTGGGAACGGTAAAGGCACGCGTAGACCCGGCTCAGAGAACCAAGATCAACGTGAAGCCAAAGGATGGGGTAGGATGGGTCCTCTAGGCAGCGCAGACGGCGAACGCAAACATCCGCCCTGACGAATGCGCATACTCCGGCCTTAGCGCGAAAGCGCTCCTCGAGCACATAGCCGGGGTAGGGCAGGTATGCCGTGTCGTCAGGGCGGCGTATTTGTGTCTCCGTTAGGAAAAGCAAAGCCGGCCGTGCCGTCTCGAGGTGTTGGTGGACGGCGTTGAGGTTTGAATGGAGTCCACGGATGTTAGTGAACTCCACCTCAAATAGCGGGTTGGTGGGGGAGGAAGATGCCGCTGTTTGACCTGCTGCTTTTTTGCGTGCTGCCATGTTGGAGGAAAGGAAGGGGCGTGGAAAAGATGACTGCCCTCGCAGCAAGGCTAGACAAGGTGCCGAGTATTGCTTCGTCATTTAACTGTGTGGCATGGTGGTAGCCGATCCGCCGGACGGAAGGGCCCCCGTACCCTCTCGGAAATGGTCGCCGGGTCCCACCATCCGGTCACCAACCGGCACGACGAACCACTCCGGGATTATGCGCGACCTGGTGGGGCAGCCTCCTAGGGTGGTTAGGACTAGTTGGGCCCCTGTACTATGCCGCGGGCGGCCAGCGGCACCACCGTTTCTACGGGTCTCCCTGGCCGGCGGGTCGACCCACACCACCCACACAATGACTCCGCGGATACTCAGCTCAGAGCTAAATACAAGATGCAATTTGGTTAGCGCCACGACCGGCTACCGCTTCGTGCCACATATAGCATACAGCTTCACCAGTCTTATTGTTGTGGAAAGTTAAATTGAACGTCCATAATTCCGTCAAAGCGTCTAAAAGCGTTATTGGCGTTGTCTATTGTGCACCGTCAATTGATTATTTCTCCAGTTTCGAATCGATTCTGGAATCTTTAGGGTTTGATTACTCACATCACATCATAATGGGTGACTTCAATACTAATCTCCTTCCTAGTCTATCCTATCGTGCCCGCAAATTCCTTGATATCGCCAAGTCAGCCAGTCTCCATGTCCTGCCTTTGCAACCCACTCATCATAATACCGAGGGGCAGGACACTTGGCTTGACTTAATCGTCACATCTGGCCCTTCCTTAGCTGCATCCTATGGTCAACTTTCTGCTCCCGGTTTTTCCCACCATGACCTTATTTATCTGTCATATGTCCTAAAACCTCCCAAACCCAAGCCCAAAGTACTGCACATGCGTTGTTTCAATCGTATAAACGTCGATAAGTTGAATAATGATGTCTCAGAAATCACCTGGGAAGATGTACTGACAGCCGACACAATTGATGATAAGGTGAACATCTTTAATAGCCATATCCTTAGATTATATGATAAACATGCACCCGTGAGAAAAATAAAGCTAAGATGTCCTCCAGCACCATTACTCCGGGAGTTCGAATGTGGATGAGGCGCAGAGATCGAGCCTTTCGAAATTTTAAGAAAGACCGAAGTGGAGAAAACTGGACAGCTTTTAAGTCTGCAAGAAATCGATGCAACCAGATGATACGTAACGCCATACGCCGACATATTCTCAATAACATCACTTCTGCCTCTCCCTCCGATATCTGGAAGTTCCTCAATACACTAGGTATCGGCAGACAGCCTCCCGTTGATTTACATGAGACATTTGGTTTGGACGATATCAATCGTCATTTCTCCTCTACATTTCTGATGGATCACCAAACCAAGTGTCAAACTGTTAGTTACATAGCTTCCTTACCTCGCTATAACATACAAAGTTTTCGATTTTCTCCAGTTGCAAAAAATGAGATCAAAAAATTTATCCTCTCTATCAAATCCCATGCAGTTGGCTGCGATAACGTCAGTCGACGCATGATCACTATCATCATTGATCACCTCCTTTTTCCTATTTCCCACATCATTAATTTTTCCCTTGACACTGGAGTTTTTCCGTCCTTGTGGCGCAAAGCCTGTGTAATTCACCTACCCAAGATCGCAAACCCATCTCTTCCCAGTCACCTGCGTCCCATATCCATTCTTCCTTTCTTGTCTAAAGTGCTCGAGGGCTGTGTACACAAACAGCTTTCCCAGTTTGTCTATCAAAATAACCTCTTGAGTCCGTTGCAATCTGGCTTTAGACCTGGTCATAGCACTGTTTCCGCGCTCCTGAAAGTGACTGGCGATATTAAAGAGGCTATGAAAGACACCAAGGTCACTGTGCTGGCTTTGATTGATTTTTCGAACGCCTTTAATACCGTCAGTCACGACATCCTTTTATCTATCCTCTCCCACAATATGGTCTCATCCGATTCTCTGGAATGGTTTTCAAGTTATCTTCGAGGTCGTCAGCAGTCGGTTCGTTACAAAGATTCAACATCGTGTTGGGCTAATGTTGACGCTGACGTTCCTCAAGGCGGCATTTTATCTCCTCTATTATTTTCAATTTTTATTAATCTCATATGCCCTAACCTTCAGTGTGCGTATCATCTGTATGCTGATGACTTGCAGATTTACTCTCAAGCCAGTGTTAGCTGCGTTACGTCTGCGGTGGATATGGTGAATAGGGACTTGGCTTATATTAAGAACTGGTCGGATAAATTTGGCCTGATCGTAAACCCAACTAAGTGTCAAGCCATCATCATTGGCAGCCAGCGTCTACTCTGCAGACTTGACTTTCTCTCTCTGCCCTCAATCACATTCAATGGTATCAACGTTGATTTGAGTACAACAGTAAAAGATCTGGAATTGTATATTGATACAACATTAAATTGGGCAGCTCAAGTCACATAGGTAAGTCAGAAAGTCACCGGTATCCTACGTGCTCTGTATCGACTGAAAAACTTTCTTCCGATGATTAAGACTAAAACAATGCTTGTGCAGACTTTAATTTTCCCGTTAATCGATTATGGTGATGTGTGTTATTATGATCTGAATGCAGATCTACTCAACAAACTAGATCGTCTTCTCAATAACTGCATTCGATTGATATTTAATCTTCGCAAGTATGACCATGTGTCTACTTATCGTTCACAACTGAAATGGCTTCCAATTCGTCAGCGACGTAGTCTACGCGCACTCTCTACCCTGTATTCCATTCTTCTATCTCCCCATACTCCCTCTTATTTAACTCCTCAGTTTCAATATCTATGTTCTACTCATGACCGCAATCTTCGCTCTACAAACAATCTCCTTCTTCTGTGTCCTTTTCACACCTCCGATTTCATTAATTCCTCTTTTCCAATTCAGTCCATCCTTCTTTGGAATGCTCTGCCTTCAGAAATCAGGATGTGTACCAGTCGTATCGTGTTTAAGGCAAAAGTTAAGTCATTACTTCTAAGCAAATTAGCAGAATCATCACAATAATAAGGTAATTATATATTATGTATATATTTATATATCTTTCTATATAATTATATGTATTATTTGTAGATTATATTTATAATAGGAATCTATATACGTATTGCATATTTGTATATATGTTATTATTACATATTTTTTAATTTTATAGTCTTAATTTATACATCTACCTTGCTTCATCTCTGCATCACCCATTAGGTTGACTGGTAGAGAATGCCTCAGGCATTAAGTCCGCCTTTATACATATGTTCTGTATATGAAGTTTAAATAAATAAATAAATAAATAATTGCCGCTTGTAAAATGCTACCGAAAACTTAGAGCAGGTGTTGGCAAACACTGCTGTAAATCGAATGTGTGCACCTGTAATGTATCATCATTTTTACACAATTGTGTGTCAGCTCGTTTAATGTCATAAGCTTGCTCGGCTAGAGTTTTGTGGCTAACATGTTGTATAAGATCGTTTTTAATAGATTCCTCTTGACACAACTGTATCTGCATCTTAATCTTGTCACAGATGAAACAAGTATCGACACGCGGTTTTTTAAATGAAAGTCCTAATTTGTGAAATTACTAGCTATAGATTTTGATTGAAGGTGGATTATTACGATCTTGACAAAATAAGCACCCACATTCTCTAAACAAATGTTACATTTTGATGTTCTTTATAACTTAAGTCAGACTTGTCACTTCAAACAACTTTGTACTTGTATTGTTCCTAAGAACATATATTTTTATTTATGTTTTTTAGTTATGTTTTTTAGTTCGTTGAATTGTGTTTCAATTGCTTAAGGTTGATAAAGTACGCCACTTGAATACCCCACGAAATACTTGAGTTTGACTTATGTGCTTTAGTCAGATTGTGTGTAGAACAAAATGTACACGGATGATGTAATAAAAAATAAACCGAATATTTTGACTTATGTGCTTTAGTCTGCCGACCCTTTATTCTCGGTCTGGTAACGGGGCGTGAAAAAGCATATCATAAAGACAGATGTTGTCCTCCACTTCTGGATACTTAACTGCTCATCATTAGACTGAGTAAAGTCATAAAAAGAATAACCAGTTCTTTGTTTGTGAGTATGATTTCTAAAAGATCAAACTTCTTATTTATCTTCGCAATATTTACTTTTCTAAGAAAGCTTTACTAGATGAACTACCATTTTAATATTCTTAGCCTTACGTATTCTGTATCTCTTGGCAGTTCACATCTGTTGCAAGTCGTAATAAGATTACTAAGGCAGGTAGATACCGGGTTATATTAATTCTCCTCAGTCTTATGGGCTAATCTACATAGTGCGTGTTTTTACAGCGCTTTTAATTAAACAAATACAGTGTTGCAAAATCTGATTAATCTAGATTTTGTATATATATTTTTTTTATTACTGCCAGTGGCAGACGAGCAAACAGCCCACGTGATGGTAAGTGATAACTGTCGCTCATGGACAACTCAGAATCTCTGCGAAGCCGCTGCCTACCGTGAAGGGAGTGGGCTAGAGGGACAGGGGGCAGTGGGAAAAAAGGAAAAGGGAGAAATCGGGCCTACGGCGCTCTTACTCACCCAACGAAAGGCAATAGTAATCTATGAGAGGGTACTACTTCCCCGGTCGATCCGACCCATTCTTACTGAAACCAGCGTCAATCTACTACCGTACAAACCATTGTACCATATCGTTTATGTATTGGCTCTACATAACTGTAAAGACTCAAGGGACTTTAGAGTAACCTTTGGGCTGCCGATAATATGTGAATCTATCAATTGCGTCAAGTAAGTACTGTGTGGAACGATCTCAAAGATGACCGCAGTACACCACACCAAAGCAGTCAGTCAGTGAAGTCATACAAAGAACCTCTGCCACACCTTGTTCAGGACTTCTACAATTATAATGCCACGCTCAATACAGTATACCTACAAAAAACCGAATTACTTTGTTAAAACATATATGAGTGTAAATAAACTAATTAAACAAAATAAGCATCGATAAGGGTCATAAAATTGGCTTAATTTTCTACACATAGTAAGTTGTATGCTGTTAGTAATTAAACGACTTTTTTCACACTCATAAAACAGTGACGGTAGGAAACATATGTTATAACTAGCGTGGTGTTATTTTAAAGGTTGTATTTTCAAAGCTATGTATTGTGCCTATGGCCATTAATTGTCTCACAATTATCAATATAATTTATTTTACACAAATTGAGAAATAAAGATAACTCAAAACCAGTATTAAAACGTCTTTGATTAATATAATTATAATTCTTAACCGATAGTTTTATATCTTTGAAATTTTAGAGTTATTTATACCTATCTTAGAATTCATATGATAAACTTGTTCTGTTGGAAAACCAGTCACTTAATTATTATCATTCTGACATTCGTTGCCATACGAGTACGTTAAGCTGTGACTACAATGCCTGTGTGTTCCGAGATTTGCATTCAACATTCAACAAAAACATTTATGCAAAAGTAAGCAATTTATACAAAAACAATTAATACAAAGCAAAAAGAAAATGTAATTAAAAATCGATATGTGACTTTAAAAACAAGCTTATAAAATAACTCAATCATTTATTTATTTACCTATTTATTTATTAATTTATTTATGGAATAACAACAGCTGTTAAAAATATCATAATCATTATTTCAATCGAAGGACATCCACTGCTATATAGACAAGATTTATTTACATAAGATTATTCTACTCAATTATTAGCCTCTATTATACTAATATATAAAGCGGAAGAGTTCTTTTGTTTATCTCTAAAACAACCAGTCGGATGTAACATTCCGCTACTGGCGACGAGAACAAAGCATTAACCAAAGGTGTAACTTAAGGCGGGTAAAACCGCGCTGCGACAGCTAGTTTTTACATATACCAGGTATTATGAACCTACTTGAGCCTGGCCTTATTGTGTCTTTTGGTTCATGAATATAACTACAGAACTATTCTGTCGCAATGACCATCACTTCTGTAAACTACCTGTGCGTTCTGCCTAATTCCGTATTTTTTAAATCATTTAATGATAATCCATTTAAAAATTATAATTAACTTTTACTAAAAATCTGATACAGGAGATGTGAGTAAAACAAATGTTTCGAGTATTTGTTGATCACACATCAAAAACTCGGCTTTAGACTCGTTTAAATTTTATAACCTGTCATTATTGAATTAAATGTTCGTTGAATAGAATAATATTATGTTGTTGACATGGAAATTTGATTGAGAATTATTGTTAAGGCTATGTTAATCTTATAGTTAAGGAAACAAAACTTAGGTGTGTAGGTAATTATAGATATCACCTACATATTTACTAATAATTTATCGTAATTTCAGCCCATTATATTTCAACTGTTTACGAAGACGTCTTTTCATACGAGAAAGTCAGAGGTGTAAAAAATAGGTCTGATGCTATTACCGTTACGTCTAAACAACTATGCAAGTGTCAGTGTAACAGTCGTTAAAAATAATACGTACACTAGAACCTAATAGCTATGAAAGCCACCCAGCAAGATTTAATTTTCTTCGAGTTATTAGTATCAGAAATGAAATGAGAGCAAGAGGAAATAAACTTGATTAAAGTTACTCTAATGCTGGTGGTTTAATTATAGGACTACTACATGGGCGTTCAATGCTCAGGTTCAATGGTAAAACTTATTCCAACAAGAATTCTATTTGTTCTTTTATTTTAAATCAATAAATTTTCTTAAATAAATCAAATTCTAGTTTATACGAGAAATAAAATTCTGTAGCTCTATACTTAAGTAACATGAGTTTGTCACTTTGCTTCATTGACATAGTAAAATATAAGTTCTCAAAATAAATACTAGAAATGCTGTTCATTTCTCAATTTTTGTAGAAATATTTTACACTGCCGCATGCCGCAAGTAAGACAAAGACAAGCACGCAACAGGTTTCTTATTTTTATTTTCATTTTGCTCCAAAATAAGTAAGATTTTTAGATAACCTTGGGCAACACAGCTAAGAAAGTATCTTCTTACGAACGGCCGCTGTAAAAAATAAGGTGGGCTGATTGTAGCAAGGTGTGACCACATTAAAATTGTTTATTGGCAGCGAAGTGATGATTATGACGAATACTTACATTTGGCAGAGACTGAGCCGTTCGGTAATCAGTCATTTAGATTAAAATAATAATAAATGATTAAAATACTTAAACCAGGAACGTAACAAATAAACCAAGCCTAATCCACAGTTATCCATTTACTTGTCCTCCTTGAAACAGTACTGCTATAATCTAGTACTGTGGCATGTGTACTTTATCTAGTCGCGCGTCGACTTGGATACAAACTGATGCAAAATTACCCAAGTCTAAGTAGCGGGTAGCAGGCCGTGGGCTATCGTGAGCGACCACGCCCGACATGTTCGCGAATAAAATAAACAACCGTATTAGGCTACAGACACACTTGTGCAGTCATATCTTATACATGTTTAATAATGTTTATATTGTTTATGTTTTACGCTTTGAGGAGAGTTGTTGAATCTTCTACTTATCGCGTGGCTTCAGTGTTCAAGACTTAAGAGATAGTTGACTAGGAAAAATATTACAAATCGTTTTGTTTAATTAGTTAGTTTACGGTACCTAATATATTCTTGGAGTAGCAAGAATGAGCCAGATTGATCGGCACGATCTTTCATTTAAAATAATATGTATATATTCGTAGTTTTGCGTTTTGTTCAGTGAGAGAGTTATTCTTACCATCCCTCACAGTCAGCAATGGCTTAGTTGCATTTTAGACATTACTATTTAGAGAACCAAGCCACATCTATCGGCTATTACGGTAGTAGATCCACGCTGATTTTAGCATGAATGGGCCGGATCGTCCGGGGAAGTACTACCCTCTCATAGAAGATCGACTTAAGAGTAGTAGTATCCGTACTACTGCGTTTCGTTCGGTGAGTGAGAGCGCCGGAGGCCCAATTTCCCACCTTTCCTCTTTCCTCACGTCCCTCATTTCCTTCCCCTAACCCCATTCCCAGCCGCCATAGTGGAGGTCACCATACCAGCAGTTTAAAACGTGGCTTTTGGTATAGTGGCCGCCACTTCTGGATTCCACTGACTGCTTACCATCAGGCGGGGTGGAGTCACTTTGGTAGGCTACACTATAAAAAAAAAAAAAAAAAAAAAAAAAAAAAAAAAATTTAAACTAAAATTTTTCAGGTTGATATACAACTATATACCTAATCTATTCTACACCTAATAGTACCTAACAGCCAGCAATGAGTAGTTTTACTTATTCAAACTCACACGTACAAAAATATAACACTATACTTTAAGCTGAGCATATTTTTCACAGTTCAAGATTTACCGAGAGCACCTTCGCTGCTAGTAGTGTGTCACGTGCCATGTCACCACATCTGTGAGGCGCTTGCAAGTGCAATCAAGCTTTTATAGTCAACAGCCGTTCATACGTGCTCTGAGCTCTGACATATTTCAGCCGCAAAGAAGGAACTATTTTGTATATAATTTTGTTGAAAATTGGAATTGGACAGTAGCATGAACGTCAGAAGCTATAATGTTTTATATTTTTATTATAAATTATGATTTCGTGTCGCAGTTGTAATCTGAAGACCGTATAAAGTATAGTCACCATTCTAGGCAGGGAACCGCAATGAAATGATATTTATATTATTATGCTGTGATAGAAGATCGACGTAAGAATATTGGTTTTCATGATAATGTGTTTTTCGCGTTAAGTGAGAGCGCCCAGCCACCCAAATACTCTCTCGGTCCTCTTCCCTTTGCCTTTTCCTTCCTTGTCCTCTTCTCCATGGACGGCAACAATACTAAGCAATAATACTTCTACGATGCTTGGAAAACACAGCTATCTCTATAGGTTACGGTTGCCACTTACCATCAGGTAGACCGTATGCTTGTTTGCCACCAAAGTTGTATAAAAAACTACAATAGATTTTTCGTACGCGACCACATGTGAGAAGCTAGTTAGAATTGTGTTTTTCATCTTTATTATTATGACAACTAAACCAACTATTGTCCATCTTGTCTACTTGTATCAAGTGTAAATTATTCTAGTATTATAATACGATGATACAAATAGAAAATCCTGCAGTAAAATCTAGCACAATATTAGTTTTAGTGTGATTTGCGCCTAATCTTCGCTGACGGAGAGACGCGCGCGCCGCCGCCGGCCGCGCAGCTGCGCCGTTTAACTCATGCAGCTTCGAGATTGCATTCACTAGATACATAGTTACTTTTACACGTAAATTAAGCGATATCTATGTCTACTTGTAATAAGAGCTTTGAAGATACAAAGCGGTCAAACGTTAGGGGTGTCTAACTCATCTTTTGTTTTTTATTGGATCGATTGAAGGATGAAGAAGCTTTTTTTATTTATCAAGGTAGTGCATCTGATGATATGAAGTGACCGTGTCGCTCATGGTCTTATGAAGCGCTGCCAGCAGAGATTTTAAGTTGTTTGTTTCGAATAGAAATAAAAGGAAATTATTATATATACACACGCAGTAGGATTAGCTCTAGTTGTAATAATATTAAATTTTAAATTACAATATTAAAAATAATTTATTGTAAAAGTCCTTACACCAAGTCTGTTTCAAACAAGAATAATATTAAATATTGTTCTAGAACTTGAGTACAATGAATTGTATCTTTCAAATATTGAAAACGCTTTATAATGGAAAATTTATGCCTTAGATATGATAGTCCATAAAGTCCGAGCTTAGACGATATGCGTTCAAACATTCGTCATTTCAATTTATGAGAGAAACTGTTTAACGCATACATCATTGCAAAGTACGCTGCCGAGCTTATTGAACTAACTGAAAATTACGGCCTGTTCGGTTCTGTGACTTATTAGCTACTGGTATTCATGCCAATGATTCTACTATGCCTCTTGTACCCTAAGTTGATTAACTTCAATGTATGTTTGGTGAAGTCTGGATGATTTTTTTTTGTTTAAGTCATTGCATAATATCTATACTATTATATAAAGCGTAAGAGTTTGTTTGTTTAAACGCGCTAATCACTCGGACTACTAGTCGGATTTGAATAATGATTTTTGCGTATTATAGCCCAGTTCCTAAAAAAATTTATAGGTTATGTAACATCACGCTACTAGCGATGGGAGCAGAGCAGTAAGCAAAGACGCGGGTGAAACCCTGTGTGATAAGATTTGCTGTAACCCTTCATATGTGTGTATCAAATAAAGTATAAACTTTACTTCATAGAATAAGTTATATTTTAACCCAACGACATCCACTGCTGAACATATGCGTAATGATCACGCTTGGCAGTTGGCAGATGAATTGGTGACCAAATTATATGGTGCTGACTGTTAAATTTTTGCGCTGCACCTTTTTGCATAATTTGACCACCGACTCATAAGCTTACTTTATACTTTGCTTGATATTGAGAGCAGTGGTGTCGTCACTACCCATTGCACCAAAAAAATTCGAAAAATATGTACAATAATAGTAAAAACAAAACTGTGAAAAATTTAATGAATAACTAGCACAATTAGCAAATCCTTAATTTAAATTACTTTATGATCATTGTTGTTAAAGTTTAATTAAGAAAAAATATGACTGCTAGTCATATAAATAAGATTTGCAACAATAGTATTTTAAGTTAAACAGCTGCATTGCGTCAGACGGCAAAAATTCTCACTGTGATCTCAGAGAGCACCTACTGATTTTGGACCCTGTTTCTTAGGCAGACGGTAGTGCATACTGTACACGTAAGGTTGTTGGAACACCTTGCTACTCACGTAAGCGATGAACAACAGGCTTTGAATACAAATTTGCACTTGGCAGTTACTTGAGATAATAACATGCTGTGGTTTTTGAAAATACAAAAGATACCGCCTACTCTATTAATACTTGTGGTATAAATCACACAACTGTGCAGAAGCTATTTTACATTGCGCTTCTTTCTTTAAAGATATTTCCTTAGTGTTGTGGTTTGAGAATAAATGGCCGGCTTTGTGCAACTGTACCGCCCTCCAAATCCATACGTAATATTATAAATGCGAAAGTAACTCTGTCTATCTGTCTGTCTGTTACGCTGTTTGCCTAAATAGTGGTTCAGGTATACGATTTTGATAAAATTTGGTAAAGAGATAGATTAGACCATGGGGAACAACATAGGCTATCTATTGTTACTAAAAAATGGCTTAAAGGGGTTGTAATAGGGAATAAAAGTTTGTATGAAAAATCGTCAATGTAAACAGAAATATAACCGACATTCACGCGAGCAGAGCTGCGGGCTACAGCTAGTAAAATATAATAATTTATCTTCAACAATGTTGATACGATAAATTTGAAGTGTAGGTATTGTACCTATGACTTTGAAAAGTCAAGTTGATGCTTGAGCTTGCTGTTTATTCCGCGAATCAAATACTCTTTTTAAATTATCATTCTCAAAGAAAAGCCTTGTAAAATGAGAAATACCGTTTGTTCATTTTAAACTTTGTGGAAATTATCGCGAAATATGTTTTTGAATAGGCGTTTTTTATTTTACACTTTATGAGATATAGGATTTTAAGTTCCTAGTTGCTACACAACAGCTCAATTATATATTGTTAAGATTTACCTATGTATCTATTGTTTTACTGCATGAAATTGAATAAATGATTATTGATATTGATTATTGATATTTAAATGAAAGTGCATACTCTAGCTAGCTACAGTAAACAAAGATAAAATCATAACAAACGCTTGCTAAAATTAGCTATTATCGGCATCCAATTTATTATAACTGCGATAATCTAATTGTGTCTCATTAAAACCAAACTTATCAAATATAATATTTTCGATAATATCCATATTATTATAATGAGTTTAACGATACTATGGATATGAATATTATTATCTTTTTAAATATTTTAACACCACAAATAGGTCTACAGTTTACAATATCTATATAGGTACTAGATATCTCGATATCTCATTCTTCCTTTTGTATCTTGACTGATAGAAAAACGAGTTTCTTTTATTAATGTCCGGATGTACTTCTACGGACTTTAATAAATAGACGACATTCGATTCTTATTAATTGCTGGGAAATGTATGTATGAAATACATTTAACTACTTGCAACTAACGGGAGGCTTCTTTTGAAATATATGAAATTTACAAAAAAAGAGAGTCTATCAGCATATTTTACATAAAATACTAAAATATAACGCCGAACTGAAATCATTATACCCACATTATTCTTGTGCCATGTTAAACATGGAAACATTATTTGGATTAATTAACAGTTAATCAAATGAATAAATAGTAAAACACAAACCGTTTTATGGTAGTTATTATTAGGTAGCCACAATGGGATATATTTGGTTGTTATTAGGCATCGCAGTACTGGCACAGGGACGAAATGGTTGGTTTATTTTTATTGCATGAAGTGGGGAAACTGATGGATAAGGGCAACTAACGACTGGGCAAGGTGATAATAATTGGGAGAGATCTATGTCCAGCAGTGGACATCTTTCGACTGATATGAATATGATGAAGAAGTGCCGTGCCATCGAAAAAAGCCAGAAATCGCCAATCCGCCTTAAGCAAGCGTGACGAAACGAAAAACAAATTTGGGCTAGGAGTCGTCTCGGGCTACTCCAGAATACCTTCGCAAAATTTCGTAACGATACCATCACTGGTTTTGACACGCATCGAGGACAAACATACAATCATTGATTTTTATATATAATATTTATTGTTTCAGTAAAAGATGATAGTAACGAAGATCTACTGGAATGGCCTTCACAATTTACTTTAAAAGCGATAAGAACTTCACTTACTGATCATGTTATCGAACGCTATGAGGTTTGGTAAGTGGGAAACTTTGAATCGTTCTAATTTCTAACTTTTAACTTCAGCGCATTCTTACTAAAGCAACCTGTTTAATGTGCATAGGTATTCTAGTAACTGTAGTGTACTTAGACTATTTATTGTTCTCGGAATTGGTTTGTCTTCCATATACAAACTTTGTGTTCGTTGCCATACAATTTTTGAAATAAATCTTTATCTAAGTATCTGTTGCAAAAAGGCAAAGCACAAAAAGCGGAAAGTTGAAGCAGATTTTCGGATTCTATGGTTGGATTTATTTTTAAATATTTACACAGGAGAACATCAAAGCGATCGAGAATCGACTACAACGACGGCTATGTAAAGTCTTTTGTGAAAACTGGCAAACCTTATCGCTACGGTATCAAATATATGGTATGTACATTAATTTATACTTAACTAGTGCTCCGCCTCTGATTCGCACGTTAACTTTTTTACGACAATATGATTTAAAGACCTCAATTAACTCAATTATATTAAACAGTTATTTTATATTGTTGCTTAATTATTCGTATTTTAAAATTAACATCAATTTATGTTCCAAGCATATATTGTACATAATAAGCTCGCGTATTTCTAATACTTATCATAACTGCCCAATTATGTGAAGCCTTTGCTTTTCTAAAAAAAAACTCATAACATAACGTATAAGCGCTTTAATAACATAATACATTTAACAAAATTTCAGATAACGCCCGAAGCATCATTTGATCAGCAAATTGAAATGGTATGTAATGGTATGCCTGGTGATAAATACGACCGAGCCGTGCCTGAAACTATACTGCCTGAAGACGTAGAGGTCTATGAAAAAGTTGGTAAGAAATAATGTCTGTAAGGACACTATGCACATAGTCCAGCAACACCGGCATTTGTTAAAGCACTTTCATTCAATTTGTACAATCATAATCATATACATTTTTTTTCTGCAAAAAATAAAGACATAGTTTTGTGGTTTTGTCGAGCCTTATGCACAGAATTTCACGCAAAGATGTGTTAAAGATGTCGTATCGATGCAATCGATTAAATCGATAAACACATCGACATGCAATAAACCAGTGAAGATTATTATGTTATCCCCACTGATTTATTGCATGTGATGAGGATAATATCACTAACAATGATGTTCATGACTCTATTTTGTTATTATATGCCTAAATAAATAAAAAAATCTTGTCAAATCTTCCAATTTATATTGAAATAGGTGTATAATGTATAGCTGCGGGTGAAACAGGTTTCATTGTATCTCAGATTTTTAACGTAATAAGCATTCATTGTTACCTTTAATGTCAAAGAAAGACTTAAATAAGGTGTAACAAAGCTCACTTATACAATACAGGTAATGAAGAAATTAATGACAAGAACTGTGTGAAATTTAAGTATGATTCCACTGAGACCGGCTTAGATTCAAGAAGGACTATTTGGGCTGTTTACGATAAAGATATATGGATTCCAGTCAGGTAAGAAAAAACTTTGGTGATAGCACAATAGCACACAGGTCAGAGAACTGCTAATACAGAGCAATCGGAATTCCACAATTTTATATAACTTTACATTGAAACGCCTTGTATTTTCGTATTTTATGAATATTTAAGAGGTAACCCACTGAATGGTGACGGACAGCATGACAAATTTCTATATAAAGAAGATTAACTTGAAAACCGGGAATAAAACGAATTCGGGTGTTAGTAAAATTTGACTAGCTGTGGTTTCCATGACGTCGTGTTGCTTGCGTAATCTTGATTAGAATGTGTAATTCCTTTTTAAACTATTCTGAAATTGCTAAAGTTCTGCTTCACAATATTAATAAATGAATCAACGAGGTTTGAAAAGAGCATTAATATCACGGTAGGCAGCGGCTTAGCAAAGCCTCTGGCATTGTTAAAATTAAAGATTACAAGCTGATTTGATCCAGTTTCAGAAGTTATAATAATGTTTTGTATTTAGATATGAAGTACTCGAATTTAACCTTTGGTTAGGATCGAAGGACAAGCATGAAGTATGGGACTTCTATGATTTCCAAAGGTCATTCTCCCTACGCAGCGTTTTTGATGTGGACAACTGTAAGTATCGAATTCATTTTTAAAATGAATCAGCATACTATGTCGTATTTTAGACCTGTGGATAACTTTTTTATTCATATACCTAAGTAGTAAAATTTAAAAACGTTTTTATCATGTTATAAACATAACATTATGTTATGAAGTAAAAATAACAGGTTTTCAATTGTTGAATCATTTTTATTGCCTATGTAGGCAAACAGGCTATTGACCTACAGTTTGGTAAGTGGTAACCGCCATTCAAAGAGTTTGGGAACGCCAGGACCAAAGATAGCAGTTCAGTCCTGCAATCCTGCCGCTGTTTCTGCTGTTTTAAATAAAGAATCGCCATAAATTGTCACAATATTTTCTTACGTCTGCATAAGCAGCACTGGAAATTGTTATCTACTCAAACACTGAAATATTGCCACGTAGTGTTGATACGGCCACATTTTTCCAGTTATGTTATTCTAATTTGAGACAAGAATCTTGCTGTGCTAATAATGCAACAAGAACATCAAATGCAAGAAATGTTTTAGTTTTATGTTTTTAAACTTTAAATATGAGTCATTAACATCCTTAAATACGACTATAGTGCTAAATATATTTGTTAAATATATTTGTTTTTTTAGTTAATTGTTCAAGTGAAAGTGCACTTCTAAGTCCACGTGAAAAACGAACCAAAGACTTGTTATTCGTCAATCCAGAAAAAGATCACCATGTCAACGATGTTTTTGATGCGTGAGTGCTTGTATTAAAAAATGTTTAGAAAATATAATAAATTGTATTTCAACGGGCCATTATAATATTTTTCACAAATATTTGCAGATACAAGAAGAACTTTGGTAGGAGTTATGCTACTGAAGAAGAACATGATAAGCGGAAAAGTATATTCAAGAACAAACTAAGGTAATCACCAATCCATTCATTGATCATTATGTTACGTCTGTCAAGTATATTATAAACTTCAACGGTCACGATGTCCAAATTTAGAGGTCCATCTCTGCAAGGCAGTTGTTAATGTGGTTATCTGAGCACTTTTACCGAATCAAATATTAGTAGTTCAATTACACATTTTGTTGAGAACTTCGAGTCGTATCTGTTAGATACAATCTTCAGCATGCCTGCTTTAATCCTTTGCAAACATAAGTAGTTATACTGTAAGTGTATCGTACTTTCAAAGAAGCAAATGTTATAATCAAAATCAATCTAAATATTTACTCTATTTGGGGAAGGCTTTTGACCAGCGTAGGCTAGCGAATAAAACAAGTAAGTATTACATTTTTACTGTTATTAACCTTGCGCTGTTTATAGACACGTCATTGAGACCAATCGTCAGAACCTTGGATACAAATTAGGTGTCAACCAATTTACGGACAAAACTCCTGAAGAAATGACAAAATACATGGGTTTGTTGAGACGTCCCGAAGGCATGGTTGGAAATATAGCGTTCCCGTACGATGAGGACAAGATTAATGAGATACTTGAAAATGTACCAGCGGAGTATGATACGAGACTTCTAGGACTTGTGACTAAAGTTAAAAGTAAGTTAGGATTGTTGAATTTTTTTTACTGTTTTATTCAAAATGTGTCACCATTTGGGGTTTTTATTATGAAATTAACAAGCAGTTTTCGTGATTTACTAGCAATCATCTCACAGGCGTAATCAACAGATTAAATGACAATGAGAACATATGGTACATTAATATTATACATACCTATCAAATATCGAAAAAAGTCTTCGTTAAACTAATTGTTGTGGCAGTAAGCACAGCCCTTCTACTAACTTTAGTTATAAATGTCTATGAAAATATTATTTTTACCTAATAAAAAACCTCAGATCAAGAAGAATGCGGATCTTGCTGGACATTTGGTACAACTGCTGCTGTGGAAGGTGCACTGGCCCGTGTCAACGGAGGCAGATTGATGTCTCTTAGCAATCAAGCTCTCGTTGATTGTGCTTGGGCGTAAGAATATTTTAATCAGCTTTCTATGTGTCTATCGCACTTCATTACTGCTAGATGAATAGCCCTAAAAACTGTGAATTCTCAACTTGAAGGAAGGTCAAAATCGGCAAAATGCCTTTCCAAAATGATTATCTACCAGATCCAGTGTGCATACTATCCGGTAGGTACCTAGCATACATTCGTACTTACGACAATATTTCTTACTGGGTGCAGTATACTCAGTTGGCATAGCGGTTGAAAGTTAGTGGTACATATATGTATATATATATATGTGTGACTATAATTAAAAACATTTTTATGGTCATACTATAACAAAAATGTCTTCGGCCTAGAACATGGTCCTATTTCCCTCATATAAGTTTCGTATGAGGGATCAAAAAAAATACCACAAACGAATTTGAAGTTGTGAGTTCGATCCCCACACGGGTGAAAAAAATGTGTAATACATAAATATTTGTTTCGAGTCTGGGTATAATTTGTGGCCGTAATTGTCTGTAATGTGAAGTCTTGTTCCCTTTTTATTTAAAAAAAAAGAAAGAAATAATCCCCTGTAACCTTCACTCTTTGTAATTAGTTTCGGTGCTGCTGGATGTAATGGCGGTACTGACAACGCCGCGTATGAATGGATGATGAAATACGGGTTACCCACTGAAGCTGAATACGGGTCCTACATGAACCTGGTATGTAACAGGTCTTTTTTTAATATATTATAACGTTACATGGTGACTTGACTTCCTTTTCATCTTTTATTCTTAGGTTTCTGTTGGATCTTTGTACTGTTATCCAATTATACATAGTTAGTAGTTGTCTAAGATAAACTTAAAATGTACCTATAAAAGTTTGACTGTTCTATAATTTAATTTTTTGTACAGACTAGGACAACGCCGCCGGACCATTTGCACCATCAAAAGTACCATAGATGTAATGTACTAGTAAGTACCATTGATGGTACAAATGGCATGACAGTGGACAAAATCAGTACCAATTGTACTATCAATAGTAAGAAGGAAAAATCAGTGGCAATCGTTCCATCAATGGATATCAAAGATATACCTGATTGTAATATAACGTGTGACTTGGTTCTTGATAAAATACAAATACCAGGAAAAAATATTTTGGACGAAATAGACAGTATACCACCATTTTTCCTTAAGGCGACCGCAGATACTATTTATAAGCCGATACATTGCTTATTTAATTCAAGTTTATTAGAAGGCAATTTGCCCTGTATTTGGCAAACTGCACGTATAGTGCCAGTTCACAAAAGTGGAGATAAATCCTCTGTCGAAAACTACCGCCCGATATCCATTCTATCCGTACTGGCAAAACTTTTCGAACGGTTGGTTCATAACACAATATATCCTTTGTTGCATAGTATTATTATACCACAGCAACATGGGGTTGTTCAACGAAGATCCACTATCACTAATTTATTAATTTACACGACCTACTTGTTTGAGGGTTTAGACAATAATCAGCAAATTGATAGTGTCTATACAGGTTTTCGAAAAGCTTTTGATAGTGTGGATCATAGAATATTATTGAAGAAACTTGCATTTAATGGAATTCGTGGCAATTTATGGCGCTGGTTCAAATCTTATATTACGAATCGTACGCAAAAGGTTGTTCTAAATGGTTATGAGTCTGGTGTAGTTCCCATAACCTCTGGAGTGCCACAAGGATCTATTTTGGGCCCTTTACTGTTTATTTTATTTATAAATGATATACACCAAAAAGTCGAAATGGCCCTGTGGATAAGGCACCCGATTCGTAAACACGAGGTAGTGGGTTCGAATCCGGGCAAGTACCAATGTGATTTTCAAATCATATGTACTTTCTAAGTTTATCTTGGACATTTCTGACTGACGGTGAAGGAAAACATCGTGAGGAAACCTGGACTTAAAAGTCTGAAATTGCCAATCCTTATTATTATTATTATACACCATTGTTTTAATTTTGGAATTTTCTCTTATATGCATACGACTAAAAAAATATATCATGTGATTGAAAATATCAATGAATATAATAGGTTTCAGTCTGATCTAGATCGTTTCTCCATTTACTGTGAAACCAATAATCTCGAACTTAATATTAATAAGTGTAAAAGCATAACCTTTACTAAGAAAAAAAATAAAATACTTACTGATTACATGTTATGTACAATAATCATCTTGTATCATCGTGCATCTTGAAAGTGTAAGTTGTATAAGAGACTTGGGAATCACCCTGGACAGTAAATTACACCTTGACTTATATATAGATAACATAATAAATAAGTCTTATAAAATGTATGGATAAGTAATGCGCACTAGTGCCAAATTTACTAAACCTTCCACCTACCTCTGTCTTTATAAAACACTCGTGCGTTCACAACTAGAATACGCGGTGTCCATTTGGAATCCATTTTATGTTAAATATATCGAAGCTCTTGAGGGCGTTCAGATGAAATTTCTAAAATGTATGCATTATAGATGTTGTCATAAATATCAGTCATATGAACAGTTACTTGATAGGTATAAACATTTAAGTCTTAAGAAGAGATGTACCCAATTGCAAGCTATGTTATTATACGACTTATGCCATAATAGATACGATTGTATTCCTGTTATCAATAAGCTATGTTATAAAGTACCTGTTAGGACTCATTGCCGCAATCCTTGTCAATTATTTTCTACTACCAGATGCCGCACAAATGCCGGTAAACGTTCGCCGCTGTACTGTCTTGTACAATCTTACAACGAGAACTTCAACTCAATTGATATTGTAGCAATGCGTCCAAGTACATTTAAAAAATCTATTACTTACAACCTAAGCACCTGTTCGTAGGTATTTATCTTTTTTTTTTTTTTTTTTTTTTTTTATATTATAGCCTACCAAAGTGACTCCACCCCGCCTGATGGTAAGCAGTCAGTGGAATCCAGAAGTGGCGGCCACTATACCAAAAGCCATCGTCTTAAACTGCTGGTATGGTGGCCTCCACTATGGCGGCTGGGAATGGGGTTAGGGGAAGGGAATGAGGGAGGTGAGGAAAGAGGAAAGGGGGGAAATTAGGCCTCCGGCGCTCTCACTCACCGAACGAAACGCAGTAGTACGGATACTACTACTCTTAAGTCGATCTTCTATGAGAGGGTAGTACTTCCCCGGACGATCCGGCCCATTCATGCTGAAATCAGCGTGGATCTACTACCGTAATCTTGTAAACATGCTTAATTTTAATTATTATTTTGTGCTACTCTTTGAGCAAACGACTGCATAATCTAGCTGTGGTAAACGATGTTGGTGATGAATTTAATCCTACAATGTAAGCAAGATAATTTGTTTTTGTATAATTCATCATTGTTAGTTTATCCAATTAAATGAAAAAAAAAATTGTTCTTTTTAATGGTACAAATGATCCAGCGGCAGAACAATATTTATACTAATGCACTAAAAGTAAGCAATAGAATGTTTTGGGCTACCAAAAAATTTTAAAGTGTTACGTTCATCTCTAAATATATTATTTTTTTACTTACATAACAAATATAACTTACCAAAAGAACTAGTTGATATTTTTTTATATTTACAGGATGGACCATGCAGAATTCTGAATATGACAAAAACGTACCCGATTCGCGGTTATACCGATGTTACACCATTGAGCGTCGGTGCATTGAAGGTTGCGTTGGTCAATCATGGACCTCTTTCTGTATCTGTAGACGTTACGTCAGAATTCGCAGCTTACAGCTCGGGTATCTTCTATGACACAAGCTGGTAACGATTATTTTAAACTATTCATAAAGAAACAACGGAGAGATATTTATGTTAAGGATAGCGTGATTTGTATCCAAATTAAGCAGTCTGACTGAGAAAGCACTTTGAAGAACAAAGCAAAATAATTGGGTGACTACCAGCTACCTGAGTATTTTGGTGTAGAGAGTAAGTTGTAGAGAAAATAATTTTCTGATATCAGACTCAACTCTTTTGATTGCTAGCATTACAATTGTCGTTTTTAGAGTACCTATAGAAATGCGCGAGTTATACTCTGGCATTTCTAGTATCTAGCGTTCTATTTGCCTCTATCTTTTTTTTATTAAAATTATAAAGTACTAAAAGGCATCTTCTCAGATCTTTTTAGTGCATTTTTATGTTTTGAAAATAGTAGTGTAGCCGGTTTTTCTCTTCATAATCGGCCCTGTAAAATGACCGACTATAATAAGTAAATTTCTTTTTGTTTATTGCAGTACTCAAACTGAATTAAACCACGAAGTGACTTTAGTTGGTTACGGCGAGAAAGATGGTGATACCTTCTGGATCCTCAAAAACTCGTGGGGATCAAACTGGGGTATTGGCGGATACATGTACATATCAGCCCGCGACAATAACTGCGGTGTTGCTACTGAACCGACTTACGTCATTATATAATGAAATGGTCTTAAAAATAATAGAATAGCAACTCGACGCATTGGCATGTCCATGGACCTGATTTACATTAGTTTAATACTTAGCAATATTTCAATTAGCACGTGGAATTTTTAAATTAATTAATAAACGCTTTGCATTTATTTGTTATTTTTGTGCTAATATTCTTTATGAGAGTGGTACGGGGCTCTAAAAAACCTAGAATAGATAGGATATTCTGTCATATTGATGTAACCAACCGTATGACATGTGGAATAATATTTTCCAATAAGAGATTCAACAATCGCAAAATTACTCTTTGTTATGAAATCACTTAATAGGGTTATTAGTTTATCAACTGCAAACCAAAACAGCAGACATGCAACTAACGTTATGATACTGGGCTAGAATTAACTACGCTTTCCATTAGCTACAGTCACCGTCACATAGGTTGATGACTCATCTACAATCACTACGTCACTACTATCTTCATGATTGACAATAAGAAATAATCGGGACAAATACCTTGTTTCTAATAACATCTATAACCTTTATTGATGATTTCTAGACGACGTGAATTCTCTTCATACTAATCTTTTTAAAAAGTTAATTTTTTTTCATTACATCGCACACGTAACTCGTTGCCGTATAGCCTATATAGTATAAGTGCTTACTACAGCCTGACTGTGAAATATTGCTCGTAATTGTTCTAAGGAAATGAATACTTACTCGTAACGTCGAACCGAGGGTACTAAATATATATTTTTATACATCGCGTGTATACTTTAATAAGTTTTAACTCTAGTTTGTCTTGAGGCAATTTTTCTGTTAACTGCATCTTTATTAGATTTCACGCCTGACATAAAATAGTACCTACTTAAATAAAAAAATAAAATAAAAATGTAGCATTTTTTAACAAGTACTATTATTTTGTTATAATTATAACTAACTTAAAAAAATATATGAGACGTGCTGTTATACTAGGATAAGCTTATTTAATCATTATGTTACTTTCGTTTACTCTATGGCAAAAAAATTAAGAACTACAACTGATGGCGACAATTTTCCTAAACACCCTCATTGATGAGAACAGTTACGTCATTCTTTTTACGTAAGTTTTTATAACTATCGCCACTTTGATTGGTCAAAGTAGCGAGTTTTGAGTATTTATATAGATCTAGCAATGGACATAAGATTTTTGTCACTCAACTCAACTTGTAGCATGAGAACCTTATACTCACCGTGTTACAAACCAATTTGTTGCAGATTTTACAAATCAAATAAATAAATACTTATTAATTCTGCGAACGGACTTAAATAATCAGTTCCATCAGTTCAACAGATCCATCATACACGTTTTTATATAAAATTTGTGGATCGATCGGAGGCTGTTAGCACGTACGAATATTTCTCACTCGGAGAAAAATATATTATTGTTGGTTCTTGTTTTGGTACATACCCGTTTCGGACGTCTGCTTGCAAACGGGAACGTGGTAATGTCAACTTCTGAAGCACCCACGAAAATTATATCAATGCTGTAATTTACAGTTTTGTTTTATTTTGGTAAAACATAACATAGCATCACTCCTTGTTTTCCCAAATTAGGCAGTATAACATTCACCTGTCGCTAGCTGAATCTCATGTAACAGGGATGAAACCAAATGAACTCTAGATCTCTGCGTGGTAGTCCGACAGTAGGTATACATGATATCAGAGACTTTGCATTACACCTTACATGCATGAAACACCGACCGCACAGTCTTTTAAGTCAGAGTAAATTCAGTCTACGTTTCATAAATTCAAACAAAGTATTTGACCTGTTTTTAATTTACGACAATTAGCTCTCAATAATCTATGTTAAAACAATGTATGTGAAGTGTTTGAATGTGTGTGTGGGTACGAGAGAGGGTGTGTGTATGTGTTGTATAATATCTATACGAGAGATTTAATAAAATAATAAACCAATTTATATAAATAATGAGGCTGATGTTGATTTAATGAATTAACTTAAACAGATAATTTAATAGGCATAAATTAAAAAATGATTTAAAATAATTATCTGTTTATTGATTTCAAGTGTGAAAACGTTCGTTAACGTTATGAAAATACCTAATCAGATTAATTAAGATCTGCCTATCTAATTTGAGTATAACTTTTTGCTATTCAATCTTGACTTCTTCATTTTCTTTAGCCATTTAATTTTACATAATAATATATTCACGCTTATTAAAACTGTAATAACTGTATAAATATTGACATATATCTTATGTGAATATTTATACATTTATTCAGACTGCATAATAAGTATTAATTAAGGCTATCGATTGTTTCAATTATATATTGTATTCAATCAAATCATTAAGTAATCATATCTTTATCAATTTGATCCTAAAACAACAACACCCCGCTTCTTCTACTAATCTCTCATCTAAATTGGATTGACTTACGAGCGTCAAAGTAGCAAGAGCAATTTTAAACTGATTTAAAATATAGGTATTCAATAATTTAACAACAACTGCTTTCTTGCTGTTATCTTCTATTATTAAACATGATTAGATATTAGGTTTGTTTTCTGGTTCAAGCAAATTAACAGAAAGAGTCATACTCATATCTTTGACAGTCGGCTGTGTTTACACCTTAACTACCTCTCACGCCTGGCGCCTCTTGGCGTTTGTAACAAATTGCGATTCTGAAACTAACCTAGGAGTAAAAATGTTTCTCTGCCGAATGAGCCGCTGACAGAATGTTTCGTTTATGAGTTATTCATGGACCTAATATAATAAACGTTGTTCAACGACAGAACTTTCCAACTATGAATATATTATATATATAAATCGTTTTATCGGCGAATCGCAAACGATTTAGTCATGAGCGAATCGACGACAAAATCTTTCACCAAATGATGATTTGTCGTCAGAGCTTATTTAGGCATGGTTTGACACTACTAGTTACTAAATCTAAAGATGACGTTTTGGAAGGATACGTGAAAAATATTTGCAATTGAAAACCACTTTTATTATTATTAATTATTGTATTGTGAATTGTTTTTGTTAATCATAGTTGATTTGTTGTGTCTTTGTTCTGTCGGCAAATCGTTCGTGTTGGAAAGTGCTGTCGTTGATCAACTCATAAACGGAACTATCTTTTGGTGACTCATTCGGCAGAGAAACGTTTGTCGGAGTTAAGTTTCAGAATCCAAATTGCTCTTACATAATTTACGGTGTGGATTACTCCACCGAATGATGGCAGCCAAAATTAAATGGTCACATGACAAAGCGGCAGGAAAATCATTCAATACAGAACGAGCAACAGTGTCCTGTAAAAACATTCGTACATTCTCAGATTTGGGATAGCCAATGCGCGAATCCAATGACGTTAGGACACGATTTTGACAAAGATCCTCTTAAATACATTAGATGGAGAGGCACTTCTTCAGAAGCATATGTCTTTATACTAAAATGAAAATAGATTTAACCTTAGTAATGTATAGGTACGATAATAAATAAAGAAAATTTCTCTGTCTTCGCTAGTAATAGTGAAAAGTGTAATCGCTTTATAGAAGTCATTACTTGTAGTACCTAACGAGTGCAATTTAGATCGCAAACTCAACTGACCACTGTCAGGAGAAAGTAAGATATTAACAGTTAAAATGTTGCTGCTACTACTACTTTCCAATCAGTGCACTTAGTACCGCATCAGATAAGGAAATAATAGGGTACATTAGCTACATTATATTGACCGTACAATCTCTTAGAGATTTAAGCGAGTTATGTGAAAGCATAATATTTATCTCAATATTTCAAGTCATCGTCAACGATACCTGTGTTGGTATACTTAAGCAGGCTTATATAAATCTTAACTTTAATAACTTACATAGTGTAGGTATTATATGAGAGAAATCATCACCCAAAAGACAAAGGAAGAATTTGGCATAGCCTCGATTGTTAAACGGATTGCTGACCGTATATACATATAGAATTCCCAGGCTTCTAACTAAGTTCCCTAGTAGTTGTGGAATGTAGTAATTCAAGATAAAGATTGTGACGTTTTACAATTATTATGTTTGTGTATTGTGTATTAGATACCTACATATACATGGTTATTTAACTATGTTTTTAATTCATATTGTAAATATTTCTTCAACAAAACCTGTAATAAGAGACGGTCGTAGCTTTGCTTACTTCGTTATCAGCAATGTTATGAGTACCATTTCACATTGCTTTTTAAATCAAATGCAATCATATCTTATTGTTACACATCCGGCACATAAATAACAAAAAATAATGAACTTGTCTAAACTAAATTATTAATAAACTACGCCTTGTAAGAAGACTTAGTTTACTACTTTCTTAGATGTTATCAACATACAGTGTATTGCATGTGCATAGATCAACTGAAAATTAAACGCTTATTGTTTTTATAATGCCACGGGCTCGCTTACGTTATTACCAAACGTTCCGTTTTATTGGGACAATTATTATTTAACTTAAACTTTGTAACTTAGCTATTGGTCATGGACACAGATTAAAATAAACAAACAGGGACGTTCAAAATAAGAACTAGTGTAATCGACAAAACTCTAAAATATTCAGTTCTTAATAAAAAGAAGTTGTTCTCAACAAACTTAGAAGATAACTGATACAATACTATTAGGTACCTATAATAAAGTTGAATTGCATAGTTGAACACTCAATAATGAAACAAGTCTCGATTGTAATCATCTTTTGGTAAATTTTAGTTTGAAAATGATGCATAAAGAATGTTACGTACATAATTACACAGATTCACAATCAGCATTACAACCAAATTTCATTTCCATTTTACAGCATAAATATTCGATATAGTAAACTCATTTGCTTTTTAATTTGTTTGCTTGAAAGTTAGTCTAGAGAAATAATCTACACATGATACGGTATCGCAATTTCAAATCTACATATCCGTACGCTCAGTGAAAAGTGATGTAAACCTGGACTTGCGCTTTAGATATTTTGAACTTTGTTGCATTGGCGCAGAATAGACATTTCTTCACAGGCATATTTTGTCTTATACCTTTTCCACTGATGGTGCGGCATATATTACGTATAATATTTTAATAAATGCTCAAAATATATTCAGTTGTTGTGGCAATTATGTTCAAATACTGACCGTTACTTCGAAGTAAATATATGCATCTTTATTACTGTTAATAATGTTTATTAGATAAATTCAGAATACAAACTTATGTTTGCATATCATTACTTGTACTTATGATGCAAAACATATGACGATGAGAATTTCTCGTCACCAATTAAACGATTTAGTTTGTTGATACTTATGTGGGTGTAGGACTTTCCCATCGTGCGTAGATTAATATGGTTGCCCTGACGCTACATCCATATATTTGAGTCCGAGCTTTGACTATAATTGATCCCTAAGGCTTGAATTTTAAAATCTGTATGACACCAAGCGTCAGGGTTGATGAATGAAACGATTATGATAATTGTTGGTCCAGTTGTCTATAATTTGGGTTCAAGACTTATAGTCTCGTTTAGTGGTCACGCCTTTGAATCTGTCTCTGTAATTAAGATTGGTTAGCGCAAACACACTGACATACGATAATAGGTATATAATTTAGAATAATCAACGTTTCAGTTTCCAATTTTAAATCATAAAGGTAACTTGATGGTACCGTGCGGTCTTGGATCTAGGATACAGAAACACCTCATCACTTTTCATGGGTATCGTTAGAAGCGACTAAGGGGGACTAGCTAATAGGCAGCAACTTCATCTGCGTATGAATATCATCGTTCTGTGGTCACCAATCCTGTCAAGAGTAATGGCTTAAAGAGGTTCATGTCTAACAGTGGACATCTTCAATCTGATTAACGATCACAACGAGTACCTACTTACTTTGAAATCACTTAATTCTGTAACATACAAGAGTAATACCTCATAGCCCATAGATTTAAGTTCCAACTGTCATTCATCAAAACTAAATGCTTCCTTATCACGGGAGCTTACAAAGTAATACGGTTATAGTAATAAATATTAGTTTTAATCTAATATTTATTCATACTAATATTTACCTTGGATTATAAAAACATGGGCCATAAAAAGTAACACCTATGCTACGGTTATCCCGCTGTGTAGATTTTCATTTATTTTATTATCTTAGGGCAACTTATACACTACGTCGGTATCGGCTACCGATAGCATACGTACCGCTCATAATATCGGCCTATTAAGAATATAAAGTTAAAATAGTAACTTAAAACCTTACCTATCTCTCCTTTACATTTTTCTTTCTTTACCAACGCATGTTGAACTCTAATGTTTTGAGACTGAAACGATTAAGTGGAGCGGAAAAAGCACGTCAGTCAGGAAGTGACCATGGCAGCAGTTAGTCAGGACTCAGGATGCTTTAAAAATAGGTAATGTACATCACTCCAGGACCTCAATAACGGCAAATTGTCGTAAACTAATAAATTTATTTTCACCAAATTATTTACTTATACGTACCTAAGTATTGAATTATTTTCAGCCATATTATTTTGGTCATTACGCGAATCGATTTAAAGTCCGCTTTGTATTCATGCTACAAACAGACGTAAGCGTAAAATACGAAATATTACTTAATCTACTTACAATAAATATGTCGTCATATATTTTAATCGGGATTTTATTGCCTCTACAATTGTTCGAGAAGTAAAAGTGCAGCTGGCAATGGACAATCTATATATTGAGACGCCCTTGATTACTCATTGCGCAAGGCCATTTCTATTTTAATTATACTTAATATAGCTAAATCAATAAATACAAATAAACAAAAATAATTTATCAGTACTTAGGCCTGCAGAAACAGGCACCTCGTCACAATTCTTCATGTCGAAAACCCTTCGGCTTTCATACAGTTTTTTGATGGAAAGTTAAATCTCTTTAGGAGGACTCTTTCGACATACTGCCCTTTGATTAATATGACTAGTGAAAGAATGAGTACTGGATTCACTCAGCCAGAAACCTGGAAAGATAAGTTTAAGTGATTATTTATTTATATCTCATACATGATACTTACGAATGTTATGACCAAAGAGATGTCATTAAATTTTCTTATGGATAATTTGCTGTCATAGGTACTGCTGCAAATAGAGCAGTGCGAAATAAGTACTGACAAGACTCTAAAGACATTTTATTCAGCAGACAATCACAATTCTTGGCGTGAGTTATAATTTATGGTAACACATAACGCAATCAAAACGCAATTAATCAACCGTACATAGTGCCGGATCGGCAACGAGACAATGTGTATGTCACTTATGAAACCGGTAAGTGAGAACCATCGAATCTGATAAACATACCTCTGTTTTAAAATAGGGTATTAATTAAGTATCACATTCCATACGAGTATTTTAAATACTCGCATAATTGCAGTGTTGATTAAAAGTCGCATTGAAAGTCGGTGGGCCGACATAACTATGAATAAATTGGAACTTTTCGTTGATATTTATTCACGTGCTCAGTAATCTTTGAGCGACAATTAAAATACCGAAGCGATGACATTTTTAATTATTGTGTGGCATTCGTTAACTGATATGAACATCAAGTATAATTAGATGACCGTCAAGTAGCTATCCATGAAGTTTATCTAAATGTCTACAATAAAAAACTTAATTTATTTAACACGAACTAGAAATGCACTGACAGATGTACGTTTTAATAAACGTAAATTCAAACGTAGGACACATAATTTTAATGTTCGTAGTGCCATCTCTTCTATAATCACAGATTTATTTACGGTTAAATTACGGTTTATAGAAACTTAGGGAAACACGTTACTTCCTATCGATCTAACTTTTATTTTCTATCGTCTATAATTTTTTTACAAGATTCAGTTCACTTAGCTTCTTACCGTGTACATATCAGTGTTGGTTTATAAAATAATCGTCGCTGTTATTTCTGCTTTATTATAATTACATTGTTATGTGGGTGGAACTGTTACGTGACAGACGCTTATTTTAAAATATTAAAATTTTATTCACTTAATTCAGCTTTTCATGTTTATTTTGGGATCATCCAATTTTATATTATTAGGCAACCTGTGGTTTTATCGCTTTTCTAGGTGAATAATAACTTAATATTCCGAATTAGATATACTTTTCTGAACTATGGAAAATAAACTACAATGTCTTTGGCATTTGATTATATCAATGCTAAGACATGCTAATAAATTAATAGTGTATTTATAAAATATTAGTAGTTCCATTTTATTTATATGCCTCATAAAAAACTCAAAGTAACGTAGCAAATTTACGAGGCTTTTAACTCTGAGCTGTCAAAGACAACAAGTGTATTCCCATAATAAAATACAACAAAATAAAACGGAAACACAACAAAATAATTAAACAACATTACTGACTTTTTATTGATGTACAAAGTTTGGTACGGCTATAAAATCCTGGCCGCATATGTGCATAAACAGGGGGTACATAAACAATGCGATATTAACTCGCTATAAGAACTAAAGTGTTCCGGACAATTGAACTAACCGCGCGTAGGACGCACCCACACTAGGAGCGGAGGCGACACTGAAGCGGGTTGATGAAACAACGTCGGAGGTATAAAAATCAAAATCTTATAATTAAACTTTGATAACAAACTGTAACTAAATGGTTTATGTAAACATCGCCGGAGCAAATTACTTTATTGTTTTCACTTTATTGTACCTACATGTAAACATTAATTCTTTAAAGAGACTTCAGAGAAACTTGATATCTAAACGTATGTTTCCAGACAGTCGGCACCTAACGCCAGGTACCTACATAGCCAGTTATGAGTAGACAAGAGTTGGCTAAAGATTTTATTTTTTTAAATCGGTGTCGATCATGACTTCTGTAGATCTACCATCTACTGTACATTTGTCTTGATACAGCGTAGACGCAATGTCATTAAAATTTGACTTCTCAAAGAAAATTTTGTTCTCACGGTAAACACCAGAATTTTTCTCATACAAATAGTTTAAACTATCACCAATAGTATGCGTGCTAATTCATGGTACAGCTACTGATTATTTAATATTCCTATGTTTTTAAACTGCACAATTTTATTATCTAGCTCGAATTCCATCTTGTAGGAATTTTATTGCGAAAGGTTTCTGCACATTACTTATTTTGTTTTTAATAAAACTCTTTTATCTTTACTAAAGTCACTCCCCAATCATTCACTTGTTAGCCGAAATGCTTGTACCTACGTGTCTATAAAACAAGAAATGTGGTCAGCGCACAGTCAGTGGTCACCGCTGAGGCCATAATAATAATGATTGCGACCATTTATTTTACAACTATTTTTGAATAGCCAATTTACGATCGAAATTATAGAAAAGAAAAATGTACCACAGTTCAAAAAATACAAAAAAACACGTAATCAAATTAACATAATAATGAACATTGTGTACAAATCTAAATAAACTTACCATGTTTTATGTTCGTAAATATTTACATACGACTAGTATTATAGCTGCATCATTAAAAATAATTATAATGGTTAAATCCGAAAGAATATACGCTATTAATTTGTCGGTTAACGACTGGTAGGTACGTGTAACAGAGTGTTTAATCGGAAATTAAATACACGCCCAATTTATTTTCAATTACGCTGTGACGCCACCGTTTCACATGTAAACATTGAATATTTACAGAGGTAATGACGCAACGATATTGGCAACAAAAGTAAAGCATTTTTACCTTTAGTCTATACTCATAGGTATTTCATTTGTGTGACAATACCCACTGTGTTGTTTCATTGTCAACGTCATTGTTATCCATCTAAGATAATTGTATAAATGACCCAGATAGATGCGAAAACTGCATATGTATCATCATTACTAAAATTAGATAAATATTAGCTTATAGCATACCTAGGTATACATAGGATAAATGTATAAATGTTTCACACTGGCTGCAATATCGATTTCTTGCCTTAACAGTGTTCATATTATATCAACAAAGATTTAAGTTTAATATAATAATAATAATAATAATATTCTACCACATGCACACAGCGCCATTTAGCCCCAAATTAAGCAATTATATTTGCTTGTGTTATGGGTACTAAACAACTGATATACTACTTATATACTTTTTTTTTTGTAAATACATACATATTATAGATAAATTACACCCAGACACAGAACAAACAATCATGCTCATCACACAAAGGTTTGTGCATAACAATCTAGATTCTCCGTAGGCCGCCATTATTCGTCCTGGCTGAATGACGGTAGAGGAATTGGAGCATCTGGCCGGACGCCCCGGGCGGACCAACGCCTGAAATCTCATGATATGAAACACTAGAGCAATAGTACAAACCGCACCCAGTGGGTTTGTCCTGGGTGGGAATCGAACCCACGACCTCCGGCTTAGCAGTCAGGGTCACTAACCACTAGACCAACAGGCCAGTCAGACCAACCCTATTATTATAATGAATGACCCTGGTGACACACGAAACTTAGTGTGAAACAGCCTTTAACGTAATATAGTCAGCTGCTTAACAAATAGCCCTCATCTTTCACAGGCATCATTAGTTAAACATAGCCAGTTTGTCTAGAACTGCCCTGCCCCTTTCAACTATGCGGTATCATGAGAGCCTAAGAGCAAAAACTTTAAAGTGCAGAGTTCAACGAACACTGGCAAATAATATAAAACGAATAGTCCACTGCTTTCGCCGTGGTCTTCATGTTGCAAACTAATGAAGGAGAGTATCTGATGTAAATATTCAAAGGAAGACTTGGAATAATTTATCTTCATTCTTATTAGTTTATGTGCACATAAGGGTAACAATTTAATTATCCTTATCTTGCACTGCTCAGTAAACAAACTAGGAATTACTAAACTTAGTACACTAACCCAGAAGACAAGCCTTTATTTTTTTCGCCCACCAAGTTGTATACACGCTAGAATAAATCAAAAGATTTTTAATAATAGAGGTATAAGTAATAACATTAAAATGCAATAGAAGCTGCAGGGGCTGGGAACAAGCGAGACCGCATTCGAACGTGTTCGGATTGCTAAAGCTGAAATACAACATGTTATTCATGAATAACTTCAGTGTACACAATTGCATCTTTGAACCGTAGCCGTAGGTCCTATCGATACATACGCTTTTCATACTTCAAAGATTATTATGCTTCTTACATACCTACATAATTCACACCATTATCCGAGGCTATAGAACTTCATTTGCTACGATCCAAACACACCTTATTTGCCTCTTTAACATTCATAATTTTTTGTAGACACACACGTCGGTTACGGATGCTTGTAATTTTACCCCTTGCTAACAAATTTGTCCGTTTTGTATGCCCATAATGAAACATTATTAAATGAGGCAAGTAAAAGGAAGCGAGAGGTTAAGTACACTGTGAACTGTTAATCTGAATTTGCTAGGACGGTTTTAATTTTTATCATTTTCTAAATTTATATCATCGAACTAGTATTATCATACCAAACCATCGTATTAAATAAAACGACTATATTATGTACATATTTTGTATAAAGTGCCTTTTGCAAATACAACAAAATAAACTCTCAAATATAGGGATACAATCTTAGCTACCATTTCCACTGTAACAAAGCGGAACACCTCGCATAATACAAATTTGCTAACGAAACACGCTTTGGTGAGTCGATATAGAGTTATACGGCGCTTTTACATAAACTAAAGCAATGTATCAGAAGTGAGTGAAGATTATACGTTTCGCACCTTTAATAAAAAGCGATGTAACATAAAATACAATTAGGCAATTTCAACTCTGTGTCAGTAAATGGAAGGTGCATTTCCAAACAGGCGTATTGTGTTTTACGCCTCTCTTCCACTGGGTGCGGTTTGTACTATTGCTCTAGTGTTTCATATCATGAGATTTCAGGCGTTGGTCCGCCCGGGGCGTCCGGCCAGATGCTCCAATTCCTCTACCGTCATTCAGCCAGGACGAATAATAGCCGCCTACGGAGAATCTAGATTGTTATGCACCAGTAAATGAACAATGAAATTGGATGAATGTTACCCTCTCAAAGCAATTTTAGAATTTAAATTAGAATGAAAGTTAAAACTTTTCTTTGGCAAGAATTTTTTGATGAATGATGCGTGAACCGATAGACGTAACTCATTTTTACGCCGACCGATAATACGAGATTGTGGCAGACAAGCAAAGAAAATAACCGACTCACCTGATTAGTCATAATATTGCGTTTTTATTTATCAACTAGCTGTTGCCCGCAACTCCGCCCGCGCAAATGCCGGTTACATCGCATATTATTATTATTTATAAAAGAATTTTTCTAAATTAAACGTAGCCTAAGTTACTCCTTATTACATCAGCTACCTGCCAATAAAAGTCCCGTCAAAATCGGTCCAACCATTTCAGAGATTAGCCGGAACAAACAGACAGACAGACATAAAAATTGTAAAAAAAAAATTTGATGTATGTACCTTATTAATATTTATATACATGTAGTAAAAAACGGTTATTTCAATATTACAAACAGACACTCCAATTTTATTATATGTATAGATAAGTGAATAGTGTTGCAAAAATACAATTTTTATTCCAATCTCTTGTTATCTTAGTCTTGTAGTCTTATCAAGTACTTACTTTAAAATTTTCAATAGCTTTATTTAACATTAATATATGGTAACATAAACAGTAAGATAACACAACAACAAACCTATAATATCAAGTTTTCGGTATATTTTCGTAGTACAAACATCACCTGCTCGCATTTAATAACCAATTTTATATTGAAACATCAGCAAAAATTAATTATCATTTACAACTACACGTAAACTGTATATTCACTTTACTCTTATTAAATTTCTCGTTACACAACGCGCGATCGCCGTACTAAAATTAAAGTATGAAAATCCATTTAGTATTCTATATACAGAGTGTATACGACGGTTTGATATTAAATAAAAAGGCAGCTGTTACTAGTCCGTATAATGATTTCAAATTAATCACAAAAATGATATGACGAAAACAAAAATTTTGAATTTTCTAACAAAATAAATTATATTTTAGTAGTAACAAAGTAATACACCATTTATTATGACAAGTTTACTGACCTGTAATGAGCGGCAACGTTTATCCTTCGACATGGATTATGACTTAAGTCAGTAACCGTTTGACGTACTTACAGAGTGTTTAGAATTAAAGAAATTAAAAAAGTAGTCCTGTGTCTAAACTATTGAAGATATTTAGTTGATTTTTTTTTGTCTCCCTTTATAATGTCAGATAACTATACTTAATTGCATTTAATATCATACCGTCGTATACACTCTGTATATAACACATCGTGGAAATACAGAAAATGGTAAGCACTTAGCTAATTAAATTGAGACCAATCTAAATTTTATTTTATTAAAATAATTTTGGTAATGTGAATTTACCATCCTATGCAATAAACCTAATAAATAACTTTTTAGATGATAATTACGATGATGATGATATTCTTATACTTGTAGGTACCTTTACGTAACAACAAGGCTAGACATAAGAGCAGACAGATTTGTTATCTATAGATAAATATGTTTACATTCCATTTTCATATATTCCGTTCATGTTTCTTAAAATTTATACTCAGTATGATTCTATGACTGTAGCATAGGATAAGTAATAGTAATGGCTCCGAAAAATATTTTCCTATAAGAACTACGAACTTTATACTTATTTTATACTAAATTAATGATTATTACATTATCGAAACTGAAAAACTCCTGCTGTTACATAAGTTATGCCTTATGAAGCCATAAGGCACTTTGAATTATGAAAGATAAACAAATACAAATTAATAGGTTACATCTTTATGCAAACGCAATTTAAATGCACTTAAGAAAATTAATAAGTAGGTACAAATAAATGAAATGAATGCCTCTGTAAAGCTGCATGGGTACTTAGTCCATAAATACTGTTTTAATTAATTTCTTAGACTAAGTGCCTACGCTACGTGTACTAGTGGTCTAATCTGTTTAATATTTTAAACTTAGTATATTAAATAGACAGAATAATTCTTGTATACTTAATAAGTTTTTTGAGTGTAAACTGTTTTATGACAACTCTTTTATTCAGTAATTTATTTAAAAAAAAGCAAAACTAAAACTTTTCTCGCATAAGAAATATGTTAATTGAATTAATACATAGCAAGTGTAACGTTTTTCTATAGAATTAAATATATATCTGAAAACACAACTTGATTTCGGTTAAATAACCAATAGTACACAAAATACTTTCAGGAGTGATGTAAATACTTCAAATAAAACTTGCATTATCGATGCATGATTTACCTACTTTATACATTAAAATATGTATAATATATAGTAAAATAATGTGTAAACTATTAAAGACAAATTACAAAGACAGACGACCAGTACGAATAAATGAATTCAGACGCATACGTCCAAGTCCCGGTCCCTAATATTGCACGATAAATACCAGTACAAATTGAATCGAGTGTCCGCCGTCCTACGTCGAAATGGACAAAGCGGGTGTGAATGTATTGTGAAAGGCCTGCCAATTCTCTTATTGACTTCATAGAGGCTTTCAGAACGTACATTGGCTTTGTTTGCAAAACCGACTTTCATATTGATCCATAAGTACTTACCTTTGACAAAGGTTCAATTAGAAATATTACATTGTATTCAATAAAATGTTTATGTATTTTTTTAGCTAAAAAGACAAAAGAATATTCACGTCAGACATTACATACACACGATGACTTAAATCGAATGAAAGACAATACCTATGTATCTCCAAACAATATTTTTTTTTATTAGCTAACCAAAGTGACGCCACTCCGCCTGATGGTAAGCAGTCAGTGGAATCCAGAAGTGGTGGCCACCATACCAAAAGCCATCGTCTTGAACTGCTGGTATGGTGGCCTCTAATATGGCGGCTGGGAATTGGGTTAGGGAAAGGGAATGAGGGAGCTGAGGAAAGAGGAAAGGGGAGCAAATTGGGCCTCCGCCGCTCTCACTCACCGAACGAAACGCGTACGAAATGTAGTACGGATACTACTACTCTTACGTCGATCTTCTATGAGAGGGCAGTACTTCCCCGGTCGATCCGGCCCATTCATGTTACGAGTAAAACCAGCGTGGATCTACTACCGTATTAAATATAAATCAAAAACTCTGTTTTCTTTAGCTGCCTCGCTTCTGTTTTTTCTAAACCACGCCATTTTCACTGTGAGTCTTTTTTCCGGTAGATTAATACCTAAATACCTACATGCAAGTATTACAGTAAAGAAATTCGAAAATTGTTACGATTTGTAAAGTAGCACAACCTACGTGCGAGGCGAGTCTCAAGTTATGTATAATCTCAACTTGTATTTACAAACATAATATATGACTTTAAAGGACTATTGTTGAACCAAAGCCAATATTACTCCAACATAAATTTTCATTGGCATTGTTAATAAAAATATATTTGGTCACATTATAATACAATCCCTTATAAAAACAGATATACAAAATTTGTCATTGTCCTGGGATAGTGGCACGCGACTAAAAAGGGGTGAGAGATTCCCACAGGAACTCAGAACCCCTATTCGAAACAACAATTGTACCGCGAATTGACTTCGCATTTAGAGATTGCGAATAGATATAGAATAGATATAGGAATAATATCAATATTTAAAAGACATAAATAAATAAATAGATGTATATACATAGCGTATTTTAAGAAGATTATAGTTTAATATTTTTCTTTTTAAATTAAGTACCTACTTTTTTATATATTTTATCGAACTTTACCACTATTTGTTTACCTTTGAAATCGTTACCTGTTTCTGTCAGAATCGGTTTCACAATATTGAAATCCATACATAATACTTGGCTTTGTCTCGACTGACTAACTGACGGACAACGCACAGCCTAAACCGCTGGTCGTAGCGACTTGAAATTTAGAAGGTGATTGTCTTAATGTGTTGAAGTGTACCGAGAAAGATTTTTTTTAAATTTAACACTTAAAAGTGTTAAAATGGATGAAAATGATTGTATGCAACTTCTTTGTTTTTTAATGTATTTTAATATGTGAAATTTTTTTTTGAAATACTACTATCACAAAATAAAAAATGTTCTTATTAATATTTTTGACAGGGCTTCAGAAGCTGGCTTCAGAAGAGTGAAATTAGGGATGAAACATTGTATTAAAAGATCTTTGTTTATTCAGTTATTATTGTACAAATCAGTATTTGGGATAATATAATTGTTGTTTTTAATATTTTTGATATGGGTGGGTTTAGGGGGTGTAAGTAAAGTTATATTTCGATGCTGTACCCATAATGTAAAAATGCTGTTCTAAATATTATTGACTGGGGTGGCTATAGGGGTGATATGGGGATGAAAAATTGTATGCATAATCTTTTTTTTAAGATTTTGGTGGAAAATTTACATTTGTGTACTGTATTGTTGTATATTTTGACGGAGAATATTTTTGGGTAGGTGAAATGTGGGATTCTATGAAAGAAAAATGATATCCATGCGAGTGAAACTGCAAAAGCAAAAGCTAGTTAGTAATAATTCTTTATAAATAACCCTTAAAATAAATAAATCTACCCACTATCCTATTCTGAATATCAGTGGCGGACCCCGCATTTGAGTTTGGGAGAGAAGGGTTTGACGCCACCGGCATAGGGTTTTACCAAACTGAACACTATGAACATACATAACGGATCCAAGAGGGAGCCAGGCCCCAGGCCATCCTCTCCCTGGATCCGTCACTGCTGCAACGTTTATAATTTTATCTTTAAATATTACTTGTATTTACTACAAACATTATTAACATTATCTATTATGTACTATGCTTGTTACAACAAGATTACAAATCTTTAAAATTATATTCTGCTCTTCTACTATAATGAGCATGTATTCCACTATAGTTATAAATTCGAAAGTATTAAAGTATAGTATACTGCCAAAATAAATTCCCTTAACGATACTAAAAACCGAACCAAAGTTAGCGAAGAAACACAGAAGAAAACATCGACTTTGATTTATCTATTTCAAGATTTTATAATTTAGATGTAACATTACATTCTTCCGTACCAAAAACATTAGCTATATTATGCATGTTTCTGTTCACCGCCACCCACGCCATCTAGCTAACGAATAAGATAATAATTATTTTAATGTTTAAACGAAAACTAAATTTACTACAGGCAACGCCATCTGCATTAGCATTTGAAGAATGTTTTCCCTAGCTTTCAGAGGTCTATTACACACCACGTCAGCAATGTTGGATACCATTATATTTTATTAGGAAGGACCTTGTTGCCGAATAGAATTTTCAAATATTTTGTTATTTCTACTGGAGACAGAATAGCGGGCTACCTCATAATAACTAATGCAAATTATTTTTCTATTGCTTTCTTACTAACTTGCCAAAATCGTCTTGACTCTGCTTGATGGTAAGCAGTCAGGGGACCAAAAGTGGTGAATAGCAGCCCAATTACCGTTGTGATGGCATGGTTCCCCTATTTTGGCAGCTAGACACGCTTTTTTAAGAAAACACATGCACTGCTTAGACCCGAATTAAGAACATGCTGTTGCTAGGTATACATTTTTCTTTAATTTACAAGCACATACTACCGAAACTCGCCAATTATTACATCGAAGTGTTAATTATTCAGTGCAGAAACAGCAAGTGCTGTGCGCTAGGCGGTTCTCATTCCCACATTAACAGCTAACATTATTTCCATCGCATTCATTATCGACTTGGTAAAAAGTTGTGAACTACGCCTGTTTACATTATTATGACGTTAGCGTGCACAGACAAAAAATAGAAGTTACTGTTTATCGGTTTATTCGGGAACAAAAAAGAGCAAAACAATGAGATGGAATAATTAATTACACGCATAATTGAAGGTCCAAACACAGAACTGCAATGCGACGTCGCATCGTAAAAATACATAAGCTTACACGAACACATCGCAAAAGCTTGCGAATTAATTAGCATGATGAATTAAAGAATCAAACAAATTCAAGAGGACGCCTAGACGAATTGGCTTCGCAGCAAATGCACCTCAATTTAGTGCGCTGCGAATTCGCATCGCGAGATACGCATGTGTGAGAGCCCTTATTCTATAATACTGTTTGTTACTGCATGCAGCATCTCATTCCTGGGCAGAAGCTCTATCATGAGAGACCCATATACCCATACCCCACATAAGAAGGAAAAATTTTGTACCTCTTTTTAAGCCAATTACGCACAGGAATGTGAGATTTTACATTTTTACTTATATGTAGAAAAGGGACTGCATATTTAAATAAAATATAATAGTTATTTACAAAAATTATGAAAATGAACAACGCTCCTGGTATATATAATTCTGAGAACAAAATATTCTAATACATTCATGAAAGAGTTAGGTAGGTACCTACCTACAGATTATATACAACGCTCCTTGTATTTACACTGAGAACTAAATATTTTCAAGTGTCAGCCGTGAAACAAAATATAATAAAAAACACCTACATTTAAAAAATATTTTACGAAATGAAAATAAAGGAAATCGTAGGTAGCTATTTTAAACCATTCTGTACCTATATAGGAAAGGGCTGGGACTACTTCAGAGAAAGAACTGAACTTCATCATAGTATTCTCGTTACACACAACATAACTTATTAATAAGGTAGGTCGATTATAATCAAATATTGTAAAAAATGTTTATTCTTCCGAACATAATACAACAGTACATGAACGACAGAGCTCTAAACTTAGTTTAAAAAATTTATACCTTAAAAATAATAACATAATAATACAAGTATCTAAGATAATACAAAATGGACATTTTTGGGAATATGGTTGTGGATGAGGATGCAAGGAGAGTTTACGTTGTCGGTAAATGACTTTTTAAAGATGCTAATAAATAATTTTGAAGCTAATAAAATTGACTGGCCTGTTGGTCTATTGGTTAGTGACCCTGACTGCTAAGCCGGAGGTCGTGGGTTCGATTCCCACCCAGGACAAACCTTTGTGTGATGAGCATGATTGTTTGTTCTGTGTCTGGGTGTAATTTATCTATAATATGTATGTATTTACAAAAAAAAATGTATATAAGTAGTATATCAGTTGTTTAGTACCCATAACACAAGCAAATATAATTGCTTAATTTGGGGCTAGATGGCGCTGTGTGAATGTGGTAAAAAAAAAAAAAAAATTGTGCTTTGTTCAGAGTCTGGTTTGTTTTCTATTAAAGTTTTGACTATATGCAAAGTTTAATTTGAAACTGGAAACAATATACTTACCTAAACTTAAAAAAAATTATGTACCTAACTCTTTTTAAGATGTTATATTTGGCATAGTTCAAGTTTAATAAAAAAAACGGCCAAATGCTAATCGGACTCGCGCACAAAGGCTTTCGTACCATTATCTATAAAAACGACTACAAACTCCCATACAACAAACAAAAAATCATGTCTGTTGTATTGGAGACCCCTTAAATATTTATTTATTAATTGTTGTTATAGCGGCAACAGAAATACATCATCTGTGAAACAACTGTCTAACTATCACGGTTAATGGAACAGACAGACAGACAGACAGACAGACGGACTGACAGCGGAGTCTTATTAATAGGGTTTTATCCTTGTACCCTTTGGATACGGAACCCTAAAATATAAGAAAAAGTAGTGCAGGAACAAAATCATAATAATAATAAAGTATTTATGAAAATGAGATGAAAGGAGATGAGAGATGAAAAGCACTGGCCACTGGCAACACACACTGGTCAAAGACCTTGGTCTCGAGATACTGCGGACGAGAAGATTATGTTGTAGCTTCCCGAACGCTGCCCAGCCGAGTTGGATTCGGCGAGTGACCTCTTTCTCGAAATCGGACTTACCTAATCGGACTATAAAAATAGAATAACAATACACACATAAAAAAAATAGTACAGCAGAAACAAAGATTGACATTCTCTTAAAACTTGTAAATTAGAGAGGTAAGTAAATTTCGATGTCGTGTTGACGTATCGCACCTAAAGTAACAGGATGAAAACTTCACATACATTTCATGAAATTGTATAACTATTGTAAATACCCACTGTTCGTGAAATCAGAATAAACAGCTAATAAAAAAAAATATAATACGGATTAAAACATTTTTATATAAAACACGTGTAGCTCAGGAACTGCCAAACCAATTTGAATAACTCTCTTTGTGATAGATTTATATCCATTATCTTAATAGTTACAGTAGAGGGTGGTTGCAGAAAGAAGCTATTACAATATAAAATCAGTTAAAACATCACAAACATTGCCACAATCTTATTTTAACATTACATTGTCTCCATCCTTCTTTTAAATGGTATAAAAGAAAAACACAAAGTAAGATTCAAATATTACTGGTTACAAAATCAGTTTAAACAGTTAGCATTTACTTTAGCTGTCAATACATAAAAGATTAGACAATTTAGGCATACATTCAAACATGCCAGAAGCAATTAAGACGAGGCTTTGTGAATATTCAGCCACCCGGCGCCGGAATGCTAGTCAGGAGGACCGAAAACTATGCACAAACGATAATAATTGGCCTGGATACCGTCCGGCCGGACGAAGCCGATCACAATAGCCTTGTTGACCTGACTGCTGAGCAATGTGTCAGTTTTAATTTTATCTACAGCTCCTTTTAATAATGCATTTTGTGTTGACAGCTTGCTATTGATAGAATTTTGCGATCTGAAATCAATATTCGTTATTTTTGTGTAAAGTAATCGAGTCGATAGATAAGTATATTATTATGTAAGTATTAAGTATTTTGATGCTTTCACCTCAAGGTTAGGAATTCGTCCGTATGATATCCGATGACATATTGCGTATGATTGCCGTGCTAACGAGTCTACCAAAGCTAGATATCTACTAAAACTGTACTTATTCTTTATTGGAGATTCCAAACTTCTCAAGATATTCTCAGAATATAATAGCGCATACATTGGAATTCAAATGTTTATTTAAAACTTTACTTAGGTACCTACTATTATACACTTGAGACATAATATTTGACCTAAATTATTACAACTGATAATTTTATGTGAGTTGTATTTTTTAGATATTCAACTAGGTTAGTTAATGTTAGCTGTAAATCCATACATTTTTCTTATCCGTTAAGATTTTATTTAATGTCAAAGCGTATTGGCACATGTGTTAATACGATGGGGACTGGCCAGAAACACATGACTTAATTACGTGCCCGTGACGCCTATGGGAACGGACTTTGTATATTTTACTACGAAAACACAATAAACTGTGCATAAAATGTTTATACATGCGTATCTATATAGTATAAAACTATAGTTATGCATTAAAAACATAAGTATCTAACTAGTTTTCAAAGGACACGAACACCGGCCACCAATAAGCGGAGCGATAAATTTTCATTAATGTCAGAGAAGTTCGCAATCTTCTTTTTTCTTGTCAAATCGGAGTCCAATTAATTTGGTGGGAACACTTTCGATTCGTCGAAACGAGGTATGCGACAGTGGAACGCCGGACTGAGAACGCCCCGCCGAAATAGTAATCCATAGTTTTTATACAGATAACTAGCTTTAGAAAGCGAGCTTTTGTTTTTGCGTGTTGTTTAAAATGATTGCAATAAGATAACTCCGTTACTAGCTATAAAAACAAAAAGTTCAAACATTTTTAAGATAAGAAAACAAATAGTTAAAAACTATAAGAGTTTGGTTTAAGTTTATAATAGCGCCTGTTTTAAAGTTTTCTTAAAGCTATTGGTTCATACCTATAAACATACAATTTATGTTGCTTCCAAAACAGTATTTTCAATGCATAGTTATAACAAACACTACAAAATAGGTAATTTACCTTTATAGGAGACACAACCACCAAACCAATTGTGCCAGTAAACCATTATCTAAAAGTATAGTACACTCATATTTCAAACTACTACGAACCCATCAAGATTAGCGCTAAAGCATAGATAAGCCGCGCACTCGTTCCACGTTCCTCTTTCGTTGAGTTCATTATTCCAACCGCGAGATCCTCTCATATTGAATGCACAGAATCCTTGCCATTATCCAATGCTGAATAAACTTGCGTTTCAACATCCAGTGCTTTTAGTTTTAATCTTAGTAGAATAAAACCAAATAGAAGCTTTTAGATTTTCGAAAAAAGCTCTATTTAATAAAGTGCAGTGTTATTCGATTTTCTAGATGAGATTTTTTTTTCTAGTTTACTTAAGTAAACTGAGAAATAGATACCTAGTCAAGATTTTTTTATTGTATCCAAAACTATATTTAAAAAGTTTTATGTAGGTAGATCTATGTTTAATCAATAATCACAGTACATCACCTACCTACATGTGTATCGTTAATAAAAAAATACAAAAGATAGCAACACAGTTTTTTTATATTCTAAAATATTGCTGACTTTCTTTGTCTTAGTTAGAGCCCAATGAACGTATAACCAAAAGGCAGACAATATTTTTTTTTCATTAATCGCTTCTTAGATGGCTTAAAAAAAGGACGTAATCGTACACTGTCGTTCAGTGAAAAGCTTGTTCTATTTTAACGTAGTAGAATATTTTATTTGCAACTGGTAAAGTTATAACCTGTCGATACGTTAATTTGCTAAGAAAGAATCGGATATCAAGCCCTCTCGCTTTAAAGTAAGTGCAATTAGCGTTTAGTATTTCTGCGAAGTTAAGATTGAGCTATACCCAGTTGCAGGGAAACGTAAATCACTGATTAATTAATGGTAAAATGGCAATAGCATTTCTACTAACAACTGTAGGTATGTTAATATACCTACGTTATGTGCAAACGCGTGATATTAGTAAGTGTTATTTGCTTGAGAAATAGGTACTTACTTACGAATACAAAAACGAATGGTAATAAACTTTTTAAAATGATAATATGTAGCTAGCCTAAGATGTAATAGAATATAATAAGTAGGCGAAAGAATTGAATTAGGCTTGTAAAATCAGTAAATCATAAAATTAATATTTATTTATTTAGCTAACAGACAATAAAAACATATTTATCATATTATATAATAATTACAATAAATTATGAATATAAAATATTAATATTGATAATAATATAACATCCCACCTTCACCATTAAACATAACGCGATATCGTATTAATCAGTGCCTACTTCTACACTAATCAAATATATTTACCTCCAGTAATGAAGAAACAATACAATTATTTAAATATTTAATGAAACGCCAGATTGTGTAATCGTATACTATCATAAAAGCTCATGCTATCCTCGCGCCTGCTGTAATGAAAAAGGCCACAAACCGTTCTGACACAGCAAGTTCTATTAAGATTCCTTGTTTGGCGTTGCCTGGTTTTGGCAACTTATTCTATCCGCTAGAAAATGACTTTTGTATTGCGTGAATCATTTACTGCTACCTACAAATCTTATTAATCATCGTAAAATTACCTGTTAGTGTTTGGAATGTTTAAAATTTTGTTATAAGTTTTGTAATATATTTGCTTATGGTTATTGATAGCTGTGCTCACAATATTAAGTTACTTATATAAATCAAAATATGTATCTCATTAGGTGAAATTTTGTAAATTTCTTTTGAGTGCTTAAATAAAGTTCTATAACCAGAAGATTAATTAATTAGTAATTACGCTAAGCAACTGATACTTAAACTTATGATAGATGGTGATAACAGTTTTTCTGACAGAATAACAAACTCTTTAAACTTTAACGTTTGTGTGATTACCCGACTGCCGAAATAAAGGAGGGTCTTTTCAAAGTGCAGAAGCTGACATAAAGTGCAAGTTCTAAATTAGACATCTAAACTCTAAACAAAATTCTATTAATCCTATATAAATGCGAAAGTTTGTGTGTGTATGTGTCTGTTACCACTCAGCGCCTAAGCGGCGACCGATTTCGATGAAAATTGCTATATAGATAGATTCGAGCCGGGGACGGGCATAGGCTACTTTGTCTCGAAAATCGGTCTGATTCCCGCGTGATAGAACAAAACATCATTTACGCGCGGGCGAAGCCGTGGGGCTCTGCTAGTACATAATAAATCTTAACATAGTAAAAGTAATATTACTTATTTAATGCAAAATAATTCTGATATATTGCTGCTACCCCTGCAACTAGCGCTGCTAATCCACTGGTATACAGAATTCTCTTAAGCACCTGTAATAGAAAAAAAACTTCATATACAACAGTCCTCTAAATTGCATAATACTTTATTGTATACAAAACAAACAATATTCACAATAACAGATATCAAATTTACAAAGACGAGTTTATCTCATAAATGATTATGAGCTTCTTAAGATTATTCATCGTGCATTTCATATTCAAGTGACTAGTTTATTACTACTTTGGTCTTATAATGACCAACTATGAAATTAGAAATTAATGAATTTTAAGAAAAATACCTTGTTCTGCCACTCGCGATTCTTAACGCATGCATTATAGGGCATTGTTGAAAATGTAACCGAGTTATAAAGAGGCACCCAAACTCTCGGCAGCATCCAAAATATAAAATCGTCCATCGCCTTTCTAAAGCGGTAAGAAGGACGAGTCACGAGGTCTCGCATCTGAAAATGTAAGAATTCTGAGATCATGTCTCCACAGATAAATGAAACCGAAACTGATAAATAACTAAAACAATCCGAATCTTCGAACTTTAGATGCGGTTCTTCTCAAGACAACAATGTGCGTAGTTAATCAGTTTTACGTTTAAGTGTACATTTAAGTGTACTACTTGTAAAAGTAAAACGTAGACATAAATGACGATGAAATTTCTCAGGGAAATAAACCAGCCTATCTATTCTCTACCTATCAGAGCGCCTAAAATTAACCGAACAACACGGTGTTGTGTTGTGCTTCTACAATAAAAATCCACTACTATCAAGCGTCAGGCACTTTGACTGTTAGTACTTGTTCTGTGGCTTTTCCTCTCCTTTTCCAAGCTTTTGATGATCGTGTCATTGTAAACGTTCATAAGCTTAAACTGTTTACCATTTTTACCTATCATTGATTGCTACTTTTGTGTCATAAAATCGTATCCTTAAATTAAGCAAGAGTCTAAAAGGAGAAAGAAAGAAAAAAGAAAATATTTATTTGTTCTCATATATACTTACAGGTAAAAACATTGAACATTAAAAACAACAATTATGAGAAACAAAAAGGCCCTAACTCAGCTTAGGAGAACACTGAACCATACAACCCAAAAGAAGCTGCATTTCTCATCGATTACTTACCTCAATATAATTATACATCGCTAAGTCACTAATCGCGAACGTGTCCTGCCACCTTGTATTTGAGAACTCATTAAGAATATCTGTGAGGTTGTCGTTATGTTTTTCAAACAGCTGGTCCAGAATCGCACAGTCCTCAAAACCAGCGTTCATTCCTTGTCCGTAGAAGGGTACTACAGCGTGAGCGGCATCACCTATTAGTAAAGCTTTGTTCTCTACGTGATATGGACGACACTGAAACAGAAAAGCAATGGTCGTTTTTATTCTTGTATAAACTGACAAATTTTTAGACGTGAAGGTGAAGGTTTATTCATTTGTAATAATAGAGGAATGTTCATTTTTGTAATCGAATCTTCCTCTTCTAACTCTCCTAATTGTTTGAGAGTTTGATAGAAGTGTCACAAGATCACACATAAGTATTTAATAACTTTTTTTTTTTATATTAACCTACCAAAGTGACTCCACCCCGCCTGATAGTAAGCAGTCAGTGGAATCTAGAAGTGGTGGCCACCATACCATCTTCTTAAACTGCTGGTATGGTGGCCTCCACTATGGCGGCTGGGAATGGGGTTAGGGGAAGGAAACGAGGGAGGTGAGGAAAGAGGAAAGTGTGAAAATTCCGGCGCTCTCACTCACCAAGCGAAACGCAGTAGTACGGATACTACTACTCTTACGTCGATCTTCTATGAGAGGGTAGTACTTCCTCGGACGATCCAACCCATTCATGCTAAAACCAGCGTGAATCTACTACCGTAAGGACCGGACCGGACTTTCACACATTTTGTCTTATAATAATGTACAGGACAGTTATTATAATATTATATACTATTGCTATTATTCTTTTTTTTTTTTTTCTAGATTGAAAATACCTTGTAAATTATTCGTGATAAGTAATAAGTAATAACATTGCTTTCGGTTGACATCATTATAATCTTTAAAAATAAATCAAAACATTTACATAAAATTTAAGTGAATACCAATAAAATTTCAGTTTATTCTAAATAATTTAAATGGTAGTCAGACAAACCCCATATTTATTAGAACGCGTCGATGAATTTGTTATAATATACTTGTACAGTATTATCTAGTTATATATTACTGCCGTGTTGAAAATGCCACTGTGATTTGATTTTAGATAAAACAGGTTTTAACATTAATTGATTTTAATCTGATGATCTTGACTAGAAGAACTCATTAAACTGACAATTGAAATATTAAAGGTAACTCAAATCTAATATTTTGGCTCAAAGCCACAGTTGTTCACGCTGGTGAATAGAATCACTATTCAGAATTTATTGAAGATGCGTTATTCGGAGTAATGCAATACTTAGATTCGTTTTAGGACAACATTCTGAAAAGATAAGTGTAAGCACTAACTTATTAATTATGTTTGAACTATGCTTAGGCTATGGTAACAGCTACGAAGTAAGCCACGTGTTATATAGCCGCGAGATCGTAATTAGGTAAACAAAACAAATTAATAACTACCTTAATAGCAACTAAAGGCGAAGGCGATCCAGCGAAGAAGTCTTCAATAAGTTTATTTTTTCCAATTAATGGAATAGAATCAGGAAAATACTTTTTGAAGAATGCCAGTAGTTTCTCTTCTGTGTCTAATTTTTTGAAGTTTGTGAAAGGCATGAACAGCGTAACTGTCCAGGAGCAGTCCTGATTAGGCAGCGCAATCATCATAAACTCGCCTCGTGGCCAAATGTGAAGAAAATTCGGAGGCATCTGAAACTAAATTAATTCGCCAGACATAAGTATTTTTGTATAATGGATCCCGTATAATAATAGAAAACTTTGGATACACGAAAGACTAACTAACTGTGTGACAAACGCTAAATTAAGTCCTAATATGCTCAGTGTATGCTACTATACTTGACTCTGACTTTCCTAAGGTCTAAGTGAAGTCCTTACTTGCACGACAATTATTGCAAAGGTGTAGCTACTTGATGCATTCAATATGTTGATAAACTCGCTGGAGCTTTGTCTTAATCTCATTGAGTTAAGTATTTGAAAGTTTATTTGTACATTGTTTCTTGAAATAAATAGATTAAATTTAACTATTTTTGCTCCAGTGTGGACACTCTACATCATCCTCCGTATTCACCAAACTTTAGTCCAGTTTTTTTTCACAGCAAACTGAATTGTTTTCTTTCAAATAGCTACTAACGAAGATGTATTATTGGTACCAACATTTTATCTAATTTCTACGAATTAAATTACAATATAGTTTCGATAGTACAGTATGTACATTCTTAGATACGAATAGGTATTACTTTTACCCCAATACTATTTGATATATCAATCAACACAATTTTAAATGACAAATATTTACGACATCATAGCATCGATTTTTTATTTATTTGTACGCATTTAGAATGATAACAACTTTAAAGATAATAATAACCCCAGGGCAACGAAATAGGAAATTAACTAAATAGTTAAATTGTTTTTGATAGGAAATATCACTAGAACAATCTCATTTCGTAGGGGCATCATACATTTATACACAAACACATACAAACATACACAAGTAATTATAATTCTGCTTTAGTTATTTTACTTCATTTATCCAAACTTTTAACATGTCCAAATCAAATAAACATTTTTAATCATCATTGATTAATGATAAATAAACATAATTTACATCATCTCTCAAAATAGGTACGTCATCACCATTTCCCTATGTACTTTAATATTTTGGTTTATACATATTTTCAAAGTTCTCATGTCAACATTACATTAATTTTTGTTTCATGCTTCTCTTGTCTTGTGATTAACTACCACTATACAAATCAATACTAACCATAAATTATATACCAATTTTTCACAAATACTTTAGTGTAAAATATTAACAGAACCGATGAAAGAATGATCACAATTTAATTATAATATACCACTTGAACCACAATTAATCATTGGTAATATGTAGGCATGTGATATATCGCCTCATATTCCAAATTTAATATTCTATAAACTGTTAGTCCGAACTTAAAATTGAAATATACTTGACGCGAACATCATGATAATACAGAAAGCAGCCTTATTTGCTATAACTTTATATCTCTACTTAGCAAATTTTATTTACTGCAATGAAATTATATTAATACAGAAAAAATACAGTACGGTACAGTGTATAAATAATATTTTATCCGAATCTTTCCGCTGCGGCAGCTACACCACTTTTGTCAATCCAAATACAAACATGGATCAACTCATAAAAGATGTTAATGCAGACTTCATTTGCCACAGTATAATAACACGATCATTTGAGGACCGTAATTGGTATATCTGGACAAATCAATACATCATCACAGCAGAAAATTTATTCGAACTCTTATCGGGAATGCTAGATTTAACAAGAGACGTATTTTGGAACCCAAGAGCGAGTTTCATCATTCAATTAAACAACATTAATGACGACGAAGGAATTCAGAGCTTGTTCGAAATAATGCTGAATTACAGAATTTATAAAATAATATTTATACAGATTGTAGAGAATGATGCAACTATTTATACCTATTACCCTTTCCAAAATAATAATTGTGGTAAGAATTTTGACGAAGTAGTCACACTCGGCACATGTGAAAACCCAGGCAATGCATCAGATTATTTTCTTACTGATACTGAAAGAGAAATTAAAAATTGCACCATTCATGTAGTAGCAATTGACGATATACCAAATTTTATTTCTGCGTCAAGCAATTACACTGTCTACGGAAAATATGTACCGGGTTTGGAACAGTATGTGTTAGACACAGTTGCAGCTCGTGAATATTTTTCTATAGAATACAAAGTTTATAACGAAGATCAAATATATAATGGAATTGTTCTACCAAACCGAACATTAACTGGGCTTCTGAATTACATCGACAGAGATGTTGCAGACATGGCAGCTGGTGGATATATATTGATGAAGAATAGAGTTGAATTGTTTGATTACCTTTACGGTTTTAACTACGTCTCTTATAATTTATATACTCCAGTAATAGTGAACCGTACATGGAAAAGAGTATATAGAGAATTCGGTATTACAACTTGGTCTTTAATAGGAGGCTCACTGATTTTCGTCATGGTAGTTTGTCAGATATTAAAAAATGTATTGAATGACAAAACTTATTCCTTTTTGAATGTGTGGGGATATTTCTTTGGAAATGCTAACGAAGGCATTTCTAAGAACAAAAGATTTCGCATGATTATATTTTGGTGGTCTTGGTTCACATTCTTCATCAGCAACTTTTATAACACGGCTTTATTTAGTTTAATATCTGTTCACGTTCATGAGAGCCCACACTCAATTAGTGTTGACAATCTGAGATCTTTGCCGTTTAAGCCTTGTATCAGTGATAACTCACGATTGTTTTTTCGGTTCGCGTTTAATCAAGAATTTCCTCAAGGAAAATATATTCATAACTGTACGTATACAGATGGTGCTTTACATTACGTTGCGTCAACCAAAAAATATTATGCGATTGAGTTGGCATACAGTTACACATTGAAAGAATATGAATATATGGATAAAAATGGCAAACATCAACTAGAATCCTGGACCTTCTTTAGTAATAACGTTATCGTTATCTATCTAGTTAGAGGTTTTCCTTATAGAAAGAAATTTCAGCGTTACGCGACCTGGATGTATGAAAGTGGATTACTACAGAATCATTTGAAGACTATACACATTAGAAGCTACCGTGCAATAAAGATACATTCTACGGCCTTTAGAAATACAAAGATGATGGATTTATGGATTCATTTTTGTATCCTCGCGTTGGGTTACGTATTGTCTTTAATATGTTTCTTATTCGAAATGGCACAATTGTATGTTATTAAAAGAAAAAAGAAGTAGGTAATCAAAACTTACGTGGCCATTTTCATCAGCTGGTATACAAAGCTCCAAGTAACCGTGCTCAATGTATTTTTGACTGTAATCGAAGAGTGGCTGTTTCATCATTGCTTTACGAACACTAGAGAATGCACCATCAGCACCAATGATCAGGTCAGCTGTTACTTGCACATATTCCTTGGTATCTGTCCTATCAAGCACATATTTCGGATTATTATATATTTGTAATGTGTTTGAATAAATATTATGATCTTGTGTGTACTCTTACTTTTCGAAAGTTAACATTCCTTTTCTCAAACGAACGTCCACCAGCTTATGGTTAAAATATCTCTCGACGTTGTCATATTTCTCAGACTCTGAAACATCGTTATAATGAAACATAATTACAAATTTATCGTCCGGCATAAACTGAAAATATATGATGATGTAGCATACTAGAAGGATTTCCTATTAACTAAAACAGCGTTTAGTAAAATTCATAAAATAGAAGTATTGTTCATATGGTGACTAGACTAGGTGATCAAAACATGTAGTTAGTTAAAATAATTACCTTGCAGAAGGACACTGTTTAGGTAATTTCTGCCTACGGAATAAATACACTGAAACAAAAAAATATGTAGGTATTTACATATGCGAAATAGAGTCATAGAAGTAGTAGAAGTTCATATCCAATTTGATCATAAAGTTGGGTAGGTATTGTTACGACGTTTACCTATTTCTAGAACGTTCGCAAGTACCTACCTACTCGTGTACGACGAATACCTACTCTCTAGAACATTCGCAAGTACCTACCTACACTTATACGATGAATACCTACACTAGAACGTTCGCATGTACCTACCTACACGTATAACAATAGATCATCGGCGGTAGGCATACCTACGCGTCTACGCTAAGTACCTACACTCATTGTTCTGTTTTCGAGAATTGTCGGCATCTTTGTAGTAATAACTGGAAGGTTCTAGAAATCTATTGAAGGACTATAAAAAGGATTCGAACGTCGGCACTTCGTTCAGTTGTGAATACAGCGATCTCGAGCGAACATCTAAGCGATACGGAAGTTTAAGAAGAGCGATATACGAAGCGTTATAGTGCAGTATAAGTCTTTATTGCTTTAAATTGTTACTGTTAGTGTATTGTGCGAGTCTCTAATAAACTCATCATCGCGTAACTGGCATTTTGCATCGAACCCCATCCTGACACGTAACAATTGGTGACAGAAGTGAGAATGCCAGTCACACCACGCGACGAGGGAGTACGCACTCGAAGACAGGCGGCAGTAGACGAAACTCGTGAACCATCGATTATGGCCGATACTGAAGAGTCTAGCGCGGCAGTATTTAGTGATCCGGGCACTTCTGCGGCGTCGACGAGTATGGGCTCTGGCTTCGACATGTCGTCCCTTTTAGCCGCTATACAGGAGGGCCAACGCCAAGCTGAAGAACGGCAACGTCAAGCCATGGAGGCGTTGAAGGAAGGCCAACGCCAAGCTGAAGAGCGCCAACGCCAAGCTGAAGAGCGCCAACGCCAGGCTATCCGAGAGGACCTTCAAGAAATGATGGACTCTAAGTGGGAAGGGTTCAGCACCGTCATCAGTTCTCTTCAAGAAGACGTTGAAGTGGTAAAAAAACGTACCAGCAAACATGATGAAATTCTCGAAGATGCCCAGACCACCATGAACCATCATGACAAGATGATTAAAGAGCTGCAGAAGACCAAGGTCCTATATTCAAGCACTACGCCTATGGCCGCGGCAGTCACTTTCGGAGGTCCCAAGTTTAAACTTCCCTCCTTTGACGGCTCGTCTTCCTGGACGGCCTTTCGACACCAGTTCGAAGTAGTTGCCAAAGGAAATGGATGGGAAGATGATCACGCACTGACGGCGCTTACTTTGGCACTTAGAGGGGATGCACTGCTGATCCTAGAGAACTTACCTGCTGACCGACGAAACTTAGACGCACTCCTGAAGGCATTGGAAGCTCGATTTGGCGATAAGCACCTGGAACATGTTTATCGAGCTCAGCTGAAGGATCGAACTCAGAAGTCGAGTGAGGGACTTCAACAATGGGCTGCTGAAATTGAACGCCTGGTACGACGAGCGTATGCCTCCAGTACATCATCTGTGGACCACACAGTGGTACAAGCATTTGTGGATGGTATAAGAGACCTTGAGGTCAGAGCAACTGTACGGTTGGCACACCATACAACTTTAGAAGCGGCCTTAGCACATGCCCTTGAGGTGGAAGCTGTGCGAAACGACTACAAGTCGCATAAAGTACGGGAAGTTGTTGCAGCTGTTAGACCAAAGAGTGAGCCTGTATGCTACGGATGCGGCAAGCGAGGACATATCCGAGTTAACTGTCCGGCCCAGAGAGGAAGTAGAACGGTGTCAACCAATACTCAGGTTGACGCTAGTCAAGATCCGTTAAACTAATCGGAGCCAGGGCCGCGGGGCGGGCACTGGCTGGGTTACGTCAAGCCCCCACAGTGCAAGTATCACAGGCATGTGACGGTAATAGCCTGGTAACAGCTGGAGAAATAAATGGTAAACCTGTTCGCTTTACAATAGATACGGGCGCATCAAAGACCATCGTACGACCAGAACTTCTGCGGCGAACAATTCAGTGGGAAGACGCACGACCATCTTGCAAACTGCAAACAGCGACTGGCCAGCCAGTGACCGTCCTCGGAGCTACGGATGTGAGAATGAAACTAGGAGAGAAGACTTATCATCAATCTGTTTTGGTGGCGAGCATAACGGATGACTGCATTATCGGCTTAGACTTCCTGCGAATGCAACAGTGCGTTGTCGATATTGCTAAAGGTGTTCTAAGCTTCCCAGACCAAGAGGTCTTTCTAGAAGGCTGTTCTCCAATAGCGGTCTACAGTGCCAAAACGGTAACAATGGCACCGAGATCAGAAACCTTAGTCGACGTAAGGTTTCCTGAGGGTGTAACTGCTGATCGTTGCGTCATGGTGGAAGATCCTGGGCGCCATACCAGTAGAATTACAGCCAGAACTTTAGTCATGACTAGAAGTGGAGCAAAAGTTAAAATTGTCAACCTTAGCAATTCGGCGATGTTATTACGGAAGAACGCGATCGTTGGACGATGTGAAGCTGTGAGCAGTCTGAGGAAGATCCAAGAGAACGTCCAAACTGCTTCTTCGGCAAATCATATGGGCCCGTTGCTAGAGACCACGAAGCAAAATCTGTCACCCAATGAATATCGGGAAGCAGAGAAGTTGCTACTGAACTACAAGGACATTTTCACCAAAGAAGAAAACGACCTTGGAAGAACGTGGTTAGTGAAACATCCGATCGACACAGGTGCTACACAGCCTATCAAACAAAGACCTAGACGAGTGCCACTAGCAAAAGAAGAAGAAGTAGCCGAGCTGATTGGGAATATGGCTCGAACCAAGATCATAGAGCCATCATCCAGCCCATGGTCTTCACCGGTGGTACTCGTGAAGAAGAAAGATGGTAGTACCAGGTTTTGTGTAGACTACAGGATGCTGAATAACGTGACTAAGAAAGACAGCTACCCTTTGCCCCGTATTGACGACACTTTGGACATGCTTGGAGGCATGAAGTGGTTCTCTACGGTAGATCTGAAAAGTGGCTACTGGCAAGTGGAACTCCGGCCAGAAGATAACGAGAAGACTGCATTTACCACCGGTACTGGAAAAGGCCTGTGGCAGTTCCGGGTGATGCCATTTGGATTGTGTAATGCACCAGCTACGTTTGAAAGGCTTATGGAACGCGTACTAGTAGGTCTTTTGGGAGATGCCTGTCTGGTGTACTTGGATGACGTCATAGTTATGGGACGCAGTTTCACGGAACATCGCAAGAATCTTGAGAAAGTTTTTAAGAGGTTTCGTGAATCAAACTTGAAACTTAATCCGAAGAAGTGCGCCTTTTTCAAAAAAGAAGTTTCGTTCTTAGGCCACATTATTTCGGATAGAGGTGTTCAAACGGACCCAGACAAAATAAAAGCGGTGCAAGAGTGGCCTGTACCAAAAACTAAAACCGAAGTTAGAGCCTTTCTGGGACTTAGTGCTTACTACCGGCGTTTTGTGAAGAACTTCTCTGAAATAGCCAAGCCATTACACCACCTTACAGAAGAAAAGAGGAACTTCGTTTGGGACTCGGATTGTCAACGTGCGTTTACACGACTCAAAGAATTGCTGTGCTCAGCTCCAGTCCTGTGCTACCCTAATAGAGAAGGCAGATTTATTGTGGACACAGACGCCAGTAATACTGGAATCGGAGGTGTGTTATCCCAGGAGCAAAATGGACAGCAAGTGGTCATCGCCTACTTCAGCAAGTCTCTATCGAAGCCTGAGAGAAACTACTGTGTGACTAGACGTGAATTACTAGCAGTTGTGAAGACCTTACAACATTTCAATAAATACTTGCTGGGAAGAGAGTTCACACTACGAACGGATCATGCGGCACTGAAGTGGCTACTCCAGTTTAAGAATCCTGAAGGCCAAGTCGCGAGATGGATCGAACAACTACAGGAGTACAACTTTGTAATAGAACACCGCAGTGGAAGGATTCACTCCAACGCTGATGCCTTATCGCGACGTCCATGCTCCCAGGATTGTAAACACTGTTTGAAGCATGAGTCCAAGGAGGTAGTGAAAATTGTCAAGACTCAGGGGACCGATGAATCCTGGGACAAACACGAAGTCAGTAAGGCACAGAAAGAGGACAGAGATCTTAAACTAATAATGGACTGGAAGGCTCAGGGTCGGAAACCATTATGGCAGGACGTATCAGCCGCAAGCCCAATTACGGCCTACTGGGCTCAGTGGGACAGTCTGAGTTTGGAACAAGGCGTGCTATATAGAAAGTGGGAATCACCTAACGGCAAGGAGCAAGTTCTACAGATGGTGATCCCGAGAGACAAAGTTGCACCTGTTCTGCGCTTGGTGCATGATGGTGCATCGGGTGGGCATCTTGGTGTGAAGAAGACTTTGGTTAAGGTGAGAGAACGCTTCTACTGGGTACGCTGTCGAGAAGACATCGAAGAGTGGTGTAGAAAGTGATCTACGTGTGCTTCTGTAAAAGGACCTCGTACCAGATCAAGAGGCAAGCTACAGCTGTACAGTGTCGGAGCCCCATGGGAGAGAATTGCCATTGATGTAGCTGGACCATTTCCCGTGACAGAAGACGGCAATCGCTATATAGTAGTAGTTCAAGATTACTTCACCAAATGGCCCGAAGTTTTTGCGACACCAAACCAAGAGGCTCAGACCGTGGCCAAAAAGTTGATCCAGGAAGTAGTGTGTCGATTTGGTGTGCCGTTGGAACTGCATAGTGACCAGGGAAGAAATTTCGAGTCAGCCCTGTTTCAAGAGATGTGTAATCTACTTGGCATACATAAAACACGGACAACACCAGCACACCCGCAGTCTGACGGCATGGTAGAACGGTTCAACCAGACTTTGGAAAACCATCTGGCCAAGGTTGTCGAAGACCATCAACGAGACTGGGACCGTTACATTCCACTCTTCCTGCTATCATATCGGTCCGCGGTTCATGACACTACGGGATTTACGCCGGCCAAAGTCAACTTCGGAAGAGAGATACGCCTACCAGTAGACTTGATTACCGGAACACCTCCTGATACGCCAAAGCCGACAGTAGAATACGTCGCAAACTTGCAGGCACAGCTGGATAAGACACATGATCTAGTGCGAGATAACAACCTCAAGGCTAGTGAGAAGATGAAAAACTCGCTATGACAGGAAAGCAAGTAATCATGGCTTCGAGGAAGGTACGCTCGTGTGGTTACATAATCCTCTCAGGAAAATCGGCAAGTCACCGAAGCTACAGGCCCGCTGGGAGGGTCCCTATAAAGTGATCACAAGGATCAATGACGTGACCTATCGCATAAGACAGGGCGATAGAAAGAAGCCGAAGATCGTCCACATCGATCGACTAGCACCCTATCATGGTTCTAACGCTGCTCGGGACGAGCATGATTAAGAGGGGAGCAATGTTACGACGTTTACCTATTCTAGAACGTTCGCAAGTACCTACCTACTCGTGTACGACGAATACCTACTCTCTAGAACATTCGCAAGTACCTACCTACACTTATACGATGAATACCTACACTAGAACGTTCGCATGTACCTACCTACACGTATAACAATAGATCATCGGCGGTAGGCATACCTACGCGTCTACGCTAAGTACCTCCACTCATTGTTCTGTTTTCGAGAATTGTCGGCATCTTTGTAGTAATAACTGGAAGGTTCTAGAAATCTATTGAAGGACTATAAAAAGGATTCGAACGTCGGCACTTCGTTCAGTTGTGAATACAGCGATCTCGAGCGAACATCTAAGCGATACGGAAGTTTAAGAAGAGCGATATACGAAGCGTTATAGTGCAGTATAAGTCTTTATTGCTTTAAATTGTTACTGTTAGTGTATTGTGCGAGTCTCTAATAAACTCATCATCGCGTAACTGGCATTTTGCATCGAACCCCATCCTGACACGTAACAGTATTAAATTATACGGGACCTACCACACTCACAAAGTTTCAATTTAGTGACCAGAGGTAATCTCTTTTCAGTATTTTCATACATTATGAAAGTAGGTACTGTAAATAAAACGAAAGCATTGCCGTTTTTATTGTCAGTTTTATTGACGGGCGCATAATGCAATTATTTTGTTGACCTAGTTAGAGATTTCTAAAACCAGGTTTGGTCACAATATCACAGACTTGACAATGTTGATATTACAGGCGAAAAAAGAAAGCATAATGCCTACTGGTTTTTGCGTTATTATATTAGTATTAACGTTAGTATATCTTGGTATTTTTTAAATATTATTATTATTATATCAAACTAAAAATAATTTCACGCCTTCATGAGACAATATAATCATGTAGGTATCTAATTCAATACATTACAATATTATGCATTAATTCGTAATATTTATTGCAAGCCTCTTCGTTTTTTAGTTAAGTTTTTATGAACAAATCTGTATAAACGTAGTAAGTATCGTAAACTATTTTTGTGTCGATTATTGTGTATATAATAAATAATATCTATAACTATACCTGCTTAGAATTAGCGTCGTAAGGTATACTGTATGTTGATCCATCAAGCCTGTGAATTTTCCTTCCAGTCATAGGGATGCCATGTTCCTCAACCATGTGTTTCTCTAATCCAACAACTTTTAATGCTCGTCTCCCACGCACAGATAAAGCTAAGTTTATAGACCTTCCTCTAACTTGGGGCGTTTTTCTGATATCTTTAACAAAGCAAAAAATTAATAGTAGGTTTTTTCAGTAATTTTTCTAAAGTTTCGTACGTTTCGGGTAAGCTCGGATAAAAGGAGGGAAGATAGGAGCGAGAGATGCACAGCCTCTACTGCACTTTTGCAGAAGCACAGTCGAACTATTCTCCTTTCCTCAATCGCAAAATACTAGACTTACTCGTATTTGTTATTTCATTTGACGTACTTGTTGTACCACCTCTAGTTGTCATAATGTTCAGGAACATAGGTAAATTTATACAAAAACTGATCTCTCGTTAATATTGTTGCCATGCCCCGGAAAATACCCAACGCAATATTATTATTGCATCATAACATAACATATTTTGTCCGTTTTATAGCTTTGACCGCACCTTCGTCATATCAGATTTTGTTGCATTCTCACGAGAATTCAAAAAAATCCTCCAAAACATAACAAGACAACTTTTGCGTTCAATTTCAGTTGTACAGCTATAATAACTTTATTATTGTAGATAAGTATTTTCACTAGTTCGATGTCTTCGTTTATTTATTTAATAACCAAAGTATCAATGGATAATGTATGCATCCATGTTACCATGTGGAAACTAAGGTATCCATCCCTTAATTTTGTTCATTCAACTGGAAAGTCAAATCTTTAGCAGCAGTTTTGACAAGTGCTCTCGTTGACTGTCGTGCATCGTTTGCATGCGGATGACCACAATCATTGGCCACGAGGAAAAGCCGATATTTAGTACGGCAATGCTGCTGCCACCAGCGACGCTCAGCGGGGCGTCGTGAAAAGCGATTGACTAAGGGCATGCCAACCACTCTATTTCTTACCGTTACTTTTCAACATGGCAATGATGTGGCTTACTATTGTAACCCATAAACGATCTAGAATGTATTATTCATTTATTTAAGGTTTACAACAGTTCTTACAGATATAAAATTGATAGGAACATACATGAGTTTGTGTCTTAAATCTAACTGCACAACCAATTATAGAGAAACACCACATTTATTGTTTTTTTTTTGTTTAACATGCTAAACTATAATTTAAATTCTTATTTATTTATACCTAATGCTAAATAAAAATAAATTAAATACTATTTTAATACTTTTCCATATGTTTGACGAGTCTGTCAAACACCGATACTGAGTCGGAGTGGACGTCAACCAGGTCGCTGTACGTGTTCGTTTTTATGTTATCACATGCAAGGTATAAGCGAACTAACACCAAACACTGTACGAAGACGTAGTCCACCCAGAGCACCCGTCGGCAAAGCACCTAGCCTAGTGCACGTTGAGCACCTATCAATATATTTTTGGCTCTCGGTCAAAAATATTGGCGAAGATGCGTAGAGCTGGGGCTAGAGGTGTATAGGGTATAGGTTTGCGAGAAAATCAACGGGGAACTCTGAGGTTAAGCGTTATAATAGGTACCTAATTAATAGACTGTGTTAATATTTTGCATTGGTGAATGCAAAATGTTGACAATGACTAAGTCGTTTAATTCCTGATATCCAGTTCTACAAAGATAAGCCATCGTATCTAATTGCAAGATTTTCCGTTTGTTCCTAATTAAGTATTATAAAATTAATTAATTTGAACTTGGCATTTAAAATAGAATAAAATACATTGATATTTATCTAAGCCAGTATCAATAAATTAGATAATTTAATTTAATTAAATATAATAATTGTAGATACAGTACAAATTGATAAACTATGAGTAGAATGATAATATTATCGGGCGAGACCTATTACTGTTGTTTATTTTATTATAAGGCCTAAACATTCAATAAAATAAACAACAGTACCTACAAATAAATTAATAAATTTACTTTTCTTTATCAATAACGTAAACTATGGCATTTATTTGTAGTGTGCAGTTAAATTCCTGTCACAATGTTGTCACACGACTGTTTAATGTTTTCGAGACTATTGTTACGCAGTTTCGTAGTAGTTGATACTGCGTGTAGTCCATAATCTCCTCATCATATTAATCATCATTATAATTTCAGCCGAAAAACAAGCTAGCCTTGTATTTGTGCAAGCTGCGCTATGCGCGGGTTTTAAAAGCCACTCTAAGCTCAAACCACAGTCATTAACTGTACTAGGGAACAAGACATGTCTCACAGGGGGCAAACCACAGATAATTGTCTTGAGAAAAGTATTGTTCCTTAGTACGGGTATGGAACAAGACCTGTCACAGGAGATTGACTACAAACATAATTATCTGATTTAGTTCACACCTAGGTTCTCAAAACTAATAAATGGATTTAAAATTATCTCGGCAGACGGCGGTCTTTTCTACAGTAGGTATACAGTGAACATATTCACCCTAGGTCTACCAGAATTCTATACGCTTACAATCTAAACACTGCCCTGTTTAGGTTGTAAGCCTATAGGATAATGAAATTAAATCGATTGATCACTCTGCTGATAACAAGACGATCACAGTATAAACAATATAATATAATAGACCTATTTATTCTATGCTTTACTATTTACTATATTATTTACAAAGCGAAAAGTTTGTTTGTTTGTCTGAACGCGCTAATTTCCAATACTACCAGTCGGATTTAAAAAAATATTTTAGCTTATGATAGAACAGTTGTCGAGCAAGGTTATAAGCTATGTAACATCACGCTATTGGCAATGGAGGCAGAGCAGTGTCTGAAGACGTGATTTAACGCGAGCGAAACCGCGCTGCGGGAAGCTAGTAAATATGCAACTTACTAGTAAGGTGCAACTTACTTAGATATTTACTAAAAAAATAATAGGTATACTTTGAATATTTCTGAGTAAAACACCTTTATTGTTATATTCTACCAAAACGAGTCTTAGGTTTTCGCAAGAGGAAATACCATACAGTGCCCAATGGACATTAATTATCGGACATATATCTATTTAAATGAAGGTAGGTCCTTTTAAATAGTGACGTAGGTTTGATACTCATTAAAAAAATACGAAATTACTCACCCTCACGATATTCGTAAAGTCGTACACGGTGACCCCTTCTCGCTAAATATAATGCTTCAAGGGATCCAACCTGTAAAACAATAAGTATTTAGTTAATGTTTTAGTTAAAATTTCGATTTAGAGTTTTTCCTTATATCTAATTCAAAAATGTACCCAATTCAGTCATCTGTGCTATATAATAATAGAGTACTAAACTGTTGAAATACCGACGAATTGCACTTTTGGCCATGTGGTCTCCGAGTTAGAATAAGAATATCGAAACGCCCAGTCTTCTAACTTGTCCAAGCTAATGATATGTCGATAAGTGCATTTTGTCATCGTACCTCTGTACTGTTGGTATCACGGTAAGCTTCTAGTTTGTCCTATAATGGTTAGCAGCTACTGTGAAACAAGTGCCAGCCTATCAAACCTTTACAACCCAATTTCTATCTACAGTAGCAGATCCCAGTAGTTTCTGCATGAATATGACAGATAGACTGAAAGCTCTTGCAGCTCATAGAAAATCCACGTAGAATACCTAATAATAAATAATAATACCAGCCTATTTACTGTCCCACTGCAGGGCAAGGGCCTCTTCTCATATAGAGAAGGTATGAGCATTAACCACCACGCTTGCTCAAGGCGGATTGGCAATTTCAGACATTTAAGTCCAGGTTTCCTCACGATGTTTTCCTTCACCGTTAGTCAGAAATGTCCAAGATAAACTTAGAAAGTACATATGATTTGAAAAATCACATCGGTACTTGCCCGGATTCGAACCCACTACCTCGTATTTACGAAGCGGGTACCTTATCCACTGGACCATTTCGACTTTTTGAATATAGAATGTAGAATACCTGAAGTATCCCAAATAATGTATCCCAAAGCATTCCGTTCGGTCTTTTTTCTCTTTCATTTTTTTACGTCCTCGTGGTAGTGGCAAGTGGCAACGACTATTGCTCTTTGTCTTTTATTTCTCGGTATAGCTAGATAAAGTAATTTAAGCCTTTCATGGACACTACTGTAGACACAACAGATGTTTTATTGTCATCACGGCCACATACCTTTACCGTCCCGGAAAGTGTTAATAATATCTAGGTATTGCACTCTTAAACAGTTACATATCTACAAAATTAACAAGTTTTCGTGACCATAACAGAAAATCACACAATTGACGACAGTTAAAATGTTTCAGTTACTATAATTAGGTATCAAATTATAGAGGTTCGTCGCCTAGTACCTACCAATTGATATAAAACACTAATTATAATAATAGGTATCTAATATCAATTTTTTTTTTATTGGATATCGGATGGCAGTATCTGTAGCAGCCGTTGCCGTTAGGTCAAGGTTGTCATGCTATTAAGATTCTTCTGTGATCTTTTTAGGATAAGTTTTTTTAAATACTTTTAGTACCTACTAATAATAATGCTTACAATAAGCAACATAAGAGGTTTAAGTCCAGCTGTATTCAAAGTTCCCTGATGCGACTCGCAAACAAAGGGTTCTGTACCACCGCACTATATTTATTTGAAACTATACTTAATCATAATTTTAGCTGAAAGACTTTCACTGTCACCTTAACTAGTGGTGAGCTACTCTCATCCATCTGTTGCTGTCATCAGGTAGTCGGTCTACTGTGAGGGTCTGCCCACGCTACATCTTCCTGTTCGTGGGCGCCACTCTAGAACCTTTCTGTCCCACAGGCATCAATTCTGCAAGCTACGTGTCCTGCCCATTACCACTTCACAAAAGCAACTTTGTGAGCTATATCGATCGCCTTGGTTCTCCAGTATATTTCTTTTTTTATATACGTTTCCAGGCTCACAGGGCCTAACATAGCCCGCTCCATTACCCTCTGAGTGACTTTGAGCCTAACAAGACCCATTGTTAACGACATCAATATCACGGCTTCAGAATATATATATTGTGTCGTCAAAATTTGCTGTTCTAGACCTGTTTCATTGTTCAAATATGTGACAGACTGACATGACAGACGAATATATAGACAACAGACAGCGAAACCATAATAATAGGGTTATAACTTGCATTGGGAACGTTTGCACCCTTAGATACGGAACACTAAAAATATAACTAAATTTTTTTATGATATAGACAATGATAACATCATTGGACTTAGATAAGTTATCTTCATAGTTGTGATAGTCCTCGAAAGGCCAGTGCACTCTGAGCTTTGGGGATTTTTTTCCTATATGGTTCAAGTTTTCAATTTTAAAATACTTTATCATTCCGCACATGTGACTAACATTGATTCGGCAAATGAATGTTATGTACCTAATTTACGAAATATATAAATGATAATAAATTAGTCGTGTGGTTTTTCCAAACTTTGCACTAATTTGGATCACATGCTTAGCTTATCAGAGGACCAAAACATACAAAACTATAGGTACTTGTTTCGGCTACGCACGTGTGTAGGTAGAAACTAGATAATAATATAGTTTTAATTACGATATGTTTACAAATCTTTGGTATTATCAGCGTTTCTCTAAAGCTTACCTGAAGAAAATCTCTGAACAATATTAAAACCATATCCAAATCTAATTGACTGCCTCTGTGGTTCGGCTGTATGTGTATGGACTGCCACGCAGAGGTCACGGGTTCGATTCCCGCTCGGTGTAAATATTTGTGTGCATGAACATGTCTATTTGCATTGGTCTGGGTGTTTCTATGTATAATATGTATGTATTTACAAAAAAAAAGTTCACCGTAGTCAGAAATGTCCTAAAAGACAATCTTAGACAGTACATATATTATGATTTGAAAAATTACACTGGTACTTGCCCGGATTCGAACTCACTACCTCGTGTTTATGAAGCGGGTGCCTTATCCACTTGGCCATTTCGACTTTTTGTTTGTGTGGTTAAGAACCAGTTATCAGAGAAACAGCAAAAAATAACAGCTAAGACGTTGCTTCACACTGTTTAATAGTTGGAGATATGTACCTACATAGCTTCAAAACAATAGGTAACCCCTCCTATGCATTAATTCAAGGGAACTAGCCACGAGTTGCTAGAGTTTTAAGTAGTATGCTATGTTTAAAAATGTAGGTACCTATTACATAACTCCATAGCACAGTGTACATTTCTCCATACCATCAGCATAGGTCATCTTCAAACTTAAGTTCAGTTCGTTCTGAGACGCACTATCTACTTATTAAAGTATTTGCCACCAATTCCGCGTTTATTCAGTTTTATTTATTAGGCAAATTATTCAAAACGAAAATAATAGAAATATTTTTTATAGTAGGCTGGTAGGAATATGTAGGTACCGACAAATTGAAATATAGAAGTAAACATTAAACGCATACCAATACCTACAACAAATTTTACTTACACAAGGTGTGTAAGTAAAATTTGTTGAAGGTATTGGTGTGTGTGTGGACAAAACTATTTTGTCTACCTACACTTTTCAAGCATAATGCACGCACCGCATTGTAAGATTTGACATAGTGTATCAATAAAGATATTAAATTTATGTAACAATGAATTTAAAAATATATTTTCAATGAGTTCTATCACAGATAGACGCATATTACTACAGTTCTGATTTTGGTACCTACCAATTGTAGAATTAATTAACAAAAAAGCCACAGAACATTCAAACTTAAAAAAAAATAGTTTTAGAAGAATTTAATGTCCATTGTCCAATGAGCGATCACACTTTGAAACAACTCTCACTGTTAAATTATTTTCTAACTAGTTGTTGCCCGCAGCTCCGCCCGTGTCAATGTCGATTATCGCGTATATTTTTACTAATCATGAACATGTCTATCTCTCATCTTTATTATATTTCATCCCCTATTTCAACCCCTTCAGGCCAATTTTTCGCAATAAAAGATAGCCTATGTTGTTCCTCGAGGTCTATTTTATTATCTTTAATTTTCACTATAATCGGTTTAATGGTTTAGGCGTGAAAGCGTAACAGACAGACTAACAGACAGACAGTTACTTTCACATTTATAATATTAGTATGAAGGATGGATTAGGCAACTACTCTAATATCATTATAGGTTAGTAAGTATATCTATTAAAATAACGAATGTAGGTACTTAATAAAAAAATATTAAAAATAAACTAAAGTAACGTACCAGTCCTCCTCCAACAACGACCACATCCAATTGTTTTTTCGAATGTCCATTTGATTTTGCATGTCCATTAGATGTTGCATGTCCATTGGATTTTGCATGTCCGTTATTCTCGACAGCCACCATAGCACTTATTTATTTTTTTACTTTTATTTATTTATTTTTATTAATAATAGCACAACTTTAAACGACGTTCCTCACACAATCGATCTAACGCAAATGACCCTCTTACCTACCAATATAATCGTACACTACGGCCTCTCTGCGACGAGATAGGGTTTCATTCAATTTGATTCAATTGACGTTCGAACTGTACTTTAGTACACTTAATATGAAGGAATCAATAAAAGCCGGACGTTTTTAAGCAATAGAAGTAATTAGAAGGAAGTTAAGTACCTATATAAAATTTAGATTTAAAATGTTCATCATGTAGGTACCTAAAGAAAAATTCATTACAGGGTCACAACCTTTATCTAAGTTTATTTAGGAAGGTACTTACCTACTAGACGAATGTAAATATTATTTCTTTACGATTTTGGTTCGGCATCTACATACAATATGACACTCATATTGGTCTTTTTACCTACATATTATTATGTTTCTTACTTTGTATGTCTCATGCATGACATCAATGACATAGATAAGTATATTTTCAAGATCTTTAATTGAATTGTTTTAGGTTTACGTACTTACCTACTTTAAAAATATTAAAATTGACAAGTAGGTGTGTAAAATTAATAAACTAAAATAAAGTTTAATTGGCAATATATTTTGCTATGTCCCCTTTCTGTATGTATGGTAATAATTTTGCGACATTCTTCTTTTGACGGTAGTAGATCCACGCTGGTTTCAGCATGAATGGGCCGGATCGTCCGGGGAAGTACTACCCTCTCATAGAAGATCGACGTAAGAGTAATAGTATCAGTACTACTACGTTTCGTTCGGTGAGTGAGAGTTCCGGAGGTCCAATTTCCCCGCTTTCCTCTTTCCTCACCTCCCTCAATCCCTTCCCCTAACCCCATTCCCAGCTGCCATAGTTGAGGCCACCATACCAGCAGTTTAAGACGATAGCTTTTGGTATGGTGCCACCACTTCTGGATTCCACTGACTGCTTACCATCAGGCGGGGTGGAGTCACTTTGGTAGACTAATATAAAAAAAAAATATTAATAAATCAGATACTACTTACATATTTTTATAAACAAGTTAAAGATAGTTAAATCTAATTTCTTCATGAAATAACCGGATCCTCCCCCTCAAAAAATAACGACATAAAGTAGAAGTAGGTGTCGTTTTTGTGAGTACCAGAAGTCAAATCTTGGCAGTTAGCGGACCCAGAGGAGAGGGAAGGCAAGGGGCTCATCAAACGCATTTGCATGTCCATAAAAAAAAGTTTAGTCCTTGTAGTGTTTACCTTGATAAAATCTACCTCGACGGGGTCAAGCCCTCTCCCCTCTCCCAAACCAAAATCCTGGATCCCCTTTAGTATCCTCCCATTGAATCCCCTCCCTTATATCTATCGCCTTCACGGTTGATAATGCTGCTGGATTCATAACAACACTAACCACAACCATGTGGTTGTTGTCGTATTCGTCTTTATGATTCAGGATTCAGGAGCACTCGATTGAAATGTCTCACATTATATACCTGCTAGTTTTCCGCGACGCAGTTTTACCCGCGTCTTTACTTACTGTTCTGCTCCCTCGCCAGTAACGTGATGTTACAGAGCCTATAACGTTCCTCAAGAACTGAGCTATCATACGCAAAAAGAATTATTCAAATCCGATTGGTAGTTCCAGAGATTAGTGCGTTCAAACAAACAAACAAACAAACAAACTCTTACGCTTTATATACTATAGTATAGATAGTATAGATAAGGCCTATAAGTACTTATGAGTTCCTGTTCTTCCACTTTGGCGAGAAACTTTAAGAATGTCAATGTCATTAGTAGCGATAAATATTGTTTTGGAACAGTTTTATTATTTGAAACTAGTGAAACAGGCTGTACTCGTTTCTGATCAGATTATTTTAATTTCTTGCGTAAAATACCTACCTACTACACAGTACGAACAACTGATGTAACCGATTAGTATATTATGTACTATTCGTCTCACTAATTCAAAAGACAATTATATTATAAGTAGGTATGTAAGCATTAGGCATATTATTTTTACCACTAAGCAATGTTAAAAATCCAGACCCCATTGACCAAACCCGGTCAAGTTGTTTTCTTGAATCGTCTTCTGATTTTGAATGTGTGGGTGTGTTTTTGTTTTGATATTCTATTTATATTGCTATGTTCTGCGTAGGTGACATTAATATAGAACACTAGTTATGATGACCTTTCTGATATTGAAAGAATGTGTGTGACGGTTAGTGTTTGTTTATGGACATATCACCGCCATTTATTTCGCCTCAAGAATCTCCTTTTTACGGCAATAACAAATGCAAAATATAGGTAGATATAGACAATCAATTTTTAATTTTGTGTACGTAGCGTCACGACTTTTTCATAATAATATTATGTAGGTACTAGCTGTTGCCCGTAGCCGTGCCTGCGTGAATGTCGGTTTTATCGCATTTTCCATACAAACTTTCATCTGAATTTCAACCCCTTTATGCCATGTTTTCGCTTTAAAAGATAGCCTATGTTGTTCCCCAAAGTTTATTTTATCTCTGTAACAAATTACTTTAAAATCGGTTTAGTGGTTTAGCCGTAAAAGCGTAACACACAGACAGACAGACAGACAGAGCTCGGTACTTTCGCATTTATAATATTAGTAGGGATAACCACCTACCTTCTGATAATTTTAGTTTTTTTTGTCGACCACTAGAAGCGCTCTACTTACTTTGTTTTCTAGCAACACATTTTGGAGTAGACCAAAACCCGATTAAATAGGCCTTTTTAATAGAATATATGGATACCGTTATGGTACAGGATTATGTCTAGATTCCTGGACCGTACGTTACAGTCGTGGGTTCGAATCCGGGCAAATGTCAAAGACGAAACGGCATGTCATCATGTCAATTTCGAGACAAAAAAATTTCCCTCCGGATCAGTAGTACTAATTCTATAAATAGGGTTTGTTTTCTGTGTGGGTCTGTACTTTAGTTTGCACTTTTGCACAACTCGCTGTCACATTATTTTAAAGATGAATGAGTCGATATAAAAAATCGTTATCTGTGGACGCGTCGCCAGCGCTTCCGCGCTTTTTCCTGCCTTAATGCAAATCTGTCCTTCTGCTAATCTGGAATTTAGCTATTCCAGTTTCTGTCCTTATTTTTTATATGATCCCGGAATCGAATCCAAAACGTACCTACCTATACCTAGTATACTTACTCCACTTTTGGTAAGCTAATGTGTAAGAAATATGGCACACCGTTGACATTTGATACTAGCACGAGATACACACGACGCCGAAACTTTAGTGCGGTCAACTGATCTACCTACTTAGCTTACCGTAACATTACGCTGCGGCTTTGTATCGAATTACAGTAGGTTTATTAGTTCCTTTCTAATTAAATTGAGGAAAACCATTGATACTGTCCACTGAAGTAAAATTATCGGGGCATTTATTTTATGTACCTGGGCAATGGCTAGTGACTATAGTACTATGGGCTAGGCACAATATGCCACAGGACAATAAGTCCTACGGTATATGCCTGACTGAATAGACTAATTGTCTACTATATACATATAAGGAGCTAGAGTGGAGACCGTGACTCAGCAAACATAAGGTAAAACGTCCTCTAGCCAGGACAGGCAACCTGAAAAAGATTGCGGGTAAAGACTAGGCCAATATCCAAAAAAAGCCATAACACTCGGTCCTTTGCTTTCCGCATCCAGTCAAACTCGCAACCTTTTTCAGGTCGTCTATCCACCTGGCTGGACATTTAGTACTTTATAAATAAAAAAACATGTTTCCTTAATATAATATATTTATTTATTCACTATACCTTATACAAAAAAAAACACCTTAATTACTACTTAGAACTACAATAATGTTTATTCGTAATATTATATATTCTCTCTTTAATTCACCATTTTAAAAACGTATAAATTTGCACGTGTAAAATGGATCAAAGAAATAAAACGCGGTAAGAAACGATAGAAGCTTCGATACGTTTGTTCAAACGGTTTGTTATAACTAATCTACCTCATGCCTATGAATATAAGGTATAAAATCATACAATTTGAGCTTAGTGAGATTTTATCATAAGGGTCCAAAATGCTCGCGAATACGTAACACTCCAAGCCAGCCTATGTATACTACTTCATTACCAAATCTATTGCAGTGAGGATGTTTAGAAAAAATTTCGCCACCAGTTGGCGCCACAAAAAGCGCTTGACAGCTAGACCTGAAGCATCGGTGCTGCCCCCTCATGGGTGTCATTTTAGAAAACCCTCTCAGCAATTTACTTTTGTCTATAAGCACGTGAATTATCCATTTTGTAAATTAAACATTAAAATTGCCGAAATGAACTCTGAAAATATTTGTTTTGATAGCGCTGTCAAAACGGAAAACCCTTTACGAAAGTGGCGCCAACTGGTGGCGAAAATTTTTCTAACAACCTCGTTGGTTGCATAGGTAATATAACTCGTTTTAATGTTTTATTTAGTAATGACACAGCAATAGCAAATTTAAATATAAAATTATTACCGGCAGAATATCAAAATATAATACGAACCTAATAGATTCCGCTCACAAAACTAGACCTTGAAATAATCATATCGCAACTTTTACATACCGCACATCTTACTCACTACAATTGTTGGTAGCTCTAGCGATTCAGAACAATTAAATGTGAAGATGTTCACACATAAAAGTAGCAAAGTCGCAATTTAGTGTTATATTTTCGTAGTTTTTAGTTTTTATCAGTTATTCAAAGCTATATTTTAAAAATATTATCAGAACACTTTAGAAGTGAAAGCTGTTTATAATAAATAATATAATAATAAATTAAGAGTTTATTGTTTTCTCTCACATAGAAAAGATACGTACAGCGGTAAAAATACAATAGTTGGTGAATACATGTAATAAAACAATCGGGGACGGCTCTACAATCCCCAATAAATAGGCCCCAGGTAGAAGATCCCAATGTACTCCCACCGTTCGCAAAATAAGCGAACGGGAAGAGAGGGAGCGATCTAATCCCCAGGATCCATTTGGAGATTGCAAAGCGTGCCCTTACACTGTGTACAAATACATGAGATTTAGTCTCATGTATTTGTACATATGTATAAAGTAAGTAACTATAATGCTTATAATTATATACAAATAATATATTGGAAACTGCCATGGCTTTATTTTCATAGTAAAAATCTAAAAGTAAAAGATGATCAAAATTCAAAACCACGAAAATATGACACAACATTGCAACGTTGCCACTCTTATGTGTGAACGAAAGCTGTAAACGCAACTTAAGATTCAAATGTATTATTTGCATTTATATACATTTGAATCTTAAGTTGCGTTATTTTCATAGTAAAATAACTGTAGAAGAAGAACTGTAAACAGAAGAACTGTAAACGCAATGATTTCTTACTTTTTATACACAGCTTTCACCTAATTCTAGCATATAGACAGAACATATTTTTAAAATATAGCCTCTCACTCATGACGCGTAAACGCTCTTAATGCGGTATCTAATAAGAGGCAATTTATGACGAGGAACCAATCAAACTAGTATAAGTATTAAAAACTCATATTACTAGGCATTGAGGATACGTCTTCAGACGGACTCTGGCTAGAACTGAACGAACTAAGCGTCTCTCGAGTTTCATCTTTGATCTTCAAATGTTCTGTACTCGAAGGAGGTCGGGGTGGTAACGAACGATCCTTATCTTTGTGTTCCTTTAATTTGTCTTTATTGCTATGCTTGTGCTTATGTTTATGCTTGTGCTTTTTCTTTTCCTTCTTCTTTTTCTTTGCCTGTGAAAGATAACATACGTTATATTGTTTTATATACTAATACTATTATATAAAGCGAAAAAGTTTGTTTAAACGCGCTAATCTCTGGAACTACCCGTCAGATTTGAAAAATTCTTTCTACGTATGATATCCCAGTTCTTAAAGAAGGTTATAGGCAATTACCATTACGCTACTGGCGACGGGAGCAGAGCAGTAACCAAAGACGCGGGTGAAATCGCGGTGCGGGAAGGTAGTATACTAATACAAGAAACAAGCCAAATGGCGACGCTTGGTAAGGAGCGTTATTCGTGTGATCCCACCCATAACCATTACCACTCTGCCAAGAGTGCACGACTGAGAAATATACAAGAAACAAAGAATTTATATGTTTGAATGGTATCAACAATGAAGTATACACAATCTCAGTTATAAATTTTAATTCAACCGAATGCAAATAAACACATGAGAAGGCGACTTATAATTATTTAACACAATACATACTATAGCGTTCTATAAGACTCGACAATGATGGCGAATACGCGTACAGTTAGCGTCAAATAGTTAAGTGACACTGAGGGTATTCAATTATAGAGACGCAACGAAAAAGTCAATAATATCGGTACAAACAAAGTTTCCTATTCTTATCAACAATGTAGTCACTTAAAAAGTCGAGACAGTTAAAATTTTATAAAGATAGGTTAACTAAGTTAAACTAACTAGACTGTACTATAACGCTAATGGCAAACACTGTGAAATATCTAGCAGTAGCGTTTTCAAGATAAAATGGTGTAATGTAATTAAAAAGTCGAAATGGCCCAGTGGATAAGGCACCCGCTTCGTAAACATGAGGTAGTGGGTTCGAATTCGGGCAAGTACCAATGTGATTTTTCAAATTAAATGTACTTTTTAAGTTTATCCCGGCAATTTCTGACTGACGGTGAAGGAAAACATCGTGAGAAAACCTGGACTTAAAAGTCTGAAATTGCCAATCCGCCTTGAGCAAGCGTAGTGGGTAATGCTCATGCCTACTCTATATGAGAAGAGGCCTTTTCCCTGCAGTGGGACAGTATAAAGGTTGGCATTATTATTATTATTATTAATTTATTAAGTACCTTAGGAGCTCCCATATCGTCTTTGTCGTGACGGAACATGCCAGGTTCAAATCCAATAGGTCCCGATGTTCCAGGTATCCCGGGCAGCGCTACGGCGTTGTCAGAGTTAAACTCTCGTTTTGAATCGTCCTACAAAAATAAACAGGTTTAAGACACTTAAATCGTAATCAGACGATTTTACTCTAAATACTAAAAAAGATAATAATAATTTTAATACTAAATAGACTATAATATTTATATACTTTTTATATTATACATAAAACATCCAGACCAATGCAATAGTTATGTTCCTGCACACAAATATTTGCACTGAGCGGGAATCGAACTCGCGGCCTTTGCCGGATGTCAATTGTGTACGGACTACCACAGTCCGTACACAATTGACATCCTCCAACCACAGAGGTAGTCAATCATTTATACAATCGTTTGTGTAAAAAAAAATGCTGAAAATAAAATTGGATTACGCAAATATTTGCCTCGTCTTAAATTCTCTATCAAAAGCCGAATATTCAAATTCCTCTGACGCGATAAAGCGATACGTACACTATAAACCCTTATAGGCATATCCGCAGGCATAGTGGTGACATCTATCTTCACGTCTTCCTCCTTGATATTAGACAGAGGTACAGGCAGCAAGTCTTCCATAGGCGTGTCTTTAATTCTGTCCATTGATGGCATAGGCAACGCCGAATCTAAAGAACCTATAGGCTCGTAAGTTACCTAAAATAATAGTACTTTGGTTAAACATGTTTTTGTTTAGTTGTTTAAACGCGCTAATAGTTGAAAATACCAATCGGATTTGAATAACTCTTTTTGCGTATGATGCCCAGTTGTTGAGGAAGGTTAAAGGTTATGTAACATCACGCTACTGGCGACGGGGACGGAGCAACAAGCAAAGATGCGGGTCAAACCAAGCCGCGGGAAGCTAGTTTTGTAATATAAATAAATTATTAAGTTCATATGATTAAGATATAGATTATGATACATTTGTATTAAAAGAGTGGCCTGAGTTTCTTGCCAGTTCTTCTCATGGCTTTACCAGTCCACTTTTGTCAGTGAACTGGCTGTAGGTTAATTGGCTGACATATTTTATTTTTTCATTTAAAAGTGACAGTTATCCCTACAACTACTGATACCAACATGATTACAAATATACAGTGACATTATTTTGACGTAACGTATTTTGAAAACCCAGGGGGCCTACCACCTCTTTTTATAACAGTATTATTTTAATCTTATTTTGTGTTTTGTCTTTTTCTTTTGTACCGCTAAAAACAAGGATAGAGACAAAATAAGGTTATAATAAGATTGCTATCAGAGGTTGTGGTAAGACCCTTGAGGATTAAATCTGTAAGAAATTAATTTCATACGGCAATTTGGCAATTAATATTTGTTATATATAATACTATAATTTTACTAACATCATTAACCTCCTGCTTAATAACTGGCTTTGTTTCAATTTCCATCAATCTTTCTCTTTCCTTCTCTTTCTCTCTTTCTCTTTCCCGCTCTCTTTCCAGCCTCTCTCTTTCTTTATGATGCATTTGCTTCATCATGGCCTGTATTTCGGGTAAGGGCACACATATTGGCCTCTTCAATCCATACAATGTGTAATATAAATCTACGAGATCACATCTAAGTCTTGCGTCGTTTGATAAGTGACAATTAATGTTACTCCAGATTCTGGAAATAGAATAGATATAAATGTATTTAAAATACGAATTTTTCGATTCAAGATATTTGTAAATATCTGAAACATAATTATGTAATTCTATTTTAATTTTAACTATGTATATAATGGCCAGTTGCTCTGCTAAGAAAAAAGAGTTTAACTATGTTATAGAAGTCACAGAAAAAATAACCTAAAGTGTAGTACAATAGAGATGTTAATTTCATGTTTTGTGTCTTTCAGTACCTGTGAACCACAGCTTCAGTATCAAGTCGATGTCTTTGCGCAGGTTCGAAGGGCGGCATGTTGATAAGTAGTCTAGCAAGCCCGTGTCTCACGCCGGGATCCGCATCACTCTCTACCGCTGTTAGTAATGATGATAGGTCCTCTGGCTTGCCGTCAACACGAACGAAGTCTACAAGACACTCGAAAGCCGCAAGTCTGACATCTGAATTTAATGTTATTTTTTTTAATTAGTTTACATTATACAGCTTCATATTTTGCAATAAAATTTGTATTTTATTAAAACTAAAAATTTATTTTTAAAATATGACTCGATGGAAATAGTCATTAAGTTGTAGCAAGAGTAGCAATAACATGTCTATAGAAGTCATCTAAAACAAGATTGCGCCTGATGGCAAACTAAATGATCAGATGTATTTTTTGTATTGCCAGCTTAAAAATATAATGACAAATATAAAATTATTCTGATCAAGTAATCCACATCGAACAGTACTAGGACGGAAATACTATAATACTAGGCCATAATATTTGTTAATATAACGTACTTGTAGACGAATATTGGAATACATAGTCTTTCTTGACAATACTATTCTTATTTGACTTGTATACTACAGTACTGTTTAAAATAGTATTCAAGCAATAAAATTTCAATAATGCGTACTACTACTTACCAATATACTGTCCATACTGTGCATAAGCTCTGAATATCATCGGTGTACTAGGCAGATGGCCACACTGCTGTAATCGACGAATAGCACGTAGACAACTGACGGTAACTGTGTTTTTATAACATGGCAACACCTTTTCTAAATTTAACACTCGAGTGATCTCCTCTAACACTAATCTTGTGTCAGCTGATAATGAGTCCGCAGTTATTGGTGCACCCTAAAATGATTAATAAGAACAATTATGGGCTACGCAGACCGGAGCGGAATGGCAGAGCATTCATTTTTTACCAAAGGACATTTAAACTTATCTAGTAGGAATACAACATAAATGCCAATATTTCAAATTGATTTCGTGGCATAGAAAAGGATTTTTTGACACGGCATGAACGCAATTTAAAACATAGGAATTTATGTCGTATTTCTACGTCTAATAAGAAAGAAAGAAAGAAGGAAAATTTATTTAATTCGTCACAGGGGCACAGAAGATGATTTACAGAATTACCTACATTTTATACAAAACAAAACATACACAGTAAGAATAAACAATAAAAAAACAAAAAACAATAAAAAATAAAAAAAATAATGTCAATCTAAACTTAGAAAGTAGGTATTATGTCTTCAAAAAAGCACATTGTTATTGAAAGTCCCTTCACTAGACCATAACGACTTAAAAAAACAAATAAAATCATATACTTACAGGTTGTAGTACAGATATGACTGGTGTTATAGTGGCGGCTAACGCGTCCACTAACGCAGCCTTGTAATAATTGTCCGAGAAATGATTTTTAGAGTTGTCATTGTACTTGAACAGATCTAGAAGGAACCGCACTACTTCGGGCGGACAGATACCGTGTATGTTGCGCAATCCTAAAGCAACAATAAAACAAAATTATATAAAGAGTTGATATTCAAATTTGAATGTTTCATACATAGAAATAGAATTTAAATTTATATGTTTTTACTATATCGCAGATGCGCCTTCCAGTCGCTTTGAGAAAGTTTTCGATTTTTGGCGTTTGATGCCATTTTGCACTTTGCGAGTATCTAAATAAGGATCAAAATGGCATCAAAAAACAAAATGTGATTAAAATAGCCTATACACATAGTTTAGTTATCTAAACACTAGCTGTTGCCCGCAGCTCCATCCGCGTGAATGTCGGTTATATAGCATATTAATATATTATTTATATATTGACTATTTTATATAAACTTTAATCACCTTATTCAACCCCTTCTGAGCCATTTTTCGCGACAAAATATAGCCCATGTTGTTCCCCATGATATAGTATATCTATATCAAATTTCATCAAAATCGGTTCAGTGGTTTGGGCGTAAAAGCGTTAAAGACAGACAGAGTTACTTTCACATTTATAGTATTAGTATGAATTGCAAAAACGCTAAAAAACACTACCACGAATTGCCGACTTGTAAGAAGAGAATTATGAAAGCTAAGAATCAGATTTTACCTTTTTAAATATATATTTAAATTTATTTTTTTAAGACTAACTATTGTAGTAGTTTTCTATAATACTGTTTATAGTTGAATACTGATATCTAGCAAGCTGAAAGTCGATCTCAAAATACAGTTACATAATTTACTAAAATATAAATAAATAAATAATTCTTTACCTGCCATAGCCACGGGTATAGTTTTCTGCAAGAAGTAATGTTGTAGATTGTCAAAGTTGTTCTGTTTGATGATATGAGGTGCCGCGAACGAGCCGAACATCTTGCGGAAAATCGTATGCATGGCTGGTGGACCTGCCCATGAGCTTATCATAGCGTTCGCTACCTATGATATAATAATTATAGATTTTAAGTCATTGTGTTGAGGGTATTTTATTCAAATCTCATAGAAGATCGATGTAAGAATATTAGTTTTCATGCTGAGAGCGCCGGCATACCCTCTTGGTCATCTTCCTTTTCCCTTTTCCTTTCTCATTCCTTCTCCGTGGTCGGCAACGGCTTGGTTGTGTTTTCTAAGCATTATTACTATTGCGATGCTTGGAAAATACAGTCATCTCTATAGGTTACGGTTACCACTTACCATCAGGTCGTACGCTTGTTTGCCACCAGTTGTATAAAAAAAATAGCTACGAACAATCTCGAACTACATAAAATTAGCTTGATCTTAAAATGATAATGACTAATACATTTTAGATCTAAGTTCAAAAGTACATGTCTGAATTTAGTAATCTCACTACTATCAGGCAATTCCAAAGATTTTTAAATTCAGATGTTGGAAATTATTAACGGATCAAAAGCGACACAAGTCGCAAGTGACCGAGTCTCAGAGAATTCCATCAAGGAGACAAAACCGCATTCAGAAAGAATCTCGTAAGTCATAAATATATTTTGATGTATCAAACAGCGACTAATGTTAATTTTTTTATTTTATTGCCGACAGATGCAGGCGAGCGAACAGCCCACGTGATGGTAAGTAGTAACTGTCGCTCATGAACGTCTCAGAGTCTCTGGGATTTCTCCTGCTAATGTCACGCTGCCTACCGTGAAGGTAGTTGGGGTAGGTGAAGGGATAAAGATAGGTGAGGAAAAAAGGAAAGGGGGAAATTGGACCTTCGGCACTCTCACTCACCACACGATACGCAGTAGCATGGATACTACTACTCTTACATCGATCTTCTATGAGAGGGTAGTACTTCCTTGGTCGATCCGACCAATTCATGCTGAAACAAGCGTGGATCTACTACCATAAATACTACATATTCATTTATAGTGATTTATTTACTTATTCGTTTATTTTTTATCAAAAGCAAAACAAAATTGATCATGTTTCGCCTGTAATTGATCGTCGCAAAACTTTTTTAGCAATTTTTCTTTTCACCCAACGGGAGGATAATGTTATTTTTAACTTACAAAAATTGAAACTTACAAAAATTTTAATAATCTGGCGATTAAAAAAGAGTGGCCCGAGTTTCTAGCCAGTTTTTCTCATAGCCCTACTCTCACGACAGCGAATTGACTGTGGGTTAATTGGCTGTAATTTGTAATTTTTAACGTTCATAAATGTTAATTTATTTAACCTAAATGATATAAACATTGATGAATGACAACAAGAGCAAGAGACGGGCTGGGCGAAGAAAGAAATCTTGGTTGCGAAACATCCGGGAGTGGACTGGAATTACCCGATTGAAAGACTGTTCCTCGCACTGGACAGAGACAAATTCAAAGAGCTGACGGCCAACCTTCAATAATGAAGAGGCACGTTAAGAAAAAGAAGAAGAAATAAACATTGATTGATTTCAATTTATTATTATTTTGATTAAAGAAAACAATACAGTAAGTAAATCATTTACCTTAGTCAAACAATGTGCAGCTCTACACCTAATCTTATAATACGTCTGTTCGCTCTCAATAACATCAGTCAACGCTTTCCTTGTAGCGGGCTCTGGATAGTTATGTAAAGCGTCGATAGCTTCACTTTGTGCTGTGACGTCACGCTCGTGACGTAACTGGTACTGCCACTGGTAGTCAGGCTGAGATATCACAGTACTACGCAAGAGTGACATCTCGGGGTCGAGGCGTATCCATAGGACGGGTGAATCGCTGAAATTGTATGTTTCGATGAGCTATTTGTATGTAATTGGCAAAATTTGTGCTCTATCAAATGTCAACAATGTTTGCTTAAAGTGTTTGGCACATAAACACACAAACAAGTTATATTTTATTGGAGTAGTAGAGTAGTTTATTGGAGGCGGTTATTCTTTACTAGGTGTTGCTAGCGGCTTTGCCTGCGTGAATATAGATATCATTATATCGGCCCATTATTACCCCACTGCAGGAAATGGCCTATTCTCATACAGAAAAGGTATGAGCATTGATCGCCACGCTTGCTCAAGGCGGATTGGCGATTTCAGACTTTCTTACAAGTCCAGGTTTCCTCACAATGTTTTCCTTCACCGTCACCGATATAGATATACCAAATAATAATTGGGAAAATAATTACTTATATTACTTCCTGATATTGTAGTTTTCTATGGTTCCATAGATTTTGAGTTTATTCATGACAAACAAACATACTAAAAACTAATAATTCTCTTTATAATATTCGTTTAGATAAGAAGTCATATCTTAACCTTAAATTTCAGAAGTAAGCATTATTATTTAGTTAAATCCAACTCACTCCATAGCAGACAAATCCATATCAACCTCTTCTCCAGTACATAAGGGAATCTTTTTCTTCTTATTTCTTCTACTCTTGCTATGGCATGTGATATCCGCTTTTACAACTGTGTTTTCTATCTGCAGCATATGTTTGAAAGTTCCGTCTAATTCCTGAAGTTGTACTAACAATGGTCCAACGTACTTACGAATACCACGTTCGTGCACACAATCTTGACGGATTTCCAATTCTACAGTATTTCTAAAACATATTATATGATAAAGATTCTAGAAACTACGAGAAATAGTATCGGCTCGAACTATATTCATAAAGCGACAATGTAGCTTTGCGTGTTAAGCTAATTTGAACCTTAACCAAACGACTTAAGGTAAATAATTATTAATTTAACTACGAAAGATTGCAAGAGGTTATAAGCGAATTCATTTATTTGATGATATGATTTTTGATAGACTTTGGTGTCAACTAGAATGTAAGAATGTAAGAAAAGTAGTTGTATAGAAGCGTCTAGAATTACGACAGGAGACACAACCAGCTGTAACAAAAGGGCAGAAGAACTGACTCCTGTAACAAAGGTGACAACCTAGCACAGGAGGAGTGTTTTTATGTCAATAAAATTTAGTATGTCATTTAGCTGGGACCGATAAATCAAAGTAACGTAAATTAATTTTATGGCATAATAATGTTAACTCACCTTTTACGATTAAATACGGACGTAAGTTGGAACTTAGCATGACCACCAGTTCGTACCCATTGATCAACAAAAACCGCCATATCTTTACCAGTTACCGTGAATATGGCTTTAACGAAGAGATTCGTCGACAGTAATAAATGTCCCCATAGACCACTGCCGATTTTAGTATTAGCTGCATTAGTGGCTAATGAAAGCTGTTTATTAAAAACCTGTAGTAAAAGCTCTTGACCAATACGTTGTTCTAACATACGGAGTACGAGATGAGATTTTTTACGCATAATCTGAAAATCAATGGTTAGGTTATTACGATGTTTTAAAGTTGGAACAGATAGCATGCGGGGAGAACGGTGACGGCGTGAGCGGTTGATTTTTTTTTTAATAATAAATAACACCAGCCTTTTTATTGTTCCACTGCAGGGCAAAGGCCTCTTCTCATATAGAGAAGGAATGAGCATTAATCACCACGCTTGCTCAAGGCGGATTGGCAATTTTAGACTTTTAAGTCCATGTTTTCTCACGACGACTGACGGTGAAGGAAAACCCTTCACCGTCAGTCAGAAATGTCCAAGATAAACTTAGAAAGTACATAATGATTTGAAAAATTACATTGGTACTTGCCCGGATTCGAACCCACTACCTCGTGTTTACGAATCGGGTGCCTTATCCACAGGGCCATTTCGATCTTTTATTTTTTATTTTTTTTCTTTTTATTGCGTACAATGGCAGACGAGTCAACAGCCCACATGATGGGAAGTGATAACTGTCGCTCAATGACTTCTACAATACCAGGGAGTCTGCGAAGCTCCTGCCTATCATGATGTCCGTAGGTAGTAGATCCACGCTGATTTCAGCAGGAATGTACTGGATCAATCGGGGAAGTACTACCCTGTCATAGAAGATCGAAGTAAGAGTAGTAGTTTCCGTACTACTGCGTTTCGTTCGGTGAGAGCCTCCGACGCACTCACTTTCCCCCCTTTCTTGTTTCCTCACTTCCCATTCCCTTCTCCTAGCCGCCATAGTGGAGGCCACCAGCAGTTTAAGACGATGGCTTCTGGTATGGTGGCCACCACTTCTGGATTCCACTGACTGCTTACCATCAAGCGGGATGAAATCACTTTGGTAGGCTAATATAAGAAAAAATTAATGCTTTCTTTAAATCTCATTTTAAGAAGGACATGTCATGCACATTACAGCTACTTCATTCGCGTCGCCGTTCCGTCAAATCGCTATCTGTTCCGACCTTTAAAGTTACAAGATAATGAAAAAATAACAAAATCTTTGTAACTTGTTTTCTCTCATTTCCTGTCTTACGGTAAAGCTTTACCTCAATATATCGCGGTGACATGGTCTGAACATTTCGTACAGGGAAATAAAATACATCTTTAGGTTCTACGCGAGCTCCACTCGCTGGCGGCTGCCAAGGATCTAATACTATCCCACCATATTGTTCTTCATAGCCAACAACCTAGAATCAAAGGATGTAATTAAAAACTAACTGCTGCACATCTGATCTTACGAATGAAATTGAAATGGTCGATTCGCAACTGGCGTTACCGACATATCGTAAATTAAAATCGAATCAAAGACAAATATTCGTGTGATCCAGAACTCCGAAAATGTTTATCATCATCAGCATATCAGCTAAAAGACGTCTATTACTGGAAATAGGCCTCCCCTAATTCCACCACCTTGCCGCACTCATCCAATCCAGTTGCCCATAAATTGTGTGTTAGTAAAATGGCTTTTTTGATGAAGATCGACAAATACCTAGTTTTAATTTAAAATTGACTTAGCTCACACAAACAATTTCAAAAATGAATCAATTTGGAGTGACCTTAAGAAAGATAATTATTTATAATTTCTCTTACCTCTTGTAATTCTTGATGTGTCCAATACCTGTACTCATTATTTCCAAAACATTTCTTTGAATACAATCCACACAAATAATCCGGTATTCCTTTAGCAAGCCACAGATCAGACCAATTCTGCATAGTGATGAAACACCCGAAGAATTGCTCAGCGACTGCTTGGGCCATTGCTTTACGGCTTATGTATGTTTGGTCTATGATAGCTATGGAGTGTAAAAGATGTGTACTCATGATAGACATTGTTGTGTATGCTGTTGCGTCGTCTTCAACCTGAAAACAGTTATGAAATTTTGTGATACCTGCCATTTTATTATATCCATTCACTGTCATTTATTTTTACTTAAACTTCATAAAGCTGTCTGCTCACTATATCATACCATACCATAATCCTGCTATGAACATATCAGCATCGGAAAGCAATACAGTACGCTCTACTATGCCCGATATACTCGCTGATAATTATGGACACTCTGGCACGCGATAGTGCTGCTCGGTGACGGAACGGTCTAGCGGGCGTAATCTAATACTTTTGAGCGCAAAGAGTATTTTTGTTTTGCCGGTCACGTTCTTATTCAATCATAGTAAGATACGTTGTAGTGGGCAGAGCCCTTTAGTCTTAAGACGTCAACTGCAAGACACAGGCGTCTCCTAAAGAGAGGTGTTTGCCATGATCACGATGCTAGGTAGGGTAGATTGGTAACTATAGTGAAATTCTCCAAAACACCGATAATACTGCTACTTGTTAGCTTGCCTAGCAGGCAGAATGTATAGACAGTCTGTCAATTATCTCGATAAGATCGACATCATCAACAGACTCTGTCTATCCTTCTCTATCAGTCCTTATCCTTCCTCTCTCATAATTTTTTCCTACTTTTTCTGTTTCTGCAATACTTTAAGAACACATTCCACAGTCGATACATTTCATTAGTTATTACTTACAGTTAAATGAACTCTATACATAATTGCCACTGAAGTTGTATAAAAAGGTTCAAAAATTTAATATTACACATACAATACTAACCTCATCAACAAACACCTGCTTATAGCAAGGATAAGGGTACCTAGTTGAGAGTGTCTCTTCATAAAACTCAAACGCTTCATGTACATATCTTACTGTGTTCTTCAATGTCGCCATTAAATGCGGCAGACAGTAATGTGTCACTTCATTCATGTGTGGATCTACATATGTTTCAAATGGTCTGGAAATTAAATATACCAAAATATATGAATACAATGTAAATATATATACATTCAAAATGTATAAATACAGTTAATATAACATCTCACTGTTAAACTGTGTTGGCATATTTTACTGTTTGCTATTAAAATCTTAATAGGTACGCAAACATTATTTTATCATCTAATGTTGTTAAATGTAACATTTAGTCCATCTAGCCTAAAATTTCATGTAAACAATTAATCAGAAACAACACAACTGGACAATAAGTTCACTTATTTCTACTTGAGAATGACAAGATTTTTTAAACAGACTAATTTTCAAGTTTCAAATTTCAAGTTTCAAAAAATAAGGATTACTCACCCAATAGCTAATGCAATATTAGGTGCACACGCCGGAGTATTAACGAGGTAGTGAAATGTTTTTCTTCTATGATCAGGAGTGTATATAACATCAACTAGCTCTCCACATGACACAGCTGTTAGACTCTCATCAACAGTAAACTCTAACTTCCAAGTGCATGGCTCTGCAAAACTATCTACACAAGGAAACCAAAGTCTTGCTGAGTGTCCATATGTAAACATGTGAGCTGATTTCTGGAACATAAAATAAAATAAAAGAGTAAATTACAATTTTATGTTAGTAAGTATATCTTTTTTGTATGTATTTTCTCTGTGCAATAAAATAAAATAAAAAAGAAATTCAATACTCCAATAAGACCTTGTAATAGAGTTGAAAAGCTATAATTTAGTAATACTATGTCTTACTAATGAATAGTTTAATGAATTAATAAGCTCAAATACACACAACTTACCTTACTTTAGCTGTGTGTTGTGTGACTTTACTTAGCAACAAAATTTAATGATGAAACAATTACCTCAACTAAAGAACCTTCCCCTTCAGGAACAACAAAGTGCATTCCTCCTTGAGGGGACTCAAGAGAGAACTCAATACCAATTCTGAGACCTCTGCCTTCCCCAACCAAATGAGCAGCTTCCTCTGGTATCTGTATGTGGAGTTCACCTGAATTGTGATCAGGATCTATTTTCTGAGCAGCCGCTAAGTGATATTGGGAGAAAACATCCAGAGATCGCCTGAAAGAACATAAATTAGCATCTATTATCATATCTGCAACTTTAGTTCATTCAAATATACCTATTTAAATGTTGATGATTAATTGATTACTTCATAAAAGGCAATTATTCGCAAGATTACTTTGACAGTAATAATTCTCTATTAATATAATAGTATTTGAATTATCAATGTAGGTATGTACCTCTGCAGAAATTGTTTTAATTTAGGCTTATATTCAGATTGGATTTTTTATAGGTAATCTTATTGTAAATGCATTCTCAATAAACAAATAAATTACATCTCATTGCTACTTACGTATTTGGATCAGCCTGACAAATATCCAAAAATGGGTCAAAGTACTGAAAGTTGGCTTCATATTGATCATTTAGACACACTCGATATATACGACACTGCTTTCCATTAAGCCGAATGTAACGTAGATTATCTTTTAGCGGCACAATCGTCAGTTCCACAAATCCCTACGAATTGATATAAGATTAAATTTAAAATTGTATTGTGATTACATTAATAACCTAAAACAATTTAATGAGTTACTTACAATGACGCTCCGACGCTCAAAACTAATCCCAGTCAAGCTAAGAATTTGGTGAGCTGTAAATAACAAGATTCATATAAGTTATAACATTTCTTTCATCAGTTTTTATACCGTAAAATTTATTATAAAGATACTTATAATTTGAATGGGCGACAGTTGTCGCCTGTTCGTTCTTTCTTCATTTCAAGATGTTATTTTTCATCGTTGCTCTAAAAACTATGAATAATGTATACAAGTAGGTAACTACTATATTATTAACATTATTTAAAAACTGTAATTCAACACAACCACAATCGAAATGAGTAGAATCAAAACAGTGAGAATTTGATACAATTTGCTTTAGCAACACCTACGATGACATTTCATGACAGTTTTTAAATGACATACAAACCCAAAGAGAATACCACAGACAACCATACACACTGTTTCCGAACGTCTTATTACTCTTAGTCTTGGAATGTGAATTACCTGCGCCTCTGAGTAGCGCTTCTAAAAGGTCCCACCTTAGAGTACAATATCTAAACTGGGTCCCGCCACTTTGACGTCAAAGTGAAGGGGATGTCTTGATATATTTATTTTTACCCTAGTTAGAGTTAGAAGTACAAATGTCTTGTTTAGGGTACAAATAGAACAAGTAGTACAATTAACACTTTAATGTGTTACATTTTATATTGATGATTAAATTGATGGACCTGGTCCCACCATCTTGACGCTACAAAAAATGTCAACATAAAATGAATCACCTACTTACATTTTACTGATTATTTTCTTTTCCCATTGTTATAAATAATTGAAATAACTACAATTAAACCAAGTTGGAATCACTTTAATTTAAAGGTACTTCGGTTTTTGTTCGTCAAAAAGCGGATAAATAATACCCAACGTCTTTTTTTTTGCAATAAATTCACCCGCTTAGAAAAAAGCCACTTATCTAGTGTTACATGTTAGCAAAAATATTATACTTCGAAAATCATCTCTAGAACTGTCAAAATAAGAAAGAGAAGAAATGAATGAGGAGATCCATTGCGATACTACGGATATTGGTGGATTATTGTAAAATTCGTAGCCTTTGGTTAATGTGTGTACACATTTTGTGATTTGTATGAAAGTTGATTGTTTAATTGTAAAGAAAAACTTTTTCATGTTTATTTTCGGCTATAATTATCAAAATGTGGGATTCACCATACTTGACTTGTTTGTTTCTGTATATATTTTCTCTCCAAATTATTGTCAGTAATTCGCGCACATCTAATGTGTGGAAATTGAACCCGGAAGAAGACCAAATTGTTGACGGTAGCACATTGTCTCAGGTCAGTCAGAATTCTATTATTATATCCGTAAACATTTATATAATCAATGCACTAGATTTTCTAAGACATAGATACTTAATACTTACCTATTTACCTTTCGTTTTGTAATTCTATACGTTATTAAAGTATCGTGTTTACCTTGAATTTATAATAAATCCTTAATCGTGTTTAATGAGAGGAAACTTGAGAAATGTTAACTGTAATATGGTTAATTGTATGTTGTTCATGTGTACCTTCTGTTTTAGGATGAGTCTGATAAACCAAGAATGGGTGAAGATGACCCAGTTTTCAATATAATAACATCAACTGTGTATTATGGAAACACATGGACTAAACATGGTTTTGATATGTTTTGCACTGACTGCCAAATATATGAACAACAGAGGTAAATAATGATGTTTTATTTTTATTTACATTTGTAATAAACATGAAAAAAGATCTGAAATATTAGGTTTCTAAATTTAATAAAACCAGGAACATAATTTATTTTAAAGTGATTTGTGCTCTGTAAGTTGTTTGTGTGCAAAAAGTCGCTTTTTATATTTTTATAAGGTACTCTCTAGGCACAGCTTATACTGTGTAGCTACTGTGAAATGCAGCAACTGCAGGAAATCAATTAAATTACTGTAGACTGTACTGTATACTAACTAAAGAATATTAATTGTAAATTCTTTTGAAACCTATTGTACACATAACTCAGAAAATACTTTTATTACAAATAATTATATGAATATATTTACCAATATAATTGAGTTTGTGTTGTATAATATTGAGAAACATGCATTATGTATAAATACTTAATGTAGCTGTGTTGGCAATGCCTATTTTTTAAATTTAATAATAAAAAAGTAATGTAATAGTCAGCTAGAACTAACAAACATTTTGTGTTTTTAAACAAGTGTCCATTTTTTATGTGTTGTTTGATATTATTTTATTATAGCAAAAGTGCCTGTTATGCCCATATTATTATGGGTTATTTAAAGGTGTCTATCAGAGAAAGAACATAATTTTAAACAAAAAACAAACTGGAAGTAAACTAAAAAGTTAAAAATAAGTTTACTTAGCCGAAAGTTATTCGTATTTTGATTTAGTTAATCAGAAATTATTAAATAAGTATTTTATAATTTTGAAGTTGGTGCCAAGTAAAACAATAACTAGGTACCTATAGGTATTATCAATCTCAATGTGCTATTGTAGTAAGTAAGGCTCTTATAGTATTTGCTTGGCACCAACTTATATATTGAACCGTATGAAGTAAGCCCAACCTGACTGCTGTTAAGGAATTCCCTCAACTGTCTATGGTCACCTGTAATGGCACTTAAAACCCATATGGGTGCAAAGTTCTCATCGTTAAAAATGATTTAAGTCCAAACACCAAGTAATTGCTGTAAATCGTTGGCGAGTTCCCTTGACTGTCTTTGGGCTCCATCATCAGATCGTTTCCAAACCTAATGAAATACTTAATGACAAAAGTAACAAATGCACTAGTCACCAGTACGATTTTCGAAAGTTCCTTCGATTTCCCTGGGATACCATCATCAGATCCTGGTTTCCTTATAATGGTACCACACTTGGGATATCTACTTTCCAACAAAAAAAGAATCATAGAAATCGGTTCATAAACGACGACGTTATTGACGTACACACAAAAAAAATATATATATATGGTCGAATTGAGAAACCTCCTCCTTTTTTTGAAGTCGGTTAAAACGAAAAAATTACGAAGATTACAATGCTTTACTTTGGCACATGTGGTATTTATTTTAGCAAGTAGCAGTTACCACATGCTATTTTTAATATTTTGACCTTAAGTATTCAGTGAAATGTTTGACAAACATTTCTTTGGATACCTACTATGACCATAAACAGTAGAATATTTTAATACTAGTTTACTAGTAGTACTAACATTTTGTGAGGACACCTATACTTAAACATTAATACACAATAAATAACAAGTATTTAAGTGCCGCCATTATAATCTTAATATTTACTAAAATATTTCAGTTAATTTTAGTAGACATTTCTAATATGTCATGAAGAGGCACTAGTATATTTTCACTGCACTTCAATTGTACTAATTTTATATAAATCTGAGGTAATCTTCATTATCATCATATCAGCCAAAAGGCGTCTACTGCTGGACATAGGGGCCTCCAATATTCGCTACCTTTGCCGATCGTGTGCCGCCCTCATCTATCGGTTTATCAAAGGCAGTTTTAAGATTTTATAATAGTCATTATTAACTCAGTCTTAGCACATAGTTTTCCAACTGGATGCTCAGCTCACGTAATTAATATCATGTAGTATTAAAGTTAATCAAAATTTCAGGGCTGGTGTTGAGAACAGTGATGAGACTACACCAGCAGAGGTCAATGGCGACGTGGATGACGAGTACTTAGATTGTGGCAAAGCTGTTAATTTTACATACTATGACAACTTGGTTGGTGTAGCCCGGCGTCATAGACATCCAAATGTGCCTGAGCCACAGGTAAGCAATTACCCTTCATTTTTTTATGTTTGAAATGACAAATAAGTATAACTCGACGGACTCTGTAGTGCAGTGGGAGCGCAAGCTAGTGCTGTGCACGAGGTTATGGGGTTTGATCCCAACACACAACAAAACTTTATAATATTTGTTCTGAGTCTGGGTGCACTTTGTGTCCATTAATCGTATATTTGTAGTCTCCCGCGACACAAGCTTGTTCCCTATTGTCGGAATTGTCTTAAATTAAAAGTAAATAAAATCGCTTGCGTGAAAATACTTGCTTTACCTTATGGTAGTGTCAATGATTTGTCGCCGACCCTGAGCGGTTAGTTAGTCATATTATTTCTTTTATTGTTATTGTATTAGTTAATATATTTTTCCTCATAGGTGTCCCTTATATTCCCAAAGAAGAAATCGAATGGTTTATCACCGTCAGAAATAAATGGATTTGAGAAACGACTGAAAAAAGCAAAGAGGGAAAAACCAAAATCAGTCCAACTTTATAACCAAATTGGCAATTTCTGGAGGATCAAGGGTGACACAAGACAGTCAATCGAGTGCTTTAGACGCGCACTAGCTGTCTCACCTTATAATGCAGAAGTGAGTAACTATTTAAATGACTACACATTTTTCAATTTACAGCAATTAAATAATGTTTCTTCCTTATACTTGCAAGTAGATATTTGTTGACAACATTTTATTCTAGTCTTATTAATCGCAATACACAATTATATTACAATAATACAAAATGTTATGTTAAAAAAATAAAACTGCTAGCTGCTATAAAAATCAAGAATATGTTTCTATAGTCCACTTGTCAACTGATCGGTTCTCTGTTGTTGCAACAGTCGGCGGCTTTTAGCTACTGTTTTATGGCGAGAACAAAGTAACTGCATTCTTTGGCAAAAACTGACTAGCGAATATCTAAGGATATTCGATAGTTAATCCAGCATTTCGGATTTTAAAGAAAAAAATTTCGAGTGCTGAATGCTATAGAACTCGAAATCGATATTATGCTGCTGCTATTTTTACCGAGAGATAGGTTCGTGCAAGCGATAGGACAGTAGCTCTGGTAACTGAATAACTGATAAGTAATTATGAACATTATGACCAACTATCGCTCGTGTCTAGTTAATTACTTTGCCGCTAACATTAGTAATAAAATGTGTGCAGTTATCATACTAATCATCGTAAACAGAGTGGTTGCAAACAAAGATACAGTTTCATTATTTAAATTTCACAGCATAATAAATTAAAATAAGCAGTTTTTGTACACAATACAAATTTCGTTTATTTTCTCCACTAACATTCTTATTCATTGATAGATAAGAATATTGTTTGAACATATATATTAATGAGAATTTGTATGATACGCCTACTATACCTACCTGATGCGTGTGAGTCTATGTTTTTATCGAAGTGGTGTCACAATAGAAAGTTGTAAAAATATACGCTAAGTGATAACATGTAGGTATGAGCTCTTTTATTTGGTTGCAATCTAGAGATTTAATGAGAAAATTGAACAGGCATGATTAAAGAGGGCTAGGACCACAACGCTACCCTGTGGAACCCCTAAAGCGATAGTAAGTACCTAAGATCACCCTTGAAAATGTTTGGTGAAATAAATCGGCTCCAATTTCAGTTGTTAATGTCTAACATTAATCAATCATTATTTCTCAATTTAATTTCATACTTTAAAAAGTTGAATTACGAATCTCTTACAATTATTCTGATGACCATACCTTTAACTGTTCGGCAAGCTTTAGACATCTAGTTCTTAAACAGTAAACAGTATAAAGTCATCAAACTTTCTCGACCCAAATTTAGTTTTGTAAATATTATGTGACCTCGTATATAATATATTTAAATGACTTGATCAGCCAGACCTGAATTTAATACATTCGAAATGCTAATTACATAAATACCTATGTAGATACGTACAGAACAAGTTTTATTAAATAATAAATAGGTAGGTATTATCCAGCTCGAATATCAAAACAATGTCATTTATATTAATATTTTGATTATCAGATGTGGCGATCTATCACTCTAGAAATGACTTATGTTTGAAAAAGCTCATGAGTATGTAGTATTGAGTTCTGGCTGGTGACTGGCCCATTCTAGTGTTCCTGTGGAAACTAAACGTTAGCCGTTAGCTGTGGGGCAAAGCTTCATATCCAAGCAACAGTTTCAGAATCTGAACTGACGAATTTAGTCTCGAATAGTAAATCATAAGCCAATCAATACCAAGAATCCGAATTCGTAAACCATGTTAGGTCTGAGAAAACTACAAAATATTCAGTCTTCCAATGGTTACCATTAAATTTAATTTGAAATAAACCTGTTTTGCACTCTCTCTAATCATAATATTATAGGTGCTCCTCAACCTTGCACGGGTATTATTCACCCTGCAGTATCTGGACGACGCGATCTATTTGACGCGACGGTCATTGGAAGTGCAGCCGCCGGATCGCAGTGCTTGGCAACAGTACTTTACTCTTGGAGAAATATTCAAGGCGTATGGACACTACCAGGTACGTTAAGTAAAGTTTTAGGTTTACCTACTACCTACACAGGACACTTGTAAATATCTTGAACATCAGATCTTGGTACTTCGTCAATGTATAACCCAGCATCTAAATATGCAAACTTATTTCAATAGCCTTTTATTACTTATAAGCTTGGTGTTAAAATCGACAATGCAGTGGTCTAGTGATTGAAGTGCGCTTTTGAACTTCGAAAAAACTTCTTTTCTATTGTGCACTGCTCAATTCAAATTTATCCGAAATAATTGAATACTAATAGAAGAAAAAACACAAAAAAAAAAAACAAAATACAAAAAGAAGAAACAATCGTCCAATATGAAAATAAAGAGACATAAATTTTGATCCAGCCTTTGTTGGCTATGAAAAGGTTAATTTCGTTACTTTTACATTTGAAACTAAATAATATAGCAGATATCAGTGTGTACTCTAAGAAACTATTAAGATTAAATTAGATTTCAGCACGCAAAGCAAAATTACCTTTATTTCCGTCATACTGTCAGTCAGTTTTATTTTAACTACAATGTATATAATCTCGGCAAGATGTTTTGTATAGAACATGGCCGATGGTAGTTTTACTGGCTTGTGTTTACCTGTCCTATGATTATTTTGTTGTACCTTTAGGCGTTTTAAAATGCAAATACATATTCCATTGCTGCTTATAAAGGTGTAAGACGATAATACGTTGTGCAGGAAGCGGCAATGCACCTGAGGCACGCGTTGGACTTGAAACCGGATTATGAACCAGCGCTGGCCGCTCTAAAAGACATCGAAAATACACCTGAAGCATCTGTGCATGTTTATACTCTCCTTATTATTGTGTGTTTGGTAAGCATGGATTTTGTTTTTTTAGATTCAGATTACATAATATAATTTTATGAGAGTTGGCATTTTATTTTATAAGGTAAAAGTAAATTAATAAATTATTCTAAAAGTTTTCTGCAGGCGTTTTGACGCCCGGAATAATGTTAAAATGTCCTGCGTGCAGTAATTTGCGTTTAAAAATTTTCTTGTATTCAACGACATCAATATGACACTCCCAATCATGACTCAAAAGCTTGGGCCCTAGACATGATACTATGTTGACACTAATGCATTAGGGTTGACAATAGTATTTACTGCGAATGTAACATTTATTTATGGGTAAGATAAACAAGATACTGGACAATAAGCATTTGTTTGGCAGGAAAATATAATGATAAACACCCGCCGCAGCGGAAACGTGATTTACCGTGGCCAAACCACAAATGCATATAAACATATGAAATATTTGTTTGCTTATCATATTGCATCTATTTGACCGTTGTTTTGTGGTTTGTTGATAAAATTTTATTACAATCTTTTTATGTACTGTCATTCTAACTAGGTAGTTACCTAAAGTAACTTAATAGAATGGATAATAATAACCCTTAATTTTTCCATAAATAGATTAAAACTAATTGTACGTTCCACAGGTTATGGGAGTATTATTGGTGATATTATCATCAGTGGACAGTGGTGGCGATGTCGAAGAACATAAAACACAGCGGCATTTTAATCGAGCTATGGCGATGAGATCACTCCGTGGCGTTGCCTTGCCGGGCTCCCGCGGTCGTAAGAAAGGAGGCTCTTAAACCGACCATCAATCACATCACTAGCGATGAGCCTGAGTTTATGATCTCTGATTGTGTTCCTAATTAAAATTTCTTTTTTCTTTTGTTATTGTACCAATTTGTACAAGTTTGTAAGTAAGGACAGTGTATTTGGTGAAACAAAATACCAGTTAAATTAGTTCCTAAGTTTCTTTTCACTTTTTCACATTACATTTTTGGACCCGCAGAGACAATATGTTTAGAAGAACTCATAGGGATCCCTTTTTGTTTTGTAGAGATTGTGAACTCAGGATATAATTATGAACGATGTTCATGACATAAGGCTTGATAAAAATTAGGAGTGATTCAATCTGCAATGTTTTATCATTAATCGCTATTGATGATCAGTGGGAGGCAATTGAGAAATTGTGGTACTGTTCTGTTAAATTATTTTTCTTATTGTTTTTACCAAGAATAACATTACATTTCATCAAGCTAACTTTTATGATATTCTTAATACCTAAAGGCGCGAGTCTGATAGCTCATTTATTTGTGCGGCTTTTACTTAAAATCTTATTTATTTTTTCAATACACAGTACAATTATCTGAACATTGACAAATCTTACAGACAATAGGAGGTGGTCTGAAATTACAGAAGAACATACAATTGCCGGAATTAGTAGAGTTGTGTAACACACACGTTTCCCTAAAATAGAGAGCGTTTTTCATGCCTGGCCACCACATGGGTCATTTGAAATTATGTACTTTTCTTTTAAACAATAATCTGTTAACTTGATGGAAAATATAATTTGCTATTGTGTTGTGATTATAACTAACTTGAGATGCTACGACATGTTAACGCTGGTTGTGCTAATTACTTATTAATATTATATATCTACAATTTGATGGAACAGTACTATCAATAGAGGCTAACGTACAAATATTCTTTATGTGAATGTGACCATAAAGGTCTTGCCATGTCTAATTTGATCTCTGCTTCGTAGTCTTCATCACATCACGAACAGATGTGGTGTATCCTTTTATCAGTTTGGAAATACAAAAAAAAATGCCTTTTCAGTATATTTACCTTTTATAAAAATACGATCTACAATAAATCCGCTCCATTCTCGTTTAACATATTTGTATCTTAAGATAAGATTGTTCTTATTTTTAAACAGGAGAAAATGCTTTTGGTAAGCAATAATAGTTAAATACTATTTGTAGCTAGTTGGTAATATTGGAATAATGAACAAGCTCGAATTCAAAGATGTAACGGTGTAGTCTAGTACTATACAACAATGTAATCTTACCATAACGAACAATAAAGCTGCTATGTATAAGGAGTGTACACGTAACCCGCCAAGTTTGAGAAGGTCGCCAGCCTTGCAATGAGCGTTTCACTTTTGCAACCTAGTCAATCACTTAAGACAAGTTTGGCCCTAGCCTAGGGCCCGTGTGTGTATGTCGTTTAGTAGTGCATGCAAAATAAACTTGTTAAGTGTTCGTAGCGTCTAAGGATTTAAAAACGGAGGAGCAAGTCTTATTCGAGATTGGTAAAAAATGTACCTGTTTTCAGTGGTTCTTTTGTTAATTTTTGACTATTTATAATACATGATTGTCCTAGCATCTATTTTTTTGTATTTTTTTCCTATCACTATACTACAACAATAATTGTGTACTTTGAGAAAAAATAAAATATTATGGACGAGGGGGGCGCAGTATATCACATAAAAAAGCATAAAAGTAAGTATAATACCAGTCTACTTGTGTCTAAGGGCGTTCCCTGCGTGAGCGACGAACGCGACGCGACGCGACACGACACGATTCAATGCGATGCGATGCTACGTGCGACAACTGTCCTACGTGATTTTGGTCATTACTTCTCGAATTATGAGGAAGTACCTTGAAATTTTGCTTGAAAGTTCATACGTAACTACTTCCTTGCTTACTTATTTTACACACCATGTAAAATAAGTAAGGAACACAACAGTGTGACACCGTGTTACTGAAGAATAAAGGTCTCTTTCTACACACGAAGGCCATAGCATTCATCACCATACTTGTTTAAGGTATATGTATTATCTATCAATGAGGGTTTTCTAAAATGGCGCCTACGAGGTGGCAGCACTGAGGCGTTAGGTCCAGGCACCTGACAAAGCGCTTTTAATCTTGGAATGATATAACTTAACAATTCTATTGATTTTGATTTTCTGTGAATGGAAGACCTTTCACCTAAGTGGCGCCAACTGGTGGCGAAAATTTTCCTAAACACCCTCTCATTTCAGACTCTACGGGTTTTCCTTACGATAATGTTTTCTTCCACTACGTTGATACTTACGTGGTTTTGACCCCTAATCTCATCTATAACTCTTCTACCTGCCCTGATCCTAAATTACTTGCGAATTCATTCATTTTATTTCAACACACATTCCCTGTCCTTTCATGTCCTTCACATTAACCATCCACATAGTCTTTGGTTTCTTCCTTCATCATTTAGGTACCTCCATCTAGTGATTAAAAGGACTCGGGTCTTTTAAAACCTGATAGACGGGCCTCGATTTTTTAAACTGGACTCCAAAAATACGACTTGAGGTTTGTTACAAATGCAAAATGACTCGTCGTTTTGACTAAAAGATTAGACTCGGGAAGTAAAGACCTCGAGAGAGACCATAATAATGTAAACTGCAGTGTAATTTAATAAGATCTTAATTCTAATTGATATGAAATTAATATGATTATACAGTAGAATTCATTTATAACGACGTCGCTTATAACGACTAACCGTTTTAAGCGTCGATATTATTTACTCAAGTTCGGTTTAATAGTTAAATACTGAGAAAATGTAACCGTTTAGTGCGACTCCGGTTTGAGCGACAAACCGTTTATAGCGACCTTTTTTTACGATAATTCGTCCGTTTAAAACGACGCGCCGTGTTTTGTTTCAATTTAGGTAACGAATGATCAATACCTCGGCCCCCTCACTTTCCCCGCGCGCTTCAGCGTTCAATTCTCCTTATTGGCGCGCGTAAATCACAGTTAGTGTTTGTCACCTGTTATGACAAATTCATAAAGCGCCATAAAATGAGTTCTGTGAAGAGAAAGTGTTTTACAATTGAAGAAAAGAGACTACACTAGATATTACACAGATTAGAAGCTGGTGAATCAAACGCGACCCTCGCAAAGGAATTTGGTGTATCTCATTCTACAATATCAACAATAAAGAAGAATAAATACAACCTTGAGTGTATCTGAAGCTCTGAAGGCTGCGGAAACGCTTAATGTATTTGTTCAGACTAATTTTGATGATGACCATATGAAAACAATGATGTCACGAATTCACAATGCTGTCCGAAGTTCTTACTACCGAACAAAAGTCTGTCAAAAACAAACTTAAATAACAGATTTCCTACGTTAGTGACAGTATTACAGTACATTACGTACCTATGTTTGTAATTTGGTATGTACTACTTATTTGTGTACATATAAGAATAATTAAAATAAACATATGTAACTGATTCCTACAACATGTTTTATTTACCTAAATAGGAAAATCAAATTTTCGCACTTATAAATCTTATAATACATAATTACATACATAGGTAAATATCCGTTTTATACGTCATCCGGTTAGTACGACATAATATCGCCGGTCCCTTGAAGGTCGTTACATCCGGATTCTACTGTATTAACAAGTCTAAAGTTATGTCAAATAAAGAATTCCCTTATTTATTGACTTAAGACTCGCGACTCACACGACTCACAAACCGAGTTGTTTTCAAAAGGAGTCGTTTAAAAAAAAAGACGAGTCTTTTTTAAAACCTCAGTCTTAAGATTTAATTTCGGGTCGTGAGTCATAGAAAAGCGTTAGAGTTCAGGGTTTAAGGCCTCTATTGAGTTGCGAACCGTCATAATCGACTCGAGTTCTTTTTAAAGAATTAAAGCTCTCAAGTCCTTTCATCACTATCTACATCTCTCTACATTCATTATGACTTATTGCACCTCTCCTCACATGTCCATAGGCTTTATTTTCAGATAGCCATATTTTAATTGGTCAGACTTTCCAAAAGTCAGATTTTCAAATAGTGAGACTTTCCAATGGTGAGCTTTGGTAGTCATGAACATCATAAATATCACGGTGCCATCCAACAATGATAAAGTATCCGACTGACCCAAAATGATATATGAATCATGTTTAATGATATTGGTAGAAGGGTTAAATAACAAATGTACGTAGAAAAATAAAAGATTATCGGAAAGGGCTTATACATTGATAGTGCTTGTGAAAAATAGGTGCAAGCGATTTTCGACTTTATCGACATTACAAAATTGGGCTGTTTTCTACAAGGTTTAGGTGTAGCGCGTTTATGAATTAACAAAATAATGTAGTCTAACTATATTGAAAGGTCCTAAAAGCAAATTGACCTCTAGCAGAATGACCTATTATATTCTAACCTTTTAAAAGGTTTTTTTTTTATTTGACTGTACTCTGACTATAGTTATTTGAAAAGCTGACCTTTTGAAAGTCTGACTGACCTGAAAACTACCACTACTACTAAAAACCTGAAAACAAACGATACATAAGTACAAAACAATTTTCGTTCAACATTTTTGTTACTGGTGCCACTTTCAGCTTTCCTTTAAAATGCTTTTCTCTTTTTTCATTAATTTTTGGATCTAGACTATCATGTCTACAACCACTATACGTGTTTTAACCTTTAAATCTATTCAAAAGTAACCTTTAATTTTAATCTATTCAAGAGTCCTTAACTTTTATGAGATTATTTAAGAAACAGCAATGGACTTTAAAGCTAATCAATGGGTTTACATGCTGCTGTGCTTGGTGGTAGTGCAAATTTATCACCAACAATTTATTACAATTATTATTATTTACAGAATTTCGGATCGAAGTGGACAAACTTCTATTAACAGCAAATATCATAATGAGCAGTCTCCACTCGCAAAAATAATAAAAGTTAAGTGTTACAAACAAACCACCAATAATAAAAAATTATAATGTATTATAAAATGTATACATGTAACTGAAAAAGATTACGCCGTACTCGTCATTAAGCCATCTCAAATATCTAAGCACAAAACAATGCCAAATATTCCATATTTGTAATGTACAATTAGATTTTTTTAGTAGACAAATGGTTCATTACTTACACCTAGATAACCAAAACAATAGCTGTTCGAAATAGCATATAGCAATCGGCTTAAAGTTAAAAGAGTGGTTATGTCTTGATCGATACTATAATGATGTTTAAAACTAGGCGGCAATGTCGTGGATGCCTAGACGAAACACGTCGTGCTGAACAAAGAATGAGTCTCCGAGTGGCTTCAAAACAAATGTTTGCATGTACGGGTGTGGTGGATCGTCGTCGCACTGAAATAAATACACCCAAATAAAATTAGTATACAAAATAATATTATAGTTTAAAGACAGAGTTTTGTTAAGCATAATTAATGCCTAATCCTACAAAGACAAAAACATTTTTAATTTTGATGGAAAATCATTTGGATAACAATCTCGCCAATTCATATGATAACATAATACTATTTACTAAAACAGAAGTTATGTCAAATTATCATTATCACTACTTAATGAAATGCAATAGGACGAGGTACAAAATAGTAGCAATCCTGATGAAATTGTATATCAGTATTGTCCCAACATAAATCTGGCACTCGATTAACCAAACAATAACAAATCAATTTATTATAATAATATTATCACTGTTTCCATCAATGAAATCAAGGAGCTTGGTCCGTTTTCTTTAATATGAAAAGGATAAATGTATTAAGATGAGAATTCAAAATGTTTGTTCAAAAGATTAGTCATACCGTAATACTCAAGGCTCAGCTATGATAAATATTGTTTAAGAAACAGGTCTGAGTACAGTAAATGACTCATGCAATGTTAATTAAATTGATGTTAACAAACTGTTATAACAATTTATGATAGTCAAACAAAAAGTGCATGTCAGTGTTTGTACAACAAGACATTTTGAACTTATCAAACTCAACTGTTAAGGTTTGACAAACTTTAGGTTAGAAATCTATTTTTTACAATAAATAAAATCAATTCATCATGTCTCAATGCTTAGAACTTCACTATTATGATTAGATTTAACAATAATGTAACACAAACTTGTTAGATTCAGGATTGTGCCAAGCTTTGTACATAGTGCACATCTAAAAGCAGTACTACTCTTACTTTGTATGTTGATACAAGTAACTAGACATTGTGAAGTGCCAGCCTGAACATGTCGTGCTCTACATAGAATGAATTTCCTATTGGCTTCAGTACAAATGTTTGGAAGTATGCATGGGGTAGATCATCATCTGTCTGTTGCAAATGTAATAAAAATTATATGTAACTTTGGTAGTAATCCCAATTAAATGTACTTATGCCAATTTGTGGCAAACAGATTTGCTTGAGACAAATACAATTTCGCTTAAGCATAATAAAGCTTTAAGATTAAATTAATTGTCAGAATGATATATATGAAATGAAACATACTTGAAGTTGTCCAAGAACATTAATTAGTACACCTCCATCAAACATAGGCTGTGAGTCCACTGCAGTTATAATTCTTCCAATTTTTTGAAATGCAAGACTCTGAAATGGAAAATGAACATTGAATTTTTACATGTCAATACTTTTTATTTACAAAAAAATTTAATAAACTAGGCTTAACTCAGTTGCTGACTAACTTTATTCCTGAAGTGTAAGATCATACTAAAAAAATAGTTGCAAATCATTTATGTCCATATAATGTTGAAATGCACAAATTGGCACAGCCATGATTAATATTTATTAGTGTTTAACTTTCAGTTTCTACCCACAAATTACCAACATGATGAATATGCTTTGCAGCTACAAAATACAACAATTTCAAATACCAGTATGTTAATGACACTATTTTAATATAACTTCCAAAGAGGATTTTATCAGTGTGAGAAGTTGCATTTTTGGGTACCTAATGTCTAAATTTCTTAGTAGACATATAATAATCAGAATCTGCTTAAATCTTGAATAGGTACTTTCCTGAAGCCACAATGTCTGGTACAATCCTAGTAGCATGTTATAATTTCAGTGGCATTGCCAATTTCACAAAATCAAAAACTTATTGTTAGTGAAATCATCAAACTCTCATTGATTTACAATGTCAATGAATTAACCTATGTATTCAGTGACATTATAAATCAATCATTGTAATTCTCTTAATTGAAAACAAATGACAAAAGTCTGTACAACTAATAAATATTATACTTGCACAGGCTTGTCAAAGTTTTTACAATGTATACCTGCTATACAACAATATAAATACCTATGCATAAGAATGCATCAAGCTGCATTGAAGAAAGTTCATATTAAAATTGACAAGACTGAAGTCACTGAACCTAAATAAATGTCACTTGATAAGAGCGAAATGACCTGTGATGTGATACATACATTTAACTTTTCCATAATTTTTGCTGCACCCTGCAATTGTACACCTTCAAAGGTCATGAAGGAAGTTTCAACCTGGAACATAAGTTGTCTGCGTAAGAATGACAGCAAAACACAATAACAACTCGAGTCATCACCTATGAGGCTCCATCAAGGTTAGATACATTAATATTTGTTTAGATTAATGTACAATAGCAGTAGGTAATATATATTATGATTCCTATTTATAGTAATCACATGAATAATACTAGCGGTACTGATTTAAACGGACACGCAGAGTAAATTTTCGGCGGGAGGGACAGTTAACCTAAAAAGAGCAAAATATATTTTAAAATTCGTAACATAGTCAACTGATATCGGGAAGTAAATCGTACACGTAACATGAAAGAATAATACTCACATTATACATATTAACCAGAGTCGGTCGTTGCGCCGGATCGTCGAATAGATTATAATATTGCAGGACGAACCCTTTTCCAATAGCGTCATACTGTGGATTGAGCGCCATAATGACGAATGAAATTTACCTAAATTGCACTACAACACCTAGAATCACTTTCAATGATAAATTGCAGGTATTTCACAGAGCTTTTGCATACCCTGCGAGCCTTTCTTTTCCTCATTCAGTCACTCAGAAAAAAAAATGGCAAACCGTCAAACCGTTTTTCAGTGTTGCTGTGTTGCTGTACCTTTTGACGTTTAGTTTTTCATCAATCAGTAATATTGCAGAGAATACAAGTTTGATTTTACAAAATTCAGAACATTGGACATTGGCTGAGCAGTTGAGCAGTGAGCACATAGTCTGTGGCTATTGGACATCTTTGAATGATTCGCTATCGCAAATATTCGCAAATCCGTTCATTTCAATGGCGAATTGAATTTGTTTAGTGTTTACGTTCTTTCTTGACGTTGCTGATAGTGAAATAACACCAGATTTACAGTATTTACACTCATTTCAATTTCACCATTTACTAATAAAAATGTCGTTAGCTGATGAATTACTAGCTGACTTAGAAGAAAATGATGATGGAGAATTGGAAACTCTTGTCGAAAATAAAATGGAAGTGGACCACGAGTTTGCAGTGCCATACCCTGTCATACCGAAAGAAGAAGACATTAAAAACGTTTCCATCAGAGAATTGGCGAAATTAAGGCATTCAGATCGCTTAAAACGGGTAGATATTAAAAGATTTTTTTAAATTATGCCATGTTATTTATGCTATGCACATTAGTATATGGGTTCTCTTTCGTTGATTTCAGGTAATGACAGAAATAGAGCATAATGTGGGCAATAACAGACAAAAAGTCGAGGTAACAGGCCTGATGGAAACAGATCCTGAGTATCAGCTGATTGTGGAAGCCAACAACATAGCTGTTGAGATTGATGGGGAAATTGGTAGGTTTTAATTATTGTTCTATGATATGACTACACAATAGTATTAGTCACTTTACTACTCCTAGATGGATAACTTATGAATACTTATGATTACTAATCATAAACAACTATTTACTAGGGTGTATTATTCATAAACTATGAGATGTATGGTACCCAAAGGTAGATAGTGCAGTAAGATTTCTAATAAGTAGGTGGGTATAATACACAAAAATATTTACCCAGCCTAGCTCTAATTTAACAAAAAATTAGAGCAAGGCTGGGTAAATATTTTCCTTCTACAATAATTGAACTGTTGCTGCAATTTATTCAGCAGAACTAGACAATGGACTGATATCCACAACAATTGCATAACCTTGCACATTGTTTTTGTATAATAGTGACTAAATGTGCTGCTAGAACAAAATTATTACTTGTTCATAACATTAACATAAGAGACAAATTTTATTTTCCAGCTATTATCCACAGATATGTACGTGATAAGTACCAGAAACGGTTTCCGGAACTGGAGTCTCTGATTATATCTCCACAAGACTACATACGGTCTGTGAGGGAACTTGGCAATGATCTAGATAAGGCTAAGAACAATGAAACACTTCAGAGTTTCCTTACTCAAGCAACTATTATGATTGTTTCTGTTACTGCGTCTACAACACAAGGGTAAGATGAAATACATTTTTAATTATCACTCTTTATATTCTCTTGAGGAGATTGCTCTTAGTGATAAGAACACCCATTTTCAATATTTATTTTTATGTAAGAAGATTTATTTTTAATGTTAGTTACATGTGGTCATGGTGGTGCACAGTAAAGCATCATCATCATCTTTATATCATCATATAAACCAAAAGACGTCCACTGCTGTCCATAGGCCTCTGCCAATTAATAAAGCATGTTCTATTCTTTTCTGTTCATTGCTGAATATGTATATTTTGTCTATTGAACATCACCTATTTGATATGTTGAGAGTGCTTCAAAAACCAAGCCTTTGAAATCCCTCACACTGTGTAATTTTTATTATTTTATTTAATGGATTGATGACACGACATGCATAGCTTAGGTGACAGTATTATATTGTTTTAGGAAATTATTAACAGAAAAGGAACTGGCAGAAATAAATGAAGCATGTGACATGGCCACAGAGCTGAATAATTTTAAAGCTAAAATATATGAATATGTTGAAAGTAGAATGGCTTTTATAGCTCCAAATATAACTGCTATTGTTGGTAAGTAAATAATTATGATATTGCTTAAAAACTTTTAAAAATCTAGTGCAATAGTGACAATATTTTTATCTTGATATGACCTAACTTCATATTATTCTCCTTTAGGTGCATCAACAGCTGCTAAGATATTAGGTGTAGCAGGTGGTTTATCTAAATTAGCGAAAATGCCATCTTGCAACATATTACCACTTGGCCAGCAGAAGAAAACGCTGTCTGGATTCTCACAAGCCACTGCTTTACCTCACACTGGATTTATTTATTTCTCTTCAATAGTTCAAGATACTACACCTGTAAGTTGACTAGACTTTCAGAAATGTATTATTAATTAAGTGGATATAGTCTGTTGCCTATTGGCCTCTTTGGAAGTCAATGGAGGGAGCCAATATAGACTGATGGTACTGGTATTGGTTACCCTTTGGTATTAGCCAAAGGCTCCATCAGTCGACTTATAGATCGGTGTGGAGTGTAGCATGTCTTATCAGATACAGGTCATGTTAAAGGTCAAGGTAATAATAATAATAATAATAATAATAATATTGTACCACATGCACACAGCGCCATTTAGCCCCAAATTAAGCAATTATATTTGCTTGTGTTATGGGTATACTAAACAACTGATATACTACTTATATACTTTTTTTTTTGTAAATACATACATATTATAGATAAATTACACCCAGACACAGAACAAACAATCATGCTCATCACACAAAGGTTTGTCCTGGGTGGGAATCGAAGTAGCAGTCAGAGTCACTAACCACTAGACCAACAGGCCAGTCAAGGTCTATCTGAATCTGTGAACTTTTCTAAAAACAGACAGCGCTAACTGCTTTGGAGAGCATTTTAAGCTGTTAGTCTTTGTTATCATAACAACATACTAACAAGAAATTTGTGAAGCCTGATAATTAGTCTGTTCTTTGAATATAAAATATTGCTTCGTAATTATATTGAGTTGTTTCAAATAGTTTAAAAAAGCGAAAAGGATAATTATTATGTCGAGTGATCTTCTTTATCACTATCCTAATCTTTATTTATTGTCAGGAGCTAAGATTCAAGGCAGCAAAACTGGTGTCTACTAAGATAACACTAGCAGCTCGCGTCGACGCTTGCCACGAAAGTACAGACGGTAGCATTGGACGCCATTTGCGAGAATCAGTTGAGAAGAAATTAGATAAAATGCAGGTAATATTTTAATATATAATAATACCATCCTGTTACTGTCCCATTGCAGGGCAAATGCCTCTTTTCATACAAAGACGGCATGTGCATTGATCGCCACGTTTGCTCATGGTGGAATGGCAATTTTATACTTTTTATTAGTCCTGGTTTCCTTGTGATGCTGTTCTTCAAATTACATAATTTGTGTTATTGGACTTAAAAATGCATTCATATGGTAATGTATATGAAGGAGCTTAACTCTATAATCAATTACCTCAAGTCATAAAGGAATCGAAATTGCTTCTAACTTTAAAGAGGTTGTTGAAGCACCACATAAACAAATCATAACTGTTTGTCATTTTGTTTTGTTTTTCTTTCGGCGTAACCGTCTCGCTTAACTTATATTTATTATGTTTTTCATCATAGAAGTGAATATGTATATTCTTTTTGAGTGAAATAAATATCTTAAATCATATTGCGAGTACCGGAATTCCAATATATAGAGTTACATCAATGTCTTCTTTGTTCAGGAACCACCTCCAGTAAAGTTTGTGAAGCCTTTGCCTAAGCCGATCGAACAAAGTCGTAAGAAACGAGGTGGTAAACGAGTACGCAAAATGAAGGAGCGCTATGCTATGACGGAGTTCAGAAAGAACGCTAACAGACTTAACTTCGCTGACGTGAGTGTAACGTTTGACTTTTATACTTACCTATTTCATAAGTACATCTAAACTAATATTATAAAGAGAAAGTTTTAATGATTTGTATGTTTGTTTGTTATGGATAAGCTCGAAATCTATGTAACCAAAATAAAAAATTTTTTCACCTATAGAAAGCTACAATATCAGCGAGTAACAGGCTATATTTTTGCAGTATACACAAGCGAAGCCGTGTGCAACAGCTATTATTTTATAGTTTAAAAAACATTCGAACAAATGCAAGGAGAGACCTCTTTAGAACATCATCATTGAAAGGACCTACTACAAAAAAACACTACTAAATAATGTTATGATGATAATACATATTTAATTTTAGAATCTAGTCTGTTTAAAAGAGGTAGCTTTTAACAGTTATTTTGGTTTTAGACCAGCCTGACTGCTGAAGTAACTGCGCTGTAATAATCATACCCGAATTGTGATAAGTTTTTGTTGATGATTAGTGCATCAGTGCTCTTACTACCTTAATCAAGCATTTATTTCACAGATATAAATCAAACTTAACGTTTTTGCACGTTATAAATTCATCACAAGAAAATAGCTTTAAGAAACTGCTGTCTTGATAGACAATTATAACGTCATTTTAATTGTATCATATACATAAGAATTCATAATTAAAAACATTGATTGCTCTAGTAAAGAAGCAAACATAAAGTGAGAGCCTCATTATAAGCACGTAGCTAGGTATAATAATCGAAATAATTAGTGTATGATCCAGTATGTACGTGGAATCCTAGTTCTGTAAATATGACGTCACGCTTGGCGGGCCGCAGTAGATGCATTGCAATTCAAATCATTAGGCTGAAGTGGCCCGCGCGTTTTTCGCGCGTCACAAATAGACCGGAACTCGACCTGTTGAAGCGCACGGACGTCCGTGCTGGCCCCGTTGCAAGCAATTGCAATGAGACACACAGATTTAAATGTTATTGAGCTATGGGATAACTTTATACAAATTTAAGTGTTAATCGATGAAAATGAGGGTACAATTATTTTTAAAGCGATATGTTCATACCGACCAAAACTATATTTACGAGCCCTAAAAAGGTTTTTCTGAATCTATAAAGCTGATGGTAAAGACTACGGTATAGTCAATTGCAATGCCAATATCATTGCTTATGTTATGAGTTGCCAGTCAAAATATATGACTTGGTTTTAAAGTAGCATCTTGTACCTATATTGATTATACTAGCTTTTCCCGTCGCGATTTCACCCGCGTCTTTGCTTACTGCTCTGCTCCCGTCGCCAATAGCGTGATGTTACATAGCCTATAACCTTCTTCGAGAACTGGGCTATGTATAAATCCGATTGGTAGTTCCGTAGATTAGCGCGTTCAAACAAAAAAACAAACAAACTTCCACTTTATATATTAGTATAGATAGATACCTACGTATACCTGCTACGTGCCTAGGTAAGATACACAAATTTCTGTGTAATGAGAACACGTAAGTTGTGACAAACGACAGAAATCTAAATTTCAAACTTTTATCTAATAAGTATAACGCTCATTGTTATTAAGCCGGAGAACAAAACAAATGTCTCAATATCTTCTGCCAAACATTAAACTTACTTATTTTTAATTGCAATGTTACTGTGACAGAAATGTATAACGACTGTCATCAAGTTATATCATCCATAAACATAATAATAAATTTATATTTAGAGCATTCGCGCAATACCTCGTGAGTTTGGACGTACAATAAGTCATTTATTTTATTACTAGATCTACATGTAGAATTAAGACATCGTAAATTCAGTCGGTTTCGTAAATTGGATCGTAAGTTTACGAACGAACTAGAGCGGCCTATTTAATGGTTGGCTACTGCAGATGTCGTAGATGGCTGTGTCTGCCGCTATCTGATCTTTTTGCTCAAAAAAAATATTTTTAGTATTAATCTGCCATTCGTGAAGTCTGTGTGTCAAATGCTATTTTATCGCACCACGGTCGTCGGCTCGCAATCGACGCAGCTCGCAGCGATCAAAAAAATATAAATTAACCCGTCTGTGTTAATAACATACGTTTCATCTTTATCAATCAAATATTTCTTGATAATTTATGACGTGTAGTAAATAATAAGCATCGGCATCATGGTTTATTAACTCTTGCTGAATTTACTCATGTTGAAAAGAAATAATTATGATAGTTACGTATTTGCAGTAAATTTATTGCTGTTGCTCTGACATGGATATGTATCAGAAACATATCGAACCATTAAATTACTCAAAATTACCGTGTCTTGTATTATCGGCATAAGTCTTACTTTCCATTTTAGCACATTATTTACTGTCTTGTTTAATTCTTCAAGATAAATCAACGGAATAGTTAGTGATATAGTTCTCTACAGTAGGAATATTTGCTGTAATCTATTCTACCAATAGCAATCAGTTTTTTTACCTGTTCGTTTTTCTTGAAGCATCTTTTTATATGTACGAACTACGAGTAGATTTATACATTTTTAGAATTCGAACTAACAGTTACAAATGTCATTACGGCAATTTTGCGGTTGCGCTTCGTAACAGACAGAAATTATAGTCAATAATTATTATTTAGTTAGGTATATGCAGCGACCGTTTATATTGTTCATCATCTCGTTCTTCTAGTTATAGTTATAGTATACCTACTAGCTGCGCCACACGACTTCGCTCGCGCGTGAAATATGTTCTACATACCTCAGGAACCAGACTGGTTTCCGGGATTAAAAGTAGATAGATTAGGTGCCGACTACGGACATAGGCCCGTCTCCGATTATTATTAATTAATTTATTAGCCAAAATTTATAATAATTTATTAGCCAAATAATTTATTTATTAGCCAAATAATTTATTTATTAGCCAAAATACGTCTGCTACTGGGTATATGCCAATGCCAAGCACATCATTTTGAACGAGTCCGAGTCGCTGTCAACCATCAGTCTTTTGGCGAGTCTGTTCACGTTGCGTCTACAATAACTAAAAGATAAACTCTCTTTCAGATTGAAGATGACGCTTACCAAGAAGATCTTGGATACACGAGGGGTACCATCGGCAAGTCTAGCACGGGCCGTGTACGTTTACCACAAATAGACGAGAAGACCAAAGTTCGTATAAGCAAGACGTTACAAAAGAACTTGCAGAAACAGCAACAGTATGGTGGCGCGACTAGTATTAGAAGACAAGTGTCTGGCACAGCGTCTTCAGTCGCCTTTACACCTCTACAGGTAAGTCATTTTTCTGGATCTATGTAAAATCAATTAATGTATTACCGAAATGACAGTTTGTAATAGCAAAAAGATTTTTTTTTTATGTTATAGCTCAAAGCTCTTTCAAGAGTCTTTTCTCTTGGTTCTCTACACTCTGTTTGATGACAAGTCATATCCTATGTTAACATGCGTCTGTGAAGTGAATAGAATTATTATGTTCATTAACTTTTCTCTTTTTAGTATTAGTGTATATGTATAACTGATAACACAGCAACCTTTAAATGTTTATAAACCTCGTTTTGTATATCCAGGTTTATGAAGTAATTTAATTTACATGTATTATTTGCGAAAGCGTTTGAAAATATAAGTGCCATTTCATAAGATTGGTTTTATCCGCGATAATATGATAATGTAGCTAGGTATATTTCTGCACGAGCGACCTAGTGGTTGCTGTGAGTTGTGGCTACAATTCCTGCACGAGACTAAATTAATGTTGATCATCAAATGCTTGTTCTGAGTGTGGCTATACATAGGCGTCCGTGACCTCTATGCTTGTGAAACCTCGCTAGCGCCACGGTGCAACAATTTTGCCTTTTTTAAAGAAATAATTATTAAAAGAGAAATGTCGGTCACTCATAATTCATGAAATTTAGACATTTTTTAATAATAAAGAAAAGTTTTGTTTAGGAACATTCATAAGAGAGAATTTCAGAGATGTTCGGCCGTTCTGAGTATCTCATGTTTTTGTATCTTCACTTTGATCAATGCAATTTGAATTAAATATGAATAGTTGAGATAACGAGACGTTTTAAACTGCATAAACGACCACATTTGCCTATTCAAAATTTTAATTACTGTTGTATTAATAAAATTTAAAGTAATTTCATGCTGAAATAAAAAAAGAAAATTTCATTGAAAAAGAAACGAGGTTGCGCTTCTAACTTACTATTAACTTTGCTATCTGAGATAAACATCCACTGCACATTTTCCACAAATATTTTTGGATCTGCTTAAAATGGAGGTCAGTATTTTACATAAAGCTGCTGCTTTCTGGACAATATTTATTTTGTTATCAGTACGTAATAACAATTAGTGTTAGATACACAATCAATTGTTACATAGACTAAGGACAAGTCACTCAGACATACAAAGTACACATTCGACAACTTTATTGCGAGATAGGCAATATTATTATGTAATTTGCATAGCAAAAAATTGTCGGCGTTATCGTATGTCACTGTAATGTAGGTAACTGTGAAGTGCTATGATAAAAAGTAAGGTGCAATCACGACTGAAGATTCTCATCATTGCTGATGTCGTGAGATGCGATAGTCTGCATTCACTTACGGATTATATCATTCTAGAATTTATCTAACGTAAGCATACTGTCATTGAATGTTAATACCACTGATTAAACGGATAGATGAGGTTAAGTACCGCCACTGACAAAGCTTGAACGCGTTTTGATTTTTGATCGTATGTTGCCGCAATTGTTTGCTATAATAAGAATGTTGACATCAGAATCTTAACTAATTAAGCTTAATATCAAAACTAGGTTAAAAACTGAACTTTAGAGTAAACGAAATAATCCATCCTCATTCATACAATAAATTACTTGAACACTAAAGTAATTCAATGAGATACCTCTCGAATCAAATATTTAGACCATTACATATTCGTGCATCAAACTTTTTGGCTTGTAGAGATTTAGATTGTCCGTCATTGGCAGCCTGGAACGACAACTCATTAGGAGAGGTCTTAGAGAAGTAACGTATTGCAATTTATCAAATTTTCGGAAAAATAGGTAACCTTTTAAGAACTTTTCGTAATGTCGCATTGCCGCGTTGTCACTTCCACCTACTCAAGCATCTTCCCAGAACTTGCACGGGCACCTCTGTCATAAGCAAATAGTATTTATTTAAAAAGCTAAAACTTATTATAGACACGTATGTTGACTTCGTATTAGATCATATTTTTGTATTTATCTCATTGACTCTGGTACGCTTAAAATTGTTTGCCTATCATCTGTATTGAATAAATATTTTTAACAAACTAAAATTTTTAAAATGTTTCAAATACTATCCTACCTATACATATTTGATATAACTATGTAAGTACCCATAGCTCCCTAGGTTAACACATAAAAAGTGATAGGATACTGAGGATTCTGAGCTCTTGTATCAAGGGCCACTGTTGTAGGTGTTTATGCCAACTGTATTTGGTAACTTAAGATTGACAGGTGACTGTCAGAGCCAAACTTAACTTTCTCTTATTTTTGCTATTTATGACGGAAAACAACGTTGTGATTGAACACGGAACCTCAACTGTTTAAAGTATACTTAGTCATGTACACATAACAACTAAAGAATAATACCTACTAATAAGTTAGTTATTAGGTAATAAATAATTTATTAGTTAAATGTTTAACTGCATATTCTAAAAAAAAAGCTGTACTTGCCCATTACATTTTGTTGATATTGTTAAATAAATCGTGACTCTACGCGTGGTTATCTAGTGAATGTAATAAAAGCTATCGCTATTGATAAAACTGTAGAAAGAATAATTTAGTTAGGCGTATGAATTAACTTGCCTCTCTTTAGATATCCAAATAAGAATGTAAATGATTCACCGTTTTGCAGCGCCTTTATAGATAACTGATTTTATTGCCATAAATAAATATCAACAATTTTGTTTCCCTCAGTATGATAAAAGGCAGACTAGTAATAGTAGGCTGTATTTTTATAAACGTGCCTATACTCATGTATGAATCATTTCAAAAAAGCGTAATATCTAGATTGCAAAATTCTAACTTACGTGACATTTTTTTCAAAACACGCACATTTTTTTGATAAAACCGATAACAACGTGAATGATGCTGCGTACTTTAGATACGCAAGTCGTGCCTTAACGTAACATTTTGTAGATATATAATCGGTCCCATTTTAGAATGGCACTCGCAATATACAAACAATACATAAACATATCAATCAGGCTTTTTAAAGCACATTAAGTTCACATATTTTGCAGTAATACAAAAAACAAAAAACGTAACGTAAACGTTTTAAACTTACACAATAGTAAGTTGAGTATTGTAAAGAATGTGTGTCGATATAAGCAGAGCGGCCGCATTGTCGTTGAGTAGGTAATGCTGTAATTGAGTATCGTCTCACGTTTTAATTTGCCAGTTATACGAATAGAGTCATTTTCTCATTATAACATAATAGTTTTGAGATTCCTTGCATCTTATCTATAAGTACGTAATTGTTATCTGACAATAGACTCATGCTTTTAACTACGACCCAAATGTAAACAATGGTGTAAGAATATCCGGCCTGAGAGGATTTGGTTTTATAAGTAGTATATTGGTACAAATCGGTATATAATTAGTAATCAAAATACGCACTTAAAACGAGCTCGTACGTTTAAATGACGATGAAAATGGAATCAACTATAACAAGTATGAAAAAAGGTTGTTGTCGAGTTCCTGATTCTAGGCACTTTTCACTGCTATATGTAATGTTAACGACATCAGTTCCCTCGTAATTCAATGTTGTGCATATTTGAGTAGTGATGATTTTTTTTTTTTTTTTTTTTTTTTTTTTTTTTTTTTTTTTTCACACAGCGCCATTTAGCCCCAAATTAAGCAATTATATTTGCTTGTGTTATGGGTACTAAACAACTGATATACTACTTAGATACATTTTTTTTTTTTTTGTAAATACATACATATTATAGATAAATTTCACCCAGACACAGAACAAACACACATGCTCATCACACAAATATTTGTCCTGGGTGGGAATCGAACCCACGACCTCCGGCTTAGCAGTCAGGGTCACTAACCACTAGACCAACAGGCCAATTATGTGTTTATATTTTCCGCATCGCCGCGATTCCCATTATTAACGCTATTACATACGCCACAAGACAAAAAGTATGTAAGTCGTTAATGTCGTATCTCACGTACATCTCGATGCGCCCTTGAGTAAGCTAGCTTACCCGAGTTCAAGCTAACGTTGTATGAGTGCACTTCTTCTTATTTCGAACTGATGGTACAGTGCACGCCCAATGAGAGCTCACACCGTCCTCAGTGCTCAGGATAACAGGCTCAAGTTATCGAGGCGGTAGAGAAACTTAGGACATTGAAATAGATGCAGCATTGCTTTCTCGGGAGTACTACACTTAGATTCGGTATTATTCAAGTGAAGTATTTGGCAAATTGGCAATAAAGATTTCTTCAGATTACTGATGAATTTGATCATCGTTAATTAGTGTCGCATAAGTGGAATTGACACAATATATTGGATTGATCACCACTGTATCTCATTTTCTATGCAAAAGCATAGAAAATGAGATACATCATGTATTTTTTTTTTTTTTTTTATGTTATAGCCTACCAAAGTGACTCCATCCCGCCTGATGGTAAGCAGTCAATGGAATCCAGAAGTGGCGGCCACTATACCAAAAGCCATCGTCTTGACTGCTGGTATGGTGGCCTCCACTATGACGGCTGGGAATGGGGTTAAGGGAAGGGAATGAGGGAGGTGAGGAAAGGGGAAAGGGGGGAAATTGGGCCTCCGGCGCTCTCACTCACCGAACGAAACGCAGTAGTACGGATACTACTACTCTTAAGTCGATCTTGAGGGTAGTACTTCCCCGGACGATCCGATGTATAGATATACGCGGCTTTATATTATCTATACCTACTATTATATAAAGCGAAGGAGTTTGTTTGTTAAGGGCATTACAGGGCCCAATGACTTTGAGCATTTGACCTCTAAACTAGTATTTTGTGAATTTTGTTTTTAAGACGCCACCTACCGTCACAAAAACTATACTACTATAAAAGGAACTTATGATTACGCCAAAACACAGTAGATGTGTCATCGTGTTGAATGTTGATGACAACACAATGAGGTTTATGCCTATTTTATTTAATATCTGAGTAGCCTACTCGTAAAAAAAGTTTTGAAAATCCTAGAACTAGTACCTCTATTACAACATAATTTATTTTTGTTTTGAAATAAATGTTGTACTTTGTCTAAACTTGCTATGATTTTAAAATATTAAACATTGAAAATATGTAGTTAAAATTATCCAGCTTATAACATTTATTTATTTTAGCGCTGGAATAACTGCATGGTACATTCTGAAGATAACCACGTCAATTCTTGTTGTTTCTTAGTAAATAAAAGTCATCTTTATAAATATAATATAAAATATTTTGTGTAATATGCATACAAAGACTATACAACATACATATGAATACAGACTTTCTGTATTTTGGTGGTGGGTGAGGATGGTCTCGGGTTCTATTCCTCTTTCTCTTCGGGAAAAACAAATGCGTAAAGCTATGTAGGTATGAAATACAACATTAAAATCACACACCTTACATAATAATGCAAAAAACTTCTTGTATACTTATATACTATAACTCTATAATCTTACTTATAAACTAATATATAATTATATCAGAATAGAACAACGGCAAAAGAAGCATAGCACGCATACATACATTTATCTACACAGAGCATAAAATGAAGAAGTTTCAAAAACCCCGCAATGAATTACGTGTGGTGATATTGCCTTGTTTACCTACACAACAAAAAAAGGTTTAAGAATACTGAATCTTATTAGTCAAGATTACTTCACGATGATTTGCTTCACCGTAAGTCAGTAATGTCCAAGGTGAATTAAAAACATCACATTGGTACTTTTCCGGTTTTGAACCCACGACCTCATGCTTAGAAAGCGAATGGTGCCTAACTATTGTATAAAAGCCTGAATTTCCATTAGTACAGTGTCAAATGCACCCCGAATCGCTTGGTGGAAATCGTACTTTACAGTCAATTACAGTCGTAATACAATGAAGTACTTTATTTTTCGATGTAACTAACATTCCACTTCTTCATAAGGGTGCCTCTTCAACTAGCGGAGGTTAGCAGTCTACTTACCAATAATTATAAATAGCTTGACGACACTTCACTTTACATTTATTTTTATACTAGCCACCTACCCTCTTGCTTCACTTCGGTATCAAAAAGTTCTATCTTTTATTAGTGGACGCCTTCATAAAATGTCTTTGCAGTACTGTCTGCAAACTATTATTGCAGTGCTGTATTTAAAATAAACAAATATTGAGATTCGGAAAATTACTAAAAAATACACATAATAACATAATAAAATATAGTCTTTGTTATCCATTACTATTAAAGCTTTCTAAAGGTGAAATAATTTTTAAGTCAGTTTCGTAGATTCTAAGTTAAATCATAACAAACAAATATAAAAAAATCGGGTAAGGAAGGGCCCGTGGTCCTACCAATTTGTCCTACTGGTGGCATTACGGTCTACTACTATGTATCCGTAATTCTTCTGAGCTAGGGACGGATTAATATATTGATATGTCGTTATTTGTATTCGATAAATTATTGAAATTAGCATTTTCTTTTTCAAAAACAAATGAATATCGTGCAAAACTAAAGACTATATTAAAAACAAATGAATTAAATTGCCTCTTTGACATTAGGTATGCTGTTTGAATTTTAAGTCCCATGTAACAGGAGGCGAGCCTGTTGTCATTTATCGGGCACAATCCAGACTCTGGGTTAATACTGAGAATTTTTCAAAAGAAAAAGCCAATGTAACTTTACCTGACCCGGGGATCGAGCCTGAGACCTCTCCGTGGTAATCCACGTACAAAACAGTATGGCTGAACTGTGTATCTGTATGTTTGAACGCGCTAAAATCTGGAACCACTAGTTGGATTTGAATAATTCTTTTTGCATTGGATAGCTCTGTTTCTGAGGAAGGGTATAGGCTATGTAACATCACGCTACTGGCAACGGGAGAGCAGTTGGTAAAGACGTGGGTGAAATCACGCCGCGAAAAGCTAGTTTGAAATAAGTAACAAATTATCACAGGTTTCAGTGAGTAGTTTCAGATTCAAAGAGTTTCGTTTTATAGTTATTTAATATGAATAATAATAATTAATATATTCCATAATTAACATTCACAGGCAGTTTTTAAATGTTATCAGTAGATAAGTATTGGGCAAATATTGTTGTGCATGAATATGTATATTTGCATTGTTCTGGGTATTTTTATGTATAACATGTATGTATTTACAAAAAAAGTATATAAATAAGTTAATCCGCATTCAAGAACGCAAACCACAAATGCTTACCTTGGGTCTAGGTAGCGTTGTTGTGTTGATGTGATGTTATTATTTTATTAATTATTTGTATATTTTTTTATTGATATTCATTTGGCTTTGAAGAAGAAAATGCTAATTTTAATTATTTATTGAATAAAAATACATATCGATATATTAATTCGCCCTTAGCCCAGAAGGATCACGGATGCATAGTGGTATAGCGTTATCCAACCAGTCGGACAAATTGGTAGGACCACGGGTCCTTACTCATAAGATCATTTTTTTTCTCTTTTAGGCATAATAGTCAAGATATTATTGTCACGTTACTCTATGACATGATCAAAATACGAAACTAACTTGCGAACAAATTTTTATAAATTTATAAACCGAATTTCTATTTTTATTTTACGTTATATTTATATTTGTGCTACTTATAATATGTTTTCATTCAACAATTATTTGAAATTAATATTTTTTGTATTTTATTTGCATAAAAAATTGACGTATAGTCCTCCTTTCACTCGAGTCGTTGAGACTCAACTAAAGTCAAATTTGACAGTTTTACAGGTCTAGGGGGGGTGCTTCTAGCGGGGTGCCACTCTCCTCTAGGGGTTTTCTGTATTATTTAAGAATTATGAATGAAACATAAAAATGGATGACCACGAATTGCTTAATACGTTATTACCGTTTTTTTATATAAAATTTATGCATTACCATTAAGTACTTATTAAAAACATTTTCAATTTAGGTAGAAGTAGGGTCTATTCATTTCTTGTCTTATCAAAATTTGGTGAAATCTATTAAAAATTTAATAAACATGATTTGTTTGTAATGATCTTAAATATTAGATTATAGTTTGTATATGATCAATCCACAAAAGGTTCCGTCTAGAACATGTATTTTACCTAGGGTGTTTTTGACATTTGAGGCATGTAATCCCCTTAATTGTTTTTTGTTTCAACGCGCTTCTCTGAAACTACCAGTCGGATTGGAATAATTACGCTACTGGCGACGGAAGCCTAACACAAGTATTTTGTTACATAAGAGGAGTACTCCTTAATTCATGTAAACTAGCTCGTAAGAAAATGGAAATAAACTATTTATTATCATTTATATTCGACGAAGCGATGAAATAACCAGCTTCCTTTTTTATTTAAAAAAAATTTGCATCGTCATCATTATCAAGATCAAGTAGGTAATATTTTTTATTTTTGCTGTGTAACTTTTTTTGTTGGAGTAATCTTTTAGTTGACTACTCTGGCATTATGTGGTTTGACCAACATCGATGTTAAAACGAACGAAAGCCATCTCACGTTGTGTTGCGAAACGCCCCGATCTATATTGTCGTCATTACCGTTCTATAGCATGTAAATACAGCCGGTACACGAGCTGGTTATGTAAGACATACATGCCTTACCAACGAATTCTTAAATGTCATGTTTTACAAACAGTGACACCGTAAGTTGTGGGTAGACGGTCTGACTACATTTTAAGTTCTTCGAAAATATCGTAAGTGAGACGATTAAGTGTACATAATTATGTATAATAATTGGTTAAGAATTTTTGATAACAAATAAGTCTAATATCGGCTCATAATTGTAGCTGAGTGAATTGACACTTGACCATTACGCCACTAACACCCTAATTTAATATTAATTAATGGTGTTCACATGAAACTTCTATATAATCTATTTAATAAACTTAAGTATTATACAACCTGTCGTATATGATTGCGATAAACCACAGTAACATGCTAGCCCTTACTGTAATGTGCACCGACCAGTTTACGTTCTATCCCATACGGTTATTTGACGATGTAAAGAGTATCTTGGCGCCTTTTGTGTTAGGGGAACTGCCCAATTAAACATTGTTTATCTGTGTTACAAAGTTGCAAATAGTTTTATATACAAAGCTAGCTTTTGGCCGCAACTTCGCCCGCGTTAAATTAGGATTTGATGCAGAGAGCAATGAAATTTTTTGACCAATTAACATATTATCTTTTTAATTTAATGTTATTTAAGATAATATGTATTATATATCTTATTTATTCTATTTCTTGCTGTGTATCCTTTATGCTACGTACCCTTGCTATGTATTGTAACCTTTATGTACTTAATCTTGTTATACGCGTCTTTCCAAATTAAGAGTTAATATTGTTACTGTACCTTTAATTTTCTTTTCGGCACTGTAGGTTTTTTGTAAAGAACCACACATTATCTTATAAGCATTATATCTGTATATAACTGTTTGTTGCCAAAATAAATGAAAAAAAATAAATAATAATAATTATAGCAAGTGTCTTATTCGATGTACAAGTTATATTACTGTTATGTTTCATTAATTCCATTCCGTAGTTTTTGCGTGAAATAGTAACAAACGTTCATACATCCACACATCCATAAAAACTTTCGCGTCTATAATATTAGAACGACTTACAATCTCATTGTTCGAATGTCGATTCCCTATTTTTAAATCTATTACAATTTGCTTATTATATCTGTTAATAAAATTGTAATCAGTTACGTGTTCTATGTCTTGTCTGGTTGTAAACACAAAAACCTGGTTAGACTGACCATTAGATTGCATTGGATAGTTTAAAGTGTTTAGTTTTTAGTGGATAAAGAACTAGCTATATAAATAACTAGCTATATAAATAACTAGCTATATAAATAACTAGCTATATAAATAAATATTATTTTATTACTCTTTGTTTAGTAGGCCGTAAAATAATTAAAGATTGTCTATTGAAAGATCTACTGTACATTTTTATAATATTTAGGTCTTTGATTCAATAAATGTTATATTATAATAGTATTGAAGTGTGAACTCAAAAATATGTTTTGTTTTCTTATATTTGAATTGAAAAAATTGATAATAATATAAATAATTTTTAAAAATAAAGAAAGTTCAACAAAATTAAACGGTGAAAAAGGTGTATGTAAGTTGCTGCAGCAAGAAATTTAGTACTCAATGATTGTTCATGACGAAATCAACACTCAATAACAATAAGGTCGTTAATTTAGGATTTAATGTCACATGTTACAGAAAGCAGAAAACGTAGATATTATGGGGCACCAAAGAATATTGCGAATATTTTAGCTGTTTATACGGCGAGTATAATTCAGTGGTCAGTTCGGTAGGTGGTACGAGTTTTGCATGTAGGTGAGTTGAGAAAATACTTATTAGTGTTTCAGGCGATTGGGTTAGGGCACGACTTTCACCGTTTAGATTTCGCTCTTGGTATTTGTGTTGTGACTACGCCCTTAGGTTAAACGATGTTAAGCCTCGTTTAGATTTTAGATATACATCAAATAGGAATAGTAATTTAAGCTCCAACATTTAAAGGGCATTTCTGTAAAAGAGCTCGAGAAAGTTTACATTAAATTTATGTGAAACATTTGACAAATGACGTGGCTCGCATAGTTGCTTCTCTGAAGTGCAATGGGCAGGACATACCTATAGCTCGCAGAACTGACGACCGTTGGGGCAGAAAGGTTCTAGAGTGGCGACCATGATTTTTTTATGCTAGTTATTGTAGGAGTTGGTTATACTTACAATAGTAAGTAAACTTTGTAGTTTATTACAGAAAATGTGTTTGTTTGTACTTATATAAAATAAATTTGGATAACACAAAGATTTTTTTAAATAATTAATATTGCACTTTATATTTGTTATACCTATTACTGGAACTGGAAACCTGTGGCTTCGCTTGCGTGAAATTCGGGTTGTTACTACTTTTGGGATTCAAGTTATACCGTACCAAACTTCAAAAATCCGTAGTTTAGCCGTGAAAGCGTCACAGTCAAGCAAAATTATTTTTGCAATATAATTAATACGTTTACAATTACTCGTTATTGAATGATATAAAACAGCATAATTGTTGTTAGAACGCCAAATGTATACACATAGGTGGCCATCGACTGCCACGTTAACCCGCCACGTCCACAGACCGTTAGCTTGCAGATAGCAATCAGCGAGATTATGCCCTCGTTGGCCGGTATTACACATTGCATCGTGTACTGGATAAACTACAAAGGCTGAGACAATGTGCATTGATCGCTATTATAATATCTGTATACAATTTCTAACGCATCACGTTGAAGTGAGAATATACTTCAATATTTACATTGCAGGCAGATAAATTACTATGGTTTTTTGGTTGTGGATAAACAGGCAGGTTTTTTCATAACCGAAATTTGAATAAAAATGATAACGATTGGGAAGTTTTGGGACAATACATGATAATAATAGCTTTTGTGGAATTACGCTGCACATTCAACTCTTTAGCAAAAATATGCACGAGCAGGAAGGAAATTGATAAACTAATACTTATATTTACTGATACCTGATCGTGTTATGCTCTTCCTTGAATTATCCACTAATTTCTGGCAACACTTAAATTAATTTCTTTATAAAAGTTTACATTAATATTACCATAGACATGTTAAAATTCGATACAAGTAGCTATTTGAGGACGGAAAATGTTTTATAATGCGTTCTACGCTTTACAATATTGCACACAAAACATTTTTAGATAGAATTTTAAATTATCGTTATTTTTAGCATAGAGAAACAGACAACAAATCAACAGAAACGAAGACACCAATTAGTCAATGGGTCAAGCTAGCACCTCAATAAAATTTATAATAATATTTTTTTATAGTTTTCTCAACATGAAACTCATTAACGAAACTAATTTGTCTCTCTGACCACGACCCGAAAGAAATTACTGAACGGATAGGAATTAATTTGATTTTTTACCGGTGGTTTAAAATTTATGCGATATCTGTATATCTATTATATAAACTTGTAAACCAAAAAGCTCGCGCGCCTTAGATAGAGACTAATGAACCGTCACAATTGGATGCGCCAAACGCTAAACAGACTCGGTATCGTGATTCGCAAGAATAAAAACGAATAGTTACGATTATTACTCTTTATTTATCGCTTGACTTGCAGTTCTTACAATGTTGGCATCTGTATTATGATGACATTATAGTGATAAGTATAACAAATAAAACTTGCCATAAACCGTAATGACTAGTAGGTACAACGAATAGCTTTTAACTGCGGGCCAAAGTTGCTCGCTTATTATTACAGATCGCGATACTTCTGTAGAAACGTCTTTGTAAATAAAATTATATGGCGCGTAACTATGTATGTCATATGCCTGAAGCAATCTCATTATTTACTACATAACTAGCTGTTGCCCGCGACTTCGTTCGCGTGAAAATTCAGATGGGTGCCTCTATGAGAATATTGCGTGCCTGATTTTATGGCAATCGTACATTGTATCAGTATTATCCGTCTCTATGGCGAATCCAGTTTAAACCCGCTACAGCTAAAACTGACAAACCACTTTCACATAAACTTGCGACTCTTATTTGCCCATTTAATAAGGGTGGTTTCTGAATATTAAAAAAAGAGTATTTTCTAGTAATTTGGTAATCCTACTATAAAAACTATAGAAGTTTCATACAAACTTTGCCACCCCTTTATACCCCCTTAGGGGATGGATTTCGCAAAATTCCGTCTAAGTGAGCACCTATATTCTAATAGGAATGACAATGCAAAGTTTGAGATTCCTAGCACTTGTTGTTTCTGAGATTTCGTGATAAGTGAGTGAGTGACCTTTTGGGCTTCGCTCGCGTGAATGTGGTTTTTTACAATAGACATTTTTATATTGTTTAAATACTGTTTTCATACTATTTTTTATCTCCTCCTCACTCCCTCTCACTTCCCCCTCACTCCCTCTCACTTCCCCCTCACTTCCCCTCACTTTCCCCTTACTTCTCCCTCACTTCTCCCTGGCTTTCCCCTTACTTCCCTCTGACTTCTCCCTGACTTTCCCTTCACTTCTCCCGCATTTCCCCCACACTTCCTCTTAACTTCCCCCTCACTTCCCCATCACTTTCCTCTTACTTCCCCATCACTTCCCTCTCACTTTTCCCTCCCTTCCTCCTTCTCCTCAGTTCCTCCTTTTCCTCTCTCCTTTCCCTCCCTCCCCCTCCCTGTAAATTTCGAGTCGCTAGCTTCAGAAGTTAAAGATCTTTGTATAGAATATTTCATCCCTAATTTCAACCCTCTAAATCCACCCCTGTTAAAATAAAATTATAAGGATATTTTTTATTTAAATAGACGTATTCCAAAATAAAATTTCAAAACTGTAAGTTAAAAAATGAAGAAGATTCATATAATCGATTTCATCCCTTTTCACACACTTAGGAATTATATTTTAAAAAACCCTTTTTTAGTACAACCTCTAGACATTTAGACAAACACACTCTCCAAATTTCAAGTCGCTACGACCAGCAGTTTAGGCTGTGCGTTGTCTGTTAGTCAGTCAGTCAGTCAGGACAAAGCCTTATATAATATGTATGGGTGTATAGATGTATGGATTAGACGTATAGCCATCGGGGATCAAAGCATACAGGCTGCTAGGAATGCTAACACGTGATGAGCCACATAAAGCTGACCGTGCGAAAAACAGCTAATACTTAGATCCACGCCCACAACTTTTAGTTGTGTCTGACCTTGGGCTTTATTGGAAACTGGACTCATTTAAAACTAAACGGAAGATTGTTTAGAATGAGCGGAATCCGAAAAATAAAAACGCTATCAGCTATTCCGTAACCTGGTAAAGTCTCTGTTTATCAGATTTCGTAGTAAATTAACAAATGTTCGACGTGATTCTTTAAATTGGCATAACTTTTTTATTTATGAACCGATTGACATGAAACAAACACTAAATGTTAAGTGAAGCTTACCACAATGTATTAGTGAAAACCATATCTAAAACGGATAAGCCGTTTCTGAGATTAGCGTGAACAAACGCACAGACAAACAGACAAACAGACTAACAGACAAACAGACTAACAGACAAACAGACAAACAGACAAAAATTGTAACAATCATTGTTTTGGGTTCTTTTTGCGTTGATAAAGGTCCCAATAATTTTTTTTCTCATATATCGTCCATGTACAGACAGCGATCGGTTACATTTTTATTATATGTATAGATTAAATTGACGAGCTGCAGTGGCGGTATGTTACTTTGACGCTGTAAATGGCATGAATGGCGTATTAGATCTGTAACTACTATGGTATAATTTGACCTGCCATTATACCTGCTTAATAAAAAAAATGTTTTCTATGTTTGATTCAATAATAATGTGCCTTTGTAGACTTGTGATGTCAATACTTTATAGGTTTGCGGAAGTTTGAAGGAGTATTCATTAAATTACTTATCACGCCATTTAACGACAAAGGTACGGCATGATGAGAAAATATACATATGAATATTTTTTTGCTATTACAAACTTAATTATGGAAGAACATTTAACTGCAAAGTTAAGTTTATCTTTTGCTTAGATGTAGTCATGTTTATAGTATGCAAACCGGCCACAAATCTTCAAGGCTCGATACCCATAATAGGCAAACTATTTACATGCAAGTTTGTAAGCGCCTCGGTGCGCGGTCTATCTAATCAATACGATCTATGTATGTATATTTATAACCTTTTTAAAAGGATTTATGATTTAGACTTATTTAGATAGTGCCGTGATGTGGCCCATGACTGCAACGGGTAAAATTTTTATTAACAATGTTTAGATGGAAGCAGTAATTTGGCAATCATCATCATTATATCAACCGAAAGCCGTCCACTGCAATACATGTATACAATCAAACTATTAAGATCGAACGCGCAAGTGATAATTATGTTACACGCGTCCATAGGCTAACTGCTTAGAATCAAACCGGCCATGCTTGTTTGTACCTAGTCTTTCAAGTATAATAAAAAAAAAACTACAACACAAGCATTTTTGTTTCAGGGTCTCGAAATTGTAAACCCTCAAGCTGCGGAGACACGAATCAACGAAGCGAACGCTAAATACTTTTCAAACACGTCAGGATTTCTGTCTGTCGGGAAAAATACCACATGACGATGTACGTTTCTTTTAAACGTTTACTAATAAAATGCATCTTACATCAAAACTTTGTTTTATTAGTATCTTGCTATAGCCAGTCTAGCGGTAAGTTGGTCAAGAAGAACGTGAGCGTATCCATACGAGCGATTTCACTACACCTCGAGTTTCCCATTTACTTGTACATTGTAGTTAAAATAAACAAACAATTTGATGAACATTTTGCGTACAATATTCTTCATAGTTTATAAGTTGACTGACTTACATTATAGAGAATTTCTAAAAGGCAAAAAAAGGTTATACTCTTTTTTTTGCCGACGACAGCAACGTTAGAATTGAGATGGTATAAACGTGCGAAGTATAAGTCGTAATGGCCCAGTGGTGAAGGCTTCGTAAACACGAGGTCGGGGGTTCGAATCCGGACAAGTACCTACCTATGAGATTTTCAAATCATATAATTATGTACTTTCTAAGTTTATCTGGACAATACTAACTGACGGTTAAGGAAAAGATCTTGAAAAAACCTGGACTTCTGAGGAAGTCTGAAATCGCCAATCCGCCTTGAGCAAGCGTGGCGCTCAATGCTCATACCTTCTCTGTGTGAGAAGTGGCCTTTCCCTGCAGTGGAATAATAAATAGACTGATATGATGAAACGTGCTCAAGAAAGAAGACTATTGTCGTGTTTTCGTACAAATTCGGTGACAACAATAATGTGGCCCACTAAATTGTAAATGATTACGGTAGCCTATGAACGTGACTGTGTTCTCTAAGTTATACGGATACAATGCTAAAAAAACAAACTATTAACATACATCCAGGCAGAACTGGATTATAGGAATCAATCATTTTCATAACTAGAATCCTGGAAGTATTAACAGTATTTATTAAGTATATTCGACCACATATTTGCTTTACCAGTTTTAGGACAAAAAATCCATCAAAATTATAATTCAATACGACTCATTATGATAGTGACAACTGTAAGCAAAAACAGACCCAGACATTATTGTTTTGAGATATGCAAACATTTACTCTAAGGGTGGTAAAGCAATTTTATGGTCGACTATACATAAAACTGCTAGTGAAATGAACCTAACTGTACACGTAATAAATTACAGTTGTATTGATCAAATCATTGCAAATCGTTTGGGGCACTGACGAGTTTGACCTACAGCAATCTATAACAGCAAAGGTCCTAGGTGTACCTTTCACAAACGGAGTGCTTATCTTGCCGTATCTATCTGCGTGGATCTTACAAAACCTTACAAATAAAACATTGGTAAATATAGTAAAAACTAGACTTCAATGTTGTTTATTTTTAAACATACATAAGTAGGTAGGTACAGCTACTTTGATAGCAATCTTACTAATATTATAATTAATGCGAGTTTGTGTGTGTGTGTGTGTGTGTGTGTGTGTGTGTGTGTGTTTGTTTGTTACCACTCAGCGTCTAAACTGCTAAACTAATTTCGTTGAATTGGTATGTAGATAGATTTGGTGCCGGAGACGGACTTAGGACATAGACATACTTTTTATCCCAAAAATTGGTTCCCGAGGGATACAAAACATATTATACGCGCAGGCAAAGCCGTGAGGCGCAACTATTATTCTATAAACTCTAACGACAGCCGAACTTGTAGATTATTTCAAATTTCTTCAAAAAGCCTGTAGTTTCGGGGAAAGCTTTGATAGGACGATTATTCGATCTGCATATTTCAGGTGCTTGTGCTTCTAAGGTGAAAGAACTAACAAACATTCACTAGCGGCAAATGCGATGGTAATATGGCGTTGTATAAAAGACTGTAACGCTGTGAGATGATAGCTGAATGGTTACAATACCTTCCTCTTGTACGTTAGGTTGTAGGTATAGAGTTTGATTTCACTCCTTCACAATCTAACATTCGAGTTTGATCAAAACGAAAATCTGTCTCAATTTTAAAGCGATCGAGAATTCGAGACAAATTGAGGAATTGAAGACTAATTCATATAACTTATTTTTTTTACTAATAAGGATACTGTTTTTTTAACTAAGAGAGACCTATAACCATCAGTGAGTAAATTCAGGCTGTGGATGATGGTGATATGAAACGGAACGTCCTATATATAAGGTTAACAAACGCATAAAAATATATCATAACGCGGCGGCAGCACGTAGCGCTAACTATGACCTTTAAATTAAATTAATTCAATAAATTTAAATCACCGGTTGCTATAAAAAAAACATCGGGGTAGACATGCACCTCCTAGCATGCCTACATAGAATAATTAATTTGGCATGAGGAATACCCAAAGAAAGGTTTGGTCTAGTTTAGTCTTCCTTGTGTTTCAATTTTTATTACGCAAGTTATGATGCACTGACTTGCTAGTGTTACCAACTGTTACTAAATTGATTGGCACATAGGCTTGTTCACATTCCATGCATTTTTTTATGTTTTCTTACTTAGCTAGCAAGTTCGCTAGTGTAGCTAGGTATGAAAATGTATAGACATGAGTTAGTGGTTTATTCCATCCATGTCCTTTGTACTTTGCAATTTCTGTAACGTCGTGAAACTTGAAATTAGCTCTAGACAGTTAGATAGGGATTTTAATCTACAATACCTGTAATAAATGTAATTTAAATGCAATGTTCTCAATTTTATACGTATTTGAAACCCAAACAGTTAAGACTATGAAGGAAAGTGCTTAGAAAGTGCATATGATTTAAAGTCTACCTACCTACATTTTATTGGAGTCTATGTAATAACTAGAGGGGAAAGAGAAGACCAACGAAAAGTTGAATGGAGTGCATGATCGATGACATAAAAGAAGAGGGTTGTGTGTGGATGACGACTGATAAAAGAAAATAGAAGAAGTAATCATTCTACGGCAACTTCAGGTCAGTAGGTCTCAATATTTAATTTTAACATTTTTACTTTATTTGTAATTTGAATGCACACATCATCATACATGGCATATAAACAATAAATAGTTTAAATAAAATGTGCTTGAATTAATTTACAATTAATTTTAGACAATTAAAAATGAATAAAATTAAGTGTTTAACAAGAAATAAAACGAACGTAAGTGTAAAATTTAATTGATAAGAAAATAGGTATTTACACTCAGATAAATGACCAAGAATTGGGATTTATCAGTCACCTAACTCATGTATTAAGTATCATTATTCGTAATTTAGCCAAGATGCTCGAGATTTTTTCGATCTCTAATCAAAAAATATTATCCCCGCCTAAATAAAGGAGTCTGCAATAAAAAATTTGAAACAACCCCATTTCGTCCATATTGTAAAAAAGGCCAGTTTTTAGGGCAGTGGCGATACCTGAATCCTAAATATCATCTTACTGCGTTCAAGAATCTGCCTACCAAAGGTGGTGCCTATTCCTGAAACACACCTGTTTTGGAAGAGGTTTACCTATATCCTATAGTGGACTTCTCCAGGCTCATGATGATGATGCCGAAGAGCACATCACTCACAGAACCAGTTTAATAATTTAACAACGAAGTATACTTAATACTGGCAACAGACTCGCCCTCTGTTGCATAGGACCTAACTTAACTGGCGAAACGCCGGTGTTATAGGTACACCTCTGCCTACCTTTCGAGGAAAAAGGCATGAAGATATGTATAATTCTAAATATTTGTTTCTCAAACCAAAAGTAAGTAGTACCTACCTACATAATAATTAAATAGTCGTTGGTCTTTTGTTACGCGGTTACTGCAGTTCAAGGACGTCTTGTTGTTACGTCGTGTTTACTTTTATATACATACAAGGAGTATTATGTATGTAGGTTAGCTTTTTTATATTATCCCTCGTTTTTTAAGAGTGTTGTGATGCATGAACCTTTTGTGGGCGGCATTGATTGCAGTTGGCCGGGCAAAGTTACACTGATTACGTTAGGTTTCATTCTATGAACGTACCACCATATAAACATTGTTCATTATAATTTGTGATCGCATACCAAGCACTATTTCATAGCATTGTTTTACAATATAGTATTATTGTGTGCATACTTAGTCGCTTCAGAATGGTTGGTTACCAAAGGGTGTTTACAACGTAGGTAATTTCTTACCACTACCTAGAAAAAGCCGGTATGATGATTTGTACTCCTCTTATATAAATATTAGAACATCAATATGTACTCAAACACCAAGTTACACTTAAAATTATTTTTGGTTGTTACTATTCATATTATTATTAAAGTTACAGAGATAGAAATAAAATGCAACTTATTCCTCATGTTCTCAAATATTACTCTATTACTAATATTACTACATTCTTAGAAAAGCATAAATTAACGTAGGTACCTACAACAAGGATCTAATCTCGTCTTAACCATCTGGCGTCAAGGAACGTTTAAAAGGAAAGTTGTTGTCTCCTAAACATGTTTTAAAGATAATTTAAGGTTTTAGTAGTCAATCAATTAACGATTTAGTTACATATTCAAATGCTTGTTTGAACCTATCTACCTACTGTATAAAATATCGAAGCTCCACGTAGTTAATCTAAACTATTAGGTAGCGGATGCATTTCTACTAAACATTTTCTGTTATTGCAAGAATTCCATTAAAAAAATCAAACCACAATAAGTTATTACGTCTTCTAAACATGTATGAGTAATTTTCCAAGACCTAGATAGATACTAGATAGCTAATTATGTGGTCTAGATGAACCAGAAACCTAATTTGTTTCTTTTCTTATTGATCATAATCATTCAACTGTATCTTTTGCGTGTACTAGCTCCAAAATGTAACCTACCTATAGCTCAATAAAGAATAGGTACTGTTCAGTTGTTGATCAAGCGAACTAGCTTGTCACATAGGTAATTTACACAAGGAATGACAGGGTAGAGCCCAAAATAATTTCCATCCTTTGCGATTTGGCAAACGGCGTCATCGGTATCGGTTTAACTCGATTTCCGCTAAATCTTGAATAGCGGGTAATCAAACTAGTACTTGGTTATAGCTGATAAACCTTTCGGACACAGCTTTCATTGGAACTAATTAAAATTAAAAGTACTTGTCTATCAGATGTTATTCATGAGATGACTACGATCGATATCCTTGATTGAATGTCTTTACCATGTTAGCTAGGCAATTGAATTGACTATTGAACGGGCTAAAGATATTAGACATCGACTTTGAGTGAAACACCACTTGTACAATACTACTTCACATTCATAGATGAACCGCTAGAACACATTGGAAGTCGAACAATAATGAACCAATAATCAGAGGCGTCGCTTTGTATAATGTTGTTGCGGCAGCGATTGATTACCTACATTGCAATTGCATTTCACATAGTATTCGTATTTTTGATTTATAAGTTTCGTTTGGCAACATTTCATTAGAACCGACGCCATCTTTCTGCTCAAACAAAATTCGTAACGGATCAGTTTTGTATATATTGGCTTGCAATATTATAACTTTAAATAACTATACCTACAAAGGAACACGTTGCAGTAATTTTCTATTCGTTTAGATACTTCTTCGTTTTTATGTAATACCTACATTAATTTTGAAGGATGACAAGATACTTCTCACTTTTAAAGTCAAGATTATACAGTGTAGTAGAAAAATGTCTTCTTTGTAAATGAATACGTTGTATTAACTTTTCAATGTTCTCTATGCTGCAGATTTCGTAGTCCTGCTATCTACTCGTAATTGATATAAATCTTTTCGTTTAGTAGGTATCTATAATAGAAGTTTGGGAGACACAATATTGTACAAATTTAAAGAGCAGTATCTCTAGATTAGATACCTACTTGTGTATATTTTATACTTTTCCGTAAATATTGTTGACTTGTTAATTTCAAATTCGTTAGAAATGGATAGTCTCATATTTTATTATGATCTTTCATCAATAAAATTACACAAAATGACTGTTCTGCTCTAAAAAGGACTGAAATGAAATGAGCGTATGATATAGATCAACGTATAAGTCGGTTTACTCAACGCTAATTGGTACATTTTCAGTTTTAATAAATTATTACCATACGTTTTGTTGCACTTGAAGAGTTCTCTAACTCATTTAAACAACGTGCGTGTAATTACTAAGTATAATCTTTAGGTATTTGTTTCTTGCAACTTTATTTTTTAAGTAACTGAGATCAGTTACTAAACATTAAGTAGGTACCTACCTAGGTATAGATTTGATATTTGGTTTGATAGAACATGATTGTTACATAGATACGTTTGTGGTTGTGACTGATGAGATGTCTGGATTTCTAGTGCAAAGCTTCTGTAAATGTATACTTATGTAGATTTTTAAATCGATTAAATTCTATGCCTGTTTAAGAAGGGGTACGAGTACAATGTCTAATTCAGGCACTTCAACAAAACACGTAATCGTGTACATTTCAAGTCTAAATTTAAATAATGTAATTGATTAATTACACATAAATTATACACTGACACAAATCCGTCAAATTTTTAGAATACTGCATGACTTTTGTCAAATACTCTCACTTACCGCTTTCTGAATTAATAACAATCTTAATATGACGACGAGCGAGTGTGCTTCGCAATTAATGCCGATTTTATGCGAAAAGAATTAAGTAAGCATAAAAATAGAGGTAAGCATTATAATGAATTAAATTTCTATTTGGTTGAGCGTCTTTTTTGTTAAAAATTTCATGAACGTGACACACTTAAGATCTTGACTTGAAATGTCGAAATTATTATAAGTAAGTGAACTATTCTATTGAGAAAATGAGAGTAAAATCTAAATTGAAAAATCATATAGTTAGTCACTTTCATTAGACTGCTAATGGTAGCTTACGCTATTATAGTGATTTCGTTAAAATTACATGGACGAGGAAACTTTTACTGAATTAAGGTTGTTTCGTTTTCTTTTGGCACTTTGCCCATGCAAGACGAAGTCGGTCAACTGAATATTCAGTTGGTCATATTTAAGGCAACCTGCATGATCACTTTATCTTCAGCTGTTTCATGACATAATTATGAAGATTAATTTATAATTAGCAGTGCATTTTATTAATATAAAGCCTCGTGACAATCCCACCCACATGCCCATCACTGTGACTCCAGTAACCCAGGATTAACAGTGATATCCAAGAAGAAACACCGAGCTTTGACTTTCGGGAGTCGGGACTGCTAAACCTACTGTCTTGGACCCCGCAACGAATTTATTCAGAAGTAAAAGGAATAAGGTAATATAAAGCCTATTACGCGGCCGGGCAACAGTACCTACCTATAATGTTTAGATACCCACCTAACTTAGATATGACCTAAATGTAAGTAAATACATATCCATTTTATTGGACAAATCTGATAAATCACATTCCATTGACAGATAATTAATGTTTACAATATTTCTTTTTGTCTTGTAAGTTCGTGAAGAATATTAAGGGTAGGTAGGTATGACAAAGAATACCTACTAGTCACATGGACAATACTCTCAAAATATTTATATTAGGTACGTCGAGGCTCGTGGCATGCACTTGAATCGCGCGTGGGCTTGCATAAGGACGACCGCCATCGCTAGTAACGGCCATTCTTCGTGCGCGTGCCTTGAATGTCTTTCTAAAGCAAATATTTAACATTTACATATGCAAATTACAAAGGTTCTGTTCGACAAGCTTTGCAACACCACATCTATGTTCTTTCAAGATACAAGACGTGTTTGTCTTGTATCACGCCTTAATCTATTGTGCGACAATCAGATCACCGCCTGCGTCGATGCTGCGTTCGTGATGTCGTGCAGATAAGACACACACACCCAACTAGAAAAGAACGTTAACGGTTCATTGAAATCGAAAGAGTACCTGCTGAGTGAACGCTTGTACCTCAGCCGGAGAACAGGTTCCGAGTGCCGAGCGACCAGCGACACATCCCGAGTGGTCCGCGAGGTTACCGCGCAGTACTCCACCGGCCGCTTATCTAGGTGCGCGTGCACATCCGAATAACTAACGATTGACGCGGGAAACAATCGCCGCGAACGTTATATTCGAACCTTTAGATAACGTTTACATACAATACTAACATATTAACCAGTGCTTTTTTATAGTACATTAATAAATATATTCGGATGGTGTCAAGTGTTTGTGCAACCGGAGATTTGAATAGCCGTTTGATAGCATGTTACGGTGTGAACTGGCTTTTTGATTAAGTGGGTGTAACCATGGCGAGCTTCGAGGACCTTGCCTTCGACTGGGCGACGCTGTGCCAGGAGTGTCCGGAATGCTGGACCCCATCAGGTAAACGACCATAGCCCAAAATATTTTTATGTTTGTACTTTATTGCTTAAGCAATAGAGTCTAAGAATTTTGTGTTTAGGTACCCTCAAGTATTATAAATATTAATTAAATATACATTTAAGTGCTAGTGTTCATTAACAGCTAATTATGCATGCACGGTCGAAGGCGACATACCTACAGGTGCACCGAAAACGGGCAATGAACTTTAGAACATAACAGGTAGATATAGAAAACGATATAATAAATTAACAACGGACTTGAAGAAAAACTTACTAGATTATTATGTACAATTTATAGAATACCTACATGTTTAATCTATTTTGTCGAAACGAATTATTGTCACAATTTGTTGGCCTTCGTTGTCTTGCCTTATATTAATCATAGTATCTAGATATTTCTAATGAAACCACATCTACCTATTTTACAACCTGTAGGTATACTTATAAATATGTTTTTCCCATCCACATAAAGAACGTTAGGAAAAATTTATAACATAAAATAATATTAATAGAAACGTAGGTAGCTTTAAATTATAAACATACTCATTTAATTATGATCATGGCCAATTTAGAAATAATCGACTAGCATGTATAAAGAGATTAATGAATGTTCATTTATTTATTTATACAAACATTCATAACACCATCACAGTTTGCACTATAGATTATGCACTTATATACTGGGTTTGCACCAATTCGGTGTTAAGTACAAGCACCACTACAAAAAAAGATAGATTAAGTAAATAATACATTTTAAGAAAATAAAAGAGATGTTTGTATTTGTAGCTAATAACGGTAGTCTCTGCTTCTAATAATAGCAAATAGACGTGAGGTTATGTATTAATAAATAACAATAGTAATAAATAATAATAATAAATCTGTTTTAGATAGAATCTATGAATTAATTTGATCTAATGACGGATCAGTGGCGATAGTTGGGAAAGGCCTGTGTCTAGCAGGAGAGTGCCTTTCGTTAAAATTATGATGATGATGAAATCATGGTACATCTGGTATTATATACTGTAGGCTAAACTTTTTAGATAGGTAAGTAGGAATACTTACTTAATTTTCCTAAGTTTCAATGACTAACTTTCATTCAGCGTCCAAATACTATCTAATTATATTACATAATATTTGCTACCTACGGGACAATCCCACCCACATGTCCATCACTGTGACTCCTGTAAGCCAGGATTAACAGTGATATCCAAGAAAAAACACCGAGCTTTGACACTCGGGAGTCCCGGGGACTGCTAAACCTACTGTCTTGGACCTGTCTAATGCAATACTTTAACATTTAAAACTCAATGATATCTATAAATGGTTACACTATCATTTTATTACTAGATACAACCGTGTCCCTGAAATCAAACGCATGCATATAATATACGATTATTATATGCATGCGTTTAAAGGTTATAATTGCTTAGTATAAAGTTTTAATTATCCTCATATTACCCGAAAGAATTCCACAGCTGGACACAGTCCTCTCCCAATTTTTGCCGCGCCATGACCGGTCGTGAACCGCCTTCATCCAATGGATAAGATATTAGACAGATCTAAATAGGACAGAAGCCATAGACAAGTGTCAAAGATTTTTATTCTATTCATAGAATAGAAAATGTATGAGATTGACATATGCGTTGGCGTTAGCTTATGTCAATCCAATACATTTTATAATCTATTCTATGAATAGAATAGAAATCTTTGACACTTGTCTAGGGCCTCTGAAATGGTAAAGGTATTCCAAGTCGATACAACCGAAAACAAACTTTGAAAATTTTATAAAATAGACACTCTCAAAATATTAATATTTTTCTTTGTTTTATAAATACTAAATGACCGTATACAAATGCCAGAGGGTTGTTATCATATTGATTATTGTATTATAATTATGATATACTTTCGCCATTCTTGCGCTACTTTTTCTATTAAAAACTATTTTTAGTTAATTACCTACCTACTTTACCGGTATGTTTATTTAAGTTACAATTAAATGTATTAAAAACGTAAAATTTTACTCACAAATTAAAATGAGAGATATTCTACACTTAGTTACTTTCGCGTTTTTTTAAATTTTATTAAGTTTCACAGTTTAATTTAAGTATTTTGTGCTTCTTTTATCTCCTAAATTTTACATTAAACCAAACTTAGTTACGGTTTCGCTCCAAACGTTGCTAATATGTAAAAACTGTTGAATCAAAATATTTATATCAATTTGGTCATTGGTATTGTAGTATTGTCTGTATTGTAACGGAGATATTTATAAATTTAATACTGATAACTAGGTATAGCTTTTTTATAACTTTGTCTACGTTGTGCCTCATTCGCGTATTAAAATCATATGGTTCAATAGACAATAACCACATCAGTCTTTGCAAATATTATGTATTTATTGCTTCATGTAACATTTAAAAAATAGACGGTTTCCTACGAGTGATTAATTTTCATTGAGATAGCACCCCCTACCTCCCTACCTCCCTGCACAGGTTTCGCATTAACTAAGTGATGTGCCTTCTTATTTTCATTATTTACAGTCAGACCAGGAATTTTGTCTTACTCAGACTGTCTTGTTTTACTTTAACACCATTGGTGACATAAGATAACATTGTAGGTATTATGGTTAGGGTTACAGGCTCAAATACGTTGAATTTCGATATTTATACTATTATTACCAGGTAAGTACCTTATGATGAATTATTTTGTCACATATAATGTTATTATGTCTAAATTATAGAACCTCATAATTATTTTTTCGTGTTGGCGAGTTACTTTTGCATCACGAAAGTATCCGCTACATGGTGCATAAGTCAAATTCCTTCACCTTTGTGGGAGGCCTATATTCCACAGAAGATGAAGCAGACTGATAAACGATATTGTAAATTGTAAATATAATTATGTATAATGGTTATCTGATGGCTGAATAATGTATAATTAATGACACGTGATTATCATTAACGCTTGGTTTCACTCAAACCTGTAAAAAAGGGATACCTCATATCATAGATGTGAAACTGATTGCGTATAAATTTCAGATGATACCGACCGACCATCGAATAAATGTGAGATAATAAGTTCAGAGAGCAAATTTCTAATTAGTGTTTTAAAAAGTTTAAAATCAAGACTATACTTATCGTTCTTGATGTGTCTGCCCGGCTATGTGTCTCGCATTATTGTAGGATCAGCCTTGTCAGCCTTCTTTACATTCTCTTCCACGTTGCTCTATCCCCGAACTCCCCGATATAGTGTTCAGAATAATCTTCTATACTTACCACTTATTAAAGTAAAATTAAATTGCCTAACCTTCATTTGCCGGCGATGTTTCGCAGGTGGTCGGCATTTTACTTTCGTTAAAACACTGTATGATAACAGCTCGTCAACCTTGGTTTAGTTACCTATGTGTTTGTGCAACCGTACAGTTGGTATAGCCTTATATTTGGTCTAATGTTTGTTAAACCGATGTATATTAAATATTTTATGTTTTCCTCGGTAATAAACGCAAAATGTTTACAAATAATAAAGCCATTGCTATGCTTGCGCGATATAACGTAACCGATCATCCTTTCCCATAGTGTTAGTAAGATCTAAGACAAATATTATCAAACTAGCTAGGAACTTGAAATATAGCAGACATGTACGTTTATAATTCATTTCAAACTTAAAAACACTCGCGTAAAGCTAAAATGGTCGACACAAACGATGTTTTTTGCAATGATTGTATTATTAAGCTTTTTATTTGATCTCAGATCAAGTAAATCAATTCATCCAAATCTCTGAAGAGATCACTCAGACTAGAATACTTGTTATTGCATCAAGTTACTAGAAACATAATTATATGAGGTAAACAATGTGAAATATGACAAGCATTAAGTAAGTTTCCTTAAAAGTAAATACAAAGTGTCGTAATGTGATGTGAGGCGCGAAAATTCGAGTCAAGTGCCAAGGCCTTTTGTTATTCCTATACATTTCTATAGAAGAAAATGTATGTTGTTACTGCTTGTTTTATAATAAATTAATTTGTTTTTTTTTTTTTGTAAATACGTATTACTTTATTTTCTCGTATCACACTTAGTTATAACGTATAATAATAATTACCTAACTACCTAATACTTAATAACACAACAACTAGACACCGTAATCTAGACCCAAAGTAAGCATTAAATAATAATTATTATATTATGTTAAAATTACATACAAACACATAATTGTGAAGATATTTTATTACTTATTTAATAATCCTGTGGTGGTCTTAGACTCCCCGTTTCTTCTAGGTACTAATTATAGTTTTAATTGGATTTCTTCATAATATTTACAGGAGTTCGAACGCTGGTTTATTCTATGGTTTAAAAAGTTGTCAGTAACCTAATTCTTCCTTTGCTTTGGAAGCCAAATAAATTCAAAGGTGGGATTTCAGTATAAAACAAAGAAGTGAAATAAATGAAATTGTCGCGTTAGATTTGACATTTTGCATTGATTACGGAAGGTTTGTACAGATAGCATAGAAATCTTAATTAATGATGTCGAGATAAACACGGAGAAACTAAAAAGTAAATGCGGATAAACTGTTACCGTTTTCCTTGAGAAAATTTACAGCATGTCTTGTTAATTATATGATAATCAGTTATTATAATAATGTGATATAAATTATAATTATCTTAAGTGTTAGTCTACTGGAACTAGAACCACAGTTTAACCCGTCTGTGACTAGAATGTATGTATTCTATTTTAATATCTATCTACTTATTAATAATTAATAATTTCAAAATAGAAAATGAAACAAATGAACGAGATCGGTATCTATATCTATACTATTATATAGAGCGGAAGAGTTTGTTTGTTTGTTTGAACGCGCTAATCTCTGAAACTACCAGTTGGATTTGAAATTTTTTTTTTAAATTGTGTATGATAGCCCAGTTCTTGAGGAAGGATATAGGCTATGTAACATCACGCTACTGGCGACGGGAGCAGAGCAGAGCATAGACGCGTGTGAAACCGCGCAAGCTAGAGACCGCCATGGTCATATCTAATGTTTTGCTATTCTTGTCTTTGTTTTGTTGTGCAATAATAAGTATTAACATTTATCGATCTATCTGTCGACAACTGGGCCGAATCTTCAGTAGACATCATTGATATGAGTTTTGACAGTTCCCGAAAACGATGTAACTATTCAGAAAATAGTTTTTAAAGCGTGTATTTTGTAATTATGTAATCTATCTATTTATACATGTAGTGGTAAATTGTTTTGGAGTGATGATGAATACTGCACATATTCCTTTGGGACAATATATCAATGTGGTTGTTAGTACTTAGCACTGACCTAGTAACGGTCAATACTTAGTGACCCTCTTACGAATAATTGTTATTCTAAAGATGTTTAGCTAACAGCTAACCCATTATCCTTTAGCCATTTCCCATAGCCTTGTTAGCAATTATATAGAGGTATTTCAGTCTAGCTGGCTACAACTGTCTGAAACTTCAGGGTAATGACCATATTCGGTAGTTAAAACTGTTCGGTTTCTGAATACCTCTAGTGATTGTTACACATGTCTTTATGAACGTGTGAACATGTAATTATTTTGGAAAATCGTGTTTTAAAATAATGGTTACCCATTCACGAGCTGACCGTGACAAATGCAAGAACGCTCACAAATCTATGGATTTGGTCCTAAAACTTTAGACATTAGAGTATAACTAAACATTTTTAACTATGATTAATAAGTATAGGTATATTAAAACATTAGGTATATAAATACATCAAAATAACAAAAAGAAAAAAAAAATGAATAAAATTTATTTATTTATACATAAAAACCTTCAATACAATGGTACTCATAAACAATTTTATTATGTATGTATAAATTAGCAATAAAACCGTCCGTGCATAATTATTTTTGTCTACAATTTCTAGATTTTCACGGTAGTAGATCCACTCTGGTTTCAGCATGAATGGACCGGATCGACTGGGAAAGTACTACCCTCTCATAGAAGACCGACGTAAGAATATTAGTTTTCATGCTAATGTGTTTCGCGCGGTGAGTGAGAGCGCCGGTATTTAGGCTGCCTAAATACCTCCTTGGTCCTCTTCTGTTTCCCTTTTCCTTCCTCATCCCCTTTTCCATGGTAGTCAATTGTTATGTTTTCTAAGCATTATTACTTCTGCAATGCTTGGAAAACACAACCATGTCTTTAGGTTACGGTTGCCACTTACCATGAGGTGGACCGTATGCCTGTTTGCCACCAAAGATGTATAAAATATAGGTTCTGTCAAAAAGGTTTTCAGGTGTTACGAGTGCAATGTTTTTCTGTTTATTTTATTTCCACAAACCTTGTGTGCTGTGGTAAGAGACTGCTAGTCTATATCTAACTGGTTGCAAAGTACTTACATATTTACTTACCTATTTATTCTATGCTGGTAATTAGATTATATGGGTCAATATCAAACAGACAAATTTTTCGTGTCTTCGTTAAGAATCTAGGTGTAAAATAATATTTCATTGCTAATATTTTTTTGTAATCAACTACGAAACTATATTTATTCAGAGCCATGATCAAATTTTGTTATAAATATGTAAATAATTTTTAAAAAAATAAAATGTCTTAAAATTTTTAGTTAGGTGGCTTGTCCCAACTCCATATTTTTGTAAAATTTAATTCGCTACGGTTACAATTTATGTTACTTTACTAAATACGCAATTATACTAGTTAATAGATAAAATAAATAATTTAAAAACATATAAGTTGTATTAATATGTCTATTATAGATACACGAAATACCTAATCAAAGTTTGTCTCAAGAAAAATTAAAATTTTGTTGACATTTTTTCAACTGACCCTACCTCGAGTTTTGTACGACACATGCCTAGAGCGTTTTATTGTGTCGAGTGCCTCAGTTGTGCGCCCGCGCTTGGGCGTAACAGTTGTGTGTTTAAGTGTTGTGGTTTCCCGCTAAAAACGTAAGTATCTAATTTGATAGCATGGGGGACAAGAATTTGTCAATTTTTGGTGGATCGATTTTTTATTTAATTTGTTATTTTATGGATAAATACCTTATTCTATCGATAGACATTGAGATAATGTTTAAGTTAACTACACTCATTTAATTGTAACCTAAAACCCCTACTGTTTCTGATTATTTTTATGTCTGGTTTCAATATTGGTGGCTCAATTTTGGTGGCTTTGGTGGCACTTTCATGGCACCAAAATTGAAAATGAGCCACCAAAATTGACACAGTGTAATTACCTACGTTATTTATACTAGTTTTGTACTGCCGCGTCCCTAATTTAAGCTAATTTCACTCCATGAATATTACATTCATGGAGGGAAATTAGCTCATAGTTATATTCACTCCATAAATGTTACTATAGTAAAATTGTGAGCCAGCTTTTACAGTGCAAGACTTATGATGCTATGTTAAAACTTCCCTACATACATTTTTTTTTGTTTTTTAGTATGCCGAAACAGAGCACCGAAGAGAGACTGCTTAAAAAGAAAATGGCAGAAAGAAAGAGAAAAGCAAGAATTAAGAATAATCCTGAAGAAGCAGAAGCTCTAAGAAAAAAAGAAAGGGAAAGATATTACCAAAAAAAGCGAGAAGGTAAACTAGTTTCACAGCGACAAATGTCGCAACGAGATCGTCGAGCTTTACAAAGAAAAAATAAAATATACCAAAAAGAATATTACCAAAGAAAAAAAGCAATGAAAAGACTGGTAGAAGAAGAATCAAATGCATCACCTCACGTACATACTAGTTGCAGCCCACAACAAGACTCAGGTAATGTTCGAGCTGACAATGACTCTCTTCCAAGCTGCAGTTATGTAACAAGATCTGTCCAATGCGATGAAGAGAGTATAAATCAACATGCTACTGTTACTAGAAGCTTACGGTCTAGAAAATTACCGCCAATCACAAGTAGTTCAAATCTACATCTTCGCACGAGCAGTCCTGTTCAAATTCTGGAACAATCACGCCCTACTTCGCCATGTGTCAGCAGTATTAGTGTTTCGACTGTCCCTATGCTGTGCCCAGATAGTCCAAATTCAGATGCATCATCAATTACTTCAGTAGATTTTAAACGTGAATTTAAGAATAAATTTAGAAGATACCAAAAAAGTAAAGCTAAGGAGATAAATTTATTGCAACGTAGAATAACAGAACTAAAAAGAGATAATTGCACTTACAGGAAACAAGTTCATAGATTACAAAATGTTAGTAAACTATTAAAAAATAGAGAACCAAATGAGAGGGTTGATGTGCCAAAACGAAATATAATTGTCGTTAAAAATAATATTCGTAGTGATCTAGTGAAGTTTTTTGAAGATGATGAAAATAGCATCCTTTGTCCAGGTAAGAAAGATACTATAACAAGAGGTAAAGTAAAAAAACAAAAAAGATTTCTATCAAGTTCTTTAAAGGTTTTACATGAAAAATATTTATTCAGCGGTCACACGCCAATCAGTTATTCCTCATTTTGTAGAATGAAGCCATTTTGGGTAGTAAAGCCCAACATAATTAACAGAAACACCTGTATGTGCCAAATTCACGCGAATATGGAACTTGTTACCTCGGCACTAAAAACATACAAAATTATCTGTGAAAGCAACATCAGCGATCTATTGCAAAGTTTGTGTTGTGACAAAAATAACGTGAATTGTCTTTTACGAAAATGCTCAAACTGTAAAAACAAAACTATACTTTATAGAGAATTTGACAATTCAAATACAATGTTATACTGGCAATGGGGTAAATCAACAAGAACTTACATACAGAACAATGAAGAGAAATCTGCAAATGTCGTCGTGAAGATGAGGGTTGTGGAAAAGCCTTTACAGATTATTAAAGTTTTTGAAAAAAATTTAGATTACTTCCTGAAACATTGTGGTAATATTAGGAATCAAGCAGAAGCAGTAAAAAGAATAAAAAGAAACCTTGATGTTTCGGAATGTTTAATCCACATAGACTTTAGTGAGAACTATATGACGAAATATGGATCTGAAATACAATCAGTGCATTTTGGTGCAAGTAGACAACAGTTAACACTGCACACTGGAATGATATATTATCGTTGCCCTCAAGACCAAGAACTTAAGACGCAGGCATTTTGCACGATTAGTTCTTCTCTACGTCACGACGCTCCTGCTGTGTGGGCTCACGTAGTTCCAATGCTGTCTGAAATCGACAATTTAGTTCCTGAGATATCTACCTTACATATTGTCTCTGATTCACCATCTGCCCAGTACCGAAACAAAAAAATATTTTACGCAATGTCTCAATTCCAATCTTATTGTTCAACTGTGGCCTGTGTTGCGTGGCATTACTGTGAATGCGGTCATGGCAAGGGAGCACCTGATGGAGTAGGTGGCCTTTTGAAAAGAACAGCAGATCAATTAGTAGCGTATGGAAACGATATTACGGACATTGATAGTCTCATTGAAAGCCTAAAAGCCAATACTAAGTCAGTAAAAATTAAACGCGTGGAAGACTATGAAATCACTGAAAAGAACTGTCTTACTCCTAATTCGTTGAAACCTTTTAATGGAACCATGAAAGTTCACGAAGCTATTTGGACCAAAAATTTCAAGGATCGAGTGACATTGCGTTCTCTGTCTTGCGTCGAGCCTCAGTGCTTATACAGCTCTACTGAATGCCTTCATGGTAAGCATTTGGGTTTTTACAAGTTGCCAAGCAATGACAATGTGGATGCTGAAATTCAACCCTCTGATTGCGAAGATGCCATTTCTATTAATTTGCTTGAGCCACGAACAGAGACAGCTAGGCACTCTGCTACAAACACTAAGGCTAGGCAGTTGCGCGGTAAATGTTTAGTTCAGCGGTTTAAAGGATCTGAAAAGATTATATTAGATAATTTGGGACACCTGCATAAACCAAGTACATCTCAATTAACAACAAATAGATCTCGACCTCAGCAACGATTATCAGGTTCAACATTTTTATCTAAGTATGCTATTATAGGAAACGATTTGGATGAGGCAGCTGTCCCTTCAGAGTCCTTTTTTGACAATATACACAGTGATTCGTTTTCCAAATTCGAAAAATCTCTCGATTCTACAATAGATGCTAGAGCTGCTGCTGTTAAAAGAGTATCATTTTTTTCTGGATGTGACTCATCAGATTCAGAACTTAACATTTTTTAGAGTTTATCATGTTATTTTTTCATATTTTGAGATATATTTTTATTATTTAATAGTTAGTGATTTGTTCACGCTTTGCAGTTAAGTTCATAATCATTATGCTTAATCTGCATATTGATTTCTATATTTTTTATAATATTTGTTTTATCTTATTGAAAGATCTACTATGTAAGTAGGTATGGGGTACGTATTGTGGGGGGGCTTAATATGTAAAATTATATTCTAAGAGTATAGACTGATTGTACAACGAAATTGATCTCGTTTGGTGATTTAATTAAGTTATAATACATAATATTAAGAAAGTTAATTTTTCCTTGAAACTAGTTGTCGGACTGAAGGTTTAATTTTTGTCATTAATGTTTTAGTTTTTTAAATATTATATTTTTTGTTAAACAATTGTTAGCAAAGTACTCTTGTAATTTTTCTGATGATTTATTAGTAAACATTTAAAATGTTATTTGACTGTATGATCCTAGTGATTGATGATTGTGATAATTAGATTTAAAAAATAGTTATTCCTAATTATTGATTTCATATTGAAAAACCAATAAATATCTTAATTATGTAAAATCCTGTGTTATTTTTTCCTTTAAAGTAAAAAATAAATTTTGGTGGTGCTTATTTTCAAATTCAGTGGGTGTTTCCCATTTTGGTGGATCAATTTCAATTTTGGTGGTCACTGTAGACTTAAAACTTAAATATCTTAAAAACTTATCGAGATGTAGTCGGCCCTCTTACAGTAACATATATATTAGACTTTCCTTTTTTATATTACGTGCTTATTTTTCATGAAAACTGAAAAATAAAAATTGCCACCAAAATTGAAAATAAAATACACTTTTTGATATTGACCCATATACACCCAGACCTTTCAACAATCATTAAGAATAGGTTTATCTTGAATAAGACCTTGAACATTAGTCGGGCAGTTATTTCATTCGCAATCGTCGTTCTGTATCTGTCCTCTTCACATAACTCCACTCATGATGGCTAACTCCAACGGAAACTAGTCAACTGCAAGTGAAATATGATAGTGTGCAATTCACAAGTGTGGTAGCAAACACAGGTTCATTCTGTGAGTATGTCCCCTCGCTGTCACAGTCCGATGGGACGGTAAATCGAGTAATCCCACACACACATTGAAAGGGAGCTTATGACTAGTGTTAAACAGTAGTAAACATAGGCAAATATTCAACTAAAATGAAATATTTTGAATATTTAGCTGCCTATACAACTTTTTTGCTTCCAATTCAATAAGTAAACATCTACCTAAAAATCAGCAGATCCTTAGAAATGACAGATAGCTCTCTCAGAAATGATGGCCGTTGGAACAGGACACTTCTGGGAAGGCAACTATGAACCGGAAGACGCAGCCTCCTAACAAGGTGAAGCATTGACATGATTAGAAAGAAAGAAAAGAAAGAAAATTATAAATTACGGTGGCAAGTCCGGATAAATGTTCGGTGGTGGCAAGCAACTGTAGGAAAAGGGCGGCTCAAGATTGGTCAAAGTGGCGAAAGTTGAGAGAAGCCAATGTCCAGCAGTAGACGTCGTTCCGTTGAATGATCACTTCTCATAACGAAACACTTTGTAGTATTGTTATGATTGCGGGTTCATGTATAGTAGCAGTCCCTAGTCAAACTGCAATAATATGTCACAAATAAGTATCAGCCCTATGCTATTATTGAAATGATTGCGTGTAAAGCAACCACGCCTTGCCTATAACGTCAGACCATATAACTTCAACGCCCTAAAAGATGAACCAATGTTGGTTTTCCGCAATAAAACAAGTATGTTATCATTTAACATTCATTTCTAATGAAGAAAATTTCATAAGTGTAATTAATTAGCGTTGTACAATCTAGTGAGGACTGACAACTTTCTAATATAATAACATAGCAACAACTACACGTCCAATCTAGACCCAAAGTAAGCAAATATTCTAGCTTTTCATAAGGGTCTATCCATAGTTTGTCATTAACAACAAAATGGACATTTGACATTTGACTCGATGGATGTTGTTGCAGCCGCCTAGCTAACGATATTGTCATGTGGATTTATGTATTGTTTTGTTTTTTACATAAAGTTAGTATTATTTTTACTTTACTAAATTTATTAATATACCTAGGTGGGTTCAAAAGCCTAACGTAGAAATAACTATGGCATTTTTATAAATTTACTCTCAATTTTAAGTGTGATTCTTCAGTAGTAAGTTTCGTATTATGAAGTTTCGTTGCGATACTATAGGCATATCTTTTTTTGTGATCATTTATTTGACACTATCTGACGTGACGACACTATCGGCTAACAAAGTCATGGCTTCAATTTATAGGGGTGCAAAGTGGATTCTTTTCGCGGACTGTTTACTAAAAGGTGAAACCATACGTTGAAGTTATTATTGTAAGCTCTAACGACGACTTAGCAGAGAAATCAAAGAAAAAAGGTCGGGAATGTTACGTAAGAAAGTGTTATTCCATCAGGGCAACACCCGGGTTCATACTTCGGTTGAAACCATGGCCATGGCTAAAATCCATAAACGTGGTTACGAATAATGCCCACCCACCTTATTCGCCGAATGAAGCCTCCTTGGACTAACACATATTTAAAAAAACACTTAGGTTGCACGAATTTCCGGACAGAGTGGTGATAGCCGCTGTAAATGATTATGACAACCTTCAAGAAACTTTTTTATCGAGGGTATCTATAAACAAGTTGCAAGTCAGGTGGAAGAAGTGTATATTGATCTAAACTCGGTGTCCTGAACAGGGTGAGGCGGTACTTCACGCCCGAGCAGCTCTGTCTTCTTTATAAGACACAGGTTCGTTCCTGCGTGGAGTACTGCTCTCATCTTTGGGATGGCTCCGCACAGTACTTACTGGATGCACTCGATAGGTTGCAGCGGCGAGCAGTCCGTATCATCGGAAGCCCGGAGGCTACTAAGACCCTTGAGCCTTTACAGCTGCGAAGAGACATCGCCTCAATGGCCGTCTTCTATCGCCTTTACCATGGACAGTGTTCTGAAGAGCTCTTTGAATTAATCCCACCCTCTCCCTTTTTATCCAGAACAACACGTGCGGGACTAAAGTGCCACCCTTTCACAGTGGAATCTAAAGGGTCTCGAACCAAATGGTTCAGCACTTCATACTTTTGTCGCTCAATTAAAGCCTGGAACTCTTTGCCAGCGCATGTGTTCCCATCTAATTTTGATCCTGGGTCTTTTAAGCGGGGCGTGAAAAAGCATCTCACTAAGCCGCCATAGTGGAGGCCACCATACCAGTAGTTTGGCTTTTGGAATGGTGTCCGCCACTTCTGGATTCCACTTACTGCTTACCATCAGGCAGAGTGGAGTCACTTTGGTAGGCTAATATAAAAAAAATAAAATAAACAGACTATATCGAAAAATAAAAATTAAATCCGTCCCACTTTTCTTTAATTTTGGACTTAGAACTTTTGGATTCACCTCGTACATTAACAGTGTGCATATCTTTCTACCTAACCATGTATTTAACCATTTTGTGCATTTTACAAAGATCTTTATCTAATACTTATATTTTACATAGCAACATGTTATTTTCTCCAAATAGGCTTTGCCAGATAAATGTGTTTATCTTCAGTGAAACTGAAGACACTTGGGCTAAAATATGTAATTACTAGCTTCGCCCGCGTGAATTTTGTCTCCCTCGGAAACCAGGCCGATTTTCGGCCTAAATAGCCTATGTCAGTCACCGGTACCGAATCTATCTACATACCAATTTTCTTTAAAATCGGTTCAGCTGTTTAGGCGCTGAGTGGTAACAATCTCACACACACATTTATAAACATACAAACTTGCGCATTTATAGTACGAGTATTAGTAGGAATAGTAGAGTGATGTTGAATAAATTCCTGCATTTCGAGGCACAAGTCTAAAGGATTGATCTAAGTAGTAACAATTACGTTTATTCAATTATTTAGCAAAATCAAAATTTTACCATAAACCAAAAATTACACAGGTTAAATCTCGTAATGTATTGACCTTAACGTGCCTTAACTAAGCATAGTAATTATTTTATTTTTGTACAATTAAGGTCAGTGTGAACACGAATACCTAAATGTACAAATGCATTAAAAGCCGCCTGAAAATTATTTAGCGTAATGAAGTGCTTACAATATGTGTATACCAGAAATATTATTTGCGTCTAGTTATATATCGGTACCTAAATTTCTAATTTTATCATAGGCTGTATTGATCAGGAAGTAAATTATGAATATGATATAGGTAGGTACCTATCTTCTAGAATGTCGATTCGGTTAAGGGAGCGATTTATAGTATTTATAGTAGTATTATAGTGTGGTACGGTAAATGGTAATCACTTACCAGTACAACGTCATGACTACTAACGACGACAATATTCTTTGTTGTTGCTAATGAAGCTTTTTAATCCTTGGTTAACCCTCTAAGTTATCATCTATCAGCTATCTTTACCGATCGTCGGTCTTCCTAAATAATTTTATCAGGTTTCTAAAATTCATTAGTTTCGTCACCCATTCAATACGTTTTATTTGACGATTGTTATCACTCGAAATCACAATTAGGTGTGATACAATAGATTCTAGTAAATAACGATATAGTGAAGAATGAAGTGTTAATGAGACAATTGAAAGGTTGATACCGATTGTGTAATTGTAAGAGACCATTTCACTTTCAATTCACACCAAAAGGTATTAATTTATGCTGTAACTTGAACATTGTTCTTACGCCAATAATAGTGGGCGGTTGGTTCTTGTTTCATTCATCCATTATTCCCACGGGTAGTGCTGCATTCAATTTACACCTAAACTTTATTAATTGGTCCATTAATTTACTATAATCAAAAGAGATTATATTGTTGAAGGTGTAACCTGTCAATGCCATGCAAGAAGTAGTGAGATAACACCATTAATTTTGATTCTGAATATGGTTAATAATAAAACCTGGCAAGAATAATTGTGGCAGTTAACTCATAATTTAAGTTGTTAGAAAATCACACTGGATGGATACTAGCGTAATATGAAATAATGTACTACTGTGATCGCCAATCTGTCCGTTTACCGTGGCGAATAGTGGCGATCTGGCGATCATACGGTATAAAAATTTCCTGATTTTTATAGTAGATAGAAGTAAGTATATTCTCTTCAAGATTATTCAATACATAATTAAATACTTATAGACAAATCATATTAAATGTACGACCCACGTACTTCCATTCTCTTTCGGTGTCCGTACATAGGCAGGTCCTGTTTACAAGTTCCCACGATTATAAGTGATCGGAGAGCCTTGTCATTGACCCAAGAATTAGTGGACCTATAACTTTATATATTACTTGCCCCAAGTATCACGAAAAATATAAAGAATCAATTTTTATCAATTGTGTCTGTAATTGCGTGTTTCTTGCTCAACTACTTTTTATAAATAGATATTTAGCTGCAACCCACGGCTTTGCCCGCGTGTAAAATATGATTTGTATCCCTCGGGAACAAGACCGATTTTCAGTATTAAAAGTAGACTATGTCCGTCTCCGGCACCGAATCTATCCACATCCCAATTTTCATCGAAATCGGTTCAGCCGTTTAGGCGCCGAGTGATAACAAACACACACACGCACACACACACGCAGACACACATACACACACACTAACTTTCGCATTTATAATATTAATGATTAATAGGATGTTTTTCATAAAGTATCTAAATGTTTATTTATCAAACATTTTGTGTAAAGAAATTTATTAGATAAGTATTTTTAATTTTTTATGTTAATATTTTTTTTAATCTGCTTAGATTCTACGTAACATAAGTATCTACCACGAGTTACCGCAACTTGGCATCTGATCTAGCTGAACAAATTCGATCTTAATTTAATGTAGATTTCTCATTTTGGTTACATTTATGTGGTAAATAACATTAGGTATATTAATCTAATCTAGGTCTAATTACAAAGAGTTATGGAAAGGGCTTTGCTTGAAGCGTCAATACGAGTTCAAATCACATGGGAAGATTTGTAGACAAATGAAAGTTACTGACATTATCTACCAGATTAGCAGTTGTAAGAGAAGAGCACAAATCGTCAAACAGAATATGACAGATGGGATCAAAAATCCTTGAATTGAGAATGGAGATCACGCACTGAAAAGCACAAGGTAGTATATCCACCAACAAGATGAACAGACGACCTGATAAAGGCGGCCGCAAGATGCGTAATGCAGGTTTCTTCCGATCGGTTACTTTGACAATCGAGGAAGAAGGCCAACCTGTGTTCAGCAATGGACGGCTTACGGTTAAGATAATAATAAACCCACTTTTATGTTGTGTGCTTTGTATTTGATTTTGCATATAATTTTTACAGTACCTGTTATTTTGCTATTGGAGCGAGGTGACAGTAAAATTGTTATTATTTGATGTACAAGTAGCGGTATCTTAACACGGATACGCACCTAGTCTAAAATTAATGTTTTATTTTAAATAATGACTATACATTTGACAGTAAATGTTAGTACTGCCACTTACTAATTCAATAGTTTTTCGGTACGTATAACCATGTCAGTTTATTGTGAAACTTTACTGTTTTATTATGCGTTTTGGTTTTAGTTGACTGGTTTCTATGATTATTCATACGTTATAATTAAATTCTTCTAAGAAAAGTCGCAATAGATGGGTATTAATACACGTATACATGTGGAACGTCTAAGTAGCTATAGCCTGGTCTTAACGAGGCTCCGAAAAGGGACGAAATGTGGTCAGAATAATGATTAACAATTCGACAGTTACAAGCAACCGTTATAATGTACCTAAGTGTACCCAAATTCTTAGGTCACCATTCTTGTACCACTTTTGAATAAATATTAGCATTTGAATGACGTATATCTATTGCCAGTTACCTACTTTAAGGGTGTATGGCACAAATAACCAAAATGAGTGACTGTCTTATACGACAAGTTTCGGTGAAGTAAGCCAAATATTTAAGCTTGTGGTTAACCAGAGGCCCTAGACAAGCGGCACAGATATCTGTTCTATTCATAGAATAGATTAAAAAATGTATGGGATTGACATAAGCTAACGCTAACATTGTCGTAAGCTTATGTCAATCCCATACATTTTTTATCTATTCTATTAATAGAACAGATATCTGTGCCGCTTGTCTAGGGCCTCTCACCACCTCAGATTAGACAGCCATGCATGACGTGTGACATATTTTATTTCAAGGTAGGGCTCTCTAATGTATGAGCATCATTATTGTCACCTTGGAGGGAGATTGAAGTAAGTAGAAAATTTTGAAATGGAGTCAGCTGAGTGAAATTGTCGAAAAGGGACATTATGTATTTGTCAATGAACCAATGAAAAAAAGTTTTTGACCTCAGTAAGGTGACATTTAGTATGTAAGTAACGCTTCTGTTGATTTCCGCTTAGTATTCCTTAGTCGACGACTCTCACGACAATAGTTGGAATGGTTCTATATTTTAAAATTGTCAGACTCACAAACGTTCTGATTGTAACATGCTGAACATGGAACTGGCCAGGACTGCGAAGCGCTGTAGATTGATCAAAGCAAATCACAACTACCAATAATGTATATTATTATTTTGTATACACGGCATACCTATATTTCATATTTTTTATTATGTATATTAACGGGATACATACTTATTCAGTATTTAGCTTAATGTTTCGCCCAGGTTGCACCAGTTAAAAGATGCAACGCGAAAGTTAAAAAAATATTATAATGCAACTATATATTAATCGCTAATATAGATATATATAAATCGCAATAAACATTGGAATTACCTATCTAAAGCCGTCTTTTTTCTAGTTCTCACTATAGTAGAGTAATTTACATATGATCTTTCCATGCCGCATGCCCGTCCGCAATCTACGTTCATGATTGTTTTTACGTTTCTCCATAAATGCTTTATACACCCAAGCAATGAACTTATGATTACATATTACTTTTTATATTTATTTTATATTAATAATGATTATTTTCTTTGATGTTTAAAATTTTAGTTTGATATTTAAAGTACAAACTGGTGTTGAATTTAAAATAGAGACTAATGTTTGCATCATGTATGCTGAACTATATGCTTTAGCTGAGGCACTCTCTTATATTAGTAACATCAACTACGATAGATTTGTAATATTGACGGATTCTAAGAGTGCACTTCAGCATGTGGCTCGGTGCACCTCGACTTTTCGAGGAGTACCGATTGGCTACACTATATTAAAAGAAATTCGACGTCTAGAATCATGTATTAGGAAGGTTGTCATGCAATGGATTCCATCTCATGTGGGGCTGTGGGGTAACGAGAAGGCCGATCATTTGGCAAAATCAGCTACATCTAATGGGATTCCTAGCTCTATAATACCATTTTATAGTGATGTACTACCTATTCTGAAAGAGAATATATTTAAACTTTGGGTTGAACATCTTGAGAATATTTCCTCAAGTAAGGGCATATGGTATAGAACAATACGAGCTGTGCCTTACCGTTACCCTTGGTTCGAGTCGAGTGGGTTGAACAGAGATTCTATTGTGACTGCTTTTAGGGTTCGGTCCGGCCACATTCCACTTAATAAATTCGCCTATCTTATGAAGAAAGTACCATCTCCGAACTGTTCCGAGTGCGGTATAATAGAAGACGTCCATCATGTCATGGTGGAGTGTGTCCGGAACCAAGCCCTAAGAAGTACGTTATTTAATCATTGTTTTGATATAGGTTACTGTAACAGTATTCTGGCTCAACCTTTGTCAGATAATGCAAAAATATTGTATAAACTTGTTGAATTTGTTATAAACAGTAGATTATAATTGTTAACGTGTTTAGCAATAAGGTAGTCTTACGAGGACGACATGGTCGCTTCTCCTTGTGTACCAAGTCCTTTCCAAAATAAAGATTAAAAAAAAAAAGATATTTAAAGTATTTTTTATTTGAAGATATCAAAATTATGTGTTACAAATTTATCAAATACTAGATACTTACCTATATTTAAAAATTCTTCTACTCGTATAGTAAGCACAAAGTATACCGACTGAAAGTACTTATAGTTCTAATGTGAGTGTAGATAGGTAGCCATGACTAGGTATACATTGTCAACTTTGCCCTGCAGTGAGAGAAATTATTCTCCCATTGCAAGGCAAAATTACTCATACAGTAAAGTCATGAGCATTGATTACTCTTGCTTAAAACTAATTGGCAAATCACGACTTGTACAATGTATTAAATCCCAAATTAGTACGTAGCTAAGTTGGGATTTAATAAATACAGCTGCATAGATAATTACAAAATTGTATTTCAAGAGATAGCATAAATGTATTCGCTATGTTTTCTATTCGCTTTAATTTGGTATAAGGGATTTTATGTTGATACATATTATCTAGTTATAAACAACCATGTGAGGTATTGTGACGAATGCATCAAAACTTAAGTTCACTTTTTATTTAGGATTTTTGCTTATTATTATTTCTTACACTTCGACACAGCATAATCATCTAAATTGGGCTTGCGAAAAGTACCTACATATAATTGGGCATAAAACACACAGCTTTGAGCAACGCTTCGTAATTAACCACTTGGTCATGCCTGGATCATGCGGCGGCCAAATAGCTTCTTTGTAGGGCGAAGAGTGGTTTTCACTTATGTGAATATTACTTTTTATTTTATGCCTATTAAATTAATGTACTTTCAGAAAATTAAAAAGTAGGTAGTTTAAAAAAGGCAGGTCCTTCAAAAACACGAATTCTTAGTCATGGGTTTCTGAAATTGAAATATCTGGACTCAGTAGGTATGATCAATTGGTTGTTTATACGTGCATTGCATTGTACCTACTTTATTTTTAATAAGGAATAACGATCATATTATATTACCTACACATATAGTATGAATTTAAACTTACAATGATCGCATTTTATTCTACCCAACCAACAATATCTAAAATATGGGTCGTACATACAATATCTATTCTATCTTATTTGTTCTCAACCTCAGGGCCGGACCGTGACTTCTGGGCTATTACTAGTTAGGGGCTCACTTACACCAACAGTAGTAATTACTCAAAGTATAGAAAAAAAACAAAACAATAATATATTTGATTTATTTTAGGTATGATATTATATATTATGCCTTAATGAATTGATTGGGTTTGATTAATCGCAGAATTCGCAGGGCTGCAAACTTTGCGATGTGTTTAATTTAATAAAATTTAGAATAATTTCGCATTATCGTCTATTTTTAACTTTGACTTGACTTAGCCGCGGAATCCACGGGGCTCTGGGCTGGAGCCCAAAAAGCCATATGGTAGATCCGGCCATGCTTAACCTCAACAAGTGCATATAACCTCGTTAGTTATTTCAGCTGGATTTTAAATTCTTGTCCAATGTGAACAGCTGCATAATATACAATTATAAGTACCAGAAATGCTATCTAGTAGAAGGAAGTAAAGCTGTGTTCTTATTAGCGACTGACGTTGATGAACAATTTTCATCTTTATATTTACACTGCTAAAGTCGCAACTTGCAATTTTAGAACCGTGTTTTGCGGTTTGTCACCCTGTGATACACAGAACAAGCAGATTCTTTTTGTTTCTAGAAAAGTCCTTCTTGGCTAACCATATAGGTACATGTAAATATTGGCTACTGTTAGTTATATTTCTAAAACATAATACATAAAAATATATAACAAACATAAAATATAGATCTTCCTTAGAGGGCGTGATGATCGAGTTACATAAAAAAAAAGTATTATAGTAGTAGTATTATATAAGTATTGGAAACTATGAAGTATTATAATATAATACTAAAAACCGAAACAATCTGTGAAACTGTTAACTGTCTAACAAACTAATTATTTAAAATGTTTAATACGTAATATATTTTGTCATCAACATTATGTAGAGTAAGTAACTAATTACAGTAATTACTAATTACACTTGACTCAACAATTAACGTTTCAGGGGTCATTAGACTAGTTTATTATAAAAATCATTGTTTATAGTTCTTTTATGTTGCAAGACGTTGCATCCATAATTTGGTAGAAAATGTTTTATGTTGTTGTCGTCGTCAACACCTACAGCTACCTACAGCTTCATTAAAGTTACTGGTAATTGATTCTTCATCTCTTTCTTTTGATAAGTACTTTTGTCAATTGTCTACAAAAGTTGTCAACAACATTACAACTGTTTTAGTGTTCCGTACTCAAATGGTAAAACAGGATCCTATTACTGAGACTCCGCTGTCCGTCTGTCTGTCCATCACCAGGCTGTATCTCATGAACCGTGATAGTAAGACACCTGAAAATTTTAACAGATGATGTATTTCTGTTGCCGGTATTACGACAAATACTAAAAAAACAGAATAAATAATAAATATGTTGGGGGTCTCCCATACAGCAAACGTGATTGTTTTTGCTCGATATTGATAACGGCAACAGGTAGACGCTTAAAATATTCACAGAATATTTAGTTATATTATTATGTATATTCACTAAATATTCACTTAAAAATAAATAAATAAAATAAAACAAATATTTTTATCCCATACAACAAACATGATTTTTGGCCGATTTTATAGATAATGGTACGGAACCCTTTGTGCGCGAGTCCGAGTCGCACTTGGCCGGTTTTTTAAAGGCAGTTTGATGATAACCGACTGAATTTCTTGATTGTGATCTATCTAATATATTACATTTACAGATTCATTAGCTAGGTATTTACTCGTAGGTACTGAATATTTAAATAACTGTATCTTTTGTTGCAGGTAAATAACTGATCCGGTTTGGATGGAATTTGGTATGATGAAATATAATATCTTTATCTTATAGTGGGAACTGTTCTTAGGGTCATGACTATGAAGCCCAGATAGACTAGTTTTATTAACCAAAATACACATACTTACCTACTATGTAGGTATACTTAAAATCAAAGTTACCAAGTCTAGATTGGCACCTGTAACATATTGCAGTTCAACGCATTTTCTCAGTCAACGTTGGCATTATTGAGGTACCTACATTATGTCCAGTTTAAATAACAATCAAGTTTTCGTCACCTTACAAACTGGTTACAATAAATATCGAGTGCAGTCTACTTTCAAACTATTGTTGAACGGTTCACACATAAATCTAATCAAGGCTCAGTCAACGAATACTAAATAGACGAGTATCACATATGTGGTATAAATAGATCCTATTGTTTTCTGTCTAAAAAGTGTAATAGAACCCTGACAAAAAACCACTTGGTCATTCTTTTGTCTACATGTCTATTGTTTTAGTTTTCAAATGTCCTCTCCCATGAAACTTTGCGTAACTTGAACCTATATATTCCTATACTCGTGAGATTCCCTGGGTTCGTGTTCGTTCCACAAGACGAATCTGCGCAGGCGCGAAACCGAAGTCAATGGCCATGGACTACGAGTATCTATACTAAAGGTACCTTAATACAGGAACAGCGAGATACTCACAACTCTTGAGATAACTTATTTAATGGGCCACTCACTACTACTTGATATAATAATTAGATAGGTAATATGATTTTCAACAATATAATAATGCTCAATGTTACCAAAATTGTTTAGAGAATTCCACGGGCCTTTAAAGTTATGCCTTTAGCTATTTATTTTATTACCTTGCTAAGTATTATAATTGTGACAATACATGATGGGATATACTCGAATTTTATCCACTAAGTATAGGTACTTAGTGTGTATTTTCAATGACTACATAGAATAATAAAGTGACAGTTATAGGAGGGGCAGGCAGGATGTGGAGTGCGCAATGAAACAGGTCGCGCACGCAACTAATACTGACACCAGTCTACACCCTACAGTCTAATCGCGGACCGCATTCCACTCTTTAGCTAAGTTTTTGTACGTTGAGTATAAGGTAACTATTAACCATAAAAATAAGATATTTACGTAATACACGTGTTGTTACTATAAAAATAGTATTTAGTTAAATGGTCTTACAAAATTTTATTACCTTGGATCATCGAGAAATTTAAAAGCATGATTAGGAATTTTCTAGAGACATTGAAGTACCTGCCTAAAATGTTAATTGTTCTGCCTTAATCATAGCTTTTTGTTATTTGGTATACATGTAAATAGTTTTAAAGCCAGAACTCAATTAAGGTAACATTTACATCTCATTCCCATTAAAATCATATCATATCGTAGGTAAGTAACTCTGAAATGCCTATTACGGCGAATGGTCCATACATGGCGTAAATTTATAAATAAACAAACAAATGTTCGTATCGTCAACCTGATTGCTTAACATTAGCGCCATATATGGCAGGATTAAAAATCTCGTGTTATTAGATAAAATGTTGCTAATCGTGGAAGGTGCCTATTATCATAATGTACTCGTACCTACCGTGGGAAACTCATATAAGTGATTAAGGATACTATGTACTGCATTGGCCGTTAAAATTACTCGTAATATTCTATGCAAATGTTATATATTTCTAGTAAAAGACTTCAGCCTTTATGGTTTCCACACTATAAAACATTTTGTACTGAAAAACTAGGTACTGGAGCAGTAGATAATACCTACTTGGGTTTGTTGTACCTACACCTACTGATGAGTGGCGGTATCAATGCACTGTTTATTTATTGCATGCCACGGGGATCCTTTTAAATTATTTACGTTGCTTGATATTTACTGTTGCCACAAAATATACTTAATTTACTCTGTAATTCAACAAATAATTTTAAAATTATTATTTATTTCGAATACAAATATTTGAACAAATAAATAAACATCCTTAACTTTTTAAGTCTTTTACGAATCTTTGAAGATTCCTTAAAATTATTTCGCCTTCTGATTGACAGATTCCAAAATGTGAAAACTTTAGACATGGATTAGCCTCCCGTCGTTTCCAGAACTCGCATAAATTCTTATATTCAGTGCCATCCGTGCCACATACTGGTCCCTGTGTAATAGAACATTTCGAAGTGGCGAAGTCACAACATAAACTCACAAAACAGGCGATCGACAGAACTGAAAAATGAATGACCATATTATTTGTAACGAACATTTTAAATTGTATTAAACATCATTTAATTATAATTATACAATAATATAGCGAGATCTACAGTAAAATATTATTATATTTTCTTTTAAATCATATACCTAACAGGCTTACACATAACAGGGTATGCGGTCAATGACATCTACATATTATAAGCTAGCAGTGCAAAATAAAACCAAACTGGCAAACTCAAACTAATTCCTTTATATTATGTTAAAAGAACTGCCTTAAAAGTAGATTGTGGAATGTTCCCGTCGTAAATTTTTTCGAGACAGGTTTAATGTACAGGTTCCTCAAGAAAGAAGAAAATTACATATAAGGTTTTTAATGCTGCCAATTATTAGAAGGGTTGTATAACATACAACAATAAGGAAACGTTTGGTCTTGGACGTAAGACGTCTAAATTCTTAAAGATGGCTCAATTTCGCTATCAGTTAAATATGTAAGTCTAACAGAAAGGTAACTGTAGTTTTTAAAGTTTAATACAAACTTAAACACTCACAACCCATTTTGTAAATGGTCCAACAGTGTATGAGGAATGTTTGATTTCTCTGAAATTATTAATTATCTCCAGTATTTGGACATCAGTGATTCTAACCACTAATGTCCAAAAATAAACACGTTCTTAGTTAAATTATATTTCTTCGTAACAGGACGTACCTATCCCTTAGTGCGTAGGCTTCTTCAGATGCTGTTTGAATAAACTCTGGTAATATATTATACCGCACTACCGCAGTATCTCAAGACCAAGGTCTTGGATCAGTGTGTGTTGCCAGTAATGACATACGGAGCAGAGACGTGGTCTTTAACTATGGGTCTTGTCGGAAGGCTCAAAGTCGCTCAGACGGTTATGGAGCGGGCTATGTTAGGCGTCTCCCTACGCAATCGTTAAAGAAACGAAGAAAGCCGCAGGCAAACCAAGGTAACTTACGTGGCTCGCAGAGTTGCTTCTCTGCAGTGGCAATGGGCAGGACACATAAGCTCGCAGAACTGACGGCCGTTGGGGCAGAAAGGTTCTGGAGTGTCGACTACGAACCAAAAGGCGCAGCAACAAGGTGGACCGCATACCTTACAAGGGTGGCGGGCAACCGATGGATGCGAGCGGTGAACGATCGACCATGGAGGCAAAAATTGGGGGAGGCCTAGGTCCAGCAGTCTTTTGGCTGATATGATGATGATGAATATATTATAACTAGCTGGTAATAAAAGTTATTGGCTCTGACACTTACAACGTAACCAAATTTTGTTATCTATGTTCTACACGGCCGTGTAATTTAAATAAACTTAAAAAAATGCTTACCTAAGTAAAGCATAGCGTTCATTGTTGAGTAAAAATTTTAACTGCAATAAAATCGCTTAGGTTCTAAATTGGTTTTGTTAATTGAATATACACAAGCACTATAGTTAACAACTTTTACGTGAAAATTTGTAATGATTTTTTACTACTTTCTTGTCATAAACTCACACTAATAATATGTACTTATTTCCAAAACCAATTTCGCTTTTTAATTTACCAAAAGTTAAATTGATTAGAATTAATATAGGCATTTAATTAAGGAACTTAATTAATTATTTTGTAATTGTCGCGAATAACAATTACACAATTATAAACAACACGATAGGTATTCATACTGCATACCTTATAACTACATAAATGTTGAACCGCGAGGATCAGGAAACGCACTAGGCATTTCATCTATACTATTATATAAAAAGGTAAAGTTTGTTTGTATGTTTGAGTGAACGCGCTAATCTCTGGAACTACCTACTAGTCTGATTTGAAAAATTCTCTTTTACGTATGATAGCCCAGTTCTCGAGTAAGGTTATAGGCTATGTAACATCACGCTACTGGCGACGGGAGCAGAGCAGTAAGCAAAGACGCGGGTGAAACCGCGCCGCGGGAAGCTGGTTCTAACGTTGTATTAATCGCGAAAGATGTCCATCATCATAACATGTCGTGGGAAAACGTTGTTGATGTAATATTTATTTTATGTTACCTATCTCTAGTTCTATTTCAAACATACATGCGCATTAGTTTTGACTGCACTCCCTAAAATTAATTAAAATCTTACTACTAAGTTTAATTATAATTAATTTATTGTCTTGTTCGTTGTAGTAATTTTTTATTAAAGAATTGGGGTTAGGCTTATATCTTAGAATCTTTACAATCTTCATAATGTCACTATTCTAATTCGACAAATGTCATCACATCATATTCTTTTAATAAATGGCACGTTTTTTTTGGATTCCGTATCACAAAAAGCAAAAACAAGGAACTAAGTGATATTACTGAGACATAAAAATATTTGCTGACTTTTGCCTGCCGCGTCGAGCCTTTTTCAACGATATTGCGATCGGCGTTCAAGCCAACCGGTTGTGACCGAGTATTATCTGAGTATCTCACATTAAACGACATCTGACCTGCATAACTCTAATGCTGAGTAACACCGATTCGTTGGTCCAGACCAGCAGTCAGACTTTTAGTTGCAGTCAATGGTTGTTCAAGAAAGTATGCTACATTTATAGAATAGAACCATCGCAGCTGTGTGAATTAAATTATTCATTAGCATTCGAATAATAAATAGATACTTTATTTCCTTTTTGAGTTTTTATTCTAAACTAATATTATAAAGAGAAAAGATTTGAATTGTTGTACCTATGTTTGTTTGTATGTTTTTTTTTTTTTTTTATACGACTAAGGTGACAAACAAGCATACGGCCCGCCTGATGGTAAGCAGTTACCGTAGCCTATGGACGCTTGCAACACCAGGAGCATCACTAGCGCGTTGTCGACCCTGTTAAAAACCTTTTAACTCCTTTCTTGAAGAACTCCATGTTGTAGTCTCTCGGGAAAACCTCGACGGGGAGCTCATTCTACAACCTTATCGTACGAGGGAGAAAGTTTCTCTGAAACCTCACTGTACGGGACCTAAGAGGTTCTAAGGTGTGAGGATGAACTCCCAGCCGATGGCGGGAGGTGCGATGATAAAAAGTGGCCGTTGGCACCATCCTAAACAATTCCTCAGAACGCAGCCCATTATACAGGCGATAGAATACACATAAGGAGGCAACGTCTCTCCTTAAGCCTAGTGATTCAATACCGCCTGTTAGCTTGGGATCGTCGACAACTCTTACAGCACGCCTTTGGACCGCGTCAAGCGGCCCAAGCTGGTATCCGGGTGCTCCCGCCCAAAGATGGCAGCAGTACTCCATGTGGGGACGAACTTGAGCTTTGTAAAGCAATAGTCTTTGCCCCGCACTGAAGTACCGCTTCGCCCTGTTGAGCACACCGAGCTTTTTGGAGGCCAACTTGGCTTTAGCCTCCAGATGACTGCGGAACTGGACGCTGCTGGAGATGTCGATTCCAAGGATCTCAAGGCTTTCAGATGTTGTAAGGGCTGTGTCTTGGAATTGCGGAGTATCTACAAATGGAGCTTTTTTGTTTGCAACGATTAACCTAAAATCTACGATCCCGATTTGCAATACTCTTTCACCTTTAGAAATCAATAAATAAAGCGGATAACAAGCTATATTTTATTATGTATAACATATTTTTTTGCAAATTTGAAAATTTCAATATTTGTAAATTTGCAATACAGAAGACAGCTAAAGTAAATTTGCATTATAGCAATAGCAGAAGTAGGTAATATATAATGAAACTTTGATACCGAATCGAAGCGAGGGCGGACGTCTAGTTAAATACATTACTACTACGATAAGTTACGATAAGATATACTAGACGGAACATATAGGTAAACATATTAATATTCACATTATAAAGTAGATCCCATAGCCTAAATAATCTTGTAAGGCAAAGAAAATTACTTGCTCGACCAAGAATTTAATAAAGGTGGTAGCCGTATAGAGAAATTTATTTTCCGAGGTCCATAGACTTAAATCACAAGCTACTTACGTTTGTTATATCTAATGCTGCCGTTTTCGGTAGGATAAAATACATTAAGTAATTTTAGTTATTCTCTTAAAAAAGGCAATGTTTTTTTTATTTACTTTATTTTAATTGTTCCAAATATTTGTCAGACACTTGAAAATTGTGTACATGCATAACTAACACTTATTTTGTGATTGGTTTATACCGGCTAAAGGTATTTTAAACCTTCTGTAAATGCTTAAGTTAGCTTTATGGATATTTTATGCCTTATTTGTGCCTCCGGTGGAATAATACAACAAATTAAAATTTTATTTCATATACTTTTAAATTAACAAATCAATTCTCCTTTTGTATTTGCTGAAAATACATGGAGATTAAAAATATAGGGAGTAATAAATAATTTCTAGCTGACAATTATTTATTAGACAAATTAAAACCAAAGTAGCCGACGTAGCTCGCAGAATTGCTTCTCTGAAGTGGCAATGGGCAGGACACATAGCTTGCAGAACTGACGGCCGCTGGGGCAGAAAGGTTCTAGAGTGGCGACCACGAACCGGAAGACGCAGCGTGGGCAGACCCCTCACAAGGTGGACCGATGACCTTATAAGGGTGGCGGGCAACCGATGGATGTGGGCGGCGAACGACCGACAACGGTGGCGAAAATTGGGGGAGGCCTATGTCCAGCAGTGGACGTCTTGTGGCTGATATGATGATATGATGAATATACCTAAACTACAAAGTATCACACATTTTCGTAGATAACTATTTTCATTTCTTGTGTTTGCATGTTGTACTGTGTTTCTTAAATTTCTATCTTGATTTACAAGAACCCATGTGTAACACTTTAATATTGTCATGTTCATATTGTCGATCATCCGTACATCCCATAACGCACACAAATCTTTATATTGTATGTCATCTAAGCCACATAGGTACTACTCCTTTAGGGTACAAAGAACCGCAAATGTAGTCGCATCGTAAAGCCGCTAAGAGAATTAGCGACGTAACTGAAAAACATATATTTATATAAAACAAATTAATATAGGCCTCTCATCGCTGAATAGTATAAAGTCGTGGTTCCTCTCCTATCTGTTTCCGCACTAACTTTTTCAAATTTACGCAATGTACACGGTTTTTACTATTTGAATTGTATCAGATATGAGAAATGAATTAGTAACGAAGATAGACGCGTGCCATGTTTCTCTTGTCTGCATAATTGGCACATAAAACCGATGCGTCAACGTCACCGTTGTGGTATTATTAGACGAAGAGTAAAATACGGAAGCTTTAAATGTTAGGTAGTTGTTACTTACGTAATTGCCATGTAGCCTTCAACGTTACATCAAAAACAGAATAAGCTGCTGTTGAAGACATTTTTAGCTGCAATAACTTACCTACGCGAAATTGCTGACTTAATTCGAAATTGTATGAACAAATAGAGAGTACGATAAAAAGCTGTAATTTGTGTGTGGCATTTTACCAAGCTCTCAAATATCCCCGCATTCATTAGCTTTAGTCATTTTCAGTAAAATAAAATATATTTTAGACTAGCTGTTTCCCGCAGCTCTGCCCGCGTAAATGTCGGTTACATCGCATATTATTATTATAATTATTTATAAAAAAAAATCTAAAATAAACATAGCCTAAGTTACTCCTTATTACATCAGCTTTTTACTGTAGTAGATCCACGCTGGTTTCAGCATGAATGGGCCGGATCGTCCGGGGAAGTACTACCCTCTCATAGAAGATTGACGTAAGAGTAGTAGTATCCGTACTACTGCGTTTCGTTCGGTGAGTGAGAGTGCCGGAGGCCCAATTTCCCCGCTTTCCTCTTTCCTCACCTCCCTCAATCCCTTCCCGTAACCCCATTCCCAACTGCCATAGTGGAGGCCACCATACCAGCAGTTTAAAACGATAGCTTTTGGTATGTTGGCCACCACTTCTGGATTCCACTGACAGCTTACCATCAGGCGGGGTGAAGTCACTTTGGTCGGCTAATATAAAAAAAAAAAATCAGCTACCTGCCAATAAGTCCCGTCAAAATCGGTCCAGACATTTCAGAGATTAGCCGGAACAAACAGACAGACAGACAAAAATTGTAAAAAAATATTTTGGTATATGTACCGTATATACATATATTCATATACATGTAGTAAAAAACGGTTATTTCAATATTACAAACAGACACTCCAATTTTATTATATGTATAGATAATTTTACAGTCTGCGTATACTCTACGTATGTCCGTAATTTATATGTTTGTGAAGTGTTGCCGTATGAAATTATTAGGCACGTCTCTTACTGCAACAGACAGCCGTCTAAGTTAAACAAGCGTTTAATCTGTGGCGTCGGGAAGTGATGACCCCCACCGCCTACTAGCGACGTAAACACAAAATAGCGGTCGTATAAACTTCACTAGCGCAATTAATTTAACTCAATGATAGGGGTCAAGCCATCACATAAGAAAGTGGCTGGAATATGATCCAACAGATTGAACTGCAGTGTCCTGCTAAGATATTGTCGCCACGGCAAACTCCAACTCACTCCAAAATAATTATTGTTTGGAAATTGCTTTGGTTCAGTAGTAGACATGTTTTGGGTAAAAATAATGTACATTATTCTTGGACACAATTCTAGTATACATGTTAACTTCGTTCTTGATAGAAGAAAAGCAGTCAAAATACACTTTATACTTATAGTATTAATATATAAAAGTTTTTTTTATTATTGCCTACAGTGACAGACGAGCCAACAGCCCACCTGATGGTAAGTGGTAACTGTCGCTCATAGCCTTTTGCAATGCCAGGGGCTTTGCGAAGCTGCTGCCTACCGTGATATTGATGCTCTCTTTAAGCCTCGTTTGAAGAAGGACATGCCATAGCGCTCGGGAAACACCGCAGTTGGCAGTTCGTTCCAATACCAACTTAGAAACAGCATGGTGTCTTTTGCTGGCTAAAAAGATATCTGACTGTGCAAGAACAACTTCGATTTCGGTATAAACGAAACCGTGTAAGGAACTAATTAGGTATAATTGAGCATACATACTAATTTGATAGCTATTGCTTGATAGCCAGCCTTGACATGTAGAACATAATGAAAATGTAAATATTCATTTCAGTTTTAATTATTTTATTAGAAACTATAAATGTAGGTATTTCCAATATTATCCTCAAGTGCAAAATTAGCAAGTAATGTTATCAGTGCTGCGATAGCGTTTTTATTATAGAAGGTCCGCTGGTCTTCGCTTAACATGACCATCGCAGCCTACTCTCCTGCATCTTGTCGGCGATGTCGCGTACACCAAGACTTCCTCGCAAGTGCTCGTTGCGGATTTTATTGATCCTGGTTACACCGCAAATCCACCGTAGCATCTTCATTTCAGCGTTTTTCTGGGTTATGACCTAGGTTTCGCTGCCATACATTAATACTGGCCTTATGATGGTCTGCGATACTAATAAGTCTTATTACATAGCTATAAAAATGTATTGTGGTCGTAATATAAAGTAAAGAGATTTTTTGTTTTGTTTTGAAAACATGTACTGCAACATTTTATACTCGAGGTCAAAATAACTCGATACTTCTAATACGGCTGACCGATCGATGTTGTTCGGCGCCCGGTTCCGTACGACCTCCTGCTCCTTCCTAATATAGGAAATGGCGTCATATGGCGAAGGATTATATTTCACGAACGAAGCCTTATTTTGACTTTGTCGCATGTTCAACAGTATTAATGTGAATTTGGTAAACAAACAAGTCAGACTATTCGAAGAGTTTATAGCCAGTTGTTAGCTTTTTCACGGTAGTGAATCATCGCTGATTCGCTTAGGCTGAGGTACTTACGAGAAATCACCCTCATATAGAACCAAAGACAAGTATTAGTTTGTACCTGCTATGCCCAGACTACCCAACCTTGTTCATGGGTTACGGAAACCACTTACCATCAAGTGGGCCTTATACTTTTTTGCCACTTATGAAAGAGAGAAGAAATACATTTACGTCTGTAAAAGCTTTCAAATGCAACCGCAATAAACTTGTAGCTAGCTGTGTTTCTTTTATTACTTTTTTCACCTTCAATGAGCTAAGTTTGTACTACTGCAATTCCAGTAATGTTAATAAAAAGCCATTTTTTCGTTACTTAACTATGCATAACAGAAAATAATGTAGACATCATTTCACAGAGGCTTCCAAGTTGACAGCGGCAATTCATCATGATTAGATAAATGTTGTTTTTGTTTACTCATCGTGATACAAAATCGTTCGGCGAACAATTACTATTTACTGCTAAGAACATGAGATCTTTTAACGCTATGATTATTACAGGAGGTTACCTTTTTTTTAATAATAATACATGACGTACCCGACTGTGATATAGCATTACTTTTAAATTTATGATTAAGTACAATATTATTTATAGGTAATCGTAACTTTTGTATTAATATTATAACATGCATTTTACTAACACCGAACTAGTTATTTTTGTATTTGCCTTGTTTTCTCAATTCAAAATCTGTCATTACTGTCAATATTAGTTGTACAATTCGCCGCCATGTTCTAATTGCTTTCGCTGTTTTTTAAGTTGAAACAAAATATGGAAATAAAATTATTTTTAGAAAAAAAATGAAAACCGACTTCAAACAACACATACATGTTCAATTCCTAACTAAAAAGTAGAAAATAATATTTTAATTACTTCATAGCAAAGAACATTAAAGGGGAATCAACGCAATCCTTGATACCTATAATACTTTACTATTTATAGTTTTTAATCAGTTATTTTGGAGTCGGTGCCAGCCAAGAAGGATCTTTAATTCTGCCTTTGCAACAAATTTTTGTAATGCACGAGGCGATTATGGCACGCGTGGGGGATATGCCTGAGTGCACTACCCGAACGCGATCATACTCGTGAAGGCAGACGTCACTGATAGTTGTTTTCAGTTATACATAAAAAATTTGAGGCGCACTTATCAGATTCCGTTCAATTTCTTGTATTAAATCTATATTTTTCATTCATATATTAATAGATTAATCAAGAAGGATTTTTTTGCTAGTGGGTAGGTTTTTTTATGAAGGTCATTATGATCCTTCTTGGCTGGCACCGACTCCAAAATAACTGATTAAAAACTATAAATAGTAAAGTATTATAGGTATCAAGGATTGCGTTGATTCCCCTTTAATGTTCTTTGCTATGAAGTAATTAAAATATTATTTTCTACTTTTTAGTTAGGAATTGAACATGTATGTGTTGTTTGAAGTCGGTTTTCATTTTTTTTCTAAAAATAATTTTATTTTTAAACTTTTAGTGGGAAATAATTGTGTATAAATATATTCAATATGAATAGACCTACTAAACGTGCTGCGCAAATGAGACAGCGCCGCGCCGTTTGAAAGAAAGTAGAGACGAGAGGTAAGATTGTAAATAGAGATACTTGTCAACACTTTCTCGATCGCTAAACCCTGAATTCCAGAAACCACAAATCAAAACAAAAAAGTGATGATCTACCAACAATAAAGAATCATCAAAAATCATAATTTAACTGACCGCGCAATCGCTTAACAGATATACAAAAAACAAACAGTAGTGCTGTAAAGGCAGGTTTAAGGCCGCCCGTTGCTGTTGTAATTTCTCACGACCATAAGACCTCCAACTTGGCTTAACGACTACCAAATTATAGTGATAACCATATACTACTGCTTCTAAAGAATGAAGACGTTGAAAATGAAATGACACAAATGGTCACTCATCCAGGGCCACTTCGTTTCTAACAAAACATGAATTTTGAAAATCACTTCGCACTTGTAACATGGACATGTCAATGTCAGAAAATTCGTCGCAAAAGACATCGACGTGTTGCTTTACACGTCTTCACTTCTTGCATATGTTTTGTTACAAAATATAAAATTGAAGCCAAACCACTAAACCATTCCTTATAAAAAAAACATGGGACCCCATTTCAGAGTATATTCTTTCAAATAAAAGAAGAATTTTCCAAATTGGTTTATAAATGACCGAATTCTGTTGTAACAAACATACAACCACTGAACCATTTCTTATAATAAAAAAATGGAACCAATTTCAGAGTATACCCTCTCAAATAAAAAAAAAAATTTTCAAATCGGTTCATAAATGACTGAGATATGAGGTAACAAACATACAAAAAAAAAAAAAAAACATACGACCCGAATTGATAACCTCCTCCTTTTTGAAGTCGGTTAAAAAGATAATACCAGTCAATGACATACATAATGTACAAGGAAGTTAAAAATATGCGAAATGACGCTATTAGCTTCAGATGTAGAATATCGGATTACAATATGAACTATTATTTTGAGTCTTTTTATTGCATTATTTGCGTACAAGTTAATCTTTAAAGCAAGAAGTTATTACATCTATCGTGAAGTAAGAAAGCATCTTCACTTTCAACGCCGTATGAAAATAAATCAATACAATTTTAAACTAGAACATAGTATTAGTCTTTTACGTTTTTCATTTTGATGCATTGTGTACATTTCAATTCTGCTTTGTATATTATATAACCTGTGACCGCAGCCTTTAAATGCCATGATTAGGGCAATTTGAAGGCGATTTAAAGAGCGTATTATTGTGAAATAAATAAGTTGTAACCACGACCTATCGAAGTAGTAGGTCGCACGACAAATATGTGTTCTACTAGACATAGTACTACTCAGTTGATTTTTAAGTTGCAAATAGTTGTGGTCATAACTGATTAATGCCATGGTTTATGCGTGTTGATGCAGAGCAGCATGTTTAACGTCGTCAGTCTAATTTTATAAGCAATCGAGCTTTCTGCTGCGCGGTTTACCCGCGCTAAGTTACATCTTTGGTTAGCTACTGCTTCGCTCCCGTTGCTTGTAACATGATGTTACATAGCCTATAACCGTTCTCAAAAACTGGGTTCTCAAACACAAAAAGAATTGTCGAAATCGGTTCAGTAGGCCTAGAGATTACCCCCTATAACTTCACCAATAGGTACCCAAACTTTACCTCTTTTTAATACTTATTAGTATAGTTATTAATGAACCCAAACCAGTTATAAATATCTTGCTGTTCATAGTTTTTGCGTATTGACAAATTCACCCGTAAATACATATTATGTATGTAAAAAAATAAGTACCTATCTGCTCATAAAAAAATACTCAATTTTAAAAGTAGATACTCTTTCTTTTGCCTCGATTTTGGATTAACGTTATGTATTAAGGCCTACTTATTGTGGACAACTATAAATGTAAACCAATTTTACGTAATTTTTCTTTTAAACTACGGATATAGATTTAGATGAAATATACCCCCCGTTTTTCGACGGAAGTACAAGTATCTAGTGTCCACTGGACATTTGATACGAACTTCTTATTAAAAACATAATATATACATACATAATTATGGCAGTCAACAGACTGAAACGTTTTTGATATAACGTAAATTTGCAATAGCTATTATTAGGTATTATGTCGCTTTGCGTCTTTTGAACTTTACCGTTTTGTTTCGGTACCTAATTATGAATAAAATGACAGCTGTCTTCAACTACGACGTGATATCAATTTACATAATATTTATCATACTGATATAAAGGAACCAGTCAGAAAGATCAATTGGCAAAAAAAACAGTACCCTTTCATAGTTTCATTCTTGGAAGGGAATATTGAGATATAGGAGAAACGCCTGTAAATGTGTAAAACCATTACTTAAGTTTAAGATTATACTCGTGATCTACAAGGCTGGTCTGTATAATAAAACTATTAAAATTTAAACGTTTTCACTTATAAAACGAAAACATGTAATAAATAAAATAACTAGACCACCGTGGGAAACCATGTTATAAACAAGTGAGAACAAGGTGGGTAGGGTCTGAACTGATTTAATTTCTAAAGCTCAAAGGTTGTATCATTATTCCTCGTGACGGACGAAAGGGAACGAGATCGTTCGGTCACGATTCGCGTTCGATTTTACGAAAATGTTAACGAGCTTTGCAGACGCAAAGGAAAGTGAACGAATGCTATTGTTCATGAACAGGTGCTATCGATACATATCAGTTGCTCCGTAATCCAACACCTACGGTTGTTCTGTTCATTACTTATATAACTTGTTATGTACGATTGTTCTAAACGCCTCAGTTAAGATTAACGAGAAATATTCGAAAGTATGCTGCAGATGCATATTGCTTCTAACTGTGTATTGTCAACGAACCGTAAACATTGTTAATTGCTGCAGTAATATATTGGTATTTGTTTTTGCGAATGTACTTCTTACAATTACTGCCACTGTGTTTAATTTAAAAGACGTAATTGCATACATGATTTACCTTAGATTAGAATACTTACAAGGCCCGCGTAATACTAAAATTGCAGGCATATTAAAATTGTGATGACAATCAACAATTTTAAGAACCTATTATGTTTAAGTCAATAATTGGCCGTCGTTTTTGCTGTCAGAGTGCAAATCAAGTTTACTGACCGCATTATAGTAAGCAGATACCAAAGAACCCTTGCGACATCGGCTTCACTCACGCATTACCGGATCTTGAGTTTCATATGAACAGTACTTTTACTATGTACCTATATAATTCACAATTCGGAAGTTTGCTGTGTAGGACATAATAACACTTAATAAGTTTACGTTGTAATATGCGCTCTAAAGAAGCAGTATAATATTTGCAGTAGCACTAAAACTTAGCTGAGTTTTATTTATTAACTTTATGCACAAATCGTATATGGGTGGGCTTAATGCCAAAGGCATTTTCTACCAGCCAACCTTTGGGTGATGCGGAGATAAATGAAGTAGGTGCAAGTTAACAACTAAAGATTATTGCCTGATATAGGTAATATACGTAAATAAATATATACTTAATACACATATACTTAATATAATAATCTAATAATAATAATATGTATTATATATATATATATATATATATATATATATATATATATATATATATAATACATATATACTTATACTATTAATGTGATGATTCTGCCAATCTGTCGAAGAGTAGGTATATCCCGTACCTTTAGTTTGAATTTATAGCGGTCCGTAACCGTCCTGACTTCAAGAGGGAGCGCATTCCAGAGTAAGATAGATTGAATAAAGTTTACAATCCTAATAGCATTATACATGCATGTGTATATATATGTGTGTTTGTTACCACTCAGCGCCTAAACGGCTGAACCAATTTCGATTAAATTTGCTATGTGGATAGATTCGGTGCCGGAGACGGACATGGGTTATTTTTTACCCCGAAAATCGGTCTGGTTCCCGAGAGATACAACAAAACATATTTCAAGCGCGGGCGAAGCCGTGAGGCTAGTGTTATAATATAAATTAACAGTAATTTTGTTTCTTTTTTGCATATACCGAAAAGATAATTAGATACGGGAGACCTATCAGTGGCGAAGGGTGAATTTTGTAAGAGGGAAGCCTGCGACACGACGTATGGTCTATTTTTCTATTCTTTGATATTTATTTATCGTAAAGAGAAATTCATAATTTCGTTTATAATTTTTATTAAAAAACTTTGGTATTTAGTAGAACGTATTATTTATTCAGTTCCCAACCTGCAAGTAGGCGCGTCACTTTACAATTACACTCTATAATCTCTGTTGTTTCATCCAACGCTATTAGATCAGCTAGTCGTAAGCAAAACTAGTAGGTAAGTGTTTAAAACTAAAGAGTAATAAAGTGAAGTTTATTATATGACTTTAGTGTCATAACGGTTACAGAACCGTATAACTGTTATTAGTGCCTGTATCCGTATACCTGTAAAACAGATGCTGAATATTTAAAGATACACGGATTTCTCTTCGTGAGATGATTTAGCAGATAGCGCTTAATTTATTATCAATACATGGAAGAAATCATTGGATGTTTGCTTTGAAACAATGTACTTGTAAAGTATTATCTTTAAGTAGACATTTGTATCTACCCAAGTTGGTAGGTTAGGTTAGGTAAGATACCTGTGTCTAGTAACATTGACAGAAAGTCCAAAACATAAATAAATACTTAGCTAACTCGTGTTTTCTGTTAGTTTTCTCCTTGTAGCAAATTTCGTAGCTTGTTTTGAGTGGTCTTTGTAAGCAATATCTACCCGCCGTGTTCTTTGTTAGACTTAAAGCTTACAGCAAAGTAAATAGCCATTTAAAATCTATTTTATGTATGTTAGCATTGTTAGAAAGAAAATAGCATTTTACGACAATGTACAAAAAGCAAACAAATTTACTACCTGATATTACTACATAGTTGACGACGATTCGTTTTCAAATTCTTTTTCTCAATCTAAGATCAAATTGAGGAAACGTTCATACGTCAATTTCCATACGTTACCTATATTTAAAATTACCTAAATTTATTTGCATTTATTCACCCTTGTGGACTCCGATCGATATTAAACCTTTGCTCAATTGAAGTGAAGTCTAAATTATCCTTCTACTACCTCGTTGCAGTTACCATTATGATCGTCAAAGGCTTCATTGCATTTATTTCTGCAACGCTTAGACAAAACCTATATCCATAGCTTACGGTAAGCACTCATCAACTAATTTGTATAACATACCATTATCCCCGCCAGAAGGTCAATAAACTGCAAGAATCACGAAGCTATCGTGACACGATCTTGACACAAAGACTTAGTTTCAACGGGAGGTCCAAAAAAAGTATGTTCAGTTTTGTTTAACCTGCAATAAAAACAAATGTGATAATTTTTAAGTCCTGTTACATAGGTAACCGTTTTATATTATTAAAGAAATTTAAAATAAATTTATGTAAAATAAGTTTATTCCAGTGCCATTTATAGTTGGAAGAATTCTTAATAGGCTAGAGCACTTCGACTATTATTATAATCTAGCTATAGAGCGTCTGAGTAGGTATATGTTAACCTGCTAGATGCACAAAATTCTTCGTGATGGTAAAAACTTAGTCACTCTTATCCCGTAACCGATAAAGACAATTGTTATCTCAATATGATTCGCACAGCTCATCGTTGGATTCATTATATCTTAGCCGGTACTTAGCATCCATAGTTAACTATAATGGTCTGAACCTATTACTTATATCTCTACTCCATCATTGTAAGAAATAGACCAAAACCTCAAGTTACAAAAACTAGCATCGACATACTAAATCGAACTTTCAAATAAATTACAAACTGAAGTGTAACTAATAAAAGGAAGTAACCGAATGGACGTTTGTTTAATACCAACTAATAGATAACAGGCAATTGTGACCAGACTAGGCCAGCACATAAACCTAAAATGGAGATGAAAGTTGTAGAACAAACTGCACTGGGATAGGGCTATAACTCATACAGATCTAGATTCGACAAGTAAAAGATTTACTACGAGCCTGTAATACGAGCGCGCTTTTAACTAACAGGAACAATCGGCATAAACGTATTCTATTTCCTACTATTAGTAAGTATTTGAACAAACGTGTTTATTCTATATGGAGTTGTTACATAACTCTCACTAATAATGGATTATTCGAAACTAGTCGTATCAGAACATACATCCCTCGCATAAATATGAGGATTCATATCAAATCTATCTTTAAAAGAATGACTGGGTACTAATCTGTTAAACAGAGTGTTTGCCACATACTTTACAATAATAGCTATTTATTTTAGAACTAGCTGTTGCCCGCGACTTCGTTCGCGTGAAAATTCAGATGTGTGTCTGTATGAGAATATTTCTTACCTAATCTTACGGCAATCGTACATTGTATTAGTAATAAATATCAGTTTAATCTATAGTCTCTAAGGCGAATCAGATTTAAATCTATTCTCCCGCTACCCCTAAAACAGACGAAATTTTGCGATATTTAACGAAACTTGCCACTCCTATTTTCCCACTTAATAAGAATAGTTCCTAGTTTGGAAATCGTATTATCAAAACTGCTTTAAAAACTATAGAAGCGTCATACAAATTTTGTTCCCCTTTATTTTCCAGGGAAATGAATTTCGCAAAATCCCGTCTTAGAGAGCACCTACTTCCAAAATTTGAAACTCCTTGTAGTTTCTGAGATTTCGTGATGAGTGAGTGAGTGAGTGATCTTTCGTTTTTATATATGTATAGCTTCTGTCCGCGGCTTCGCTCGCATGAATATCGTTTTTTCAATAGACATTTTTATATTGTTTAAATACTGTTTTGCATACTATTTCTAATCTCATCATCATCACCATTCGTACAAACCCTCTTTCACCTACCTAAAGATATCCCCCGTAAAACAATATACAATACACAAAGGCAAATATTCACTACAATAACTTTCCCTTTCCCTCATTTCCTCTCCCCCTTTTTCCCGTCTCCCTCCCACCTCCCTCACTTTCCCAAACACCCCTCACTTACCACTCCTCACTTCCCTCACTTATCCTTACGTCCCCCTCACTTCCCCGTCACTTGCCCTTCACTTGCCCCTCACTTGCCCTTCACGGCCTCCTCACATCCCCCGGAGTTCCCTTTTTCTTTTTTTTTTACACAACGCCATCTAGACCCAAAGTATGCTTGTATTATGGGTTCTAGAATACGGATAAACATACTTAAATACTTTTATTTTTGTAAATACATACATATTATACATAGAAACACCCAGACCAATGCAAATAGACATATTCATGCTACAAATATTTGCACTGAGCGGGCATCGAACCCGCGACCTCTGCGTGGCAGTCCATACACAGTACCACCGAAATACAGAGGCAGTCGATTTTCCCCTGACTTTCCCCTCCCTTTCCCCTGACTTTCCCCTCACTTCTCCCTTCCTTTCCTCTTCCTCCTCCTCCCTTCCCCCTCCCTCCAAATTTCAAGTCGCCAACTTCAAAAGCAAAGATATTTCTATACAATATTTCATTCCTTATTTCACCCTTATAAATCTACCCCAGTTAAAAAAAAAAATATGAACGTATTTTTTATTCAAATAAAAGTATTCCAAAACAAAATTTCAAAGCTGTAAGTTAAAAAATTCAATCGTTTCATACAATCGTTTTCATCCCTTTTCATACACTTAAGGGTTGAATTTTTAGAAACCCTTTCTTAGTACACTTTTAGTTTAGTAGACATTAAGACAAACACACCCTCCACATTTCAAGTCGCTACGACCAGCGGTTTAGGCTGTACGTTGTCTGTCAGTCAGTCAGTCAGTCAGGACAAAGCCTTTTATAATATGTATGGATGTATGGATTAGACGTATAGCCATCAGAGATCAAAGCATACAGGCTGCTAGGAATGCTAACACGTGGTAGAACCACATAAAGCTGACCGTGCGAAAAACAGCTAATACTTAGATCCACACCCACAACTTTTATTGTCTTACCTTGGGCTTTATTAATTAGTATCGCAAAACATAGGCTCACTGGAAACTGAACTCGTTTAAAACTAAATGAAAGATTGTTTAGAATGACAGGAATCCGAGGAATAAAAACACTATCAGCTATGCCGCAATCTGTTAAAATCGATGCTTCTATAAGGTTTCGTAGTAAATTAACGAATGCTCGATGTGATTCTTTAAATTGGCATAACTTTTTTATTTATGAACCGATTGACATGAAACAAACACTAAATGTTAAGTGAAGCTTACCACAATATATTAGTGAAAACCATATTTAAATCGGATAAGCCGTTTCTGAAGTTAGCGTGAACAAACGCACAGACAAACAGACAAACTGACAAAAATTGTAACAATCATTGTTTTGGGTTCTATTTGCGTTGATATAGGTCCTAATAGTATTTTTTCTCATATATCTTCCATGTACAGACAGCGATCGGTTACATTTTTATTATATGTATAAATAAAATTACATAATTCATACCTATAACATGAAAAGCTTTTTACCAAGGTTGCTATTATTGTCTGACCATGTCAAGTTATTTTAACTACATATTTTCAAACATCTTCACCTAAACCATCTGTCATTCTCAAGAGTTAATGACCTTCAAGATGGAACCCGACTTGAATAAAATACTTTTTTATTGTTATATAAATATATCTATAGTAAAACTGCTAGAATTATTTTAAACCATATTTTATTGATAATGTTAGCCGTAGCCGCAGCAACTAATAAATTGTTTATCATTTGTCTACAGGTATATTCTGCCGCATTTATACTTGCAAATAAATCTACTTGAAGTTTAAAGGTATTTTTAATATTATTTATTGTATAGCTGATCATTGGATCAAAATCTGCATCATCATAATCATGTTATTGAGTTTGTACTAATGCTACTCATTAGCCTGAACATGTCCATTGCGGTACGCTAATATACGGGATTTTATCCCACTATTAATTTACTTCACGCAAATAATATATTTGCCGCTCCTAGGTATTTGAAAATGATAATGAATAGTTCAAATGCAAACAATTAAATAACAACAGAGACAAGTATTAGTCAGTATATAAGCCGTTGTCAAATTGTTACAAACGTTAAACTACATATACAGCTTTAATTCTTATAACAACAATAAAAAAAGACTCGTGACTAAGCGACAATGAAACTTATTAATTAATATGAGCGTTACAAGCTTTAAATTTTCAAATAATTTATTATAATTAGCCGACTTACAACATAATTAATGAGCAGTGATGCAATCTATAACATTGACTTTTAAAAAAAATAGCCGATTGATTCAACAGATTGATTTAAATGTTAGATCGCCTTGAATAGAAGATGGAATAGTGCATTGTTACCTTTGATATTTATTATTACAATTGCATCTTTTGCTTGTTCTACAAATTAGATAGGAGTAGCAAAGCAGATATATTTCACTTTGATCTCTTTCTTAGGTTCCTTATGTACTACGCTACCCTCCTAAAGTAGCACAAAATATCTTAGAGGTCTAAATTCTCTAGCTTTCAGAAGATTCCAATCTAAAGATAAAAATAAAAGAATCTACCTTTACTTCTATTTTTATTTTTATCTTTAACAACATAAAGACGTTCACTGCAGGCAATAGAACCTTTCCAAAAGTTTGCCGTAGTCACTACGATTGGCAGGACGGTTGGTGATTGCAATAGGGTGGTCTTTTGTGCGTAGATAATATTAATACTGCGCAGAACCTAGAATCGCCTCGCGTGGGATAAGACGGGGTTGCCCTATATTCTAGGACAGGATACAACAAGCTTTACTTTGGCCTCCAATAGCGCCTTTCGACCTAAGACGAGACATAATAATTCAGATAACACTGTTAGCCTGTATTTATTTGGTATTTATTCTAACGTAACTGCCTTAGTTCCTATACCGCGGCCGCACCATTGTTCTAATGATGTATGACCTATTGTGTACTACGAAATAATTAATTACGTAATTAAGTTTATAGTGGTATATTTTGCCGGCAAAGTACAATTAAAATTCTTATTAAAAGAAACAAAGACAATGTTATAATAACATTGCGAGTCGGTATTTTGTAAAAGATCAGTTCCACTTCGCGATTGTTTAACCAATGCTCAATGTATGCATTTGATTGCTTATGCTTTTTGACAAAAAACAGAAACCAACTTCAAAGCTATCTCGTCACAAAAGACATCAACGCGTTATTTTACATCTCTTTATTCCTTGTACTCGTATACGTTTAAAAATAAAATAAAACTAAAACCTAACTACTTAACCATTTTAAAACAATATGAGATCAATTTCAGAGTGGTCCTTTCAATTAAAAGAATTTTCTAAATCGGTTTATAAATGACCGAGTTCTGCGAAAACACACATACAAAATAAATACGACACCCTGGCCCTGTTATAATTTTTTTTAATAAAGTTCCTTTTACGCAAGTCTATCTCGCGCATCGAAGGTTGACAAAATGTTTGTCTACATACCGAATCAAAATTATTTATCCTACTCATAATGTCAGTTTGCAATAGCAAAAAAAATATTTGTGATATACCTAACTATAAAATTAGTTTTCGGATGTTCTTTTTACCTATGCTGACCTTGTTCTTGCCAAGTTTCATAATTCTAGGTCAACAGGAAGTAGATATAGATATTGATTTACGAATACTAGCGAATGTAAGAAATGTCGAAATATGAATAAAAATATCCTTATTTTGATTGCGTTAGCTTAGAAGGTTGATTTGACATACATTTTAATAATATGTAATTATAGTCTTAGCTTTTCTACGTGAACCTTAGAAAAGTGTGTGAATACTCCTTTCATCTGTACGATTTGACAGGTCGTTAAATTGATGTTAACACATGTCAATCCATGTGAAATATGATTTACTTAACAAATCATAAAGAGGTTACTTTCACTGGCATATATATTCGCATAGCAATTATCAAAATTGGAAATTATATATCAGACATACATAGTGCTCGTTGGTATTCACGAGGTGTTCATATTGATTGTTTTGAGCAGAACATGACGGCTTCATTAGAAACACTATCTGTCTTGAATGACAGCCAATTCTTGACTAATACATCACTTGTTTTCCCAAGAAAATGTTGACAGGCATAGCGTACCAAGTAATGTAGGGAAAGTGTTCGTTTACTTTCTTTATCAAAAAGGTTAGATTGATGTTTTGAAAAAGCGATGTGTGGGTCTTGATGCCAGATATTAATGAAGCTCTGGAAAACGATGTGTCGATAACGATTCCGTTTTTGCTATAATGTGAAACTTGCTTGCAAATCCTGTCTGATGTATAATAGCAATGCTCTGCTGATGGTATTATGACCACGTCTGTTAGTATAGGAAGTGATGCATGAGTGTGTACGATGGAAGGAGGAGTTGGAAGTATGGTTGAACATTTATTTTGAATTCCGAATTCGATGACTTCTGAAATGTGTGCTGCTACTGGCAGATACCTACTCGTATTATTTTAGAATCAACTGCCGGTTTGAGTAGAAACCTTCTTGCGCATGTTCGCTGATGTGGGATATTGGTGTAAAGAGCATTAAAAGAAATTCCATGTTTATAAAAAGAACTAGATACGATACCTTTCGATATTACGTCCAAAGTTCACAAACTTCGTAAGGTCGTAGTAACCTCCTATCAACTTGAACAAACTTCATATATATAAACACTTACATCATGCTCACATCTGTATACCTACGCTGTCACTCAATAATAATTTATGTCAGATATTAATAAAAGTCTTGACTAATATTTCTTTTTGTAAATTAAAGAATACAAAAAATGTACCATTAGTTTTAAATTTTAGAGGATAAGATCTGGGTGGCAAAATACATTGTAAATATAACTTTTCTCAACAATACAAAAAAAAAACAAATATTTGTGCATCAAACCTTTCTAGCTTTGGTTGTAAAAGTATAATTTATACTGTCAAAATGTAGTGCCTACTTATTCTATAATGTGTCCTGAATACAGCAATAAGCTCACGCTCTGTTACTTGAATCCTAATCTACCTGCCACTGCCTAAATAACGATGTGATGTGTTGATGTACAAAATTATTCGTCTCGAATAGGAATCACGATTATAGACCTCGCTTAAATACACATGCAGTCGTACTTGTAAACATAATCAACTATAAAAGTACAAATTTAGAACGCACTTGGTGTTTTATATTCATACACATGTTAATTAGAGTCAGTTGAATGGTTTAAGTTTTAATGGTACCGGAAATAGATTGCGTAACAAAACACACGTAAACGTTAAATTTAACGTTAATTGTTGTAACTGACCCGTAAACCTGTCACTTACATTGGTGTTTAAATATGATGAGTTTAATTTGATGTTATGTAGTATGATCCAACAAACAATTTAAATAAACAAACATAGTTGTAATATTATTTATTTATACACAATGTAGTACATGAATGACTGAAATATGGAAAAATGCGACGCGTGAGATAGTTTCAATAATAATAATATAATATTCTACCACATTCACACAACGCCATCTAGCCCCAAATTAAGCAATTATATTTGCTTGTGTTATGGGTACTAAACAACTGATATACTACTTATATACATTTTTTTTTTTTGTAAATACATACATATTATAGATAAATTACACCCAGACACAGAACAAACATTCATGCTCATCACACAAAGATTTGTCCTGGGTGGGAATCGAACCCACGACCTCCGGCTTAGCAGTCAGGGTCACTAACCACTAGACCAACAGGCCAGTCAAATTTAAAAAAAGTCAAAGTTCAATAATAAAGTTTGACAACAAAATACAACAAAAAAATTACATTTTTACTACACAATACTACTACAGTAAGACTTTTATTATATTTACTCTTGATATGACACGTAAAGTCGTAAAGACATAACCTAGAGATAAGGATTACATCAAGGCAAAGTATTAGATACATTTTCTCGAAGCGTACAAAGACTCAATTTAAGACCCTGTGTGATATCATATAAAATGCTCCTGCACGTTTTATTTCAAGTCTAAATCTTCTTATTAATATATATATTCTTCATCATCACCGAATCGCAGTCATTATCATCACCATCTATCGTGTCGAGCACCATATCTAATCGTTGGATTGCGTCGACATTCCTGTGACTGATTGGTTTTAATTCCCGCGCCAAGCAAGTTATTAACTTGAAATATGGATACATTCCTATTACATCATACCTAATAAACTTGAAATGTTATGTTATTTTAGTTACCTATTTTTTACTTCCATGTTGTTGGTGATTTGCGACTTTTTGTTCTATCGTCTATGTTTTGAAGACATTTTTTACTTTCTGTTTTGAGTCTTTGATTTTTCAATTTATATTACGTAATATAATTATCTGCCCAGTATTAAGTCGAGAGTAATTATGAATATATCAGCAACGGGAATCTAGTGCTTTCCGCTCTTCTAAGGTCGAAAGATTTCGCAGATTCTCACTTGTCATCAAGTGAACTGCTTTTGCCACTATTGACAATAAAATAACACATAAACAATTGAAAATCATTACCCTACTTTCTGTAGCAGTTGAATTAAACATGATGGTAAAACCAAAACTTAATTCTGGATTTCACTATCGAAATACCAGCAACATATTTGTCTCAAGCCTAAGTAGGACAAACATAAAACAAGTTAACATTCCATGAAGGTAGTAGGTCTCAGGTTCTTCGCATGTCGAATGGCCATGGAAAGTCTAAAAGTACGGCGTCTTTACTACAATAATAAAGCACTGACATTTGCCGGATTTATTATTGAGATCGCCTGGAATTTATTATCGAGCAACAGTGGACTGTGGAGAACACAATCTGTGTTTAATATATAAAGGTTTTTGGTTGCTACGTTACTACCGACAACCGTTACGGCGCCGTATGTTAATAACATCAGTCTAATTGCGTTAAGGACGCGTTTACAATTCTATCAAAAATAACCCCTTTTTCGGTTCATTTTGCGGCAAAACGATAAACAATTTTATATATCTAGCAGATACTACAAATAGAATGGTTCTTTATCTTGTGATGGGACGTGTTTTTTTCTAATAATATTTATTTTAAATGTAATAAAAACCGTTGTTCTTTGACTCTCAATGCAGAATTTACGAAATCGTGTTGATTTCGAGACCTGTTTTTTTCTTATTATATTCAAAATATTCTAAATTTAAAAGTACCAAAAGTTAGCAAATATCTTCAATTCATAAAATATCGATCAATTTTTTTCATATTTTACAAATTAACACGAAAATCAATGAAAAATGATATCGTCGTTTTCCATACATTTTGCTATGCAGCGTGAACCTTAACGCATTGTAATAAGACTTATTTTGTTTGGTAGTTGTTTTCATCGCATTGAACAGAGCTTTGTGAACAAGAATCAGTCCGCGCTCGGCGCCCGTCGTGAGTGGACCTGTGTCGCTTATCGGAAGCTGCTCGACTCGTAAATTTCGTTGTATAAACACAATGTAGTTGACAATACTAGATTTGATACTTACAAAAGTTGCAAGCATTTTATACGAAATAGTTGTCAAGGTATTATTGTTTTTAATATAAGTACCTAAGTAGCTATTATTATTAGTTGCGTTTCGGACATGCTGAGAAATCTGAATGTCTACTTCGGTGACTGCTATTGGGACTAGCTAACGAGTAGAGCTAGGTGTACCGAGTATGGGCTCGTTTTGTTAGGTATGATGAGACCTTACCACCGGACAAGATGGAGTGACCTAAAGGTCTACTTCAGTGACTGCTACTGGAACTAGCTGATTAGTAGAGCTGAATGTGCCTTCTGGTCACTCCATCATGTCCGGTGGTAAGGTCTCATCATAATTAACCTAACGAGCCCATAATCGTTATACCCAGCTCTTCTAATCAGCTAGTTCCAGTAGAAGTCACCGAAGTGGTATCAGGACACTTACGCGAATCCACTTGCGCAAAAGACATTTGCGTGAATGGACATTTGCGAGAAAGAAACTGGCACGAAAACTTTTGCGTGAAATATGATAAAACAAGATTCTTAAGTCAAATTTAATAAAAGCAGCCGCCATTTTGAACTTTGCTAATTTTGTACCTATTGCTTTCAAAAACGATATCTGAGTGTCCCAACGATGACCGAACACGAATCTTAAGTCAAATTTAATAAAAGCAGCCGCCATTTTGAACTTTGCTGTTTTTGTACCTATTGCTTTCAAAATCGATACCTGAGTGTCCCAGCGATGACGAAATACGAATCTTAAGTCAAATTGAATAAAAGCAGCCGCCATTTTGAACTTTGCTGATTTTGTACCTATTGCTTTCAAAAACGATACCTTAGTGTCCCAGCGATGACCGAACACGAATCTTAAGTCAAATTTAATAAAAGCAGCCGCCATTTTGAACTTTGCTGTTTTTGTACCAATTGCTTTCAAAATCGATACCTGAGTGTCCCAGCGATAACTGAACCCAAATCTTAAGCCGAATTTAATAAAAGCAGCTAGTAATTTGAACCTTGTGGTTAGAGAACCGATTTCTTTCAAAATTGATATTTCTGTGTCCTTGCGATAACCAAACACGAATCTTAAGTCAAATTTAATTAAAGCAACCGCCATTTTGGGCTTGGCTATTTTTAAACAGATTGTTTTCAAAATCGCTGGGATACTCACTAAATACATTTTGAAAGCAAACAGTTAAAAAATTGCAAATTTCAAAATGGCAGCTGCTGTCATTAATTTGACTTAAGATTCGTGTTTGAACACTCAGTTATCGATTTTGAAGGCAAACGGTTCAAAAATAGCAAAGTTCAAAGTGGGGACTGCTTTATTTATATTTGACTTGAGATTTGTCTTTGGTCATCGCTAGGACACTCAGATATCGATTTTAAATGAAATTGGTTCTATAACAGCAAAGTTCAAAAAGGCGGCTGTTTTAATTAAATTTTACTAAAGATTCGTGTTCAGTCATCGCTGGGACACTCAGATATCGATTTTGAAAACAATCGGTTCAAAGACAACGAAGTTCAAAATGGCGACTGCTTTAATTAAATTTGACTTAAAATTCTTGTTTGGTCATCGCTGGGATATTCAGATATCGATTTTGAAAACAATAGGTTCAAAAACAGCAAAGTTCAACGCAAAAGTTTCGCGCGAGTGTCTTTCTCGCAAATGTCCATTCACGCAATGTGTGACTCCATGCCCACCAAAACTAATTCTAAGTACAAAATAAAAAACATAATTAGAAATTTTAAATACAAGTCATTCCAATTAAACAAAATAAAAATTTATTTCTAAAGTATCAACGTGAGTTTATTTTCATATAATCGCCTTAGTTAGGCTGACCTATGTAGGTATGTGTGTGTGAAATTTGTTTATGTATTGGTGCGATTCGATACCTATGATTTTTGAGAACGCGTCCTTAAGTCTGGTGTCGAGCACGCGTGTCATTCATAAATCTTTGTTCGGGAAATCTGTGTGTAATTTCGGTTTAATGCATTAAAGAACACCTGGACTAATAAAAAAAATGTCTGAAATCACCAATGCGCCTTGAGCAAGCGTGGCGATCAATGCATATGCCTTCTCTATATGACTTCCTTTGTACTTCAGTGGTACTATTTAAGGACTGCCATGCAGATGTCGCGGATGCCGCTCAGTGCAAATATTTGTGTGCAAGAACATGAATATTTACATTGGTCTGGGTGTTTCTATGTATAATATGTTTGTATTTACAAAAAAAAGTATTGAAGTATGTATATCCGCATTCTAGAATCCCACAAGCTATAATAATGCTTACTTTGGATCTAGATGTCGTTGTAAGTAGTTGTTGTGATAATATTATTATTCTATTTATTTATATTTTTTTCATATTAATTACATTTTTAAATAGGTACATATTTATATAAAACAAAAAATACATATTTAAAAATATAAAAAATAGATTACCACCACCGGCAACGGGACTAGAGTCCAAGCTACCGGCGGTTAGGGTTCCAGAGAGAGGAACCTCCTAACAATACGTGCCGTGTCGAGAAGCACTGCCTTCTGGATCTGGCCCTTGACCCATCCACCTAATGCGAGCCTCTTTAGGTGTTGGTCGAGGCTCTTTGCTGTTAAATCATTTACAGTAATGACTATCGGCACAATGACAGCAGAATCCACATCCCACATATCAACAATCTCATGGGCTAAATTAAGATATTTTATTTGCTTGTCTTTCTCAGCCTTCATGAGATTCTCGTCATGAGGGACGTTAATATCAACTATCATTGCAAGGCGTTCAGATCGATCCACCACCACAATGTCAGGCTTGTTAGCTATAATAGTCCTGTCTGTGATGATGGAGCGATCCCAGTACAATGTCGCGCGACCATTCTCGAGAACTGGCTCAGGGTCGTACCTGTAGTACGGCACCTGGACATCCAGAAGATTGTATCGCAGAGCAATTTGCTGGTGGATGATCCTGGCTACTTGGTTATGTCTGTGCAAGTACTCTCCGTTAGCAAGACGCGAACAGACGGAAACAATATGCCTGAGGGACTCACCAGGGCGATGACATGGCCGACATGTGTCAGTAATGCCATCCCTCAAGATATATTTCCGGTAGTTGTTCGTCATAATAACTTCGTCAGCAATTACACAAACAAACCCTTCGGTTTCTCCAAAGAGATCGCCGAAGCGTAGCCAGGCAACGGAGGCAGCATGGTCTATATCAGGCCCATGTAAGGCCAGATAGAACCGTCCGTGAAGCTCCTTGCCCTGCCATACCATTCTACGGTCGTCTATAGTGAGTACCACAGGCCTACGCCAGTTCTCTTTAGCCAGGGCTAGCGGAGTAAGTCCACTATCCACTGCAACCATATCACGATGCACACCCTCGCCCATCTTAAGAAAATAGTCTCTGAGGTTGCATATCTCGCGATTGTGGAGGGTTTTGGCATTTAGAAATCCGCGGCCCCCACATTTTCGCGGGATATACAACCTCATGACGGATGGACGTGGATGGTGCATACGGAATGCTGTTAACAATGTGCGGAATCGCCTACCCAGGGCATCCAATTCAGTCTGTGTCCACTTGAGTATGCCGAAGGAGTACATAAGAAGAGGCATGACCCAACCATTACAGGCGCGCACCTTGTTGCCGCCTGATAAGTGACTTTTTAATACTCTTTTAAGGCGGCTGAAAAAGCGCTCCTGTAATGATTGTTTCATATCTGTCTCTTTAATGCCCAGCGACTGCGACATACCTAAGTATTTATAGGCGTCAGCGATTAGAAGTGACCTAAGATGAGTAGAATCAGATAGCTGAATTCCATCAGATTCGACTACCCTGCCTCGCTTTACATACATGACTGCACACTTGTCCACTCCAAAAGCCATGTTGATAGAATTACTAAAGTTTTAAGTTACCTTCAGTAACTCTTTCAGCTGGGGTTCAGTTGGCGCAATTAATTTAAGATCATCCATGTAAAGCAGGTAGGATATTATCTGACCACCTCTACGCAGCCTATAACCTAACTCTGAACTCTCCAGTATTGAGCTAAGAGGGTTCAGTGCTAGGCAAAACCATAAGGGACTCAGACTGTCACCCTGGAAGATACCCCGCCTAATCCATAGCGGTTCGTTAACACCTGGGGTTTGTCGACACTCTGGATAGGTAAGGACCGTTCTCCATTGCCGCATGCATGTCTCCAAGAAGGTGCGTATTGTAGGGTTTATTTTATATAATTCCAGCACCCTCAGGAGCCATGAATGCGGCACGGAATCGAATGCCTTCTTATAATCTATCCAGCATGTCGCCAAATCCTTCCGGTTGCGGCGAACCTGCTGGCTAATAGTCACGTCGATAAGGAGGAGCTCCTTAGTATCACATTATTATTATTATTATTCTCCTTTATTTAAATAATTTCTCAAAAATTACATTTTTAAATATAAGTATATAAAAAACATACATTTAAAAATATAAAAATTGTAGATCCACCGGCTACGGGTACAGGGACCAAGCTACCGGCGGTTAGGGCTCCAGAGATAGAAACCTCCAAACCTCCTCACAATGCGTGCCGTGCCGAGCAGCACTGCCTTCTGGATCTGCGAGCTTCTTTAGGTGTTGGTCGAGGCTCTTTGCTATTAAGCCATTGACGCTAACAACTATCGGTACAATGACAGCTGAATCCACATCCCACATGTCATTATTATTATTATTATTATTATTATATGACAAGTGGGCCTTTCCCCGCAGTGGGATTATAATGGGCTGGTATGATGATTTCAAATAATACGAATCGGACAATTGTTCTATTTTCGAATGTTGACCATTTTTAACCGACTTCTAAAGGAGGAGGTTATCAATTCGACCTGTATATGTATTAATAACGAATCAAAAAAATGTACTTTCGAATGTTAACCATTTCCTTGTATAATCTAAACGGAAAAATATTCGTCTCATTAACTGCAATCGACGCGTTGTTAAAACTAATACTTGTTTGCGTAATATTTGTAAAGCGCAGCTCTAATTAAAGTACCTTCACTAGAGCAATTAGTAAACTCATATATTATTTCAAGAGATTAATGATTTTATAGTACTTATATCGTAAGGAGAGAACACTGCCTAATGTCACAACGTATTGTGTAAGCACGTATCAAACTAATTAATCGGACTTATTTGTACGGCTAAAAGCGTCCAATACACAACCCGCGAAAGTTTCCCACGATCGTGGCACGAGCAAATATTCACTTATCTAACAACATTATCTACAAAACAACACTATATCAATTAGGAGGCTATAACAGTTAAATTTAATTAGTCAGATAACAAAGAAAAATTGACTTAAACAAAGAAAAATTCAAACAACTTGAAATTCGATCTCTGTATTCTCACATTGCTGCCGACGCGACATGAGGCAGTTCTACACAAGCCGATCGGGTTAGGAGCGTTGCCCTGATTATCTCGCAACGAAAGCTGTAATAACTCTCAAGGCCTCGGACTCGCATACCATGCACGCTTACTATAATAGCATATTTCTTATTGCAGCTACCTACTCACGTTTATCCGGGAGTATATCAGAGTTGCTACAGTGATAATAATTTCATCTTATTTAAATAATAAGCTTATAAAAGCTTTACTCAAAACTATACTACTTACGCATAACATAATAAATTTGTAAAGCTAAATTCATGTGCATGCTTATTCTACTTAAACTTCTGGCTACTTGGAAATGTTCTTTGCGACGCCGGACACATACGTATTACTACGATCAGCATACCAAACTCTAATTTGACATAATGTAAGTATTATCTAAGAATTAAATCACCACTCCGTTTTAGCTGACGAAAATGGACAACGAATTTCCTGTATCCTGAGGCCTTTATAAATCTGTCAAAACATGGTTTAGATACAAAAAACACATTTTATAACATTAGATAGCTTTATCATAAGCAGCGGCTTCACTGAGTCCCTGATATTACTCGTTGTATACATAACACTTGCCATCAGATGGGACGTAGCTTATCTGTCACTGTAGGAAATACATATAAATAGGGCCGACAAGTTGTAAGTACCATTTAGCATTAAAATTTACATTATAATGTTGAAATCTGTAACGCAATTTCAATAGGATGCAACGCCACCCCTAACGATACTCTCCCTGCAGTTTAAAGAGACGTGTACACTGGTAGGTAATTTGTATTGTTACTATCTACAACTATATTTTATGTCTTTCTATCAGGTTCAACCTCCCACGCATCACTTCCAATAGTTAGGAGACATTTGCTTTATTTCTAAGCACTACGCAACCCACACTATACACGATAGTTCAACAACTGATTTCGCTTTCACGCAAACTAGAGACAAGTGTACAAATTGCTTACCTTTCAAATGTAAGTCTATTTATCTTATTATGTCTAAAAGACAGATATCCGAGAAACGGGAGTTGGAAAGCTGTGCACGCAAATCGGGCCCTTCATCGTCATTTCTATTGAATACACTAAAACATTACGAGCACTCTCTGATAGGTGAGAGCTTGCATTGAAATGCAATTAATTCGCTTACAAATTGTTTACAAGGCAAATGCCAATACAATACAAATGAGTTATGGTGCGATTGATTGTAAAATATGTATTTGAAAGCTGTATTGGCTTGTAGCTTATTTCAATTTATACATTAATAAAATCTAAGTACTTTAAGTTGCTATTCAATCATAAACTTTGCAAGAGTATTTCGTAGCAGCAAGTATTCAGTGATATATATTAGACACTCGTCTCTCCAAATTCAAATTAGCTAAAGCAGCGATGTTTTATTCTATTATACTTGTTCTACTAAAATAACTAGCCGCATAACGTCCGCCTGATTGTAAGCAATTACAATTAATTAACTATTTGATTATCTTATTAAAAAGTACTTCACGTACTTATGTTAGGTAGGTACTTGAGAACCTTGTATTTTACTTTTATGAAGTAATAGGATAGTTAATTACATCACTCTTGATAAAGCAACGGAATGGCTTTCGGCTGATTAATTGCTTAATTTCTCAAATGAATAAGATATTTAAGTACTGATTACTTTCCTTCCTACGCTGCGGGTGATCACGTATTTGGCCTTATCAGTAGGTTCCGACTGCGCTGCTACAGTCCTTTCTTCCGTCTTTTTAAACTTAACGAAAGGAAATTATGCTAGCGATATCATAATTTGAACGTGTTATGGTAATAAGATTTTATCCCACATCGCCAACGTATTTCGCTTCCCATTTTGTGCCATTGTAAATGTTATTTATTTACTTAAATCTAATATAGATAAAGTTTATAGACCTAAGGCATTCTCTACCAGTTTACCGTTTAGGGCGACGCAGAGATAGTAAGTGTAATAGAAGTTATAGCTAAGTATAAATAATAACATTATATGTGAAACAAACGCAGCGTGGGCGGGCTCCTAACAAGGCGGAGCGGACGATGTGATAAAGATAGCGGGGAAGCCGATGGATGAGAGCCGCATAGGAACCGGTCAGATGATGCATGGGATGGCCTATCTCCAGTCAGTAGGTGTCTTTTGACTGTGATTTTGAAACATATATACGAATCCTTACATCACGCACACAATAAATACCCATTGTTTTATGTCAATAAAAAATATTTTATTTTATTTTTATTTATTTTAATCATTTATTAGTAATGATATTGTTTGAGACAAAAAAAAATATTATTTATAAACTACCTAGATGAATCAAAATTCATTAAGCGTTGAAATACCTTAACAGGAGAGCTAGACTATTTCATTTGGTATCCTCATTTTTCATTTATTTATTTAATTGAAAAGATAAATGTGTATTGTTTTGTAGTTTCACTGATCAAGTGTAATAAAATGCAGTTGTAAAAGCTGTTGAATGGTATGACTTTCGAGAATTTAGTTAACTCTAAGTGCATTATATTTTAATAAACAAATATAATATAGCAAAATTACCATAATTATTTAATATCTTGAAAGCAGTCACCGAACAAAGTCATGAATTGAGATAGTTTGCATAATAAATTACGTTTACCTATACACGTACTTTCGTTTTTAATTTCTAGAACTCGTTTTACTCTTAGCTTCTTACTAAATAACAGGTCTAATGAATACCTACTTTATATGTTAAAGTTTAAACTTTCTTTCATAATGGATGAACAGAGTAAAAACAGTCGTGAAAATTTTATGAGCAATTTCTATATATTTTTTTGTACTACTTTATCTTCGCAAAGTCAATTAGCCGAAATTAAATTAGCGATATAAAAGATAAATCTGTAGTAAAATAAATAAATAAGAACGACATTCATTACTTTAAGAATGTTGGTAATTTAAAATCGGACGTTGCAGTGACTTAGCAAAAGAGCTTGAGTGGAAATTGCCAAACGCAGTGTATAAGTAGGTAATTAGCAGCTTCATTGCGTTGTTACCGTAATATAATTATGAAGAATATCAAGTGCAAAGTAATAGATCAATGTATCAAGAATAAGTTTAACGTACTCCTTCACAAGAAAAACTGTATTACATTGTTAATCAGTAACTTTGCAAACCACGCAGAATGATAATTATGCACCTACTCCAAAATCATAATCCTCTGCTCATTGAAAGATATCGTATTTGTGTATACCTAATTTAATTAATATTTTCAAAAGTAACTGAAATCGTGCAATAACTAATATATTTTTTTTTATGCACGCGGTACCTATAAGCCTCGTTGAATTCGTTCGCCATATATGTCTTTAGTATAACACCATTTAAAGCATTGATGACACTAACTTTTAAAAGGTTATTAGTCAAACAAAATCCCTTTGCGTCCGGTCGGTGACACAAAAAGGCCGACATCCATATAAGGACAGACATGCGGTAAAAATCTACCTGCGTTTTTATCTTGTTGTTTTATTCTACTTATCATAACGTTTTATCGTTTAACTTTAGGTAACTTGTTATGTCACTAACTATGTCTTCATCAAAACTGTTATTTCTAACTGTTTATGGAAGTCAGTAAGCTTACAACACTTCTACGTATAAATGCTTCTTTGTTTTGAGCTAATAATCTTTTATTTTATTCTCGCTAATGCACTTACAGAGCCAATTAAAGCTCTTGGATAACTACCGATTATTTTGTGTTTATTGTGTTCTCGATTACGTAGATATAAAATGGTTGAAAATCTTTTTTATATCAAGTAAGCATATTAGCCTGAATTTTTAAAATAATTTTCTTACTTAACCAAAAACAAGCGACTAAAACATTTTGTTACAGTTACAAACTCAAATTTCCGAAAGAAAAGAAACGATGTAGACGTGGTAGAAATAGGTTTTACCTACACTAGAGATTTCTCTTTTAATTCCCAAGAGTCTGTCTAAAAAGGGCAAACAAAAGGTATCTTCACCATATAGAAAAATGATTTGTGCTAATGAGTCGCAAGTAATATTCAGCCTGTTATTACGTAGACTCTTGTGCCATTTTGGTAACAAAAAAATTATAAGCTTTTTCATAATAATTCTGACAACTTTAACCAGCATGTACTGTAAGGAATAGTTAGGTCACTTTAATAAGTTAATGATAACTGTTAATTTTAACTTGACCATAACCAGTCGCCTGGTGCAATTAAACCTTTATACGGTTAATGAAACTGGGTTATTTTTACTCCCGTGATAACTCGTCATAATATCTCCTTTTCAGTTAAATCATATTACTGTAAAGAAAGAGTGAAAGAAAAAGTATTTTAAAAATTCTGCGTACAATTTATTGGATTTTTATAATTTTAAGTATTTTAATTGGGCTTCATTTAGGTGGGTAATGATAATTAGGTTAGGCTTAGTCATAGTACAAATTTGTTTTAATAATGATTTATGAGAGTACTAAATACAACAAAGCCCTTAAAAATGCCAATCAATTGTCAAATTACCTCAACCTCTAAGTGATCTGGAACTCAAGTATGGTAGAACTATTTGTAGTGAATGACAAATTAATATTTATTCATTAAGAAAAGTAAACTCGCTACTACTACAGATATGACGGGTTTTAACAGCGTCACAGATATTTTTTGTATATAGCAACGAGTCGTAACTTTTCTAATATTGCTATAAATAAAATTGATTAATTTCAGAAAGATATTCGTTAATACATGCGGAACAATTAGCAACATTTTGTGCAGCTGTTGATGATGATCTGAACTTTCTAATTTTATTGATTCTGTGATTCTGTGCTTATTGCCAATACAAAGTAATCAAAGTTTGTATACCTATATTTTTATGAATAAAGCAATGCAACAGCAAGATGTTTTTGAAGTTATACTTCTTTTGGCGCGATTGGGAAAAATGATGTGTGATTTTTTACGATGCGCGCGCACACCGACAGAAAAAAGCAACACCCTGAAGTTAGTTGAGAGTATACTTATCACTTATCAGTTATGAGTAGAAATATACAAAAAATCTGTTGGAGTGAGGGCCACTTTGCAAGTGTCACACGCGCCTCCTTTTACTTTATGTAATTCAGTTTTTTTTTATTCAGCATACACCGGTATGCTGAATAAAAAAAAGCTACTTTAAATCCAATTATGATATTTCCTATTAATTTAACTGCCAGTTACTTTTCATGTGTTGCATCCGTTATATCATAGAGGTCGCATTGCAAGGCGGTAGGTGACACACTTAACATAATCGATTTGTTGTACACGAGTGCGATCGTTATTCATATTTTTTAAGAATGCTTTATTGGACACAATATCGATTAGCTTGTAAGTGCAATAGCTAACTAAGATAAATCACTCAAACACAATGTTTGACTGATTTCTTACAAATACTTAGGTATTGTTGAAAATTATATTTTGCTTTTTATCTTTAAATTTTTTTTTTTAAAGGTTAAATTCAATTAGGAATCAAGCTCTATGTTGTATGTTACGTCCAATTAACAGAAACAAAGTTTTAGTTCATCCAAGTGCAATTGAAAACGTAATGTATTAAACAATTAACCGTGAAGTCCTAAAGAAGTCGCCACTGATTGAAAATTATAACTATAAGTTTAAAATTGCTACACACATGATATAACACATTTACGTGTGAACGCTATGTTAGATAATTTAATCAATGTCATATTAATAAGATTTCTAACTATACATTATATTGCATATAATAGTAGTCAACTGGTTCAATCCAGTAACATTTAAACCAGCATCCGTCTCTATATACAATGAGAGGTAATAAGAGCCGACAATAAAACATATCTGGGACACCTCAAGACTTTTCCAGGTTTACGTTTAGACCATAAAACGGTAAGAAACTTATTAAATACAAATACTGTTATTTATATTTATTAAGTTTCTTACCGTTCAAATAATTTATGTTATTGCTGATTAAAGCTATAACTTTTGAGTGTCTCTTAAACTATCATGAATTTATATTACAAACACACGATCTAAAATGAGAATTTAGTGTCTAAATTCTACTTTAAATTATATTTTGTACAAATGATCTAAGATTTCGACGCGTTTCGAGAAATTTTGCTAGCCATTTTGAATTGGCATCCTTTAATTTTTTACGGTCTTTCGCAAACACATTCGCCTTACCGAGCGAAGTGATGCAGATAAAAAAATTAGTTCTCAGAATAAATACCAGTAGCGCTGTTTATTTTTCATAAAAATATTTCACGCTCTCTCACTAGTGAGACAAAAGCACTGATTGTAATATTATTAAGCTTCCCTCAGCGACGAATATTTGTGGTCACCGTTCCGTAACGAGTTCTCCTTACATCCTCATTTCAACATACTTCTTATAAAAATAATTTTAATTAGAACTATCACTATAACAGTTCGTTGGGAAGTTCATCGATATAAATCAAATGCAGCTGCTAACTATCTAACAAATCTCTTACAATAAATAACTGTATTTATAATAACAGTAACATTAATTACATATATTATATAACGTACCAGAACAACGTCCCATTGAATCCAATAACATCTTAAACAAACAAAAGTAATATAGTCACGAAGAATCGATTTAGTTACGTATGAACTACATAATCGAGAGATGGATAAACGATTGCCGCTAGATCGTTGTAATTGCCTCCTGGTGGTAATCCATCCTGTATTAAGATGTGGGCGGTGATAGTATATTGACAATCGTCGACTGTTCGATCACTCGCCTTTAGCGATAGATAGCCAATAATATTCGTGCTTAATATTGTATACTTTCATAACGTAACTTGTTCTTTCATTATAACACCTACATCTATGTTGTTTCTGAAATTATTAACATGCTGCCGGCTATGAATGGATTGCTAATTTTCATGTATCTACCTACCTTAGCCTACTTCCAAAGATATATGTGTAATAAAGTACCTACTATTAATTAATTTGTGGTGTAATGCCAAATCAAGTAACTGTTCCACGTATTCTAGGTAGTCAAGTGAGTGACATAAAAATATAAGTACCTAATTTATTCAGTAATTACTGCATTAAAGATATAAATTGCCATCTTTCGTCACACTTTCAATGCATACCGATTATCAATTTACTCGATCGTGATTTAAACTATTAGTTTGCTCACATCTCCCTCCGGTACGGAAACTCTTATCCGTTTTCACATGCTGCCAGAAAGCCTTGCTTTCAAGGTTTTTAAACTGTAACAAGTGTAAATCGATTACCTTTTCTACCCTGTTTGTTTCTAATAACGTAAAATTACTAATCGACATTCAATATTCTAAGAATAAATATAGAATAGAATTAACACCAGCTTATCGTTACTAGGAACTTACCAGCGTATTACTAAAGCACTATGCTATTTTCGAAAAAGCCTTAAGCATTTTACATTTATGACCTGACGTGTTTATGAAAATTCAAATATTTAGATAAGTGCCGTATCACCCATTCTTCGCTAAAGTATTCCAAATGAATATAAATTTCTGGAACATGTTAGAAAAAATTAACCATAAGTATTGTTATTAATAATAAACACCAACACATCCGCCATTCATCTTGTCAACTATGATAATTGGCAACTGTGTTTAATAATTTCCCTCATTTGAATACTTGAATACATATTAAATATAAACATCTCTAAATATACCCAACTATACTTAACAACCTCTACGCGGAACGAATATAATACTATGTGAAATTAAGTATATTCCTTTATTCTATACCTATAAAAACTAAACACCGTTAACCGTGTATTAATCGATTAACAACAGTTGTTTAATCTTCTGTAGGCACTCTTTGTGACTTATGAATCAAATTTCCTTTGATTGTAACTGTTTCTAGTGGATATTGTAAGTGCCAGAGACATAGTTGGCTACGCCACCAGTTTCACCCGCCACTGACATTAATCTAATAAAAAATCAGTGGACTTATAGCTCAAGATACAATCTGCTGACAATGTAGATCTCTCCTTAGCACGTGCTGTTTCGCATAAGCAAGAACGACACTACCTAGGTAGATACAGTTGTTATGGCTCTTTCTCCAGTCGACTTGCTTCAATTCGGGGGAAAAACAGAAATCTCACTTTACAAATGAGATGACTAAACTTAAGAATAATAATCACTTTAGTTTACTTAAGTTATATTATGCCAAGATACGTGAACGTATGCTATGCCAAGAGTATTGCGTGTTTTCACCAAGAAGATCGCAAGTCTAACAGTTTAAGAGGCAACGTCTTTATTGCTATCAATAGAGCGATTTTGCTACTCTGAATCTCTGAAGGTCTTACTCTGTTTCTCGAACATAAATCTAGATAAATCGTATGTTTCTGCATAATAAACACAAAAATCTTTTTGCATCCAGTTTGACTACATCAAGCTGACGTTAGAGATACAACCCTAAGGAGGGCCAATAATGTTCGTACTCTATTTATTTATTTAGGTATTTATTTATTCATAAAAATGTATGTAGAAAAGATGATGATGTCGATATAAAAGCATAGTAAAGCTTCTTGATACGTGGTTTCTCGGTATGTGGAAGCGGACAGCCAATAACGGAATTAAAGAAATTGCAAATTCTTAGTGTTCGTTTTAAACGTTCATAAACGCTAGTATAGTAGTTTCCAAGTATTAACTATATTGCTGTAAACGGTAGTTACATTTCAAAAGTAATGTTGCGTGTTACTGTGATGCTACTACATCAGAACTGTATAAACTGGCTGCTCACTAACTGTAATTTAGAAAAAAAATAAGTTAAGTAATAATAAGTTATTATCAGAATGGGTTTGTGTGATTTTGCTCGATTTCTCCGTGCATATAATAATGTTTTTGTTTACATTACCGTAATACGAAATAACTATTTTTATCCACATTTGCCGCTCCCTAAAATTATCCTCCCTGGGCTCTAGCCTACTCAGCCTGCTGTTAAAGCCACCACTGGGCTCTTATAGTAAGTTTAGAAGGTATCGCATCTTTAGAAGGTTGTCAATTAACAATAACACATTAAAAACGGTTTTATGAATCGGTATAAAATTCAGTAGATAGGCATTATGTTACAATCGCCGTATATAGACCTACCTAATGTATTGCACACAATATTATGTATGGTGTACGAATCTTTCTAGGTGGTTAATAATTTATATATTTATGCAAATAATTTCCTGTCATTGACAAGATTATAAGTAACTGAATGTGTTTATATAACCGATAGTTACCAATTCCGTTTAACCTTATTAACTGATTATTATTAATAAACTTCATTGTAAAAATGTTGTAAGAGTACCTGCTTGAGATAAGTTTAAACCTTACCCTAGCTATATCTCCTATACTGTCACTAAATATAACTAAGTTCACTTGTTGCATAGGAATACATACCTTTAAATAACTAAATTAACACAATTAGATTTAAAAGTTTTTATGGGATATTAAAAGTAATTTATTATCAACTTATATGCAAATACAAAAGGCTCAATCTTACTAGCATTACAATAAATTTTAGTAATACAAGCATTTAGATAAATCATTTTAAAATCAAAATAAGAAAGATTGTTATCTAAAAAGTAATTAATCAATCTAAAAAGCAATTAATCAAAGGAAAAAGCGACAAAATTTTTAACAATCGATTCTCCACACGTGTTTACAACTTACATCTTGTTACTTAAATAAACTTGTTAAAGCCTGAGAATATTAAGTATGACAATGACAGTTTTCTAGTTTCTTGACACGCAAGAACGATAAAAAGATAATAACTAAGGCCCAATTCACACGCAAGATGCGACAACGATTCGGTCACCATATGTAGGCAACGCCAACGCGCGGCTGCCTGTAATCAGTCATCTCGTCTTACGAGCTGCGTTGCTAATTTTAGTCCCGCTTACTTAACAATTTATACATTATCTTCAATATTAAAATGATTATTAGAATATTCTTTGACGGTTTAGCGCGCACTGCCGTAGCATAATGCGACTACCACGGCAACCCGGAACTCTGCAACTTTTCGAGGCTCTACAGTTTATTTTAAGCGTCTGTTTCAGTATGAATTGAACCTAAGTAGCATTAGACCTTATCTCAGATCTGATCAGTTTGTAACTAGGTATTATGCGGTGTGAGCTAGGTTTCGATGTCATGATATAATGCGATTATACCACAGTAGATTGCTAAAGAACAAATGGAAGTGTTAAAGTCGTTTATCTATTATGCGGATATATTTGGTGATATTAAATCATTACTTCATTAGCATATAACGCAAATGACTTTGCCCCTGACTCTAAAAACCACATTTGAAACAAGAACTGTATCAAGTAATTTTATGACAAAATTACTAAACGTGTTTATTTTGTCATATTATGTATACATAATGCACTAATGTCTCCACTTCCGTTTAAGTAGTTTATTTTATACGATTGCGTGTCATGTTATCATTATTATTAATACTTAGTGTTAAGTCTATCTGCCTCCTAGGCACTAGAAGTCTTGACAGCTAATAATAATGCTATGTTAGTTTTATTGTACTGATCCCATTATTCTAGTCGTGATAGTAAAGTGTGAATACTGTGAATGAATGAAGTCCCGGATCGGCTTAATAGTTTTTTATCACCAAGTTTCAATAGTAGCTAAAATGTATTCGATGTAATGCCTAAAGGCTAAGCCTAAACCCGTTAATGTATGATATAAATATCTAAAAAAATAAAAATCTATTGTAGGTATATGTGGTGTTCTATACTTAAAATTTAAAAGCAGACATTTATGAACCGAAACTAACGAAATCTGACAAGAATACTCAACGGGACATCGCTCCACGTGGCCTTTCATTTCGTAGTGATTGCAATAATAAACAAACAATGACTACTGCAACTACATCCCACATATCTGCAATCTCATGGCTCAAGTCAATATATTTTATCTGTTAATCTTTCTCAGCTTTTAAGAGATACTCATTGTGAGGGACAGCAGTATCAACAATCATGACAAAGCATTATACTCAGCCACCTTATTATTAGGTATTTTATTAAGATAGAACTGACATTCACTAATATGAAAACCTAATTAAATAAATAAACACAGAAACAAGCAATTTCAATTATAAAAAAACAAAAAGCTCGCCTGCCTAAAACAAAGTAAAAATAAAGAAATCTATTTTTTTCTCGTGCTGCTCGTGTTTCTACATTTCTTCATTGAAATATTATGTACCCTATGACACTCCCACAATCAATACAAATGTAATGATATCTCATAAAATCTATGAAGTCATTTAGGCTGTCGAGCGTGCCAAAGAAATAGACATACATAATCACAGACATACATCCATATATACATACATACAGCGGCAGTCGGGCAAAAATTTCACATTGATTTCAGAAATATTCAGTTTTTGCAATAGTTTCTTTATTTATTATTTTTTGAGATACGACTCTAGATAGTAGGTTATAGTATTTGTATTTTTTATTAAAACATGTTTTTTTATTCAAAACGATTTATTATAAATTATATGATTCCAACGATGTATTTGAAAATTTTATAAACCAGTAGGTATTTCAAAGGACCTCGCTCCTACCTAACTGTCAAAGTCACGCGTATGATGTCATTCTAATATTACGGACAAAAGCTGCTAGAACTAATAAACCTTACTAACATGAAAATATTTACTTGACTCGTTCAAAAATTACTAAATTTAAAATAATTTTCAAGTTTTTTTTTCATCTGTGAACTAATTTCAGCAGTTTACAGCAGATTATCGTACAATTATAACATAATATAATAATTAAATCTACGATGATGTAAATATTATTTTGAAGCCTAATCTAAGATGATACTATTATTTCTATTGAATTTTGTAATTTCATTCCGAAAGTTTTCGGCTGTGCGTTTACGTTTAGACGTAATCCTAATACACCTATGACCCAGCGGTCGATGACCTCGGTTATTGTATAAACAATTACTATCACTTCTAACAATTTTAGTATATGATATCGAGACTAGTGCATACATCCTAGTACTAAACAAGTTTAGTAATCTTCCAATTCCAATAGCGATTACGTTAACCCGTTGTTTAAACCCAAGGTGTTAATTTTCAACGCACGCAATGATGGAATAATACCTGACACTATGTGCCTATTGTTATCTAACACACCACGTGTACTTATTTAGTATTCTGATCTGTAGATACCACGATGTTGCAGTAGCTGCAGTGCTGTACAGTCAAAGCCTCATTCTTAGTAACTGCATTTGACTCTTTATAATGGTTACTTATTGTTAAATACCGAGCACTCTTTTTTATCCTTACATACCTCTTCATACTGCCGTTCTCCCTAATTTAATTCTCGAAGTCAAAGTCAAAGTATTTATTTCATTTTGATCATAAAGTATGATGCTTATAAAAAGTCAACATTACATGAAGTCAGCCAATTGACCTACAGCCAGTTCGCTGACGAGGTAGAGTTGTGAGAAGAACTGGCAAGAGCCAGTTCTTCTCACAGCTCTACCTCACCTCTACTCTACCTCTACTCACGCCACTCTTTTTAATCGCCAGATAATTACAGTTATTTGTATGAGTTACAATTTGAACATTCAACGCAACCAAAGATCCATACAAAGTAATTATTACAAATTAACCAATTAATATAATTACTAAGATTAAAGAAAGAAAAATAAAGAAAAGAGAGGATTTCAATTATTTAGTTTCATCTAGTATGGTAATTTGACTACGTATTTTAGTTAAACTGGTAAATGCACCTCCTGGTCACATTGCACGACAAGGCAATACTGGATGTTAAATGTATGCCATGCCAAGATTGACCAGTCATCCCAAGTAGCACCCGTACACGAGCATGAAGCACGGGCCAGCCATCATCACCCTCGCCATATTAGAGGGAAGGTGATGACCCGGCCAATACTGATGTTATTTTCAGTGTTTCAGTTCCACCCGTGATTGAAAGCTTCACTCGTCTAATAATAAGAAAAATTTGGTATGTCTCCTCTATACTTATATTAACGGTAGTAGATCCACGCTGGTTTCAGCATGAATGGGCCGGATCGTCCGGGGAAGTACTACCCTCTCCTAGAAGATCGACTTAAGAGTAGTAGTATCCGTACTACTGCGTTTCGTTCGGTGAGTGAGAGTGCCGGAGGCCCAATTTCCCCCCTATCCTCTTTCCTCACCTCCCTCATTCCCTTCCTCTAACCCCATTCCCAGCCGCCATAGTGGAGGCCACTATACCAGCAGTTTAAGACGATAGCTTTTGGTATGGTGGCCACCACTTCTGGATTCCACTGACTGCTTACCATCAGGCGGGGTGGAGTCACTTTGGTAGGCTAACATAAAAAAAAAAAAAAAAAAAAAATACTTCTGGTTTCGTTCATTCTATTTTCCCTGTTCAACTCATCCTTTTTTGTAATCTTTATAATTATTTACGTGTTGCATTAGCAGAATCATAATGCGCCATTGTTTTATTTTATAGAAGTAAGTACTACTATGCATATCTATAATTACGTATTTATTGATATACCCACCTATATATTAAGTGTTTACATATAAACTTAGTTAGAGTAAAGTAACCATATAAAACACATTCAGATCATGTCATAATCGACAAACGAGAACATAAAATTTATTTTAATATGCGACTCTGTACTTTGCTTGTCTCTACATCACTCCAAGGTAGACTGGTAGCTAATGCCTTCGCCATTAATTCCGCCTATGCATAGTAAGTATAAAGATTAGTAGATAAATAAAAAAATTGTACTTAAGCAGTTTAATTAGTACCTTGATTATTATAACTACACTTGATTTGACGCGATAAAATACTGAAATTTGTATCAATGAAACACTTACCTACTAAAAGAAAGATGCGCAATGACCATGATCATACAGCGGATGATACAGCGGCAATATTATAGAGTAAGTACGCTGCCTAACGCATCCAAAATAAGTCTATATTGCAATGGCCCTATCTTTGTACACATCTTTAGTAAAATGCAATTTTAGAAATTCACCTGCTAAACATACATTTTCTTTACCTATATTTCTTGGTTTTTACTTTAAGTTAACAAGGTAATAGCACTATCTGTCTAATAATATACAATGCTAAAACTTATATTTAGTTATTTCACTAAATGACCATTAGCATTATCCGGCTAATTTAGCTTTCCTTACTAAACTTAATTGCACTTTTGAAACCGACTATACTTAGTTCGTATCGTGCGAATTATGCTAGCTAGAAGCATAAAACACCATCATCAACATTAAACTATGCAAATTTCCCAGATCTTCAGATCTTTTATAAAATACACAGTTAGTTTACATACACATAGTAGGTATGTAATGTTGCGCTTACCGGTTTTACTGAGTATTTAGTTTTACCTACAAATGCGTCTAAGAAATGTATTAAGATGTCGGCATGGATTCAAGTATTCTACGAGTTCTACTTTATGAAAAAACTTCATTGAAATTAGTTTATTAGGTACTTGCTAACTTCTGTTGCTTTGCTCGCCCAAGTTACCTTTATCACTCAGAAATAGCTTAACTTTCGACAACTTAGAATCTACCTATGCTTATCAATAGTATAGTAGTTTATTATCTGTTACAGGAACACTATTGTGTATATTACAGAGGATGTAGTATTAAGGACAAACAAAAGTATGTACCTAATGTATATAGGTACGTAGATACGTAGGAATTCAATAATGTCGATGGACCGCAGTACAAGGTATGCCTTCCCATAAGCGTCGGCCAGCAATTTAGTTCAATATGTCCATTATAGTGCAAAATACAAAATTCATCCTGTCACGTATAGCCAATGATGAGTATAACCACTCCCACCTCTGCGTGCAATTTATTGCAATCATTAAATTATCAGGCGCCAGTCGCATGCATAACGTAACGTAATTTGCAATTTCGCAGTTTTCTATTAGTTTTATATAAAATGCAACGTGCATATCGAAGTTTTATTTAATTTCTGCTATGGGGATAGAAGTATGTATGAAGCCTGTAATTAATAAAGACTTAAACATTTATTATACATACACAAATAACGCTCATTTATGTACACCTACTCAGTCACTAAAACTGCGCGGCATAGAAACAGAGAAAATAAAATGTGAATTTCAGACAATGTGTTAATCACATTAGGTGAATTAATGACACACGCGTTTGCAATTTAAAAAAAGCTAGTCAGTACTTTATGGACCATACCATTTATTGTCTTTACGATTTTGTAAAGGTTAAAGGGGATGCTTAAACGCAGTATTGTTGGATACCACAGCCGGTCAAAGGAGGCTTATAATGTAAGACATTAGGTTTAATCATTAATTATTTTAATCGTCGTTAACATGGTATTACGCAACGTGCTTTCGCTGTTCTAGTATAAAATAATGTAACCATTGTTGTGTGTGAATGGAGCTTTGTCGTGGGACGCAGCGAATGGTTCTGCACACTTTCGTACTATTAATTTTACTGTCGTATACTATCAAATTGGTTGCACAACTATTATCTGGTCTATTTTTTTATTTATTTATTACCGCAACAACATACTTACCGGCGGAAGTTCAATTACTTTCTTATTATTAAATTTTCCGGTTGCTAACTTTACTATTTATTAGTTAATCAATGGTATCATTCTTGTGATACTACCTACTTTGGTTGCGTGCGTAGTAGGCTTGGCTAATAAAGCATTTTTTTAAAATGAGGACCGAATAACACATTGGATCTTTTTATCAAGATGTCTTATTATATTATACTCTATATGTATCGTTTTCAGCTTCCAAATATTTTTAAATTACCGTTGCAGGATAATGGAACCGCAAATGATTATGATGATGTCTTCATACTTGCTTAATTTTCTGATATAAATTCGGAGATTATAATACGGAATACCTAACCTTTATAAAGACACTAGGTGCTTTCTAAATCTGGCCGTCGTCGTCGCAAAGTCCGTTCTTAGCTGACTCTCTATACTACCTACCTAATAAATACATTGGTTAAGCATGTTTCGAGAATTCGCTTTAGTTATTGTTAGTGTGGTTTTCTAATAACACATCGAGATTCCTCCGTGCTTTGAAGAGTATAAAAGCCTTCGTTAAAGATTACAAACATATATGCCAATTGTAACGTATCCAAAGTTTGCTGACAGACCTTAACTTTGAATGTTCCGAAGAGGTCAGGAGACAATTTCTTCATAAAATTGTTATTAATTTTATGCATTGAATCGTTCCACGCTTAATCGCTTTTTCTATATGGTGGCTTGACATAGCGATTTAACGCCAACGATCCATTGCATAAAATCAGCATTTAGAAAAATCTTTGACTAAAGATCGAAGAAAACGGTCGTAAGGCATCAATTTCTTACTCAATATGTTGTCTGTCACAATTACTATCGTTGTCGTTTTCAATGTTTAAAATTAAAGAACTCTAACAAAAACAAAATAAAGCTCTATTTATACATATTATTATCTGTAACTGTAAATTATTTTAGTTTTACATGCTTCAGTGAATCAATGATTATTGTTTTCTTGCATGCCATTTCTATAGAATAGCAGGCATGCTGCTAGTTAATATACAATTATTTTTATAACAATCACGTCATAATAGATTCTAAAAATGCATACCTTATTATATCACAAGTATTATTCTGTGTTTAGCTTTGTTCTATTGAAGTAAGGCAATGACACAAATAGGCATTTAAACCTGGCTTATTTTCATAAACATGTACCTATGTGTATTATCTTCATTCAATCCAATCTGCCCCACTTTTTATACACCTATAGTTATTGCGAATCCGCTTTAAGTTTAACCGAGTTAGACTGAAGTTACAAAAACTAGTCCACATTTGACATAGACATAGATTTTAAGTCAATAATGACTTAACCCCGTAAAAAATACATGTACTTAAGTAGATTTCATTGAGTCTTAAAAAGGGTCACTCAAGGTACATTTCTGGGACCATGTCTGTTTCGAATCTGTACTTTTACTGTATCATGATTCATGAAACATTAACAAAAGATGAATGCAACGGTAATTAATAATACTAGTAGTAATAGAAATGCATTAACTAATGATAATAACAAAGAGATTAACAGCGATTATTTGATTTTCATCGTGTAAGTAGCGCCTGACCTGGCATCTATTATAATCTCACTGCAGGGTGTAGGCCTCTTCTCATACAGAAAAGGCACGAGCATTGACCATCGCGTTTGTTTAAGGTGGATGGCCAATTTTAGAGTTTTATATAAGTTCAGGGATGTTTTTGATCACTTTAGAATACAGTAATGTCAAGGAGGAACTTAGAAACATACTTATAATATAATTATTACCTAACGCTTTAAAAATTCACATTCGTACTTTAATTACAGTGCATACGTATCACAGCTAATTTATTCAATCAAAGCTGCTTAATTCGAAGCATGCGTAGAATAATAATCTCTAGTTCTTATCGAGTCATTAACGTCAGTTTTGGCGATGACAATATGCGAATCGGATGGAACATTGAACTTAGGCCGGTCCTCAAATGATGTCATTTTAATATTTACTTAATACTTTAGCATAAATTACGATACTAGTTTCGGCAATGTCATCTTAGTCCCCAAATTTATTTATAATGATGAATAACAATGTAAATTAAAATATTTCTTATTATATTTTATTTTACTAACGTTGTTAAACTCGAACATTATTTTACGTAACATTTTATTTAACAAGCTGTTCTTTATTTTAACTGCTATTTAGAATATATTTCCTTAAGTATATTATGTTGTAATTCTACAACAATTTTAGATTTTGTCTTCCTTAAATAGTAAGTAATTAACCTTAGAAGCATTAACTAATAGCAACAAAAAACTACTTAAATAACACTACTGTTATGATTACGATTTTTAGTAAAATGAACTACAACCTTCGCAATACATAGGTACTTAGGTACCAGTTCGGGCAAAAATATTCTGAAGATAAATAAATGTACCTAATACATAATAACAAATAATATTCTATGGCATTCTTAGATACGGCTATTTACACAGAAACAAATGTTAAACGAACTCTGCTTGAATGGTTTAATGTTCGAGCGCCTGCCAAAATTTCAAGTGCAATAAATGCTATAGTGCTTCACATTGTAGTTAAATAAGGCGTTTCCATATTTTTATAATTTAAATTAAATTTAGATACCTATAGATTACAATGTAAATATTCATAACTTTTTTATCATATTGTAATAAAATATTAAAAATAATATTAAATCATGTCTATTAATCATCTGGTAACTTTCTCTTTACGTTTGTATATAATCAGCTTGAATAAAGTAGATAATAGGTAATTTATTATGACGCTGATTTCTAGATAACTCCTACCTACATAATCTAATACTTTAAATTAAATTTATATAAGCCACCGATAAGCGTATAATATTCATCTTTAAGCTTATGTTTTGTAGCTCTTATCTATCCAGTTCATACTTTTTATTTCTAGTAGGTACCTTATAACTAGGTAGGTACCTACTTAAATGTTGTTTTACTTTGAAAAGCTTTCTTAGTCTTCATGGATGCTGTTTGTAAATTGTTTTAATGCTGATCATAAGAGTACGGGAGTAGCGCGCCAGCCAGTCGTAGATATGGCGTCCAGCCGTCGCCATAGGCATGGCTTGTCGATACCGACATATTGCCCAGCGCCCTGTTCACGCATGCGCCCTTCGCGGCTTCGCTAACATTTGAGCGCACGCATGTGCGGCTTTATTACTAGACAACGGAGCGCACAGTTGCGACACGCGACTCCTCTTTACACTGTCGCATAATTGATTGTTCATTCGATACTGACATTGAACGGTCGATGTACAGCGGTCGACCGGTCGATTACAACCAGTTATTTGCTTACGGCTATCGAGATAAGGCGCTTCCGCGCAAGTCTACGCCAGACATCCTCGCGATCAGCTGGTAAATTTCGCATTCGCGGCTTCGATATGGTGTCGTTCTGTGATAAGTACTGTGCACCTGTTTGTGCGAACACTGTTTAAGTGGTTTGTGGGAGTAGTGAACAAACATGAATGTGGCAAAGCAGAAGTCTGGAGTGGAAGAGTTAGACGAGGACTCGGTGGCGTCCCGGCGCTGCATGTTAGACGGTGAGTAAATCAATACTTGTCAACTCAACGTTTTGCGCCGCAACGCAACTGGGTACCTAGGTACTTACCTAAATTGCAAAAATGCATAGTGATTATAGGGAAAGTTTCATCATAAGGATAAAGATCAAGTCCATGATGACGTGACACTGGGTCGATTGAAGGAAATCCTATTGATTTTTCCCATGGACATTGTAAATGGCGCTTGTTTACAAGTATTTAAATTAACAACGGTAATAAATTCGTTAGGTACTAGCTCCATAATGACATTCGAATTTGAGATGTGCTCTAATGTTATCTAATACTTAGAAAATTAAAAAAATATGAAATGAAATGAAAATATATTTATTCATATTTTCATTTCATTTGGTATCTAAACATTTGAATTTATTAAATTTGTTATCTTATAATAATTATAACATTAGCAAATCCAAAACTCCAAAGTAAAGCAAATAGGCCAATATCATATCGATAATACACACCGCATGTGCTGTACTAGAATAACATATTACTTCAACAGCTTGTTTCTTACAAAACAAAACTTCGAGGTCAAGGCGTTACATTAAACAGCCAATCATTAATCGGTGATAAAATTAGGACAAAATTGCCTCTGTATCACGTGACTAAGACATATAACAAGCCGTGGTTTTGAAACTGAGTTTATTGTTAAAGAACTTGCAGACTTCGTCAGAAATTATATTTAGTAGCCGGTACTTAATCAAATAAAGACACGAAATGTTCTCAATTCGCCTCTCAGCCTATTCTTCCAAAAACTCCAGTGAGTCAAAAAAATTTAGTGACTCACGCACAAGGAAACTAACGAAATGACATTGAAGACTGTTGAGTTGTCAGTGACAGGACGAGCCGAACACCCGTTTTGGCAAAACTTTTGCATTGTGCTGTGAGCCGAGGGCGTTGACCGTCTCCCCTCGTATGTACATTTTATAGGGTTTTAAAATCGATACCTTTATAGCATTTTAAAGTTAAATTGTTGATTCTAATAAGGGTAGTTTTGACTTGCATTCTAAATAATATTTTTTTTAAATTACCGAAGTAAGCTAACTGCAAATACTTAGATTGAAGTTCATTGATGACTAACAAGCAATACATGGTGACCTGCGTATTAGAAGGGAGGTACCTAGGTACCGTGTTATGTCAGAAAGCATGACATTTTGTTGTTAATTAAGGAAAACTTGCAAAATATTATGACAGGAAGGTATACTAAAAAATGTTTTTTGAAAGTATATAGAATCTATGATATAAGGGTATTACATTAAAAGAGTAGTTAACTACGAAATATGATGAAAGGGACTTAATGTACTAAAGTGCAGTATGCTTTATCTATAGAAACACAGCATCTCATCCCGGAAGACCATTAAGGTCATGGAAACGAGCAGCAGCACCTGTGTAACACCTTACTTCGGTCACATACTTGCTCACTAGATGTAGTTACTATAGCAACTCATTACTGAAAGCCTGAACTAGATAGACTTATTTAAAGGGTGATGAATAAGTAGGTACAGTTTTATGACTAGGTGCACAATATAACATTTCTGTTGCATGATTCATAAAATAACTAAACGCAAAATTGACACAACATTTACAATCCCAAAGTTTCGTATTACTTTTGCGGTTTAATATTGCTGGTACTTGTTCAACGAATGCAACGCGATACGTAAGGTTTACATAATCCTCTAATACAATACAACAAAACTGATATTTACTATACAATACCATCGAGAGCTCAGCGTAATTGTGGATTTGCTGTAATTAACATACAAAAGAACATATCGTTTTCGCTTTCATTGGAACCATTAACTTTATAGTATCTACTTCTACTTATTAGTTATAGTAATACTAAATTGTTTTTATAATAACTGTCTCGTTAAGCTCTAAAATTTAATATAATAATATAAAGTCGTAAAATTGTAAATAATGTTCTTGATATTTACGTATTTTATTAATCGTAGGTATTACGCGTATAAAATAAATCCTAAATAACAATAACAATTCAAATTAAAAGATTAAGTAAGTACATAACTATAATAATTTAAACATTATAAACGATATTCGGCTTTTTAGCAGAAAAAGCAGTTCAGTCTTTGTTTCTCAAATTTTATTGGCATTTCAAAACAAATTTTAAAGAAGCGTTCAATAAACATGTTGCATATCACTCAAATTATAATTAATTATATTAATATTTTGGAATGAGTGTTGAATATTAAACTTTCTAAGCAACTTTCTATGCATGTTTGTTTCTTTCATATTTAAGCGCACAAAAACTTTTGACCTTATTTGATTGAAATCACCGAGTTCTATTTACGGATCAACTAACGACCAATTTAAAAGTCAATTCTTGACGACCCCTTTGTTGCTCTTGTATTTCGAAGAAAACGACCGATTGTAGTGTCTATACGATGGTACATAAATTACTGGTACTGCAGAGAATTGATCGTGGATCTTTGGTTGCTAAGTTGCCTGCGGGCCAACTTCGTTTATTCTGATTTTAAATGCTTCACAGACTGATGCAGATAACAATATTTTGCTTGAGCGCATTTATCACAAGGCAGGTAGCATGAACTAATGCAAGGTAAACCAAAATAGAACATATGCAAGTTCGAATTTAATTTATTGGTTACAAGTGGCAACGTCATTCGGCCTGTAAGCCGGATTTAGTGAGGAAAAGGCAAGTCATCACTGATTGTCACAAGTACCTCACGTGCACTGTCATCCTAACCGATTCAAAACTGACACAATGTTGTAAAATAAAAAAAATATTAGCGCCAACTTTGAAGCCCGATTCGACAAATGGCACTTAATGCTTCCGAGGCTAAGCTGTGATCTGTCTCCTGTATACCCCTACAGTTGAAACTCCTTGACATCTGTCTGTGACGTTACATATTACCAATTATAAACTAGTTTCCTCCTTGTCCACTTTTTACCATATTTAGACAGTATTGCACTCATCAAGTTTCGACCTGCTAATTAAACTTTTATGTACAAAATTTCCGTTTTCTGTTCATGGATGTGCAGCGTACCCTTGAACCGTACACCGTTCATGAAGTTTCAACCGGTTTTGAGAATCGTTTTGCTACATTGTACGTTAAATTGAATGAGTATGAGAAAGATTGCTATAATAAGCTGATTTGTTTACGTTGCAAAAGATATATCATGGTCACGTGCTTACAAAAAAGCACGCTTGTAGAACGAAAATGTACTCTTGGTTTCTGTATTCTGTGGCTTCTATTGACATCTGTACACTGGGTACACTGTGACTTGAGTAGTCTCTTTCAATATCGAAATAAAAAGTCAATATATAGGTACATTCATTCTATAAGAGTCATTTGTCTATGACTGAATTACACAATCGTTTTCGTAGTTTTCATATCACTGCTTTCGCTTTTAAAAAAGACTTAAAAAGATATCAGAATATTTAAATATTGTCTATAATAATAGATATTAATAAATAAAGCTGCTGATATAATAAATAAGGAAGTAAACTTATATGGGTAAGCCTGCTGCTTATGATATTAATAATTTAGATACTCTTTTTTCAAAAATGTTATTAAATAATTAGTTGTTTTGTAATAATTACTTTGTATGGTTCTTTGGTTGCGTTGATCTGTTAAAATTGTTAACTCATACAAAAAATTGTAATTATCTGGCGATTAAAAAGAGTGGCGTGAGTTTCTTGCCAGTTCTTCTCACAGCTCTACCTTGTCAGCGAACTGGCTGTAGGTTAATTAGCTGACTTCATGTAATTTGACTTTTCATAAGTATCATTCTTTATGATCAAAATGAAATAAATACTTTGACTTTGACTTTGACTATACAAGAGGCAGGGAGAGCTAATTTTGTAAATTTGTCTATACTGTGGAACGTGCCTCTCGCGAAAATGGGTGCAAGTCAAACTTGAAAAACAGGACCTCTTTTCATTAAAGGCACAATATGTGGCGGTCTTATTTCGTTTTGCCATTGAAAAGTGCATTACAAATATAATTACCTAGTTATACTATTTATAGTTTAAAGACGGACTTACTATTATTTATAGTTTTAAGGACAAAATCAAAGCAGATCGATATTCAAAAATAAAAAAAGCATCAATGCAAAAATCAGGATGGCAAATTTTTGTCCATCCGAATAATTCTACTTAATATGTCAAGTGTAAGTTAAACATAGAAGTTTTGAATTACTATATAATTATAATTATATTATTGATTAATGATGATTTTGATTTGTTAAAAATTTATTAATAAATTGTTGGATTGCTAAAAAAAATGGAAGTCGCATTCCAACGCTATGAAATCGTTTCATTTTAATTATATTTGTTTCTACTTACATAATTATATAATCTCATACTTGACTTCATTATGTATCAATACAAAGATAACAAATGACCTTTTTATCAAACATTTACAATGTTACAATGTCCAAGTTCTACAAAATACAATATAATCATGCATACTCATTATTAAGTATACAGAGAAAGACAAGAACATTATTGTGATTGAATAATGTAATTAGTAGAAATTTTATACGTAATCACAAGTACATATATTTAGGGATATACATACATATTTAATGGCATTATATTAATTGCTGAGTGACATGCAATATTAGACCTTATCAAAGATTACTTTCGGCGTACCTCAGGATAGTATTAGATCCACAATAATATTTTTATGGATCTAAAATACTACCCTGAGGTACCCTGAACCCGTTCTAATGCTGCCGTATTACCACAAAGGGGGTAAGCTTACCTCTTTTGTAATAATACCCATATTAATGAATGTAGGAGTAACAGATTGATTAAAATTACGAAACATTTCCTATAGATTTTATATAACCTAGTTTATAGACTAGTTACAAAAATTGATTTTTACGTCGAGCGATATGATACCATAATATTATGAAACAAATTTTTTTTGCATAAATCGGCGCAGTATATTATTTCAATAATTAAAACGAGTTATGTGAAATACTTTGGTAACCAGTTTTATTTTGGTTGTTGCAAGTAAACGGTGAGTCATGATTTGTCTGCATGGATAAGCATAGCGGATCTTATGAATGATAGGGTCTTGACCTCGTCTGGTATATATTATTTACTGAGATGTTGCTAGGTCAGTTAGAAATACATGTTTAATATAAGATAACCACCTAATCAATGTATTTTAATTTAGGTAAACGAAAATAATTATCGCTCTTTGTTTTGAGGTTTAGAAATTAAATATTCATTACCAAGAAGCAGTTTAGTATTGCTGCTAATATATTATGCAATTAAGGTTACGTTTTACAAGGTATCTACAATATGCAGAAATAATGAGTAACATTAAGTTAAGTTTCCTGGTTATTACTAAGAAAGCAGATACTTATCATACTCCTTAAAATTCATAAAGATAAGTTAGATGGACGGGAAATACATAGCGTATGGTAACTGTATGGTCATAGAAAACTTTATCGTCACAACTGCAAGTTGAACTCATGTTAACACGTTGATTACTATAAATTAACGTTAATTCTACATACCACGAGACCTATTTCGTTAATAAGGATGGCAGGCATAGCGATATGCAGACGTAGCTTCAATAGAAAAGAGGCCTACGGCGAAATGCATCTATTCGGAAATGTTTATATTTTGTCCATTGAGATAAAGTTTAAAATTCTTAATTCGCTAATTTTATTTTCTATTACTATTCTACTGTGGGTGCGATTTATAGGTACGGAACAGGGAGATACCAGGTTTGTTTTATTTTTATTAGTACCTCGACCTCGTAAGTAACACAGTTTAAATAATGGTCCTCACTCCTCACCCTAGAGGGACAAACCAGAGGGACAGATTGGAATAATCCTTAATTTTCATTACCAGCGCTCCAAAATTATGGAAACTTACACCTGGAGAGATTGTGTTTTTGGCTCTAAGTTTATTATTTTCGTGTGACACGTGAAATTCGTGTGCATTTTATTTAATAAATTAATAGTTAGAATGATTCAAAGAATTCAAAACAAAGAGTTTTCGTAGTAGTATACATATTCCCCGAAGTATGTTATAAAACTGCAAATAGAGGGTTTATCATTCATGTAATGTTTGATTTTGAATTGCGATAAGTACTTAATCCATGCCTCAAGGGTTTTAAGACCGGGTTAGACGCGAGTAATACGTAGCCATCTTTCTTTCTTCCTGACTGTGAAAGATCACTGTACCTATAAATTATATTAATTAAACCAAGACTTGAAATAAAAATTACGTCAAATAAAATTTAGATTTCTCGCTATTTTTCTTTTTAACTGTTAAATGTTTTTTTTCTTAAGATAATGAACTTACAAACTCTTAACCAAGATTGGTTGATTTGTAGGAATGAATCTGCAGCTCTTACTAATGGTAAAAAGATAGGTTACAACTTAGCCATAATCCTTAGAGCCATAAGAAGAATATTTGGCTCTGATTATAAAAATAAATATTATCCAATTTAATCGTTTCTCACGTAAGGCTTTCCCAAAAAATATAAGTAATGTATGTGAGACGTGAGTGTAGTAAGTAGCTGTTACTCGGTAGCATAATGTGTCAGTAAGAATAGCGTTACCACATAATGATTGTTGACACATTATTTGCTTAACCACTTTAACAAAAAATTTCGCCATCTTTTGTTTTCACGGAAGATGGTTGTCAATATTTTCATTCACATTTTTTATATTTTAATATTGTAATATACCATTAGAATCATCAACAAGAATATTATTCTACACTTGACGCTGGCAGAAATAGCTGACAGAATCGTCGGCTCTGTTGCCAAAAAAAGGAAGAAGAAGAAGAACAAAAATTTTCATCAAAATTAAAATTTAATAAGACCCATTATGTCAGTGATAGCTGTCACTTTACTGATGTAACTTGCAAACTAAAATAGTCATTATTGTTTTGTGATATGCAAACGACGTTTACTCTAAAGGTGGTAAAGCAATTTTACGATCGACTACTTATGCTTTGTCCGACAGCGAATACCACTTACGTCTAAACAAGCCTTTGTAGTCTTCTAAAAGGCACAACACGCATAATGATTTCATCAACTAATGACTGCATTCATTATATGGATAGGAACATAAATATCTTTCTCATTTCAACACACTCTCTAGCTTTTATTAATGGCGAAATGTATTACATTGCAATGACAATAACTAATCAAGACCCAAAAAATATACCAGTAACAATATTTAATTCTCGTGCTCGTAATTCATTTCGCTCTGTTAGACATAATTAATGCTTAATCCAGTACACATGCGTATTAAATGTTAAATATAAATAAATATGATCTAATACGTACGTTATGTAATAACGTAGTAAATGTGGGCGCCACTTGCAATCTTTCAACTCAAACTTGTAAACAATACCAGCTGGAATGAAATGTTTTGAGCATTGAAAACTGATGGTAAAGGATATTGTGGAATACGTTTAATCAATCAGCCTTAAATCATTGCAGTCTACAACTGGACAAAGGCCTCTCTCAATTTACTACACCTGCAATCTTTTTTCAGGACAATACACACAACCTTAAAATTCTACTAATATTATAAATGCGAAAGTTGTATGTGTGTGTGTGTGTGTGTGTGTGTGTGTGTGTGTGTGTGTGTTTGTTACCACTCAGCTCCTAAACGGCTGAACCGATTTCGATGAAAATTGGTATGTAGATAGATTTGGTGCTGGAGACGGACATGGGCTACTTTTATCCTGACAATCGGCCTGGTTCCCGATGGAGACAACACTCATTTAACGCGCGGGCGAATCCGCGAGGCGCAGCGAGTAAATACATATATTAGCGTTTGTATTTTCTGTCGAGCGCTTTAACTATCCAACATTATCACCAGGATCTCCACTGCTGGACTCCCAAAGAATAAAAGTTTGCTGTAGTCACCAATACAACCCTATCAATGTACTTGTAAGCCGATTTATTATAACGTAAATGAAACACGTTTTCTCCATTATGTAATTGAGTAACATAATAAAATTAATACCTTCTTAGTAATAACTACATTATTATCTTTAATTTCGTGCTTTATAAAGTTGCAGTCTACAAATATAACATTTTAAATACGCAAATTTTAAGGAAAATGATGAATTTATATACCTTGTTGATTTCAGCCGTATATTAAAGTATAGGTACGAGTCACTTTCAGAACTAGTATTCGTTTAAATGTTGTTTAAATTATCAACACGAACTTTACAGAAGCGCGTACATTCAATGTAAACCAAAACATCAAAGTTATTCAGTGTAAACAACTCTTGTAATATTCCACGCGACTCACAGTCACTAAATCTGTATGTGTTTAAAGGTATTTAGGTGTGATCGTACATACACAATGTGATGCAAGTCAGCTGTTTGAAGTTACTAGACGCGATATAATCTCGAGACTTAATGATTCCAGTTTCGATTTGTTCATACACAAAGCAATGTATGCTAAATGTATGTAATAATGTCAACGATAAGTCGACATTTATAAAAATAGACAATCAGATTAGAGTCGAACACGGCTAAAGAGTTCTTTGTTCTGCTTTACAGACTAGATAATAATGTTGTAATTAGAATAATAAAGTTACGACTTACGTCATTACTGATTTGTAGATGCAATACCACATAGGTATTGATATACATTTATTACAAAAGTAGTACAATCAAAGTGGAGGTGCTTGGGAAAGATCTAAGTCGCATCGTCGACTGAAATAACGATTAAAATTTTTATTCTACACTGCTGCTAGACAAAGGTCTCCCTTAAACATTGTATTTATTAAAAATGATGTTATTCAAAGTAAATATTATTTGTAGTTGTTGTGGAACTTATGAACTTTTTATCATACCGTGTCAGTCTTGAACTTTAAAACTCAAGTCATCCATCATGAAATTTCATTAAGCAACTTGTCGCTTTATTAATCGTTACGAACATTTGAACTTCAAGTATTTTGCTACTGCATAGCGAAATTTAAATTAAATTCAAAACTAAATTGTAGTCAATTTATCACAGAAAGTTAGGCAAATAGAACGTTGGGATAACATTGCTAAACTATAAAAATATTATAACTTTATATCGAATTAGGAAACAATGATTTGTCAAAAGCAATGCTAACTGCTGTGCAGTCTTGTTGAGAAGAAACTATGCAACTATTATAATAAAAGCTGAATGAAAGATGCATTCTAGCTACGAGTAGATAAGTCACTGAGTATGATCTTTATTTTTGCTTTAATTCCTTGCCAAGGCATGTATTTTATAAGAATGAGGCGGCTTATAGAAACATGGTTTTGATATCAGCAAAAATAAAATTGCTTAACATCCTTAACATAGACATTATGAATTTCCCAATACTGTCACCGCACGTTATGTATCTACAGGATACATTTGGTAACATAATGTATTGTTAACAACTTACATTGCTATTTTTATATAACAATTTTTAACATTTTAACTTCCTAAAATACGTTTTATATTCACTTTAGCCTTATTTACGGTCTGCTCTATTACTCAAAGGCCTTCAGAAAAACCTCAGTCGACTTTCGTTAAATTTTCTGCTTGTCTTTATTTTGTGCACATAAATATATAATTTTATAAGTTGCTGTGTTCTTACGTTAAACTAAAGTGTAGCTAGGAATAACCAGGAAGGTTCTAATAGGTACAGGCAATACTTAGTGAGCATGTAAAGTAGCTAACCTTACGCTTAATCTTTCTCTGATTATATCGGATGGCTATCCCATCGACCTACGTAAAGAAATACAGAGAGTGTGTATGTTTCTTTAACGTAGGTATGTATCTACATATTGGTGTCCATTATATGTCCAAAACAGTTGCCTAGACTCTGTTAAAATCAGTCGCCGTGACCGATAATAATAAATCAGCCAGAAGAACATTATTATTATTGACGTCAATGATTTAATCCAGTTGTTTGATAACCTAACTTAGGTGCATTACGTGTCCTCTTAGTAAATAAAACAATAAAAAAAAACAATAGAGGTATTAGATAATAACGTTACTCAGCGTGGCTTTGAATTGATCAGAATTGTTATTGCTTGCGTGACTTATGTCGCCGGGAAGTCTCTCGTCTAGTGTATTTAAATTTCGTCATCGTCATCTTCTATCGCGTAACATAAACCTTTAACCTACAGATTTCGTGACATAAGTGAACAATTATTCGCCAGATTATAAACCCTAAGCACTAAAAAAGCTATGCTTTTTAATTGTTTCCGATTTTGCGAAAGCAATCAATGCGATGTCATATTTGAAACATTTAGGTACTCTGTCACTGACATCAGTGGAATGGAAAATCTATTTAAGTGACAAGATCAGTATCACACATTACGATTAAAGCCGACTGCGTACGAACACTTTATCATTTCTTATTTTAATTATGAAACCTAATAGTTTTCACTATGATTAACATATGATGACTCTTGATTAACATATAAATCTTATCGAACGAAAATTAAAGAGAGCTCTAATTGTAAAGTAGGTTTCTATGAGCGGATTTACCATGAGGTAGACCAGGCCTTACCTGGTAGAGTTAATAGTTACCTACTCGATGCCTACTTGAGCGATTTAGCTTCTATTCATGATCACTTAGAAAACACGAGATGACGTAAGCATGATTAATCTGCAGCCGCGATTTATTACCTACTGACTATGACGTTTGGAAATAAAGTCAAACACGTTCATTAGTTAGATAGGCAGTACGCATATGCATTAGGTTTCGCGGATGTAATTAATCAATCATGATAAATACTTTATATTTTGCATAGTGACGTGGAAATTCAAATAAAACCAATATAACATCAAAATGTTAAATTTGATAAGTACTACCGTAAATATATTTTTGACAGGTTTTAATACAATAAATATCGTAAATGCACACGACACTACTCTCATCAATAAACTTTACTACTGTAAATAAGTAAATTATACAAATGGGAGTTTCTCATAAACCTCATCATCGATATCAAGTAGAAAACGTTGAATGCTAACCATAGGCTTCTGCTAACGAGTGCCTCAAACATCAATATTGAACGGTTTGCATTAGAGCCTAATTGCTGATGCTTATTTCAGGTCGTATTTACCACTCTAGAGCATTTTGTATTCCTCCGGTACCTCTGCAGCCTGCTCATTGCCTCTTCAACATTTCGTATCGGTACTGCTTCATTCGCAATCTTAATTCTGTTACACAGAGCTCTTACCAATTTATGGAATATAATTATGTTATTTCTAGTTACTAGAAGTTTTAAACTAAAGTAACCAATAACATTATATAAAATACAAATTAAAATTACTTTTTCGCAAAGCATTCGCAAAAGGCGTAGCTAGAACAGTCTACTTTCTAAAACAAATTGATTCTACTTTCAACAAATTGCGGCGGGGCCAGCTATGGGAACGATGCGCATGCTGACATTTGTAGTCGCAACCGTGCCCTTCCTGCTTCTTATCCAGTCGGGAGCACTTTCTCTTAACCACAAATTATTTTACGTAATATTATATAATATTATATTTTAATAGGTCAAATAGAGTATTCGTAAGAAATATATCTACCTCTCTGAAGTTAAACATGAGTTTGAATATGCTCTCCCTTTACAATGTTCGAATTTCATTTATTTTTCAGAGATTCCCTTTTTAGGTGCTTTGAAAATATCTTTTCTGCCTAGCTCTTCCTTTTTGGTCGTGCCTAAAGTTTGTTTTTTCTTTGAGCAACATTTATTTCTGAATTCTTATTTCACAAGCGTAGATACATATCTCATATATAGGTTACTTTTGATGAAGTTGTACAAATATGCTAATACTAGACGTTGACAATAAGTATGCGTAATATCTTAACATTTTATATTCTAGTAAGAAAAATGAAACAGCGCTCCTAGTTTTTAGTCTTAAAACTAAATTGTGTCAATTACTGCTGTTATTGTCACATCAACTAAGGCTGGGACTCCAAAATACTAGTATTTAGAGATTTGCATCCTTGTACCCTCAAATTTTATTTTATTTAAAGATGCCTATATTACACCAGTTTATCGAATAATTATGTCTGTGTAAAAACGACCTCACAAACAAGGCTTTTTGCATTTGTGACGTAACTGAACTGCATATTCACCAGTGTGACTAATCTTAAGAATGGCAGTTAGGAAGCAAAATACAAGACTTCCAAGAAAAAGTATGTAAACATTAAATTAATTCTTATATCTTTAAAGAAATATTTAAAATGTAAATTAAAATTAAAATAGTTTTATAAAAACCTCGTAAATCAGACGTTTCGCTGGCAGTTTAGTGTAACAAATTCCTTTCGCTGTTGCCTATTATGTTGAGTAAGTGATATAATTATCGCTACCTGTAATAATATTTGTAATATAGGTGTTATTCCAAGCAGCGCAATTATAAGGTAATGTGAAGTTAAATAATAATAAAACTGCCTATTAGTCTTAGTTAGCACTTTTATTAAACTAACCTGTGTTATTATTTGGAAACCACACAAGCAATAATATCAAATCTAATTTTGATTATATAGATAATAATGATACTAAAAAAACGTAAACTAAATGTAGACCGTTTTTCGAAAGAAAATCAGTTTACCTTAGTTTTCATTGCATTACAAAAAATACAAGCGAAGTCGCAAACAAGATTATTGATCGCAAACATATTTCAAGATACTTTTTTATTTTATTTAAGATACAATTTACAAACTTAACAATATTTTCTTGCTTATAATTTCAATACATACAAACAGAAATATTTATAAACTTAATGACCTTAATTCCTAATAGTCTAACTAACATCGAAAGTAAACCTACTACTTAGCAACTAACATCATAAAAGATACACAATCTAACTAAATATTAATAAATAAGCAATTAGATAACAGTCAACAATTATGTCTTATCAGCAATGTGTTGCTTGAACTTTATGAAGTCCTACTACTAAAGTATTTAAATGATTTAATCGGTAGCTGGTAACAGACTATCAAAACTGACTTATAATTCACTTAACAGGGTTCAGACAACAAATCATCAAACACAAAAAACATAGGTTTATATTTACTTTTTCCATTGTATGAATTTACTCTTAAAATATAACAAATAAATGAACTTGACCCGCAGTTGAATTTTTATAACATTCACATAAATATGGTGAGGTAGAAACTTGAATATCGAAGAATTCTGCACTAATATTTTTCATATATTATTATGAAATTATAATGACTTAGCATACCCTGATAATCAAAGTCGAAATGGCCGTTACAAAAACAATTAAGTGCTCATTAAAAAGTTCTTGAAATATGTGTTATTCCATCACACATATACGGCAACACTATCTACACCAAACAACTACCAAATTTTCGCAAATGACAACATCATTAGAATAAATTTGCACAAAATGACCACGCGACGACCACGTTGACGTCACCATGCCTTTAATATTGTAAGCTTATTACATTACATATTATTTTATTTAATTATATTAAGTCATATCGTATGCAAATAATCATTGACACTACTACGAAACTAAGCAATTGTACTAATTTCACAATATTTCACTGATTATAGCCCCTGTAACTGATACTTGTATTGAGTAAAATATTTTGTAACTCACTTTATGCAACAGTGGTAATATTTGAAACTGTCTTCAGATGAATGTCAAGTCTCTTGTTTACTAACACTACACTAAACAAATAGCATTGATATATTAGTCTTTACCACTGACTATAAAACGTTCAAACAACGTCTTTATGATGAATGTGTACATTAAGAAATTCCTTCACTTTACTTTGCGACCTCTGCGTGATTAATGTTAGCTTATATTTTTGCGAGGCTATTCAAGAAACAATTATACTTACGACCATTACGAGACTTATGCATTCCTTTACAAGATGAGAGTTGGTCAGGTCATTTAGGACAAGTTTTGGCACATCACGCAAGAAACTCCGTCAAGATGTTATATCAAAATTATAGGTATTTTCTTGGACTATAAAATTTACCAGTAGGTACTTTTTATATGCAGTATGATTTATTTCGGAGTTTATTCAAAAAGATCTGCTCAATAGCGTTTTTTTCTAAGCTTTAAGCATATTAAACATGAAGATTTTGAACCGAGAGATTTTTCTGAACCGCGATTATTATAAATTGACTATCAACCCTGGACGTATCGAAATGTGGCTAACCAAAATTCATTATATTTTATGCTAATTAAACGTTCAAGTAACTTGAAACATTAGCGATATTTGTAAATTAGTAGGTATTACAAATCGATTATGAAGTTGAAAACTAGACATCGAGTAACTAAATTAATGTTACAAAAAGTGTGACGTTTGGCGTCTATATAATAAAACTATTATTATAATAAAACTATCATTACCGCGATCAGGATTTTTACTATCTTAATTTTGTTATTTGTCTATCATAATTTTATTATTATTCATCGTGATATTTTAAAATATAATTTTGCCTCATGATAGTCGACTAGCAATATTGCTGATTGTATCAAATGAAAATACAATTTGTTTATATATATTGGATCACCAACAAAAAATTACATTATATTTTAGATTATTAATTTTGATGTACCTACCGTATACAGCTTTTGCGAATTTTTGGTATTCACAAACACCTATAAGTTTTCATATGAAAAATTAAAATTCACTACAGTAACTCAAAAAATCTTAAATACCTATATCTTCTAAATTTTATAAAATGTTAACCAAAATAAGGTCGTTAGATTTAATCCATACTCTATGCATAATGTTAATTTTATCTAAACCAAAGTCCGCTTTACCTTAATTTTTATTTACTTAAGTACTTACCTAACCTAACTCACATACCCTATTTTACATAAAAGTATGAATAGTGATAAAAGAAATATTTTTGAAATCTGAAAAATCATTGGCCGAACAGTGACTTGCGCTAGCGCAATGAATCAGACAGTACGCCCTAATCAATTTCATACGCACGAACTTACCATGAACCATGAAATAATACCAACTTTACCTACTTACTGTCTTAGATTTTAATACTCTTAACATGGAAGACTTTCTTTTTTTTAGCACCTAAACCTACATATCATGGCGCATAGCATGGTCATAGTTCATAGCCCAAGGTCATATTTAGACAAATATTCAATTCAGGCTACATTGCTCTATATTTTTTTAATATACTGGGATACATAAGTTTTTAAACATAAGATAGTTTGTTATATGTTAAATTAAATAATTGTTATATTTTGTAATACATAGCATTTACAATTTATTAAATAAAATATTTATCATGGTCTCAGCCTACTACAACTGGTGTGTACACCGAAATGCGCTTCGTCACCACCGGAGTAGGCAATAGGCATTGTTATTGTGTGGTATCTTGCAAACTATGTTACGCAGCGATAGTTTCGCGTTCTTTAAAAACGCAATATCATTACGCACTAATATAGTTACTTTTAATAAGCTAGATGTCTAAACATGATAAACATGTTTACGGCGCATTCATAAAGATCGATAAATAGTGACTGTTCGTAACGCCAACTTTGTATGCACTAATGAATAGTTAACTGCCTAGTTTTATCAATAAAGGCTGTATAATTTTACCTAAATACTAATAAAAATAATTAGGTATGTCTTCTAAAATTTAGACCTTTGAATATATCGAGAGTTTGAAGATTGTCTTCTTAAAAAAATCCTCAGGTGAGCTTACACTGCCACGGTAGAGACCAAATCCCGTAACGGCCAAGTAACAAACATTGAAAATGTGGACACAGAGTATGTCCACGATTAGAAAAACTCAGAGAGTAAGGTAGAGCAAAGCGTCTCCTAAGAGAATCGCTGTATTGGTAGCAGTAAAGTTTGTCTTTTCCTTGTTTTTACTTAGTGACAGCACCAGGCGGAAGCGATATAGGCACAAACATCTGTGCTTACAAGGTTTATGAACGGCGTTCAGTAATAACCATCAAGTAGCGCCAATTGTCTGCAAACATTTACAATAAAAAAACAAAACGTGCATATTATTCGCGAAATGACTAACGTACATTTATTTTTTGTACATCCTTTCCATTCAAAGCAAAATAAACACAAAATTTTTGTATAAAATCGTAATCAAATTGTACGCAACGAAGAATTTGATGTTAATATCTTTTTTTAATTAAAATTCTCTTCAATTACATTATTTAATGTAAGTGTTTATGTACAATCCTCTGATGTAAGAGATACGATTTTAGTATTGAACATTTAATGTGAGAAGCGACGCCATTATGTCATCAAGTGTATGCGATTACATTTGTCGCCACTCATGTCACGACATACATGAGCATACTGCATTGATGAGGTGACCTATTCAAGCAAACACACGACGTAATTGATATTCGATACACTCTCGTTTTCAATTTGTTCCCATGGAAGCTTTCATGTTTCTCAATAGCAGAATTAGCTTACTAGCGTAACTGTATGATAACAAATGCTGGTAGTAGATAATTGAGTTAAATTGCTCGTTGTGTCAACGCTCCCAAACATTCGTGTTGCCGGCACAATCGTTGAGTAACTCACTAATCGTAGGAAAAAAAGAGATACACTGTTGATTATTATATTCTAAATTATATTGTATACAAAGTTACACGTAAATATAAATAGTTGAATTATGGCATTCTCACGACTTCAAAGGGCACACAAGTTTTTACGGTTCTAAACGGCGGCTAACGCTTAGACACACCATAACATCAGGTGAACCGCTTGCTCGGTTGCAATTGGCATCACTATAATCTAAGATTCGTTTTGGCATGCCCAAGTATATCAATATAATTTAAAGCCCACGGTGGTAAGGTTTATGGTGTAGGTATATCTACATATTCGCATTGATGCTCTAAGTTCTAAATATTCCCTATTAACAATAATTTGATCGAGTATTTCTTTTTCTACAACTCTTGAACTGTGCCACCTAATACAATAATATCCTATTCAAGACTTCATGTCACGTGTTTTATTAGAAGTAGTAATTGCAAGGCTAAAGTTCAAAATTACGCATGCAGGTACTGTAATGTAGGTAATATTATAATGTCTATGGTACGACTATGATATTATGATCTGGACTGGTGATTTATGTCATAGCTTTGCATTGGCCATCAGCCTGGAATAAATGCGGTAACTAAAATTTAACCTGTTGTGTCATTCCGTACTCCCTAATGTCCTGAACATCACAGTTACCACATGCATTGCCAATTGATTCTCAGTACCTCGTCGCTGTCACAGCACACAAGTTTTATACACTAATATAATAACTTCCACACATTTGAATCATGGTATACTTGTCTGAGAACTATTAATTACAGTGTATTGGTGTGCACTTTCTATTTTCAACTCTATAACGTTCGCAAGAGTAATTTCTACTTGACCTATTGTAACGACCCTGGCTGCCACGAAATATACAGATAAATAAACACGCGACAATTTATTTACCAATTGCATTTGCTTGAATTAGTAAGTACTGATAAGACCCGGCACTTTTATATCATTAAATACACTAATCGTAAAAGTACATAGATATCCGGCTCTAGGGTCAACTAACTAGAACAAGTTAGAGTTACCATTATGTTTAAATGTTCATTTGGTAATTAGGAAAATATTTGGACGACTTATTATTCAGACACGGTGCTTGATGTCTTATATGATTTAAAGAGACAAGTTATTTCTAAGTAACTCGATATTAGTGTGTCGTGTGACGATTTGCGTAACAAGATGTTGCTTATTTTTTATTTGCGCAAGTCGTTGCTATCTTGTTTCGGTCTGGTGACTGCTGCGATGACTCAGTGACGATGAGAGCAGCTGCTGCATCATCTGCTGTCACCATTAAGTACATCTAATAAACCGTCCAGCATATATTTCTTTGAATGGCAACAACGGGATTTTTGTATTACTTGTCATGTTAAATTAACGGATCTCTTAATAACCTACAGTTTTGCCCGTCGGTAAATTCCACTGTAAATTTAGAACGCAAAACGCTGATCGATTGTAATCTAAAATGACATTAACTAATATAAAGCATGCAAAATTATTGTGTACCTACATTCAGTAAACACTTTCTAGCTAATCGTTCTGTATAGGTACATTTCCATACGATATCCTCGTTGATTGATTGCCTTCGGCCACCGCACATCACCTAACCAAGTACTTTCTCCGGAGATTAGTTTGACGATAGTTCAATTATGAATGGCGGCTGCTGTACATACGACAACATTTGTTAATTTCTTCTTTTGAGCGACTAATCGAACGAAATAAGATTGAAAAATTTGATTGGGGCGGACGGGCGATGGTGCGCAGTAATTGCACCGTGGTACGGCAGCCGCGACGGCCTGGCCTCAGTACGTTCTGCGCCGTCGCTCCGACCGCGTCTCATAACACGCCGACAATTGAATAATACAATGAATTAACAAAATATGGCTGCAAACGCCGACACGCAACGAGCGCCTTCGTGAGTGACCTTACATTGAAAGTGGATGGAAAATGAGCGAGGAACAAGAACAGTGCGACTCGTTCAACTCGTGGGAGCTGAACGGTTTGAACTCCTTGGATCTGTGGGACTACACCGTAGAACTGGAGTGCTTGCAAGGAACTGAAGGTAAGTCTCTGTCGTGCAAGGCTTTGTGAGTGGCGTCAGCGTCAGCAATGCCGTTGCCCTAGACGTTGCGCTGCACGAAACCATTCGCAACGCGCAAAACAAAACTAAATAGAATCTAAATCATGGAATTGTTTGAATATCATCTGTTACGATAACATTTACGGTACCACTTCCTATAGTTACTCTCCTTTTCAGCTAAGTTAACATTATATTCGACTATTAACGTCATGGTCTAAGTATTTTATAAAAGGATGTTTTATTGTCACAATACGAAAATGGGGAGAGTATAGTGATGTAGATCGATGATCTAGATATTTTAAAATATTTGGTGGCGGTATTCAAGACGACATTTTCTATTATAATTTGAATTATTTAATAGACTGTAGTAAACATGTTCTTATTGTTTGTATACCTTTAGGTATTTCTACCATCTATAATCAACGTCTTAGAGCACTTACATTTAGGTACAATTGTAACGGTGAAAAATGTTAGACCAGTCACGGCGCATGCATCGAACATACTTATTATTTTGTTATCAAAAGTTATCAATTCATTATCTACTATCACATAGTTAATGCAAAGATTTAAAAAAAAGAAGGAATTTAAAAGCAACGTCGCGACGCAACAAATGTCTTAGGCAACTTATAGCCTACTGAGTGTGAATCTCTCCAAATGCATGTCGATGTTGAAGCCTTTCGTGTTCAGCTTTTGCCAGTTACCTTCACCCATGTCATCTGTCCACCTTTTACGACTATTATCCCCACTTGACCGTCTGCAGATATGCGTGTAAGTGTGTAATTTGATACAAAAGTACCGTACAACACTGTGGTTAACTGACAAACATACATTCGCTTAATCTGAGAAAAAATTTGTCGCGAAAAACTAGTCTCTATAGAATAACATGCTTGCACTCGATGACTCAACTTGTAATCAAAAGAAGATATAGCACTGACTTTTACTTATTTGTTGTATTTTTATTTATGAACTGTATTCATGAAGTTTTCGTCGGAAAACTATCTCGCGTGTGGCATGCTAGGTTGGCATATTACATTTTAACCTTTGGACTGTTATTGAACCAGACATCATAAACTTACTATGAACTACACTTAGAACTCTACAACGTGTTAAAAAAGTTACGTAGCGACTTTGGACTTATTGTTGGCAATACATAAGCATGAATACCTAATGTTTATTGTTTTGTTAAATACCTACGTAAGACGTTTACAAATTATACTCGTTGAAAGAATAAAACGTAGTTTAAAGATAATCGCACATCGCGGCTGATCTGTCATTATGGCTACTTAGTTTTATCTCTGTCGATAGGTATCTCAATGAAAACAGAGTTTCCTATTCTCAACTAGAATAAAAATACTGCAACATACGCTAGTACTGCAAAGACTATTAAATTTTTCACAATTTCAATGCACTTTTTTTTTGGTGGAAACAAACTAGATTTTTTTCTGGCGGAACTAACATTTTCTTAACCAAAAATAATAATTAATAAATAAGTAACAATTAAAGAAATTTAAAATAGATACGGACTTAACTTTTCATCGATGTATTACATAGTATCGGTTAACCGTTAACGTATTAGGTACCTATTCGTACAGCGTAATCATAAGATAGGTCTACGTAAAATACAATATTCTGTAGCCAAATTAGTACACCGGTGGCGAGTGACAATATTCCCGAGACGAGTCCACTTGTTATGAAAGTCTCTACGGATACAGACAGGCTGGTATTTGACTCGGTTACTTATGAATAAATTAACGATCACAGAAAGAGGACGCGGTAATTCAATAGGTATTAATTAACTATGCTGCTCTACCCAATGCACTTTGGCATGATACTGAGATTGCCCTGAAGATTAAGAATACATTTTTTTTAGAATCGCGATATTTTATCAGTCCTGGATTAGTTAAAAACCGTAAAAATCGAGTTTACCACTTATTCTCTAAATTTAAAGGGATATACCCTAGCAAACCTCGTTATTTATGGATTTGCTTACCTAGCTTGGCGGTTAGGATAAAACATTTTGATACTGAACTGGTCCTGTGCGCCAATGAATGTCTATCAGTTGAAATGAAGATGATAATTAACATTCTTGGTATACCTAGTTAAGGTTGAGAGTTTAAAACCAGCCTAATCACTATGTGGTTTTTTACCTAATGTAGTTATTTTCCAAGTTTATAGGTGAAATCTTCACTATAATATTAATAAAACAAAAAAGCTCTCACAAGGAAGTATCCTGGTCCAAAAAAATTAAACCAAGTTTACCAAGAAATTGCTCTGTTTCTCAATAACGTAAGTTGGTGACATAAGCAAGTAAACTATGTTTGCATACAGAACAAGAAATTCTACGCTTGACATCAGATCATTGTTTTTTCTCATACAATCAAATGTTTTTGTAAGCGCTCTCAATAGTAGGTACAATCAAATACCAAGATAAACATTTCAACTATTTAAAATTAAATTACGATACCACGTAATAACAATAACAAAGCTAAAAAACTATTATTTTTTCTGCTTGCCCTGGTTTAAAATTACTTTGAATCGGCGCAGAATGTCTTTCTTTTCTATTCTCTTCTATCAGCCGTAATTTAAACAAACTCCAAAGAGGAAGGCGACCAACAACATATTAAGAATCAAAGTAGATAATTATATAAGAAAGATTTCCTGGTATTTATTGAACTGTCTTATCTAGATATCTTAATTAACTGTAATAACTGTATTATTGATTAACGCTATAACACGTGCGATATGTTAACCACGACCGATGCATCATCATGAAACGAAGATATCAATTTACGTATGTTATCTGTTAAATTGTGATTTAAATAGTTTATAATAACATTATTTGTATTAGATATCATTATGAGAATAGATTTTTATAGATAGCGGTTTGTAATCATCAGAGGAAGATGATAATGATTAGTAAACACTAAAAGCACGCTACCGTATACCATATCTAACTATCTACTGTAATTCAAAGATTACAATAAAAACATTTTTTGGTATATCGATAGTATCATTTTTAAATATCAACTCTATAGCTATTTCACATAGGTAGTGTCCTAAATACATAGCCTGAACATTCTGAAGTTGCACATCAGTCAGAAGAGTCAGAGGTCGTATATTGTGTGCATGAGTCATAGTCATCCACACAATATACGACTTAATTACTTACTCCATGACAGTCTATTTATTGATAGCGCCACACAATGCGAACAATTAAAAGCAAAAAGTATTATGTGCAAATTTACATGTATGTAACACGCAAAAGAAGCTCTCGCCGCCGTTTTGTGTTTACAGATTGTAAATAATAAATATTAAAAACTTTTCTATCTCACCATATTTACACTAAATTATATATATTATTTTTTAAATTACTCATATAATTATACTAGAACTATTGTTTGTGTTGTAAAAACCGTTCATTCATAATTCTTTAAAAGATCAAATCATCCACAAATCGGTACGCTGATCTGAATATCATCGTGCGAGAAAGTTTCGCATTATGTTATAGTAGATTACATTCTCTGCAAAAAGCCGATGACCGAGAGAGAGCCATGTATTGTTTCCAGAATTCAGATACTGTAGTGAAATTACAGTCTCGACGTAAGACGATTATTAAATGGAAAGAAAGTCCAATACCTATTACACATTGCGTATTTTTTGCCATGTTTTGCCTTTTTGTTGTATTAAAAAGTTATAGGTAATAAGGTAGGTAGGTACGTAGAAAGATAATTCGCTAGACAGTATTTAGGTAAACATGGAGAAAATTAATGATACAAAACACGATTTAACCTCTCATGACGTTTTAAAAAAAGCAAAAAGACATCGAGTTTCCTTCTATGAGTTTTCGCACCGCAATTTTAGTCAAATGCAGTTCAACGAACTTCGAGTCAGTCAAACTATATTTACGTAAATAACACTGCAATGATGACAATTCTCAGAGGTCGGTGTGGTACAGAGGCTGATTTTGAAAACAAACTAAATTGGAAGTAAAATTGCTAGTTAAAAATATCTAACGTCGTTAATAGGTAACTGACTTGCAACTCACACGGTTGCAAAAACACCTGTTCGAATAAACTAGGTACCGGTTTTAAAAGGCGCGGTTAGTTGTAAAAATAAAAAGTGTGTTTTATAATGAAACTCAATCCCATGTTATGTTACGTTGGGCAGCAGCACGCTACGATTCTATAATTTATTTAAGTTCATTGGTGCATATCTAATAGCGTTTTTTTACGTTTCAATGGCCGTGCGATATGAGTTTTACATAATTTTGTAGGTAACAAAAATTATAATATAGTAATAATTCATAATACGTAAAAAACAAGTTAAGTTAAATTACTTGATATAAGATGACGTTGAAAACCGGTTTGCCTTTGGTTCTAATGAAAGATACGCTTTTTATTAATCGTCCATGAATTATTATTTATTATTTCGTACATGAACTTTAAACTACGTTACAACTGAGTGCTTCTAATTAGGTAAACGTAAACACAAATGTACCTATATAGTGACTCCTATAGCTCAACTTATTTGGAGCGAAAACTACTTATTTCTAAGTTAATATCACAACGTACGTTTATCTTGATAAGCACGTTTCTTGCAGTTATTATATTATTATTTGGTGTTGGTACCACGAACCTAAATATGATATAATAATATGGGCTAAATTAGCCAAGCACCTAATTAAGATCTGTAGAATCTAATGTTACCAACAAATTATTTATAGTTAATGGTACCAACTTACCAATTATTAGTACTTAGTCGTATATTCTTCTCGTGGTACCAAAAACCGTGGATCGAATTTTGCACCAACATCTCTATACTCCAAGAACTCGGCATTAAGCAACGTCTTTCAGCAGTTGTGCAGAGTCAAATTTTAAAGTTCTTTGGGCATATTTCTTGGCGTGATAACTACTTCATCGAACGTCTTGTCGTTCAGTGCAAAGTAGAGAGCACAAGATGGCGAAGGAGGAACCTCTGAGGTAAACCCACCAGGTGAAGTCTGCTGTGGGTGCCTCTTTGAACTAGTGCAACAGGATGGCCGCCACAAGAGAGAAATGGCGGATTATCGTGAGGCGAATAACTCGGAATAACATCTGCCTCTACTGAAGTCACGACCTGATGACTACGACCGCTCTGCTTGTCACGACAAAGAAGAAGTACCAATAATATTTTGACGGTATCACCTTCTGCTCGTTCGTAAATACTTCACAATATACCCAGGAGTCTGATCTTACATTGGAACTGCAAAATCGCAAACAATCTTGCGTATCATTCGATCTAATTTTTATTTTTATTTTTTTTTTATTGAAAAAGTATTTACAATATCATTACAGATAAAAAACCCAATACGATATTATAGAAACCTAAAATAAAAACAATACAAATATAACTAAATATACCTACTTATCCAACACTATAAATTTTTGTGCACATCCTTGAATTTTGACAGGGTAGGTACATTGAAAAACATCTATTTCTGATGAAATTATATTTCGCGACAATGGAGAAAATAATAATCTAATCTTTACGTGTAACATCCAACAAGTTATATATCATCAGGCAATTATATCGCAGGCATCCCAAGAGGAATCTAGCTAGGGGTAATAGGTATATCAATGCTTTCGTTAGTAGGTATGACAAGGCTGAAAATTTTATTACATACCTAATGTCAAATATGATTTTAATCCTTACCAAATTAAAATCAGCAGTTAATATGTAAGTACATGTAGTTCGTTTATTTCTAAAGATCCCGTAGAGACCTAGAGAATCGTGCATAGGTACGTCAACAAAGTATCCATATTTAATCTAAATACATTTCTATTTTACTGCGAGGCATTCAGCGATTGTAGTTAGGATTAGGAACGCGTATGGCAGTAAAAGTTAATCAATCATAAAACACCACACTTCATATTATGCCTGTCCACTTTCATCTCCGTACACACTACATGACGACAAACATAGTAGTACAACCTGCATTTTATACCTAATAATATTTTAAACGATTGTTCTAAAACTGGCAAGGTTAAACTACCTTTAATGGGCCAAATCGATATAGACGATGTACGGCGGCTCTTTTGTTCTGGCATAGTTTACAATAATAGATATAGACAAGCGATGAATAACACTTCGTAGAAGGTGTCGGCAGGTGTTCAACCGTATTCAGTTCTTGCGCCTGACAGCTGTCGCAAGCTGCAAGCCGGCCGCCAGTTACAATGTGCTCTGTTACACTAATTACAAGTATCGTTGCTTTATCTCTAAAGCCTTTTTGTCTTTCACTTTTTAAAGTTACAATGTCAACTTGAGATATACTTACACTTTAAATAACTAAGTAGGAAATGCCGCTGTACATTCAATAAATTGTTGCCATTTAAATATATATATACTTTAATACTCTCTCGGTGAAGTTCCTTATAATCGAAGTGGTTACTAAGAAATAACATTCTTTGTTCGCAGATTTGCAGCTAGCAGCGGAACTCGGCAAAACTCTTTTAGAGAGAAACAAGGAACTTGAAACTGCTCTCCGACAACACCAGAATGTCATTGAAGATCAAACACAGGAGATTGAAGTAAGCCCTACCAGATCTTATTTATATTTGTCAAAAATAATTACCACATAAGTACTCCCCAAGATTACAAAACTTAATTACCGCCTACTTCCTTTATTTAGCAATGGTAAAAAAATAGTTAGCTGATTAATCGGCTTTTTTTGTTAATGTCGTTATTTTGTTTGAGGCACTAGTGCGTAGACTAATGATTTTGATAATTCTTTAAAATCTTGTTTCACATTTGAAGGAATTTCAACCGGAAATTAACATTTATTTACTGATGATATGACTGTACCTACCTACTACTTTTAGACCTCACACATAAAAAAATCATTTATTGCTTTTATTCGCCCATGCTACTCACCATCAAAGTATTCAGAAGAAAATAACTTTATTTCAATACAAAATATCTGATTGCAGTACTTAACAAAACAAACGGTCGCTCTTCGCGAGGTAAACGATTCCAGATTGAGGATCTACGAGCAATTGGAAGTAAGCATTCAAGACTTGGAGCGGGCCAACCACAGGCTAGCCGTCGACCATGCCTCGGACAAAAAACACATTAAAACGTGAGTTCATTACAAATTTCGAGACGGATATCAATTATACTGTAATATCTATTTTTTATCCATTATCTTTACCTACGTCCGTCGAGGCCGTGAACGTTTTATGGTAAATATTGCTGTGTTCCTCGCTATCAAAACATAAAAATAAGACAAAAGAACAGTGTATAGTATTTATAAAATTATGTTTAAAAGCTATTATTTGTCATTTTGGAAGCATCGTATCTTAAATATCTGGGCGATCTTAAGTAACTAATAAATTATACATAACATAAACTTCATGATTAACTCTTAATCCTCTGCTTTACCGTGGTTTTACGCTAACATCGTTTTATAACAATATCAATCAATCATGATAAACTTTTATTACAAACATGAAATTCAACATTTCAACTTATTTTCTTTACAGTCTATGTGCCAACATTGAAACACTAGAAGGAAAATGCGAGGATCTTCAGAAGACTGTCGACGACCTAAACGCTCAACTGGAAATCTCCAGACGAAGAGCGGAACGGAAACCAGAAGTTGAGAAAACAAATGAAAAAGAGAAAGCCATTGAATCTACACTCAACGTCAAAAAGGCTGACGTAAGCAGTACGCCGATAAAGACGGTAGCACCTCTCCCAGAACTGACTAAAGAGGATGAGGACTTACTTAGGCTAAGCGATGAACTCAGAGAGAATAAAGTGGCGTTTGCTCAAGAGCACAGGAGGGTCACAGAACTCGAAGAACAACTGGCTTCAATGGTCCAGGAAAACAACAGGCTACAAGAACAGTTTAGGAATTGGCATCAAAGGGAAGACGAACCTAAGTCAATGCATGAAGAGTTCTCTATTCTTGAAGAAGTCAGGTAACTAAAACACTAGTGTATTTTAGCTAATTTTCAGCAGGTTTTTGAGTAAACAGCTACTCATGTTGAATTTACGTTACAGACAAGGTCAACTGTGCATAAGATGTCTAAGAGGTGTAGAACGCGGAGACGACATGTCATCAATGCTTGACGGAGACGACGACGATAGAAGTGCTATCAGCTCCCTGATCCTCCCACCTTCAGGTCAAAACAGCCCTAGAGAAGATATCGTAACCAACAAACTTGTCAAATTCGACGTAAGTTCTTTCTTACAAATATTTGCATGTTTCTTTCAAAGTTCTGTTAAAAGGCTTATTTTCTTCCGTTTAGAACCTTTTCTTTTTATTAACAATATGTACATTTTAATTTTCTATTTATTTCTTGTATAACCATAATAACTCACTGTCCTGCGTTATGAGCAATTGAACTAACAACCTTAACACTTGCTAACACTAATCAATGTATAGTACGATGAGGTGTTGATGGATTCCATTTACTTACATTTGAATTCGACGCTGCCCCTCTAGCTATCATAATGTAACATACGAACCACGTACTACTTTCACACCTTACCATTGAAGATAATCGTGTTGGATAAATAAAACATGGCATTGAATTTCTCCAACAAATCTCATATGAATTTCGCTCGTTTCTAGGCGACAAAGCTTTTCCAACTGCCCCTGATGTTGTTGATCACGCTTTGCATATGCATTATGAAGCGCATTTGCAGTAGTTTTCTTTGGATATATCGTATGTAGTCGAAGGTACGTCCATTACCGACACGTTTTATACTAAACGCGAATAGTGCACGCTAAACATCTCAATGGTGAAGGTAATCGGATATTTGTGTGTTAGATGGTGATAATCACTCGGTAACATTGTCATGTTTTGTATATTATTGTACTCATGTCACATATTACATAGTTCAAAACGGTTATGGGATATAAATACTAATACTCACAATCAAAACCATATATACATGTATGTATTTTATATTTGTATAGGTACGTGTGGTATTGGCTTTGTGTTTAATGTCTCTAACATGCAGAGCGGAGCGGTCATTAATTTCAACAGGTTCATAAAGTGTCACTAATGTTTTGTGAGGTAATGGGTGTATTTTTGACTAATCAACATAGGTATTCATTTCAAATTCCTGAGGTTTATTTTATACCCAAATATCTTTTCATTTTTAAAAGTTCATCTTGTTTCCTGTAACTCTAACTGAAAATTCTATTTTATATTAATAATATTCTTGTTCTATATCTTAACATAACTTCATTTAGAGTAATACCTACCCACTACAATAACTATCAAACATAACAATTTGTTAACTTTCATCAATGACAAAAATCTTCAAATATATTTGGGTTCATAATAATCACGAATGATATGTTTCACTTTCAGAATGCTAAGGAGAAACTACTGCAGGGTATATGGGCTAACAAAGAAGATGGTCACGACAACCCCTATAGAGAATTGGTACAGAAATATGAAGCTCTTCTAGAAGTTCAGCTGTCGCAAGTCAAGAACATAAAGAAAAACAAAACCTCTTTACCTATCGCAAATCCATCTGGGCCTCTGTCCCTTCAGGACGAACTGCAAACGTCTGAAGATTACAGTCAATTCAACGTCAAGGACACAGATGAGGAAAGCGGTCACGGCGAAGAAGCACAGAAAGGAATCAGCCAACCGAAGATAGTTGAGACAACTTCACGTAAGAAGATTATCCAAACACCGGACTTTTCAGAAGCAGAGACATCTAGCTCAGGTTTCTCAGACGAGACAAGCAATAAAGCAACACAAACAGAACGCGAGCGACCTGGCTCTTTCTTGTGCACTATTGCTGACGGAGAAGATTACCGCTTCAGCATTTACGATGATGTCAGCCCTATGGACAGTCGATTCCGTAACAGACCAGAATACCGGGAATTGTTTAAAGAGATTTTCACAATTCTTAAGAAAGCGGCGGAAAATAAAGATGAAGGAGAACAATTACCGCTCCTCGATGACACAACAGCAGGCAAAGTTCCACCCGTCACCCCCGCAAATGAGGAGCTACCTGGCAATTTCACTGATGACACTCAAAGCGTATTTTCGTCTGTCATGTCTGAACAATCGATTCCAGTGTCCGATATCACAGTACCAGAAACACCAACATTAAAAGAAAAAGAGAAACCCCAACCAGAGGACAAAAATAACAAGAGTAACAACAAAGAAAATAAACCAGTGGCAGAGAGCACCACCGAAAAGCCAAGCCAAGCAAAGCCAAAGTTAAATCATCCCAAGGAGAAAGAACTGAAAGAAAAAGAGAAGGAAGAAAAAGAGAAAGAAAAAGAACGTGTTTTGACACCGTTGGTGCGTCAGCCATTAGAGTACATAGCGGCCACTAGAAAGAAGTCCAGACATCGCAATCGTAAGCACAGTCAAGATCGCCAGGGCGCAGATTCTCCCGTATTTCCATCACCGCCCAAAATCACGTATCAGAAATCATCGACCAAGAAAAAGAGGGACTACAGACCTCTTGAAGTGAGTCCCCTAGTGAGAGCAGCAGAGGCCGAGTGGAACGGCTCCACATTACAATTCTACAACAGAAACTTGAGTTCACCGACTCCTAGCTCGAGCGGCCGTACGGGTAAAATTTATCAAGGATATAATTCCGAGACCGACTCGTGGGACATTAAACAGAGCACTGCGTCCCAGGAAATTCACAAACTGCGGAAGCTAGAGCTTTCCTACGCCGAAGTATTAAGGAATGCGGATAAAACAAAAACCAGGCGCAAAAAGCACCAGTAATAAGTGAATGCGTTTTTAATTCGTCGACTCCTCTTACTTTCAGTAAGAATCGATGTAATCCAACAGCCATTTGTCTTTGCCAACTGGACATAAGTAAATTAGATTAGTATTTGTGATCTGGTAGCATAACATTTTAATTTTTACCTACATATTCATGATCATAAATTGCCATAATAAACCGGTATAGTTATTTTATACCAGTATCTATATTAATATGTATACTGTCAATAGTACTAAATACAATTTTAATTTATTAAACTTTCACAATACCCTCCCCTCCGATATCACAAATCATGTTTCTTGTGAAATACTTGCATTTAGAACCAGAGCACCTATGTCTCAAGATAGTAAGAGTACTGCCTGAATTTCAGTTCAATTTGACATTTTCATTTAATAATTTAATCTTCCTATTTTAGTCATTATTTTAATTGTATATTATGTATTTGATCTTTGATTTGTAAATATGCATTTTTAAGTTAATTATATTTTTTTAATTGCCATTGATATTTTCGAATATTTCGAACAATGTGTTTATGTATGCTGAAGGTATTTAATGGAGACAAAGTGAGAGAGAGGTTGAAGGTATAAATAAAAATTTGCATTGATATTACTCAGTTTTTCATTTTGACAGCTACTTCAAGTTGTGATACAATTGAAGCAGATCTTCATTAGGATACTTGTAAGGTTAAAGTTCTGTAAGAGGAATTAAACAAGCCAGACTCAGGCTGTGGCGGGATGGTGTTCTCATTACTATACCGTTCGCCCCTCCATCTGAGAAACTCCCTCCTGGACATGAGCTGCCTTGGCCGACTTGGAAGTCTCTAAATAGACTTCGGGCTCAGGTTGGACGGAGCAAAGATAATCTTGTCAGGTGGGGGTTCATCGATGATATGAACGTAACCTGTGTATGCGGTGTCGTTCCACAAACGATGGAACACCTTATGTCATGTCCTGCGTGTCCAAACACCTGCACTCTGCAGAAATTGTTCGACGCTACAGATAACGCAATATCTGTAGCTGAGTTCTGGTCTAACAAAATCAAATTGCCATCGACACGCTAAGAAGAAGAAGAAGAGGAATTCTTAGAATTTAGTTTTCCCAGGCCATAAAATATTTTTTGTTAGGCCAGAACTAGAATACTGCGTTTGGTGTTCCGCAAGGCTCAATCCTTGGTCCGCATTTTTTTACTATACATACACCAGTCTTAAATTAGTGTTTTTGTAATAGTAATTTTCTGCTTTATGCAGGCGATCGTAAAATATGTACTTGTAATTTGTTTACTTCAAGATGACCTTGTAGACTGACTAACAACTGTAATTAAATAAACGACTACGTACCACCATGATATAAAACAATCACTAGCAAATATATAAAGTTATTGGCTACTCCAAGTACCGATACTTCCTATTAAACGGCAAAACACTTCAATTTGTCATTATAGTTTATATCAAAATGACAGACAGCATGAGAGCTAAGGGATGCTAAAAATGTAGTGATGTTTAAATTTTTTTCGAGTTGACTTTGAACTAAGTGGATTTGGAATCAAACGAAGGGCGAACTACAACTACAACAATTAGACCAATCTTTTGGTTGCTCTAGTTGCCCTACTCTGCATAGGTCAAACTGCAGTTATGGGCAAATAGGATTACGAATAGGAACGGGTTTAAAGACGGATGTGAAATGACCAAGCGAATAATGACCCATCATAAGTTCATTTTACCAATTCATCTATTCAAAAAGGTAGAAGTTCGCCTGAAGACAGATTTCCTTGGCAACGAGCTTGTTAATATTTTATTAGACACTGACATTTAACTGAGTACACTGTTAGTATTAAAAACGTCCTACGGGCAATAAACACGATAAAGCTTACAAGTTTGACAGTTTTAAGCGAAATATCAGCAAAATGTGTTCTAATTCAGTTGGTCCGATTGTAAGTAAGGATAATTAAATAATGAAAGATCATAATATATTACAACGATATAATTTAAGGTTACTTTTTACATGGATATATTGTATACATGTGGGTAGTTTAAAATAATTGTAACGATGTTATTGGTCTACTTATTCTGCGCCTCGAGTTCTCGTTCTACAATCTTGCGGTATTCGTCGAACCCGCCCTCTATACTGGCGACTGATCCGTTGCCGCATACCCATAGCTCTTTACACACCATACGAATTAACCTCTCGTCGTGAGATACTAGTATTACACCACCCTGGAATTTTAAATATAAAATTATGCATATTTTTACAGTAAATCTATTGCTTGTGTCACAGTTTGAGTTACTGTTTGTTACATATTAAAAAAATCTTTCGTTATATTATTCCTTTAGCAATCATAGGAATGACTAATTGGGACAAAGTTTTACAGTGGTTCTAAAAGGGACAAGACAAGACTAGTCAAAATCTCTATTTTAAACATTACTATGAATTCCATAAACCAGTATAATAATAGTAACTTACCGTATATTTGTTAATTGCTTTGCCTAACGCTTCAATCGTCTCTATGTCCAAGTGATTCGTAGGTTCGTCGAGTACCAAGAAGTTAGGATTGCCCATACACATCCTAGCGAAGGCTACTCTCGACTTCTGTCCTCCAGAGAGACTGCCAATTGTCTGCAGAGCGAGGTCACCGCTAACACCGAAACTGCCAAGTTGCCGTCTGTATTCTTCTATTGTTTTACCTTTGAAACAAAAGATAAACATTAGGTCTTTTACGTACTCGTCCGTTAACGTGTACGTGTTGCGTATACGTGTACGTAGTACGTACATCAACATAACACGGTCGCTTGAAAAATAGTGATAAAAGTAAATTTGGAAATAACTTCATGTGGTTTGATATTTCAGACACATCACTAGACACTATTATTTTGAATAGGCACAATGTCTATTTTGGACAACATGTTTCGTATAATACCTATAATTTTGAATGTATCTATAAAACTTATAAAAATAAATTAATGATTTACAAAGACTTTTCACAGCACTTAATCTATTAATAGGCACCTACAAGATTTTATAATTATATTCAATTAGAAATCAAATTCAACAACATAATTAAGTAATCTGAATTATAATTAATACAAAACATTTCAAGCATAGATTTTTTATTCGCTAAATTAAAAAGGAGGTAGATATACGTGAATATTTACTCAACGTCACACCAAGGAACTGCATCTAGCGGCTGAATGAAATAAAGAACACGTAATAATTTTTTAACACCAATAATATGTATAGACTGGTAGAGAATGCCTCAGGCATTAAGTCCGCCATTACATATTGTATGTATAAAGTTGATAAATAAATAAATAAATATGTAAGAAACTTGTATACAACAACGTAATACTTTATTGTATACAATTCATGCTTATATTAACTGTTTCTAATATGTTAAGCGTGATTAGTGTTTAAGTAGACAAAAAACGCATACGTAAAATTAAATGCATCATTATCTCTAACTTTATAATCATAGTAGTATTAAAATAGATTTGATTTGACTTTAATTGTTAAAATTCAAACAACATGTTATGCATTATTCTAGCTATTTTACTGTATTAAAAAAAGTTCCTCAGACTGAACTGACTGAAGTGATAAAAGGTTTAATGATGACTTTTGTATATTTCTGTTTTAATTATATGCTGGTTCTCGCTATTACAAGTTACTGTTTATCCATAACCCTCAAAAAATGCAGATCATTATGCACGTCAAATATTAGAACCAGGTTTTCTTGCTTCTGAGTTTAAGTTAAAGTGAGGGAGATGGGAGGGAGATGGGAGGGAGATGGGAGGGAGATGGGAGGGGAAGGGAGGGGAAGGGGGAAAGGGGGAGAGGAAATGAGAGAAAGGGAAAAGTTATTGTAGTAAAATTTTGCCTTTTTGTGTATTGTATAGATATTGTTTTACGGAGGATATCTTTCGGTAGGTGAAAGAGGGTTTGTACGAATGGTGATGAAGATGAGATTAGAAATAGTATGCAAAACAGTATTTAAACAATATAAAAATGTCTATTGGAAAAAACGATATTCATGCCGCGGGCAGAAGCTATACATATATAAAAACAAAAGGTCACTCACTCACTCACGCATCACGAAATCTCAGAAACTACAAGTGCTAGGAGTTTCAAATTTTGGAAATAGGTGCTCTCTAAGACGGGATTATGCGAAATTCATTTCCCTGGAGTATAAAGGGGAGCAAAATTTGTATGAAGCTTCTATAGTTTTTTAAAGGGAGTTTTGATAATACGATTTCCAAACTAGGAACTATTCTTATTAAGTGGGAAAAAGTGGCAAGTTTTGTTAAATATCGCAAAATTTCGTCTGTTTTAGGGGTAGCGGGTGAATAGATTTAAATCGGATTCGCCTTAGAGACGGATTATACTGATATTTATTACTAATACAATGCACGAATGCCGTAAGATTAGGTAAGAAATATTCTCATACAGGCACACATCAGAATTTTCACGCGAACGAAGTCGCGGGCAACAGCTAGTAAATAATAAAATAATTGAATTTAATAACGTGTCGTATATTATTTAAATTAGTGCTGTTCAAAAAAATCCGTAAACTTTCTGTTTTATCCTAAAACCTACTTGCTATTCACTTCTGTATAATGTATACCATATTCGAACTTGAAGATGTAGAACGTTATTTGGGTTTTTTTACACAATTTAGACATTAAGGTCAATCCGTGTCCTGGAGGGACTTTACAAACATTCAATTAACGAAATCAAAGTACACCCGGACTTGAAACAAATATTTATGGATCGCAAAAAGTTTTGTCCCGTGTGGGAATTGAATTCAAAACCTCGTCCACAGCAGTCGCTTGCTCTACCACTGCACCACAGAGGGATCAGGGATAAAATTATATATAAGATTCATTTCGTTTGAAACACACTCATTATTGAGTTAAGCTCGTCGTTGTGTAGTCGACCACAAATTTACTTTACCACTTTTAGCAAAAATTTCCAACAAAATTAAAATTCAATAAAACTCATTATGACAGTGACAATTTGTCACTGTTCTGAGGTAGCTTGCAAGCAAAAATAGACATTAATGTACTGTGATATGCTAAAGACATTTAATGTAAGGGTGGTAATGGTAAAGCAATTTTATGGTCGACTATACATCATTATACTTTCTGAAACATTACGTAAATGATCTTGTGTGATATGTGTCTACGTTAAAGAATTAACTGTCAGAATGAACTTAAAAGTTATATCACACGTGACCTGTACGACATCAAAATAAATGACATACCTGGATAGCTTTTTTGTAATAACTCGACTGAATTAACGTTCATTTCTAGTTGATCGACGTGGTGTTGTGAGAAATAGCCAAACTTAAGTCCTCTGTGCACGCTGCGAATGCCGCTGTTAGGTGATAGAATGCCCATGATTATTTTTAATAACGTCGTTTTACCAGCACCGTTGTCACCAACCTATAAAGAAAAAACTATTTTTATTCTTATTGAATTGAAATAAACATTAAAGTATTCATAGTAACTTCAGCTGTAGGCTGTTTGTTTTCAAATTTCGTACAAATGAATTCGCAAGAATTTAAAAAGGTGATGATTTTTAAAATAAATGAATCATAACTTTCACACTAGCGAGTAACTGGCATTGTTTTCTAGTTAGTTTGTGACCACAACTTGTGCCTCCTGACTAAAACATCGGTAAAAAAATGTGTATCATTTTGACTACCCTTGATTCTGTAAATATTTACTATTCTTAATGTTTATAACTATCCCATGATGTATGTGTATGATAATATTAATAACGTATTTCTGTGACAAAAAATATGGTCAACTATTAATAGCTAGAATAATGAAATCAATCATTTTGTGACAATGAATTGAAGTACATACTGTTTAAATAATCATTTAAGCTGCCGCCGTGTCATTATCATTACTAAGAATGACAATGTAGGTCATTGTTCAAATGTTCTCACAGATCATAAATATGTAATTATTGAAATAATCACGTCAATTATTATATAATACTATGAACTTATATTTTAAACGTTGTGTAAATCATATTTACTGTACAAAAGTTTAATAGCTTGCAATTAATTTTTTCATCAACTACTTTTATGCTAATTAAACCCACAACATTACGAATTTAGAATTTTGGTCTAACTGTTTTGTTTTTTATCATACTAATTAAGATGTTTCGGAAAATACATTTATATCATACAAGGTAGCCACTGGCTCGTCTGAAAAGGCAAAGACATGTTTTTCTTTTGACTCTGAAGGCCGTTGTGTTCATAACTAATCATGTTTTTTTAGATAATTATTTTAAATGTCATTTATTGTTAATGTGTAATTTTTGTTTAAAGAAATATAAACAATAACAAAGATCCCAAGGTTGTAGTTTTCTGGTGATAAAGATCCTTAAAAGAGTAGTCTTTCTGAAATAGTCATAATGTGATGTGGTCATTTTGAGAAGCGGTCATTGTGTGCCGGAGAGTAAATAAACACACCTTTCAGAAGTTACAGTATAACTACCACACATGGGCCGGGTCGTCCGGAGAAGTACTACCCTCTTCATAGAAGATCGACGTAAGAGTAGTAGTATCCGTACTACTGCATTTCGTTAGGTGAATGAGAGCCCCGGAGGCCCAATTTCCCCCCTTTCCTCTTTCCTCACCTCCCTCATTCCCGTTCACTAACCCCATTCCTAGCCGCCATAGTGGAGGCCACCATACCAGCAGTTTAAGACGATGGCTTTTGGTATGGTGGCCACCACTTCTGGATTCCACTGACTGCTTACCGTCAAGCGGGGTGGAATCACTTTGGTAGGCTAATATAAAAAAAACACATTAAGTTCAAGCAACACTAATGAAGTTATATACTTACAATACATATCCGGGACTCTAATGTGGCGCCGAGGTTGACGTTAGTGAATATGACCTTGTCCTTTGAGTAATAGAAGCCAACTTCATTAAGCTGTAATATAGGAGGCGATAGAGGTTCTGTTTCCGGGAATCGAAGGACTACTTCAGTTTCTTTTTCCACGGGTTTTAATTCAGGTCTGTGGAATAAAAAAAATATTTACATCGTAAACATTACTACAAAAATACAGATCATTAGCCTGAAACCACTGCTAAACATAAGTCCCTTTTAAGGATTTTTAAAGACATCGACACGTGGCTCTACATCCAATTTATAAGAACTGGCTAGAATCAACACACGATTTTATACTCTACTAACAACAAAATAAAATACACAATACAATAATTTGCATAAACACTTACAGCTTATCAAGCATCTTAATCTTGCTTTGTACTGAAGACGCGCGGTTCGCGTTGTACCTGAAGCGGTCAATAAACTCTTGCGTGTGCGCACGATGTTGTTGCTGCGCCTCGTATTCACGTTGTTGGTTCTTTAGCTTCTCTGTTTTAGTCTTGTGGAATTGTTCGTAATTACCTCTGGAAGTGTTGTCAGATTTTAGTAATTTAATTTAAATATTATGGAAAATTGCATGCTTAAATACTTTTCGAAGTTTTCTCAAAGTAGGTCGATTATATATTTTTTTTAAGTATTTTTTTTAAAAAGATTACAAGACTTTTCTGTAACTCGCTTTAAGGTCCTGATCCCTTTCTCTCTTTCGTGCCTATCGGAATATACGTAGGCGTGAGAGAATAGAATGTGCATCTGTGTTTGCGTACACACTATAGTAACTGTGTAGTTCGCGAGTCCCGAAGAGTACCTACTCTAATTAGAGTAATGAAATTATTTATAAGTTGGAAAAGAGCTGGTACTGGTTTTCAAAAGAATTATATTCAACTACCCTCAATTTAATTTGTCATCCATTTTACAAAACAGGAAACAAGTAAATTAATAAAAATAATCAACACCAAACCTGTATGTATCTATCCTTTGTGTATGCAAATGCATGATATCGGTGGGCACGGTGTCTAAGAAGTTTCGATCGTGGGACACTACTAGTAGGGTGGTCGGCCAGTTCTGTAGGTAGTTCTCTAACCAGATGATCGCTTTGATGTCCAACATGTTGGTAGGCTCGTCGAGTAACAGCAGATCGGGTCTACAAGAAAATACTTTGATATACTTTGTGGCTACTTTACTTTATAGTATAGATAGATGAACAACTATTGTTAAAAAAAAAGAATTTTTCAATTTACTAAAGGCGTTTAGACCATAAAAACCTTAACAGCATTTGTATAAAGTCTAAATTCGTTTAACAGACGACTATATAGTCCTGCTTTAATAATCAACAATATAAAACTCACTTTGAAAACAATGCTCTAGCAAGTGCTAGCCTCATTCTCCAACCACCGGAGAAGGTCCTAGTGGCTCGTGCCTGCATCTCTGGTGAGAAACCCAGACCACTGAGAATGATAGACGCACGCGCCGGCGCTTTATCCGCCTCTATATTCTCCAACTGCGCATATATCTCTGACAGTTCGTTCGACATAGCCGGATCAGTTGCTCTGTAACATCACAAACAAAGGTTGTATTTATATATAGAGTATAGTACTTATTGCTATGCAAAACCGTGTTAGAAAAAGAAATGAGTCAACTTTATGATTATGCAATTTTACACTTTTTTTTTGTGTGGTGTGGGTTGTTAGCCTCTGATGACTTTCACAACCTTCCACGGACTCTTGGTGGGCAGAAGGCTCTCAACCGTTAACAATTTTATCTACTACAAAACTATTATATGGACAGACACAAGAAAAAGTATAGCAAAGAGTATCTCTAAGACTGTGTTGTACTACCATTATTAGTAATTAGATTTTTTAAGATACAACCTAAGTTAAGGTTGTACCTGAACTTTTCATATATTTCTAAAACTCTTTCACCACATTCCACAATATGTCTACATGTAAATTATTCTTTATACTATGTTATTATATGTTTAAAAGTCAAAGTAAATGAAGAAATATCCTTTTAATATTGCATCATTTACAGGTTATTTTATTCCTAAATAATTCCATTTTATGTAGTTTATATTATGATATAGAATATGGAAATATAAATAAAACTGGAAATATAAGTAGGGCTTATGCATTGTTAAAGAGTTCATGGTCAACAACTACACTTAGTTTAAAATTAAATTACATAAGCACAAAGCTTTGGTATGTAAGAAAATAATGTCCAATACATTGTACAAATTAAATAGACCATTTGTAATTATGTTGTATAAAACAAATTAGCCACGTCAACACCCGTAAAATATAAAAATATAAAAGCTGGTAAAATATATAAACACTACCTAAAATTAATTAAGTACCATAACATATTAGCAAGAAATAGTTCCTTTTGAAATGCTAAAAAATGTAGCCAATATAAACACAAATTAATATACAGATCTTAACAGCAAAACGCCATTGAAACTATTTAATGAAAAACTTACCCATTATTGATAGCGGAAGTGATTTCTTTCTCACGTTTGAGTAAACTTTCTCTAACAGTATCACATTCTAAGACACTCTGTAGTGCTATTGTGTCGTCGCCGACTACCTCTTGTTCTACATGCAGTATTGATATATGAGATGGTATCTTCAACTGTTTTGAGGCAATCATCCTTAGAAGTGTGGTTTTGCCTAAACCATTCCGCCCTACAAGGCCGTATCGTCTTCCACATGCTAATACCAAATCTGCTCCTTGTAGTAGTACTCTGCAAAATTTATAAATGAACTGTTTATACACAAAAGTGGAATTAAATTATCAACAGTAGTATTTTTATTTGGGCATATAGTTTGACTCACTTATTAAAGTCTAAAACAAATTGGTAATTCTTAGTATAGACTCTCGCCTCCCACAAATGCATATTTAGGCTTAAGAAGAATTGAAAACGTACTTCCTCCTTGCAAATAACTGCAGCTAAATAATTAATTCAATAGTGTTGAGTTGCTGCTATAAAGCATAAGATGAAAGAACATTTAGACAGCATGAAAAATGAATTCTGGTGGACAATTATGCTGCACTGCTTATTTTTCAAAGCTGGCAATGTACTAAAGATTACAAGCATCCATAAGATTGCAGTAACAGCTTACTGATAAGTCAAAACAGATGAAATTCAAATTTTCTGTAGTTTAAAGCACAACACATACATACCTGTCACCATAAGCTATATCAAAGTTCTCTATCCTAATATCCTGTGTCTTATTGGTTCCTTTGGCTTCCAACTTGCTATCCTTTTTAGAGGTCACTTGTGATGCTGTGGCTGTCTGCAGCACAGGTGCAGTTATAGGCACCTTAGAATCCTTTTGTTTTTGCTGTTTCTGTTGTAGTTTTGCCTCAGCCTTCTCTAATTTCTTTGCATCTACTTTCTATAAAAAGTTTTTACAAATAAGATAGTCAAATTTTAAAATATTACTTAAACTTGTGTCTTTAACTCGTATTATATAAAACATCTTTTAACTTGAAATGTGTATAAGCTTATTGGGTTTTCACTTTCACTTGCCTCAAATTAGAGAGGTGTATTATATATCTAAATGATAGTTTAGGTTACAATATTTACTAATACTCAATTATAACAGGTAAGAAATTATGCACCAGTTTATATACATATAATGTAAGAAACCAAAAAGAATGAATTATTTTGTAATAATTTTAGTATAGTATATTACAAAACCATACAATAAGTTACCTACATAATTGTATAAATTAACCAATATAAAAGATGCTGAAATTTTATAATATTTATGTCTGTCTAGCCTAAAAATTAACACACATAATCAAGATATTTTGTGGCAGCATATTATGCAACACTTTACAAATAAATAAATGTCCTTTCCCTATACCACTTATTTTTACATTTGAATTGATAAGTTGTGTCTTACTTTAAGAAAAAAGGTCTGATTCATCAGAAAACACTGTTTCTACAGTTGAATATAATAATTCTGTAAAAACCTACAGTACTGAATTTTATTTACCTGCATTGCATCTAGTAATTTGTGTCTCTAAGATACTGGATTTACCTATTGATGTGATTACCAAATATTACTTCTAGTAAGAAAATCAATCAGAAATACAGATCAAATATATTCAAGTAACTTACCAAATTATCATCCCTAGTTTGTATCCATATACTTCTGAGATCTTCAGTTTCATTGACAGTGGTGGTCATAGAGGCTAAATGTATGGGAGCATCTAACACTTTCCTTGGGCCATTACTGTTGCCTGGCTTATCTGGTTGCAGCATATGCAACAGCTGTTCACATATCTCTCTGTTAATACAAATTGGTATTATTTAGAACATATATTACTCAATATACCAACAATAATAATTATATTAACAGAGCCATGAGGTGCGCATTTATTGCGCTTATGTAAAGACAAATAAATAGACAATGACACAAATCCCAACTATTAAATAATAATGACCTTATATCTTCTTCTGATTTTTCAGAAATTCCCTGAAGCACTTCACCGACTGCTTCATACACTTCTTCCGTATCCTCAAACTCTCCTGCACTACCATCTAAAATATCTGAAAGGGACCAAATAACTGCTTAATATGACACCTTTATCGACATTTTGCTTAATAATTACACACTTTTAAACTAATTGAAATTCAGCAATAAGTCATAAAACACTAATCTTCAACAATATTTAGCCTCACCGTATAATGTAGTTCGGTACTAATCTAACCGCAACAATAAATAAAAAAATAATATCCTTTTATAACCTATCGAAATTATACCTTCAACATATTTCTTCAATTCCTCATCTATGAGTGGAAATTGACTTTTAATAAAGTCTCCACAGTGGGCCATTTTTGTGCAATCAATATAAACAATACTTAATAGTTGAAAATAACATTTAAATAATCAGTAAAATGCAAGTGCACTAATCGCTCGATGTCACGTCACGTCAATGAGCGAGCGAATGTCATAAACTGACAACCTGAACATGTCATGATTTTTTTAATGTTTGTATTTTTTGTAAGCATTTTATTTACATTTTCAAACACATAAAAATGAAACAGAAAATGTACACATATATATACAATAAACTTGAAAAAAAAAGTTTAAAATTATTATTCTGAATCTGTTGTCTGGAGTCTGAACTAAAATATCATGTAATAGATAGTAGGCATGGGCTTAGTAACTCCGGTAAAAGTTTGGATATGTCAGATATCCTTCCAAGTAGGGAGATATATCCGATTAACACATCCATATCCGCTTAGTATATCCATAACTCCGCGGACTTATTCTCGCTTAATCACTCAGATATCGATTTTGAAAGGAATAGGTTAAAAAACAAGAAAGTTCAAAATGGTGGCTGCTTTAATTAAATTTGACTTAAGATTCGTGTTTGGTCATCGCTGGGACACTCAGATATCGATTTTGAAAGAAATAAGTTAAAAAACAGCAAAGTTCAAAATGGCGGCTGCTTTAATTAAATTTGACTTAAGATTCGTGTTTGGTCATCGCTGTGACACACAGATATAAATTTTTAAAGAAATAGGTTAAAAAACAACAAAGTTCAAAATGGCGGCGGCTTTAATTAAATTTGACTTAAGATTCGTGTTTGGTGATTGCTGGGACACTCAGATACCTATCGATTTTGCATGCAATTGGTTTAAAAATAACAAAGTTCAAAATAGCGGCTGCTTTAATAAAATTTGACTTAAGATTTGTATTTGTTTATCGCTCGGACACTCAGATATCAATTTTGAAAGTAATCGGACCAAAAACAGCAAAGTTCAAAATGGTGGCTGCTTTTGTTAAATTTGACTTAAGATTCGTGTATAGTCATCACTGGAACACTAATAACGACATTGAAGGCAAACGGTTCAAAAATAACAAAGTTTAAAATGGCGGCTGCTTTTGTTAAAGAATCGTGTTCGGTCATCGCTATAAGTTTGTCAGTCTCAGCCCGGAGTTGCGTGGATACATGGATATGTCGGATATATTAATATTTTGGAAAGGGAAGGAGTCGTGGCATATCCAGTTCCGGATATATATCCGAGGATATAGATGTGTCCGGAGTTACTCATACCTAATAGATAGGTACCTACAATTGGACGCACCAGTTTGTAAAATCCCTAAGTCCAGTTTTTGCGTTTTGTGCTACAGTCGCATAGAGGTTAAAAAAAATCCTGAAACTTTCCTTTTGAGTTTTAGAAATAAAAAACTACTGTCATGAATTGAAAAAATAACAAGCATTTATTGGACCAAATCAACGGAATAGGGTATTTTACTCTATAAGAGTAAAAATCTAAAAATATATTATTGAGATAGCTTAGGCAAAAAGCAGTCGGAAAACCTTACTTTCAGTTCATAAAATAGCAAACTAAACTTAAAATTCAATTCAAAGTTTTCAGCTTTTTTAATGTTTCATAAGTTCATAACACCAATAAATAGTAGTCGCCATATTATTACGTCATACTGCTTTGAAGGTAGGAGCTTAGTAAATCCCGTAAAAGATTGGATATGTAGTATATCCTTCCAAGTTAGGATATATTCGATTAACATATTCATAATTATCTGCAAAACATAAACATAAAAATATAATATTTAAACATCCCAAATTAGGAAAACACTTCGCTGGTAACATATCCGGCGTTTGTAATATGCCAAGGCAGATTGTAAACGGCCGATTAATACAATTTGCCTGCGACATATCCATTCTGGGATATATATCCGAGGATATAGATGTGTCCCTTCCGAGTTACTCATGCCAAACTGACGTCATGACCACAGAACAATATGGCTTCCACTGCATGCAGCGGTTTCGTCAAATTACGCGCAAAATTTGAAAATGCAAAATTTTAATGCATTTTTATGGCACTAACGACTGAATAAAAATTTTGAAACATTTTTAGTTGTTTATTAGCACTATAGAATCTAATTGAGACACTTTTCAAAAATAGGTGTAATACCTTATTGTAAACATTGCTTAAAAATAATAAAATATCGACAATGTTTTTGGACATAACTCAAATTCTTGGACTAAGAGGTTTTTTGGCAGTTTTATAAGGATTTAGTTAGTTTTTAGGAATAGTTTGTACTGTTACTATGACAAAACTAACATTATAATAAGAGAAACCAAATTGTAATTTGATAACATCACTGTGAGCAATGATATTTTATTTAACAGATATGTGTTATATATGTTATGAACGTGTAATCGTGAAAACCCGAAAACGTCCTAATTGGTTACACACATTCTTCATTCATACATGAATGAAGTATGTGTACAACGTATGTTGTATGGGTGCAACGGCTGCTGCGCGGAACACAAGAAAACCATACAATATTATACTCTAAGTAGTTTCAGCTAGTTTACTATACTAATCAGTTAATCTGTCTGCTAATCTGTACTACTGATAGAAGCTTACTTTGATGGCAATTACTATTTAACTATTATGTATTGTATGTATTTTAAATAAAAAATGGATATACATAAATATACATACAAATATAATTCTTAAAATGCATGTCATTCTAGAACCCATAATACAAACTATATTATTATTATATGCTTACTTTGGGTCTAGATGGCGTTGTGTGTAGTTGTTGTGATATTATTACTATTATTATTTACCTCTGCGTTGTTGCTGTGATTTGTATGATTGACTTTAGTGATAAAAGAGAAAAACCAACCGAACAAAGGGGTCAACATTAGAAACTATTTCAACAACTACTACAGACAGTGCTACCATTTACATTTAAATCGTTTTTTTTACCATAGATAGTTTGGACCCTATGTTTGGTATAACTTCATAGCTTCATAGAACTTCGTTTAAGGTTTGGACAGATGATATATTGATTTATTTATTTATTTATTTATACTTCTTGCACAAAATACGAAGTAAATGTACAAAGGCGGACTTAATGCCAGAGGCATTCTCTACCAGTCAACCTTTGGGTGATACAGAGATAAAACTTGGTAGGTTGATCTGACTAGATATGAGATATACTTGCAAAATTCAATACCAGGGCTTCTAAGTACAAGTACGTAAAAATACTAGGGTCGAAAACCAGGTTTTAAAATACTTGAAAGTATTTGTCGTCCCATCCGCTAAAGGTCGGGTTCGAGTATGGCAGCCCGCTACCACGTTGGACGCGAGCGCCTTATCCAAAATACTTGCTTAGGAATTCAACCTGTATTCCTAGTAAGGTAAGGAACAAATTCGTATAAATAAAAAAATACTTTGAAGATAAAAGTATTTATTATTCGCAAAGTACGTGTGTTTCTTATCTACATTGAAATATGAATCATGTTTCTATGCTATGCTATCGTTCGCTTTAAAGCACTTACTTTCATACTTGCAAGTATTGGACGCGAGCGTCTTACGTAAAATACTTGCATAGAAATTCAACCTGTATTCCCAGTAATGTAAGGCGCAAATTCGTATAAATAAAAAAATACTTTGAAGATCAAAGTATTTATTATTAACAAAATACGAGTGTTTTTTATCTACATTGAAATATGAATCGTTTTCTTATGCTATGCTATCGCGTGTTCGCCTTATAGCACATACTTTTATACTTGCAAGTATTGTCTGCTCGTACCAGGGTGGCGTACACCGAAGCAAAACCCTGGTATTAAAACCTGGTAGCGTAAATACGTCTCATCTCTAGATCTGACACTGACACTAGTGAATAGTGACAGTGACAGATGTGGTATAACTTTGCAGAGTACGCAGAGTACAAAAATAAATAAAAGAAGCTTTAAAAATTACATGATATTTCATGTTTAGTGCGTACTACGAATGTTACTTTTGCTAATTACTGTTTTTATCTATATCAACATGGTGTGAGCATTAAAATGTACCTAACATAATGAAGTCTGTGCATGGTTACTACCTTGTTGGAAAACGCCCAAGTGGTTGACACAAAATGGATGAAAACATTGATAGCAATGTTGCCGTTTTGGCTATGTTAGACAATCAATGTGAGTAAACAAATATGTGTCAAATATTGAATCTGAAAGATATACAAATTTAGTTCAGTACAAAAATTAAATAGGTGTAATGTCTTATAGAATGTCATCCAGACATGCGTTTTTCTTTTTTCAGCTACAGCCTATAAGCCCAGCATGACTTTGACTACCTATAATCACAGCCATACAATGGCTAGAGAAGAAACAGATGGAAATGAAAGTAATAAACAAAGTAGGTAATCCTACTAATATCATAAACGCGAAAGTTTGTGTGTGTTTCTTACTACTCAGCGCCTAATCGGCTGAATCGATTTTGATGAAAATTGCTGTGCCGGAGACAGACATAGGATACAGACATATTATTTATTCCGAAAGACGGTTTGGTCCCCTAGTTTAACACATAATATTTTCCGCGCGGGCGAAGTCGCAAGGCGCAGCTAGTAAATTATATTTTATGATCTTACTAAATAATATGGAACTTATTAATCAAACTAAACTTTTTTTATTTTATAGATGTAATTTGGACAAAAAATGCAACACTTATGTTATTAAGTTTATATGAAACAAAAATGCATATGCTGGACAATCCTAAAAAGAAATCAAAAATGTGGATGTCAATGGCAGAAGAATTAAAGTCATTAAATATTGAGGTACAAAATAATTTTATTATTTTTCTAGTATTTGCTTAAAACTACCTACAGCATAAAAATACATTGCTATTATATGGAGTTAATGTTTGTACTGCTGAAGTAGTTCAGCAGTACAAACATTAACTCCATATAGCATTAAATATATTGCTATTGATATGCTTACTTTAGCAGTAGGTACATACATTAACTCCATACAGTTACTGTTACTCATCCATCCCAATGCTGGGGAAAAGCCATTCCCCACGACTTCCATACTGCTTGGTCCATGACCAATGTTGACCATGTCTTATCCGCTGCAGTTTCTTAGACGTCCCCATACAGTATTAAAATGCTCATAATTAGGTACTGTGCCAAATTATACAATAAGTAAATACTGAAACATTATGCAACAACAGATAAGCAGCCCCAGCCTATGATAACATTCTGCCACTGCAATAGCCAATCTCCCATAGAGGCAAGGCAATTTTCAAAGCTTTGATAAGCCTGCTGTTAAAATATCACTGCTTTAGAACATTCCTGAACTCCCTTTTTATTTTATTGGTTTCATGTATAGAATTTCGTTTATTGGTTAATATTCTCATTTGCAGGTAACAGCAGACCAAGTCAGGTGGAAAATAAATGCACTTACAAAAAAGTATAAAGACTGCATAGACAATGGACAAGGAGCTGTAGCTTTTAAGTACTTTAATGAAATGCATCAGATACTGGGCAGGTATTCTGATAATACTGCCACATACAGATTAGCTTCTGGCGTTATACATGGCCAAGATGATTTGGACAAAGAAAAAAGTAAAAAAAATATATCAATGAAATCAACACCTTTTAGAAAGCTAAGAGTTGAGAGAAGGGCAAAAGTAGAATTAGATAATCAATGGATAGAATATTTAAGACGACAGGAAGAACAAAGACAAATAAGAGATGAGAGATATGAAAGAAGTTTAAGGTTAAGAGAAGAAGAGTTACAGTTAAGGAAAAAGGAATTAGAGATAAAGCAGACTTTAGCATTAAAGAAATTACAACTCAAAGAGAAAAAGCAAGAAGAAATGCTAAAAATAGAGCGAGAAAAATGTGCTCTCCTCAAAAAAGTATTAGAAATTCAAGATTTAATGCCTCAATAGTTGTTTTATATACTTGCATAGTCTTGTAAATAACAAGAAACAAATCATTTATGCAAGAATGGTATATTTATATATCAAAAATAAGTACATACATAAACTTTAATAGCACTTCACATCAATAATAAGCTCAAGCAATATTAATTAAATCAATTACATAGTGATGACCTAGTGGTATAAGCATCTGATTCTTTTACATTAGGGGTACCATATCTAGCAAATGTCATTGTCACTATTTACAATGCAAAAAAAACTTTAAGAGAAAATGTAAGACTCCTGATCAGGCTTTGTAATCAATGGGAATTTAATGAATGGAAAGAAAGGAATAATATGAAAAGAATACTTTATTTGCTTCAAGTACTTACAAGTAATTTACAAAATCAAAAACAAATAAAATTAATTGTAAGCATTGAATTTTTTTAATGTGCTCAGATACCTATTCATGTTCTTCTAAATGATCATTTTCATTAAGACAGTAGTTATGAAGAACACAAGCCGCTACAATTGTGTCGGTTATAAATGCTATATTTCTATACACAGTAAATTGTTTTATTCTCCTAAACCTACCCTTCAAAAGACTAAATGCTTTATCACTTAATTTTCTAGTGGTTGTATGTAAAGAATTAAATTCCCTTTGCTGTTGTGTTAGTCTTTTGTTTTCTCGAAATGGTGGTAGCAGCCATGTTAAAGAGGGATAGCCTGAATGTCCTACAAGAAAAGTTCCATGTGGAAACAATAAGTCTTTGTTATGAGAGGCTGTATTATATAATGGGGATTTCTTCAAAACTCTAGTACAATTTGAAGAGCCTGGTTCTCCACAAAATATGTTGGTGAATCTTAAATTAGCGTCAACTGTCGCTTGTAAGATGACTGAAAAGTATCCCTTGGGATTACAATACTCTCTTGCATTTTTAGGCTTCTCTATTTTAATATGAGTGCAGTCAATCACACCCACAATGTTAGCGATTCCAGTTTTTTCATGAAACAAATTGCAAATGTACTGAATTTCATCAAAATTTCCTGGCCATTTAATAGCAGTATTCAGTTTTGTTAAAATCCAAGCGACCACTTTTCTTATGACTCTGAATGTTGATGAGATTGAAATGTCAAATCTAGTGGCAATTGGTGTTAATGGCTCTGTATTAGCAATGAATGACAAGAATATATAAAAACATAATTTAGGCTCTAGTGGTTTTAAGCCAAATTTGTGTGAAGCAATAAATCCAGATTTTTCCAGTTCATCTGTAAAAAATAAGTATTTTAGTATTCTTAACAAATCTGTAGCTAGGTACATAATTATAATACAACAAAAGGTTGTTACCAATAAGCCGGTATGCCGTTTTTCTCGAGATTCTCATCCTATTTTTGAACTTAGTATCAGTCCAAGAGTCAATAATGTGCAGATAATCGTCTACTCGTTTTCTTCGTAGTCTTATCAAATATTGCATTAAAGGGAAGAATAGTGTGTCATCATCATTATCATCTAGTTCATTCTCGTCTTCGGAGGTCTCTAGCTGGATGCTACAAACATCGCTCCAACTGCTTGATTCACTCTCACTGCTATTAGGCACTGTTTCAGTTAGCCAAAGGGTAAGTTTACTTTTATCCATTTTATTGAATTACACATAAATCACTTTATCACTAAAAAAAAGAGAATCAATTCATTTTTTTCACAGTGGTTATCTTTATACATTGTTCTTATTTTTATTATTTCTTTCTTTCCTTCAATTATACAAAGTTTACGAAAGTTTTTGCTTGTTTGTTAGCTATTTTGCCAACGTCAAATCTTCCTCTTGATGAAATTTAATGAGAAAAGAAATACACAAAACTGAAAAAAAACTCAGTTTGTCTAAACTCTTCTTCTTCTTCTCCTTTTATTTGGCAACAGAGCCGACGATTGTGTCAGCTATTTCTGCCAGCGTCAAGTTTAGAATAATATTCTTGTTGATGATATTAATGGTATATTACAATGATAAAAAATAGAAAAATGTGGATGAAATTAAATGACAACCATCTTCTGTGAAAACAAAAGATGGACCTTGTCTAAACTCAGTTGTTTGTTGTCAATCTCAGGTAAAATGTACTCTGTGGTTGTCAATGAGTTGTCATTATATCTGACAATGATGATGAATGACGGCTTTGACGTTTGTCAAGTTTGACAGTCAGTCAACCACAGAACAAGTCTACAGCGTAAAGGTAATAATTCAAGTATTATTTACCATGCCTAAAGTTGTGAAAAGTGCTTGCCGAGAAATGATACTGAAGATAAAGGAGTTTTGTGAGGCAGAACAGCGCAATAATGGCGTTTTAATGCCTTTAAACAATGTCCGCAAGAGAGTTGCCGCCATGACAGGTACTTTATTTTGGGTTGCTAGCTGTGTGAATTTTACCATTATTTTTGGGATTTAAAAAAAAGGAAGAGTACCGAATTATTATTATTGACGCGTGTTGTAATACGTCAGATACAAAGTTAATTTTAAAAAGAATAAAACATGGGAATGACAAGAGTATGTATGTAATAGAAAGTATGAGAACAAACATTAGTCTTTGTAACCTAATAACCTAAAGTTTCATAAAATTATTTTGAATTTTCCCCATAACCTGGACTAGTAACTGTTAACTGTAGTTGCTGGTACTTATAGCTCAGGTTATCCTATTTTAAGTACCAGCAGTACATTATTAATTGAGACTTCTGTACCTACATTAAGTTTTCCACTACTATGTACCTACTTGTGCTTGTGTCAATAAAGAATTTTTATTATTTTATTATTTTATTATAGTAAAGATTCAAGTTAAATAAATTTTACTTTGTTTTACTTACCTACTTAATGTTTTTATTTAGGAGTGTCTGAAAAAACCGTCTCAAGAATAACAGAAGAAGGGAAAATGGCTGCAAGTACTTCAAATAAAATTGTCACACCAGGAAAGAGTCGTCCACATCCGAAAAAGGTCGATCTGGATAGTTTCGATCTATGTGCGATTCGTCATAAAATTCACGAATTTTATATTGTAAGAAAAGAACTGCCTACTTTAAATAAATTACTTGCAGTGTTGAAAGAAGATATCGATTTTAAAGGAAGTCGCGCCACACTGCATAGAGTATTGCAAAGAATTGGGTTTAAATATAGACGATGCCAGTCTAAAAGAAAGATATTAATGGAGCGTTATGATATAAGTGCTTGGCGCGCTAGGTATATTGACAAGATGCGAAAAAATCGAACCGTCGAAAAAAGATCTGTGGTGTTCTTAGACGAAACTTATATCCACAACACCTCTCATGCCAAAAAATGCTGGCAAAGTGAAAAAGAACCAGGACTTATCACTTCAGAGTCTGCTGGGAGTAGATAGATAATCGCTCATGCTGGTTCTGAGAAAGGTTTTATAGATAATGCATTTCTAATGTTCAAATCACAATCGTAGTCGTCAGATTATCATGACGACATGAATTCAACTAATGGACTACTGAAAAATTAGTACCAAATTTGCCAGAAAGGTCGCTTGTGGTTATGGATAATGCTCCATACCATTGTACTCAAATAAATAAATCTCCAACTATGTCAAGTTTAAAAGCTGATATGCAAAAGTGGTTGCAAGAAAAGAATATTTATTTTGAAGACACCTGGACAAAAGCCGTATTGTTTGATCTAATAAAACAAAATAAAGGCCAACCAATATATACTGTAAATGAAATCTTAAAAAGTCACAACCACGAAGTTTTGAAACTGCCACCATATCATTGTGATCTGAACCCAATAGAAAAAATATGGAGCCTTGTGAAAAGACGGGTGGCTGATAAAAATATTGATCAAGACTCGAAGAAAATTGTGAAATTGACAGAGGACGCGTTTGCAAGCGTCACTCCAGAAGATTGGTTTGCACAATGCAAACATGTGGAGCATCTAGAAGATGAATATTTTAGAAATGACGGGCTGCTAGATGAAGAAACCGACCGATTTATAATATCAACAGCAAGTGACAGCGAAACAGAGTCTGATCACGACAGTGATATATATATCATAACTCTTCGGACAGTGATTGCAGTATGTCTGGGATAAACCCAATCGATGACCATAATTATACAATTAAAATTTGATGTTAGTTTTTTATTTCATACTTGCTTACTATTACAAATACATTATTTTATTTATTCTATTGTAGATAACCAAGTAAACAAAATGTGTAAAATATTAGAACGATGTCAATATAATTTGTTAATTTATAAACATTTTATTGGGGAGTCTAAAACATTAGATGCTTGCAACATTTTGTCGCATGACTGCAGCGCCGCGTCTGCGGGACTTCTTTCGTGAGACGGACTCTACACACTCAGAGACAAATTCAAGTTTAATAGTGCTACGATACCTTCTGACAGTTTAGCGATATCGATAGATGAAATTTGTCTATGGGCTATGGTAAATTAACAGACATGCTGGTATTCAAATGAGGTCTGGTTGCATAAAAGCTCTCGTAAACGAACTACAAGAAACAAAGAGCCGTTTTACACCTCACCGGAACGGCATAGGCCGGCAGCGGCGCCAGGAGCACTTTCAATGTGAAATAATTTTGAAGTTTATATTCATGTTTCATGCTGTAAGTTCAAACACAATGTAAACTGCATATGAATAAATTAAATAAATTGAAAATTGAAATATCATCGATCGATCCACACACTGCCTCGCATCACGGAGCGTAGTGCGAGCGTGCGTGTTCTTGTATTGTTTGTAAGTATCTCTCTTTGTATAGAAATCATGCGTGGTGTAACACACTGAAAACGCATTTAAGCGCTGTTTTACTGATCACACGCTTACATGCAGAGAAACACGTACTCACGCGCGTGGGTTCGGGGCCAGACGGTATGGACACCGAGTTCTGCAGTAACGTGCGTGATTGATGATGCAGCCCAGCACTCTCGCATCTACACGCGTGGCACCGTCGTCGCGTCGCCACGCTCCCCGCAGCGTAGTGCGGGGTAGTGTGTGGATCGCCAAAATACCAGTATCGGCCCTCTGTTCTTTTCTGACTTTCTTAGTATAGCATCAAAACAGATACCCCAAGGTAAAAATAAAACACAGCTGTAAGATTCATGTCACAAAATATTAATGTATGATTATATTTCCAATAATATTGAAACACATTATTACTGCACCTTAAAATTACAGTTTTGTTTAAGAATGTCCTGATTATTTGTGCATAAGCAGAAATATTTTTTGTTATGTTATGAATTGGTACTTTTAGAATTTTTTCCCGATCAATTTTATCAATAAATTTCTGTAGTCATCTAGAACATTTATTTATTTATTTATTATTCATTTATTGAAAAAGTATTTACAATATCATTACAGATAAAAAATCCAATACGATATCATAAATAAAACCTAAACTTTAAAACAATATAACTAATTACTAAATAAATATACCTATTTATCCAATACTATACATTTTTGTGCAACATCTTTGAATTTTGACAGGGTACATTGAAAAATAATATTAATAAGTCGTATGGCGCGTGACAATGGAGCAAATTTAAGTAGATTCGTCCTCACCGCTGGAATGTTAAACGTGTAACAATATAATATATAACATAATTCTCTCTTAATTTGCTTCATGGATCTTCCGGTCTGATCTTTCGGAAACCTGCAAAATAACACAATGTATGAAACACTATGAAAGGTACAAAGGATAGTTACCACAAAATCGTTACTTAACTACAAATTATAGTAATATTTTTGTCATCGATAAAATATGCAGCACAAGTCACAACACTATTGAACATGACTACACAAAATGGTAAAAATATAAAATACTTAAAAATTACTGAATCGAATGGCACAACAGACGATTATAATATGATTGCAGTATAGTAAAGTATAAATCACTTAGGTATTTTGAACTTATGTATAGGTTTTTAGTATATAGCTGTGCCCGCGACTTCGTCCGCGTGGAATAGTGATTTTGGGCAGCATTTTTTGGATATATCTTTTGGTTTGTTTTGAATTATAAACATCTTCGTTTAGGTGAATAAGAAAAATCTTTACAGTAAATGCTTCTCTATCTACGATATTAGACGTATAGCCATCGCGGATCAAAGCCATACAGGCTGCTAGGATTACTTACACGTGGCAAATCCAGATAAAGCTGACCATGCGAAAAACAGTTAATAATTAGATCCACACTCATTAATTGTCATCGCGAAACATAGGCTCACTGGAAACTGAACTCGTTTAAAACTAAACGGGAAATTGTTTGAAATGAAAGGAATCCGAGGAATAAAAACGCTATAAGTTTTTTTTTATATTAGCCTGCCAAAGTGCTTCTACTCTGGCTGATGGTAAGCAGTCAGTGGAATCCAGAAGTAGTGGACACCATTCCAAAAGCCAAACTACTGGTATGGTGGCCTACACTATGGCGGCTTAGTGAGATGCTTCTTTACGCCTCGCTTAAAAGACCCAGGATGAAAGTTAGGTGGGAACACTGGTAAAGAGTTCCAGGCTTTAATTGAGCGACAAAAGTATAAAGCGCTGAACCGTTTGGTTCGAGACCCTTTAGATTGCACTGTGAAAGGGTAGCACTTCAGTCCCGCACGTGTCGTTCTGGATAAAAAGGGAGAGGGTAGGATTAATTTGAAGAGCTGTTGAGATGACTCTCCGTGGTAAAGGCGATAGAAGACGGCCGTTGAGGAGGCGATGTCTCATCGCAGCTGTAAAGGTTCAAGGGTCTTAGGCCTCCGGGCTTCCATGATACGGACTGCTCGCAAAAGGCCCCCGTACCGTCTCGAAAATGGTCGCCGGGTCCCACTATCCGGTCACCAACCTGCACGACGAACCACTCCGAGATTATGCGCAACCTGGTGGGGCAGCCCCTTTTTTTTTTGGTTAGGTCTAATTGGGCCCCTGTACAATGCCGCGGGCGGCCAGCGGCACCACCGTTTATACGGGTCTCCCTGGCCGGCGGGTTGACCCACACCACCCACACAGTGACTCCGCGGATACTCAGCTGGTCCCACACATGCTGCGAGGATTGTCATCTCTGCATCAGTTGGGCCTCCGGCTCTCGCGCTTACCGAACGAAACGCAATAATATGGATACTATTACTCTTACGTCAAAAACTATGAGAGGGTAGTACTTCCCTGGTCGATCCGACCCACCAGCGTAAATCGACTACTACTATTTCGTAATTCACTTCAATTCCACCTATTCCGTAATGAAACGTGTTAACAAACATGTTTTTATCACAAAAAATAAAATAAATCCAGAAAATATAAATCTAACTTGTATTTACATTTTAACTAATAAAGTATTTACATTTTAATTTACATTTTAATAAAGAAATAAGACGTGTTAACCTAACTTAAAAACAAACTAAGCTAAGTTATATACATACCACATTTATGACGTGATTATTTAAATTAGCATAACATTTTTATGTATAAAACGATTGACATGAAACAAACACTAAATGTTAAGTGAAGCTGACCACAATGTATCAGCGAAAACCATATTTAAATCGGATAAGCCGTTTTTGAGATTAGCGTGAACAAACGCACAGACAAACAGACAAACAGGTAAACAGACAAACAGACAAAAATTTTAACAATCATTGTTTTGGGTTCTATTTGCGTTGATAAAGGTCCCAATAATATTTTTCTCATATATCTTCCATGTACAGACAGCGACCGGTTACATTTTTATTATATATAGCTGTTGCCCGCGACTTCGTTCGCGTGAAAATTCAGATGTGTGCCTGTATGAGAATATTTCTTACCTAATCTTACGGCAATCGTACATTGTATTAGTAATAAATATCAGTATAATCCGTCTCTAAGGCGAATCCTATTTAAATCTATTCACCCGCTACCCATAAAACAGACGAAATTTTGCGATATTTAACGAAACTTGGCACTCCTATTTTCAAAAACTATAGAAGCTTCATACAAATTTTGTTCCCCTTTATACTCCAGGGAAATGAATTTCGCAAAATCCCGTCTTAGAGAGCACCTATTGCCAAAATTTGAAACTCTTTTGAAACATTTTTAGTTTTTGAGATTTCTTGATGAGATGAGTGAGTGAGTGAGTGACCTTTCGTTTTTATATATGTATAGCTTTTGCCAGCGGCTTCGCTCGCATGAATATCGTTTTTCAATAGACATTTTTATATTGTTTAAATACTGTTTTGCATACTATTTCTAATCTCATCATCATCACCATTCGTACAAACCCTCTTTCACCTACCTAAAGATATCCCCCGTAAAACAACATACAATACACAAAAACAAATTTTCACTACAATAACTTTCCCCTTTACTCTTCCCCTCCCTTCTCCTCCCTTCCCCTTCTTTCCCCTCCCTTCCCCTCCCGTCTCCCTCACTTTCCCTCACTTCCCACTCACTCACCACCACTACTGACTCCTCACTTTCCCTCACTTCCCTCACTTTCCCTTACGTCCCCCTCACTTGCCCTTCACTTGCCCCTCACTTGCCCTTCACTGCCTTCTCACACCCCCTAAGTTCCCTCTTCCTTTTTTATTTTTACACAACGCCATCTAGACTCAAAGTAAGCATATTATATGCTTGTATTATGGGTTCTAGAATACGGATAAACATACATAAATACTTTTATTTTTGTAAATAGATACATATTATACATAGAAACACCCAGACCAATGCAAATAGACATGTTTATGCTACAAATATTTGCACTGAGCGGGAATCGAACCCGCGACCTCACAGTCCATACACAGTACCACCGAAATACAGAGGCAGTCGATTTCCCCCTGACTTTCCCCTTCCTTTCCCCTGACTTTCCCCTCACTACCCCCGCACTTCTCCTTTCCTTTCCTCTTCCTCCCCCTCTCTTCCCCCTCCCTCCAAATTTCAAGTCGCCAACTTCAAAAGCAAAGATCTTTCCATACAATATTTCATCTCTTATTTCACCCCTATAAATCCACCCCAGTTAAAAAAAAATTATGAGCGTATTTTTAAGTATTCCAAAACAAAATTTCAAAGCTGTAACTTAAAAAATGAAGACGTTTCATGAATTGGGTAGAATTTTTAATAACCCTTTCTTCGTACACTTCTAGACATTAAGACAAACACACCCTCCAAATTTCAAGTCGCTACGACCAGCGGTTTAGGCTTTACGTTGTCTGTCAGTCAGTCAGTCAGTCAGGACAAAGCCTTTTATTATATGTATGGATGTAAGGATTAGACGTATAGCCATCAAGGATCAAAGCATACAGGCTGCTAGGAATGCTAACACGTGATAGAGCCACATAAAGCTGACCGAAAAACAGCTAATACTTAGATCCACAACTTTTAGTGTCTTACCTTGGGCTTTATTAATTAGTCATCGCAAAACATAGGCTCACTGGAAACTGGACTCGTTTAAAACTAAATGAAAGATTGTTTAGAATGACAGGAATCCGAGGAATAAAAACACTATCAGCTATTCCGCAACCTGTTAAAATATCTGCTTCTATAAGATTTCGTAGTAAATTAACGAATGTTCGATGTGATTCTTTAAATTGGCATTACTTTTTTATTTACGAACCGATTGACATGAAACAAACACTAAATGTTAAGTGAAGCTTACCACAATATATTAGTGAAAACCATATTTAAATCGGATGAGCCGTTTCTGAGATTAGCGTGCACAAACGCACAGACAAACAGACAAACAGACAAAAATTTTAACAATCATTGTTTTGGGTTCTATTTGCGTTAATATAGGTCCTAATAGTATTTTTTCTCATATATCTTCCATGTACAGACAGCGATTGGTTACATTTTTATTATATGTATAGATTATTGGTTTGTTATCTACTCACCGATGGAAGTTGACGATTTAAACTTGATTTTCTTTGCGAAAAGAATGTAATTTACAACCTACAATAACGCAGGACATTGCTTATCCAATGGGCTTAATTTTACTTCACAATAGCACTATGTAATTATTAAATAACATATATTATTTCACAAAACAGATAAACAACAATGAAAATTACGAGCGGCGGTATAATCCGACTATAATGTCTAGAGGCCTTGACAAGTTGAAACATTTGACATTTGTTCGCTTCTTAATTCTTAAAAAAAAATGGGATCAATTTCAGAGTATACCCACAGAACAAGTACTAAAGCATATGAGTATACCCTTTCAAATAAAAAAAGAATTTTTCAAATCGGATCATAAATGACCGAGATATGAGGTAACAAACACAAAAAAAAAAAAACATACGACCCGAATTGATAACCTCCTCCTTTTTGAAGTCGGTTAAAAATAATGATCTGTAAGATCTGTAAGCTTTTGTCAATGGAATTTATCCATTGACAAAAGCTTCTGCTAAGCAGTGCATCAGCAGGGTCTATGTCATTTATTTTAGCGTATTGAATTCGGCATCCAAAGGTAACCAAAGGTAACCAAATTGACGTTTCTACAGTGTACACCAGCCGTCCTTAGCAAAATTATTTGTCTCTTTCTTTTCAATGTGTCCGGCTTATTTTGAAAAATAAGACAAGTATATGAGGATGATTAACACTCCTTCTATGCTTTAGTACTTGTTCTGTGCAGTCAACAGTTTAGCCATGTTTGGGGTCGATTGTCTGTCTGATTTCATAGAAAAGAAGTTATAATCATATAAACAATACTAGCTGCGCCCCATGGCTTCGCCCGCGCGTAAAATACGTTTGTTGTATACCTCGGGAACCATCGATTGTCGGGATAAAAAGTAGCCTATTCCGTCTCCGGCACCGAATTTATTTACATATCAATTTTCATCGAAATTGGTTCAGCTGCTTAGGCGCTGAGTGGTAACAAAATCCCAAAAACAAAGTCTATTTGCATTTAAATCAAAGCTTGAAAGTTACGTCCATAGATATACATTTAACTAACTTGTAAATTATTTTATTTTGATTTTATTTATGGTTTGCCAAAACAAAACAATCGAATGACGATTTTCAAGAGTGAAGTATGGATTTACTCTTAGAGCATTCAATTTTAGGTTTAATGCTCTAAGGGTTTGCTGGTTCGATTCACTAATTTAAAAACCGATCTTTGGGCCTGAAAAATCGTTTCTTTGATCTCAGATCGCCATCCTTGCAGGTATATCGCTTGAAACGTCACGCATAGAGGTGAGATATACTTGCAAAATTCAATACCAGGGCTTCTAAGTACAAGTACGTAAAAATACGAGAGTCAAAAACCAGGTTTTAAAATATTTGAAAGTATTTGTCGTCCCACCCGCTAAAGGTCGGGTTCGAGTATGGCAACCCGCTCCACGCTGGACGCGAGCGGCTTACTTAAAATACTTGCATAGGAATTCAACCTGTATTCTCAGTAAGATAAGGAACAAATTCGTATGAATAAAAAAATACTTTGAAGATAAAAGTATTTATTATACACAAAGTACGAGTGTGTTTCTTATCTACATTGAAATATGAATCGTTTTTCTATGCTATGCTATCGCGCGTTCGCCTTGTAGCACATACTTTCATACTTGCAAGTATTGTCTGCTCGTACCAGGGCGCCCTACTTTGAAGCGAAACCCTGGTTTTAAACCCTGGTAGCGTAAATACGTTTCATAATCAGTGAACTTGTTCTTTTAATCTTTGTTTTATACTGTCACCGCAGCAATAACTTGTTCTTTACTTAGTCTGTGGCAGCAATGCAACACAGAGTACATTATTTTTACAAGACATTTTATGAAAAAGGCGGGAAACTTTGAAAGTGAAAAGGCGCGTTTTCTCTATCGAATTTACGAAAAAATTCACAATTTCTATTATAAACAATATTTTTGTAAATATTTTTGTTAAATAGACTGTTCATAGTGTACATAGTAAATTAGTAACCCGAAATGGGTAAAAAAAGGCGGAGGAAGGACGAAATGTCCTATGCTGACTCGCCGCAACAGCAGCAGTTAGCTGAATCTTCGGACTCCGATTCAGCGGAGTCAACAGAAAGCTGCAAAGACACAACAAAGGATAAGTACGCCATTTTCAAGGTAAAAGGATACAATCGTAAATATCCCGAGGAAACCAAGCAGACGGACCTCATAGTCTTCCTGGCTCATCACGAACAAAATGCAACATTTAGCGATAGGGATCGTATGGCCCTATCAAAAGGTTTACGGGAGCATGGAGTTTCAGGCGTCATGCATCTACGTACTATAAATAAGTACAAAGTCGGCATAACATTTGACCTGCCAAACAACGCCAATATGTTTCTTCAAAACAAAAAGTTGTTAGATCAGCTGTCTCTTAAGGCAACTATACCCGCTGGAGATACCGAAATAACGGAAGTACTTACTTCGGTTCCCGTGGAAATGTCCAACAAACAAATTTTTTCATTGATTGGCAGCTCTAAAAACGTAATACAAGTTAGGCGCTTCATGCGCAGGGTCAGAGGTGACGCTGGTGTAACTTTCGTCCCTACACAGGCTGTCGCAGTAACCTTCGCGTCCACTATTCTTCCTCAGTACATTTACTTGGACTCATGGCGTCACGAAGTTAGTAAATACATACCACCAGTAAAACAATGCCTTAAGTGTCTGCGGTATGGACATATTGCTAAATTCTGTCGCAATACTGAAGTATGTTCAATTTGTACATTAAACCATAATTTTAAGAATTGTCAGGTTGACCCAAAAGATGCTAAATGCGCAAACTGCAAAGGTAATCATATAGCTATCTCCTCATCTTGCCCAATTAAAAAACAAAAAGTTGAAGAAAATAAAATTAAGTCACGAAGTGTCACTTACTCTGAGCTCTTTGACGCTAATACATTCCCAGCTTTAACTGCTCGAACTTTAGATGTACAAATTAATAATCTAATGAAATCCGATAAATTTATAAGTACTTTAGTAGAAACAATTACAAAAATAGTTACATCTAAAGATGTTCCTATTAATTCATCATCAATTAAAGAGGTTTTAAAAACAACTATAAGTAAGAAATTGCCATCATCCTCATAATGGATTTGTCAAACTTAAATATAGTTCAATGGAATGCACAAAGTCTTAATAGCAATAAACATATATTTATTCATTTCCTCTATGCACAAAATATACATATAGCAATAATTTCTGAAACATGGTTCAGACCTGATCAGTCTTTTAAAATAAAAAATTACAATATTGAGAGGAATGATTGTGGTAACAAACACAATGGAGTTGCAATTATAATTCATGAAAGCATTACTTACACTAAAATTAACACTTATTTTGATAATTCTTTACAAAACATTTGTGTGAAAATTAAAATTAAAAATAAAGAAATAAGTATAGTCAGCTTTTATAGCCCCCTAAACTCTAATCCAGTTTTTAATAAAGATGATTTTGATTCATTGGTGAAATCTATTCCTGGTCCTTTTATATTTGCTGGAGACTTTAATGCCCATCACACTTCCTGGGGATGCGTTTCTGACTCTCCAAGAGGTAGAGAAGTCTTAGAAGTCATTGACGAAAATAATTTGGTTCTGCTTAATGATGGTCAAGCAACAACTGTTGGTTCTCTAACATGGCGTCCCAATGCACTGGATTTATCGTTGGTTTCATCGTCGTTGGCACTTAATTGTGAATGGTCTGTACATGATAGTCCTCTTGGTAGTAGTTATCACATTCCTGTAATCATAAAAGTAATGGTTAGCAGAAACAAAAACAATGTTTTTTATGGGAATTGTTTGAATGTTAAACATTTGCCCATTCACCCAAATTATAAACTCGTAGATTGGCGAATCTATAGCAATTGTGTGGAAGAATTGCTAATTGATTTTCAAATAGACAATAAAAGTCTTCTTAATTCATATTCTCAATTTTGTTCTATTTTGCGCACAGCAGCTGCTAATTCCAATAATTTAAATGGTCATGTTATCACAAATACCACCAATCACACATGCAAAAAAAATAAGATTAAAGGACCTTCTCTTCCTTGGTGGAATCAAAAGTGTACAGAGGCTGTACTAAATTTCAAAACAGCATATATAAATTTTAAAGAAAATCCAACAGAAGAAACCTATCTTCAATTTAAAAGACTCCGGGCAGTTAAAAAACTCATTTTAAAAACAGAAAGACAAAAGAGTTGGTTTTCTCTTTGTGAAACTTTTAATAGATGCACACATTTATCCATTGTATGGAAATTTATGCGTAAATATAATAAGACATATAATTTTAATATTCATGAAAATGACGCATGGGTTTTAGATTTTTTAAAGAAATACACTCCAGACTTTGTGCAACATTCTTCAAAAACTCTCACTGACAGTATTAATTCCAAAAATAATTTTCTACTTAATCCTTTTACAATTAATGAATTAATATCTGCAATCTCCTCCCGAAGAGATACTGCTTATGGTCTTGATGGAATACCATATATCTTATTTAAAAAACTAAGCACTGCAAGTTTACAAACATTTCTAAAAATACTTAATTTACTGTGGGAAAATAATGTTATACCTCAAGATTGGAAAGTAGATTGTCTTGTACCAATTTTAAAACCAGATAAGCCAAAGTTATGTCCTGATTCTTATCGTCCCATAGCACTTACTTCTTGTGTAGGAAAGTTATTTGAACAATTGTTGAAGCAACGTTTAGAGTTTTACATAGAACAAAACAATATCTTACCTTCTAATCAATTTGGTTTTCGTAGGAATCGGTCTGCTAGGGAAAGTGTCTGTCAATTACAGCTCGATATTCATAACTCTTTATTGGCAAAAAAAAATTTGGTTGGAGTTTTCTTTGATGTTGCAGGAGCTTTTAATAGTGTAAATATAGATATTCTCTGTCATGAATTATTGCAAATAGGAATTCCTGTAAAAATTATAAATTGGATTAAAAGTTTTCTGAGCAATAGAGAAGTATTTGCTAAATTTAATAGACATCTCTATGGACCTAGACTCTCGTCAAAAGGAGTTTGTCAAGGCGGTATATTATCACCTTTAATATTTATATTGTATATACATAGATTAAATCTTATTTTAGGGTCTCAGGTTAAAAATCTACAGTTTGCAGATGATTTGGTTGTTTATACATCTGGGAACAATTTACCACAAACCATCCAAATAGTCAATGATGCATTGGTAAATCTTTATGAATATTTTTCTTACCTTGATCTAAATGTTAATCTGTTCAAGTCCAAAGTTGTTATGTTTGGTAAACAGTGTCATAATATGCCCAATGTGCTTTATAATAATTGTGCATTACCCACTTCACTTGAGGTTAAATTTTTGGGGGTTCTTTTTTCATATAATCTAACCTGGAATAATTACATAAAACATATAATTAGCAAAGTAATTAAAGCTTATAATGTACTGAAATCTTTGTCTGGCTCATATTGGGGTGCAGACCCAAAAATTTTGTTACTGTTGTATAAATCATTAGTTCGTAGTCATTTTGAATATGGTTTCTATTGTTTTGCTGCAGATATTAAAATTGTAAATAGTTTAGATGTTCTTCAAAATAAATGCGTGTAATAACTGGAGCATTCAGGAGTACTCCTATAAATGCAATGCAGACTGATTGTAATATCCCACCATTAAGCATTCGTTTTAATTACTTAAAAGAAAGATTTATACTAAAACTTTATAGTGTATCTAATAACAGTCTATTGGTCAATTTGTTACACTCGATTACTCCTTTAGTTTCTAAACCAATTTTTATGATACAGGGTCTTCAAAGTTTCATAAATTTTATTCAAAATTTAAATATCTATCAATCCAAACATATTTTGCCTTGCTATGAAGGAACTTTTATTGGTAAATTTCCAGCAATTAATGTAATTCTAAAGAAAAAAAAAGAATTGTCCACAAAAGAGGAAGTAAATGCAATGCTATCAGAGTGGTCAGATCATAAATTTGTTTATACAGACGGTTCTAAGAATGATAAGGCTGTGTCTTTTGCCATATATGAGCCCTCCTCAAATATAGGCATTGGCAGAAAAATTGACAAAAATTCAAGTATTTTTACAGCTGAAGCTGTTGCTATATTGAGTGCTTTGAAACATATTGAAAATTATAATTCAGGACATAACAAATGGGTAGTGGTAAGTGATAGCATGAGTGTTCTGCAAAACTTGTCAAACAACAAATTAAATGCTAACACAAATTATATAATTTATTTAATAAAGCAGTTATGGGTGGAATTATATCAATCAAATATTGTAATTAGTTTTGTGTGGGTGCCTTCGCACATTGGTGTTGTAGGGAATGAAAAGGTAGACTATTTAGCCAAAAAGATTGTTGATTTGGAAGAACTAATTCCTAATTCTGACCCTGATATGGATGTTTCCATACCACCTACAGATGCAGTTAGTCTTTTAAGACAGCGCATGTGTCGCGAGTGGGGGAGACATTCATACCAGTGCACTCAGGTTGAAAATAAAGGTACTTGGTTTGCCACTCTAGACGTTCAAATAAACTCCATACCTTGGTTCTGCAAGTATAACAGATTCATAAATAGAAAATTTTATTCAATTATCAGTCGTATGCGTTTTGGTCATTGTCGTTTAAATTATCATCTTCATCGCCTTAGAATGGTCAATTCTCCTAACTGTGAGTATTGTCAATCACAAGAAGTTCAGTCACTGCATCATATCTTTTTCCAGTGCTCATCTTTCAACATTCAGCGCCTTGTGTTGTCGGATGAGCTGCTTAAAATTTATAATAATCCTGACGAGGTCCCGCAATGCATTCAGGAGCTACTTAAGAATGTCTCAGTTTATATATACTTGTACAAATTTATAGTAGAGACTGTAAATGATATTTAGTTATAATAAGTTTTCGTGTATTTAATAATATTATTTGTTTTAATAGTAATACTTATTAACTTTAGGTTTAATTCTTAAAAATGTAAAGTAAACAATTAACTAGGTACTTAAGGAGACAGCTCGGAAAATAGGACAAAAATATTGAAATGTATGAAATAAAAATATATCGATGAATTGAAGACATACAAAACGATTGTCTTAGAAAAAGGAGGTTATTTACCATGACATTGACAGTAAAATGACATGAATAATGATTTTGGACAAAAATAAAATTACTCTATTAAAAAATAGGTTAAATACGAAAGACAAAATAAATAAAACAAACAATACAATGAGTATATAAACGAAAGACATTATTTTTACAAACTTACCACGTAAGAAATCCTACACGGAAGACTAGGCAGTATGGTCGAAAGACTATAGCCTGCCCTATGGGCAAATAAAAAAAAAAAAAAAAAAAAAATATTTTTACAATACATTTTGTGACATTTTGTAATTATTTTGCTCATTTAATTTAAACTTTTTGCTTTGATGCCCAAGTTAAAACGAGCCTTGTTATATCAATAAATGGATCCTAAATGTACAGAATGAATGTTTGTGAAATAAGCGAAGTCTATAATATTTTAGAAGAACGTAAGTTTATTATCTCGTGATACCATAAACGTAAAAACACAAAAATAATGTAGCTATTTTTTTAAGTACCGTTAGTACAGTACAGTAGTTACTTACTAGTTAGTAGTAGCAGTGTAATCTAACGTAGACGTTTCAAATATTTCACTATGTTTTCTATTGAATGTTTCTTACAATTATTCCTTAAACCAAATCCGCAACTCTCACTTTGTAAGAGTAACCATTCAAATCTGTTGACAGAAGAATACTTCTTGGTCTCATACTCCAGGAAAGACTAACTGTGAGAGAAAGATCACACATAGCATCAAGTCAATAGGTTTTATTCTGTTAGACAGTATTTGGAAAGCTACCGCATACCTTCATCACACTAATTATTTTAAAGTATTTCTTCTTTTTTCAGCATCACAAGATCATTTGGAGATTTGTGAAAATACTAGTGATGAAATCCCTTTACATCAAGAAACAAAAACTAATGATGAACCAGAGAAAATTTGTAAGTTTGTTAGCATTAATTTTTGTTATGATAATTCCTGTTAGTTACTGATGTACTATACTGTAGATATCTAATGCAAAATATGTGTAAGAATAATTATTCATTAACTAAGTACATATTTATACATCATGACATCATACACAAATAAATTTTAGGTGCTGTTTGGAATGCAAAAGCTACATCAACATTGTTGAAACTGTATGAAAATAAACTAGAAATGATAGAGACACCAAAAAAGAAAACGAGAATTTGGATAGCAATATCAGAAAGCTTAAGAGATCACAATATTGAGGTATGTTGCTTAGAGGAAAGTTAGTATTTTATTAGTTACAAGAGTTTATATATTATTAAAAGTTTCATTTGGTCTCACAACAAACGCCTACAGAAATTATGATAGCAATAGTGACATTAATATTGCATCATTAAAATTTACAATGGTGCTTAAAAAATGGAAATTTTGAAAATAACTGAAAAATATGTTAAACATAATAAAATATAGCCTATGTTACTCATCTTATTTGTAGCTTTCTAAAGCTGAAAGAAAAATTTTAAATCTGTTACAAATGTTAATGTTGTTTTAAATCTTGAGTTAAATCACAAGAAATGAAGTCATTTTTCTTATAATATTGGTTTGTAGTTATGACTGAATAGTATAATTCAATAATAACAGTGTTTTTACAGATGACACCAGACCAAGTAAGATGGAAAATAAATGCTTTGACAAAAAAATATAAACAATGCCTTGATAGTGGCCATCATGAGAAGTTCAAGTATTTTAAGGCAATGCACAATATTTACTCACAATATAATGTTGACAGTTACACATTACCAGAATTTCCACAAAATAAAAAGGATTCATATAGATTGTTGGGACATGATAAATTTAACCATGAGACAAAAGCCATGATTGAAATGAGAAAAATAAGACTAGCCAATAGAATCGAATCTGATAGGTCTCAAGGTAAAATACAATTAGAAAAGCAATGGTTGGAGTATTTAAAAAGACAAGAACAACAAAAGCAGTGGAGAGATAACATTTATGAAAGGAATTTAAAGTTAAGAGAAGAAGAGTTAGAGTTACGTAAAAGAGAACTAGAATTGAAGGAGACTTTGGACCATAAAAAAATACAGCTCATGGCAAAAGAAATTGATGATCTGTTACAAGTAGAAAGGGAGAAATTTGAATTACTTGAAGAAATATTTAGTAAAAGATAGATAAGTGTTTAATATAATGTCATTTAAATAAATCAGACTAAATGGATATTGCATTGTAGATTTCTAAACTATCAACCTCTCTCTACCGTAGCAGTACGTTCCAATCTACCTAATTCGCGGTTGGTACAATTCGCGGTATGTCCAATTCGCGGTATGTCCAATTTGCGGTTTGTAACCTTCATAATCTACAAGTCCATTCCAACTCCAATTTCGTACAATGTAAACAATCCGCTATATTGCCATTGTCTATGGTTTCATGAATTTACTAGTGATGGGGACAAGGATAATAAAAATAAAATTAATGACTTAATACATTGTTAAATAATAAGTTTTCTTCCTTTTTCTTACTTATTTAAATAATATTACGTTTACGAATACTCTATTTGCGTAATAGATTAATTCTATTTAATTTATCACTCCAAATATTTGTATTTATGTTAAATATGGTTTGTATTTTATTGTAATCGTTGATTTATAAACATAAAGATAATAAGACAAACAATGTACGTAATCTAATAATAAATGTAATTTAAACTAAGTAAGCATTGACCTCTAAATGCAACGATTTGACCACGGACTGAAATAGAATACTGAGATACTTTTGAATATTTTCCCGTCTAATGAAAATTTGTGAAATATGGACTAAATGGAATTTGTATGTATGTTACGATTTTATTATAGGTACTCTATTACAATAAAACAGATGAACAGCCCTGCTAGGGCAAACCTAAATGATGAATTACAAATATTATGTTCCTAACATAATATTTAATAAATATTTGAATTTGAATTTGAACCTATGATATGTAGGTATTCGTTAAACTTATTTCTTCTAATAAAATACAACATTGGTTTTCAAAGACAATAGAGAGTACAAAAAAAATAAATCTGTATCAATTTGACGTCTTTATTCGACCGCAAAAAGTAATTCGTAATTTTATTAAATAATAATCTAGATTTGATTATTAACTATTATTATTAGTACAAATAGTTACAAAATGAAGTATATAGTGAACAGAACATGTACAAATTCATGTGTCATCGATCGGTTATGGAGTTTTTGATAGAAAAATATTGAAAAGACTGTTTGTTTACATTGTCCGAAAATGGATTTGGACAAGACTGACTAAAGGTTTGAGTGCTGGACTACTTGGCTATCCCTTTTCAAAACCCAGTAAGGTATTTTTTTTTTATAAGCATAGACGTAAAATGAGTCGGCTTTTGGAAAGTAATTAATATGTGTATGATGTTTTAAGTAATTAAAAAACGGTTGAATCATATAATAGGCAAACCGCAAAAACAAAACGCATAGAATAATCACAAATAATTTAATGTATTTTCGCGTGATTGTTGAAGGAGAAAACTCTTCGCAATTTTAAAAATTTCTATTAATTATGTATTTTCAATGTGATGTAAAAGAAATATATGCGCGCACAAAGATATGCGCGCACAAAGAAATTATCTATGAAGTGTCAAATATAAAAAGTGCAGCAAGAAGGTTCCGATGTGGGTTCCGAGCAGTGGTGCCAAGTGTCAGTTTTTAGGAAATTAATAAAAATGATAAATTCGACACCATAGAGGTAGCAGTAAATAGGTTTACTGATGATTTGAGTTGGAACATTAAGGCGTTTTATTTAATATAATTAATTTAATAAATTAGTTTTTTTTAATATATAACTCTGAATTGGACGAATCGCGAATTGGAAGAACCGTGAAATTGGACCAACTGTGAATTGGACCAACCGCGAATTGGACTTTTTATTGAAAATTGGGCCAAACGCGCAGAAGCTTTTCGTTTTGTTTTCATTTATAATGTAAATGGCATTTTTTAATGCAAAGATCTTTAATGGTATATAAATTGCTGTGATAATTAGAGAATCTGCCTTACATTTGTTTTGAAAAATGAAAGTAAAACGAGAGAACGTTTCGGCATTGTCTAACACCTTGTTTCTCGAATCCTTTTTATAGTGTAATTTGTCCAGATCGTCATGCGTCACGCCAGCGCGGGCTAGAGTTTCCTAGGCCTAACTTATCTGTGACGGCCGTCTTTAGTCTTAGGCAATCACTATCCCTATGTCCTTATTATTTCATTGAGTTAAAATAAATACTGTGGTAATATTTTAGGTTAAATTTGATTTTAATCGACTAAAATTTGTAATAAATATCGAGTAGCATCGCGATTGCCTATGGTCAATAAAAAAGTTACTAGCGACTCAGTTCAGTGGTACCAACATAATGTCCCGCCGCGACGCAAAATTGTATTTGTAATAAAATTTCGTTTATTCTAGAGAAATAAATTGTTCTGTGAATTTGTACAATGGCAGACTTGAATACTTATAAACGATATGAGAAGTCTTTAGGTTTATTAACGACTAAATTTGTTTCGCTGTTGCAAAAGGCGAAGGATGGTGTGTTGGATTTGAAAATTGTAAGCCAAATTGCTTCCCATTGATCTGTCAAAAGATTTTAAGCACGAAAAATAAACCTTTTGAATGATTAATATTTTAATGTTTTTAGGCTACCGATTTGTTAGCTGTAAGACAAAAACGAAGAATATACGACATTACAAATGTTTTGGAAGGAATTGGTCTAATTGAAAAAAGGAGTAAGAATAGTATACAATGGAAGTGAGTGTTTGTGTATCAATTAAGTTTTAAACGCTTTCTTTGTGGTTTTGTAATTCTTATGACATATTATAAGTCTCTAAATGATTGTGTTACATGTGATAATTGATTGTAACAAACAAACCGTAATTACAGAGGTGCAGGTCCAGATTGCAAGAAAACTGATATTGGTGAAAAAGTATCACTGCTAAGAAAACAGGTCAGTCAGTTAGATGAACATGAAATTCTTCTTGACAAGTAAGTATTTTCTTAGTTGTGGGGTATAGAAATATACTTCAAACAGCTCTATGTACCTTATTTATACATTACCTCCGTTGCTATTTAAATTTTATACCCACTAGCACTGAATGACTGCACAAGTAGGCAGTGAAGAGGTAGAGAGAATATATACATATTCAAGCCACAGGCTCATTTAAATGTATGTTGCAATACAACTTCAACACATTCAGCGATTCATTTTTATATTATAGATGACACAAAATATATAACTTAATATTTTGCTGTTTTTAATAGATAAAATAAGTTTGTGTTGGTTGCACTGCATTCTTGTTTGTTAGTACTACATTTTTACTCACATCTCTCATGATGACCTACAATCTCTGGTTTGCGCTACATCTGTATGTAGTAAAGCACCTGTGTTTCCAGCTCTTTAAAATTTATACTGAATTTGATATACTAAGGTATATCTAATTCAATCTAGGTATTAAAGTCATGGTTTTACAGGCCACAACTTTATAATGATTGCTAATAATAATTATGTATAGTATGAATACTACCATGGTAAAGGTGAAAGTGAGGCTGAAAACTCTTATTACAATTTCAAGCAAAAATTCCCTAAATTTCAATTAATTAAGATTTTTAAGTGTTATTGTGTATATTTTTCTTACTCGTAGTAAGTTATTTCTGCTTAGTTAATATCAGTATAACATGTTTTCTAATAGCAATATAATCTCTTCCTGAAATTTACTGTGGTAGAAAGTATATCATAAGCCATACACAAAAGTTATTTTTATCTCTTGCTGATTTAGTATGAAAGAAGAACAAAGAAACACATTCACATTTATAATATTTCTATGAGCAATATTAAATCGGCTGTTTTATTCCTCTTTTCATTTTAATGACGTGCATAAGCTGTTTGACAGTGGACATCGTTTGCTTGAAATTATGGTGATGATGATCATATTTTAACGTTAAATGTTTATTAGTTGTACTAGTGACTCACCATGGGCCTCTCTTCTAATCGGTTTCAATAGTTGTAGTTTTTCTGATTGGTTTACTTTATCATTGCTGCTCAGCTCTAGAGTAAAAACTGAGATTTTGCAATTACATACAAACAGACAGACATTTTCCAGGGACTTCCTTTTATAACGGGTGGCGCAAAAGTAAAGACCCTATTTGGTTCAGCTATAACATTTTTTCTAAATTAGAAAACTAGATTTAGATTTTTTTAAATGTATATTTGTGCCATTAAATTTCGTACCATTAGGATTTAAAGATGATGTCTTTTAAATGGTGACCTCCAGAGTTGATACACATTTGAGCCCTATTTATGACATTTTGCATAACTTGCCGTAACACTTCCTGCGATATGTTCGTTATTTCTTGACGAATGTTTTCTTTTAGAGCTGCGAGAGTCTGTGGCTTGTTCACATACACCCGAGATTTCAAAAAACCCCAAAGAAAGAAGTCTGGACTGGTCAGATCGGGTGATCTTGCAGGCCAAGGCAAATCGCCAAAACGAGAGATAACTCGGCCTGGAAAAGCGTCCCTCACTAAGTCCATAGTGTCGCGCGCTGTGTGTGCCGTAGCGCCGTCTTGTTGAAACCAGATGTGCTCCAGCCCCAATTCGTCCAAACTGGGTATCAAAAACTCACGTAACATGGTTCTGTAGCGTTCTCCAGTGACAGTAATCGCATTGCCTCCAGCGTCTTCGAAAAAATAGGGTCCGATCACTCTGTCAACACAGATGCCACACCATACAGTAACTTTTAGTGGGTGTAGAGGTGTTTCTTGAATAATGCGCGGATTATCAGTGCCCCAGAACCGAGTATTCTGCTTATTGACATGCCCTGAGAGATGGAAATGCGCTTCGTCACTCATAACCAATTTTGAAGGAAAATCATCCTCTTCAAGGTTGAGGTTTATGACGCGCTGGCAGTAATCTAGACGAGCTCGGTGGTCAGCAGGCAGCAGCTGATGAGTCATTTGAGTTTTATACGGGAACATCTTTAAGTCTTTCACCAAAATACGCTGCAGGGTCCGTCTGGAAATGCCCAATTGCGTGGCACGTCGCCTCGTTGATGTTTCTGGACACTCTTCCACATCTTCGCGCACAGCATCGATATTTTCAGCTGAACGGCCTGTTCTTGGTCTCCCAGACTTAGGTCTATCCAATGTTGAGCCAGTTGCTTCAAGGCGTGTGGCAAAGCGTCGAATTGTGCGACCAATCGGTGCCGGACGGTGGGGAAATCGTCGACGAAATTCACGTTGTGTTCTTATCACTGATGAATTCTTCCGTAAGAACATTGACACAATTATTCCACGTTCTTGGGGAGTAAAACGGTCCATGTTTATTTTCAGTGTATTTTACATTTGTTCTCTACACAATTTTCAACAACAGAATGACAGAAAATGTCATATATAAAAAAAAAAAGTATTTTCTTTAGTGCCAGTACTTTTGCGCCACCCAGTACTATGTATATGCATAATTAAGTTTCTAAACATTTTCAGACAATTACGCTGGATAGAACAGAGTATAAAGAATGTGATGGATGACACAGACAATCAAGACATGTGCTTTGTATCAGATAAAGACATACATGAGTGTTTTGAAGATGACCAAGTCTTAGTATTAGAAGCACCTATTGGCGCTAATTTGTCGGTGGGAACCTTACCAAATAAGGTATGATGATATGACAATGTCTTCACTATTTATAACTAAAAATACTGCCCCATTGCAAAGGCCTCTTCTCATACAGCGAGGCATGAACGTTGATTGCATGCCACACATGTTGCACACTTTTTGTTTCCTCACATCGAGTGCTTCATTAAAACCACCTGTAAACTCGGTGTCCTGAACAAGGTGAGGCGGTACTTCACGCCCGAGCAGCTCTGTCTTTCTTATAAGACAGGTTCGTTCCTGCGTGGAGTACTGCTCTCATCTTAGGGATGGCTCCGCACAGTACTTGATGCACTCGATAGGTTGCAGCGGCGAACAGTCCGTATCATCGGAAGCTCGGAGGCTACTAAGACCCTTGAGCGTTTACAGCTGCGAAGAGACATCGCCTCAATGGCCGTCTTCTATCGCGTTTACCATGGAGAGTGTTCTGAAGAGCTCTTTGAATTAATCCCATCCTGTCCCATTTTATCCGGAACGACACGTGCGGGACTAAAGTGCCACCCTTTCACAGTAGAATCTAAAGAGTCTCGAACCAAACGGTTCAGCGCTTTATACTTTTGTCGCTCAATTAAAGCCTGGAACTCTTTGCCAGCGGATGTGTTCCCATCTAATTTTGATACTGGGTCTTTTAAGCGGGGCGTGAAAAAGCATCTCACTATGCCGCCATAGTGGAGGCCACCATACCAGTAGTTTGGCTTTTGGAATGGTGTCCGCTACTTCTGGATTCCACTGACTGCTTACCATCAGGCAGAGTGAAGTTACTTTGGTAGGCTAATATAAAAAAAAATCACCATAAGTTAGTAATGCCCAAGGAATACTTGCAAATTACTTATGAATTTTCAAGTCACATTTGTATTTTTCTCTTATTAAAACCTTAACGACTATGCCATCACAATTCACATGGTAGTTACCAAAAACAATTATTGGCATATTTACTTTTAAGCTTTCATATTGCATGATATAATTTGAGTTATAAACAGGAATTTATAAGATCATGCAAAGTATGTAAATACCTAATTCTTGTTCAACTTATTCTACAATAAATTGTGTAAGTTCTCTTCTAATTTTAACATATATTTTGCAGGAAAAAGAAAAACGCTTTTTTCTACATGTAAAATCAAATGAATCAATTGGAGTTATATTATTATGTGATAGTGAAAAAGAAAAGGTTAGACTAACTTCCTAAGTATGGTCAAAATTTTATTAATAACTAATGTAAAATATTTCATCTTTATGGTTAGTGTTGTTCCAAACTTTTCAGGAGATGGTTGATGAAGAAAGTATGGAAGATTTAGAAGTCCAGAATTATACAGATAAAAGATGTGATACTAGTATACAGTCCAATAGTAAGTAGACTTTAATCCAGGTTTCAGAGATGCAATTTAATAAGTACAGCACATACAGCTATTTAATATGTATACTAATATAGTAATAATAATAATAATAATAATAATAATAATAATAATAATAATAATAATAATAATAATAATAAAATATAATAATAATATTTCAACAACTACACACAACGCCATCTAGACCCAAAGTAAGCATATTATATGCTTGTTATGGGTTCTAGAATGCGGATATACATACTTAAATACTTTTTTTTTTTGTAAATACATACATATTATACATAGAAACACCCAGACCAATGCAAATAAACATGTTCATGCACACAAATATTTGCACTGAGTAGTAATATAGTAATAGTATAGTAATATTTAATATTAGGTTTTAAATATATTTCATTGTTAAGGAGTTTTTAAGTTGGGCAGTGAACCTACCAATAACATAAGCAAAAAGGTTATTTATTAAAAACCATAAAATGGGGTGAATAGAAAAGTTTTGGACTTTGAAACCAATTTTTACAATATAAATTTTACATTTCTAGCATTAAAGTTGCTTTTATAATGGATGTCTTAAGCTGTTTTACAATTTTATCTAAGGCCAAAATATTATCTATTTACTTGAAAATGCCGAGAAACTGGTCAATTTCTATTTACCCGTCATATGGGGTGAATAGTCAGGCGTAAATAGAAATCAGAGAGTGGTATAAAAAAAACCCCATTCGCGTTTCTATTATACTCCTCTCTGGTTCCTATTTACCCCTTACTATTCACCTCATATAGCGTTTCTATTGAGCCAATAGGAACCAGAGAGAGATATAAAAAACCCCATTTGCGTTTCTATTAAACTCCTCTCTGGTTCCTAGTTACCCCTTACTATTCACCCCATATGGCGTTTCTATTATACCCCTCTGGTTCCTATTTACCCCTTACTATTCACCCATATGGCGTTTCTATTGAGCCCTAAGTTTCTCTATTCGCCCCTAAATAGGAAAAAAGAGGGAGAGAGTTTTAATTTATTGTTTATTTAACCATAAAAACTAAACTAGTTAGAAAAACTTCTCTTTCCAATTGGTACAACACACACTATTCACTGTCGAATAAACTAATTTTCGTTCTGTTTCAAAGTAACCAACAAGCGTATTGACTCATTTTTAACACGCATTCGACATTTAGGCAAAATGTGCAATAATTTTGACATTTACGAATAACCAAAATGCAATTTAATTTATAATAGCAAAGAAGTTTGTAAAAGCTTATCACACGCACAGAACCATTGTAGGTACTTTAAATTAAGTTTTGTTTATTGCTAACTCAGATTATTCAAATATTGCCAGAAAAAGGAAAAATAATCTAACAATGGGTAACTTCTGTAGTAGTTATTAATTGTAAGCTTTTGAACATTTTACCAAAAATATTTCTATTATATTCAAAATTTATATTTTACAGAACTTAAGACTTAAATAGCAGAAAAATATAATGAAACAAGTTGGAACTTTAGATCTTTTAAATCTTTTTTTTATTTCAGATTATTTGCTAAGATTAAGCCCGCCTGCCACTAAATACGACTTCTCATTTTCTTTACATGGAACAGAAGGACTGTGCGACTTATTTGATATTCCTTGTTAATTTAATTAATTGTGATTAGTTTAAGATTCCTTGACTTAATTTTTATATGTAGTGTTAAGAAAGACATTTTTTACTCATATTTTTGATTTTTGATCATGTTGTAAGTTTAATGTACTAAATGTAAATAAATTGTGTAAATATCTAAAATCGTATTGAAATTATGGACAGAAATAAAATAATTAGATCTATGTATACAATTTATATTGGTTTTATTTTTTGGATTTAGGTTTTGGAACAAATCTGTCTAATACACCAAATGATTGTTTCTTTGTGGTCGGTGTTTCTGGTAGATCAAGTAATTTCTTGACCTCCTTTGCTTGATCAATGAATTCCTAAAACAATAAAAAAAATAATTAGGTAAAAAATAGTTAGTGAAAATTATGGTCTTACACAACATTCTTTAGAGAGGAGGCTTTGATTCAAGCTTATTATTTGATTCTACCAGAATCAAAATCAGGTAGTGCTTATCAAAATCATATATTACCTTTCTAGCAACATCCTTTATAATCTTCTTTCTTGCTACGAAAGTTTTGCCCCTTAGCTTTTTCTTGTGCCGCGGTGTAAAGTCCATTTTCTTCGGTTTAATATGCTGAAATATTGAATATATTAGCTTTCGTTTTTTCTTTGTTATAAAAGTACAATTTCTGGCAGTACCTATTCAGAACAAATTGCATTGCACTGAAAAATAATATTGCGCCTTTATAAGAGATCGCAATAGATAAAATTCACACGACACGACTAGAAGGTTTTAATTAATTATATGATTTAATTATATTTAAAATTACCAATAATTTCTTCTTAGCCTCCATTTGCTCTTGCATAGAAGGTACATCAACTTCTGTTATATCGAATGGATTGAGTGTGATAAGTTCCACAGGTATTTTGTCCAATAGAGCTTTAACTTCAGCCTCTTTCCTCTGTTTCTTAGTCTGGAATGGATTGCTTTCCAATGCGTCAAAGTTAGGTTCACCACTCCCTGAAATTAAAATTGATATAGTAATAAAATAAAAACATTCAATAATACTTTGTAGTACATACATAAAAGTATTAAAACTATTTTAGGAATTCATGCAAATATGATTTGTGTAATCAAATTCATTCAATAAGATTAAAAGTCCTATAACCAATGATATTCTATTTAACAGATATGTTATACACTCACAAAACAACAGAAAAAAGTGTTCCGCACAGTACCCGTTGCACACATAGACCTTTTTCATTCATTTCACATTTCACTACATGTCAAAATGATAGAAAAGGATGACTTGAGAAAACAAATATGAAAAAAAGTGACAGCTAGTGTTGTCAATTGCGTATGAATTTGAACAAACATTACTCTAGTTACCAATCACCGCATGCTGTATCATAGACTAACAAAGAAGAGAAGGTACAAAATTTGTACCGCAGTTTCTACCTATAACAACTACTAAAGGTAGAAAAATAAAACATGTGAAAGAAAATAAATATTTATTTACAGAAAAATTAAAACATTTTTAATAAAAACTGTGATAGGCATAATTACAAGCTTTTTTGTACGTAACTATATTTATAACGGGTGGAATCATGCAACTCAATTTTCGGCCGATTGAACTGAAACTTTTTACACATCTTATGGTCTGTTGACAATGCAATTATATATAATTAATATTATTTAAATCTAAAATAGCGAACCTAATATGGGTTACATTTTAAAATACGATAAACTAAGATATCGGAAACGGTTATAATGTACCATTTCTGTCTTAGTGTCTTATCTTAGTTTATCCTTAATTTAAAATATTTAAGGTAGTAGATCCTAGCTATTACGGTCGTAGATAGAACTGCGAAGAACGATGACTTTTCTGCCTACGATTTTCGCATCTGTATTTTTATTCTATGTCCGGGATGCACGCGTCCTTGTCACACGCACCACAAAAATGTATTTTCCATTTCTTTCTTTTTTCTAACCTCCAAATATTCGAATTATTAGGAAAATAATTGAAATATGTTATTAAATCAAAGAGTATTGCGTACTTACATATGGTATGAGATTCCTTGTGTTTTATTTAATTTTGTATCATAATTGGTGCACTTACGGAACACACAAGATGGCATTTTTAAATTTGAAAATTGCATCAATAGTGTACCTACTCGTTGCTGTGCGTAACGCAGACTAAAGACAATACGTCCCAATTAGGACGTTTTCAGGTCTTCACGATTACGCGTTCATAACATATCTGTTAAATAGAATATCATTGCCTATAATAATATAATAATACTTTTGTTGAAATTGTAATACAGGAAACGTCACAAAATTCATACCTGGCACTAAAATGCTTGTAAATCCACTCTGCGTGCCAATTCCCAACACATCTTCATATGGGCAGAATTTGAAGTTGTTAATAGCTTTTGCCATTCTATGTCTCAAATAGGGCTTTTCTGTTGTTTGAGTGCAGCAATTACTGAAAAGTAATTCATCACCTACTTAGATTAGGTACTTACTGTTACTGCTAGCCTATACCATCCCACTGTTTGGCAAAGGCCCTTCCCCCCATGATTTCCATTCTTGGTTCAAAGTAGAAGTTGACTATGTCCTGTCCACTGCGATGATTAGGTACTTATAATAGACAATTTATTCAATAATTCAAAATTATTACCATCTCGTTTTTGTAATTAGGAGTTGGTTGTATCTTCTTAATACATATAATATAAATAGAAAACAGTTAATATACTACTATACTACCTAAATTATGTTAAACTTTTAATGGAGTATAGAAATTTCATTTTACTGTAGCTAGTAGTGTAGCTATTTGTTTTAATCATGTGTAACTATTTAATTAGCTATGAAATCTATACTATTATATTATACTATATACAGCGGAAGAGTTTGTTTGTTTGTTTGAATGCGCTAATCTCTGGCACTACCAGTCGGATTTGAATAATTATTTTGGCGTGTGACAGCCCAGTTCTTGAGGAAGGTTATAGGCTATGTAACAACACGCTACTGGCGACGGGAGCTGAGCAGTAAACAAAGACGCGAGTGAAAACGCGCCGCGGAAAGCTAGTAAATAAATAAAACCACTTACTTGTATATTTCAACAACATTATCTAGACCAACAGCTAGCATGTCTTTTTGAGAGAACTCTAAATGTACTGGAGCACTTCTTAATCTGTAGTGTTGTAGTGGGCCGTCCAAGTTTCTGATGTCCCATATCTTCATGCTGCGGTCCACACCTGATGTGGCCATGTACCTATTGCAAGTTAAGTAGGTAGGTTTATAATTGACATGAAACATTGAGATAGGCTGCATACTACTGGCAAAAAGGTGGTGTGAAAAGGTTTTTAACCCTTTTGCTGGAAGTGTGTTATTAGGTGATGGAAAAGATATTTGATTAAGAACTTATTAATTTCTATTTAATAATGCCTGTTTTTCTAATCATGGATTCATCTATGAATAAATAAAACAGTCAATCTGATGTTACACTTTTCTCAAATCTGTATTGATGTTAAATTTATTTCTGTGTAAAGACTGGTATTTTAGCATAGATTACATTGTTTGAATCAGTTTCGTAGATTATTTAAAACAAACTGCGCCCTACGGCTTAGCTCGCGCCTTAATTGCGTTTTGTCTCCCTCGGGAACCAGACTGACTTTCGGGATAAAAAGTAACAGCAGGGATGTAAAGTATGTCTATTTCCGGCATCGAATCTATCTACATACCAATTTTCATCGAAATCGGTTTAGCCGTTTAGGCGCTGAGTGGTAACAAGCAGACATCTATACAAATTTTCGCATTTATAATATTAATAGGATATATGAATACATATATACTTACATTCCCCTATTATCAACAGCAATTGCTGTTAAGGGTGTTTTATGACAAAGTATTTTAGCTAAAGACTCCTTCACAGTTGGTGCCCATAAAGACACCACTCCTTTTGAATTACCTATGCACAGTGTTGCATTGTATGGATTTTGTGTCATTACTGCTGTTCTTCCTAAATGATTGTTGTAATGTCCTACAATTTCTCCTACTGAGATATCTAACCATGACATGAAGCCATATTCATTCTGCAATTGAAATGAATAAAATAAAAATTGTATCATTATGTAGGTAGGTATTTGTTAAATTTACCTAATACATTACTGACTTACGGTGAAGGAAAACATAGTGAAGAAACTTGGGAGCCTACCACTACCCCATAAGGCAGTATTATTTTTAATGTTACTTTGTGTTTTGAATTTTGTACCTTTAAAAACAAGGATAGAGACAAAGTAAGGTTAACATATGATTGCTATAAGAGGTTGTGGTAGGGCCCCTGGACTAAAATATCTGTAATTGCCAATTCGCCTGCAAGCATGGCAATGAATGTTCATGCTTTCTCTGTATGAAGAAGAAGCTTTTGCGCTGCAGTGGGACAGTAGTATTATTATTATGAATACACAATGTAAATTAAACATTAAGAAAAGTAGGTACTTACAACAGCAGCTAACAAGAAATGGTAAGGCAGAAACTCCATCCTCAATATTTTATCCATTTTCTTGACACAATGAATCTCAGTACCAGTATTGTCATATATGTATAACCATTCCTTTTGAGCTGCAGCTACCATAGTCTCAACATGCAACCAGCTGTAACACATATTTATTGAATACTAGCATTCCGCGGCGCGATCTCACCCGCGCGTAAAATATGATTTGTTGTATCCCTCCGAAACCAGACCAATTTTCGAGACAAAATTAGCCTATGTCCGGCCTCGGCGCCGAACTTTCGCATTTATAACATTAATAGGATTACATATATCTCTGCATTCATATAAATAAACACAAAATATCATTTTGATAACATAAACTAATAAAACAAAACTACCAGCCATCAGCTTTGCTAACATTTAAAGCCAATGCCTGTTAATTGTTCCCAAGAAAATAACTATTAAACACTCTTTTCCAAAATGATTTAAGGCTAATAATCACTCATAATATTTACTGGTCCAAAAGTGTGTTTAGTTTACAAGTACTGCATGATACTTTTGAGAATAGATGCAAAAATAAATAGGTAACAACAAACCTGATATCATGAATAGATTCCATGACATTTATTTCAAAATGTAACTTCTTAGTAACCCAGTCAAAAGCTGCCAAATGTCCTTTATTGCTGCCCAAAAGTAAATGTCTACCATTCCTTGAGTATTTTGTTCTATATGGTCCAAAATCTAGATCCAGTTCAAATATTTTAGATGCTGCAGAAATGTCTACATTTTGTGCAATTATCTTCTGGGAGATAGCAGTTGTTTTACTGTCTTCATCAACTTCTAAAGCACTGTAATATTGGTTTGATAAATTTATAAATCTTTGAGAGTAAGGTAGGTAAACAATTGATTTTAATAGACTGTTCAGAGTACTCTTTCTTTATCTTTAAGTTTATATTTGTCAACTTAAACATAAAGGAAGGGCAGTATAAGAGGATAGTTGGTAGGTCATCACTTTGAGGTAGAATACTAATAGATGAAGAATATGATAGATGTCCCGTGGCAAACTTAGAAAGAGCCTAATCTAGTAAAGTGTTAAACCAATCTAATCACTATTGTATTTATTAAAACACATTATGGATACATATTTTCTTTTTATTCTTTTACAAAAGACAACTGTTCTGTCACATTAGAGAATATTGAGTTTTCTTACCCATGGTCTTCTGTCAGCAATATCTCAGCTCTGGCTGCCTGTTCTTGTGCATAATTAAACTTCTTTTCTCTTTTCTTCAACTTTGCAGCATGTAAAGGATGTCTTACTCCTTTGCCCACTCCCTCACCTCTGGAGTGTATTTCCAGTTTTTGGGGATCTATGGGAGCTTTACCTTCGAACTTTTTCTTTTTCTTATCTTTATTATATAAATCTTTTTTGTTTTCTCGTTTGTCATTTCTCTGAAAATTTGATGGGTAGATGATTGGATTTATTTATTAGAACTTATTAATGGTTAAAACAGGTATTTTTTTTGTGAGCTTAGTAGGTCTAAACATGTGGCACTATGATCTAAGCATATTATTAATTATTAGTGTTTTCGTTAGAACTTTCTACACAAAGCTTTTGTACTGTTCATTTTAGTAAAAACTAGGAATATTCATTTGTATACCTTAAACTTGTGGGTTTTCAACAACGCAGGTGTTATTTTTATATTATAAACTTGCACCTTCTGGTCCTGAGATGGCTCATTTTGCCCGGAATCTTTGATTTCTGTGTTGAAATAGCGTTTGGTTTCTTTCTGTAAGATAAAAACTGCAGTATAAGTATGAATGAATGGAAATGGATTGCATTTATAACCGTAATCAAATACGACCTTCTTTGGATTCTTCATTATAGTGTAAAAAGTAAATTCACTAAATTTAAATCAAACTTCTGCACAGTAAACACACAACACGTGCCACCCGCTAGCACAGCATTCATTTGACTTTGACAATACTTTGATGAGTGACATTGACAATACTTTGACGTCTCACTAGTATTCAAAATTTACTCAAAATTAATGACCTTTAATTTTCAAATTAGCAATGCTGTGTGCTAAGAGCATTAAACCAACCGGAGAGGCCACTTACAGGCGTACCCCTCTGCCAAAGGTACCAGCCCACCGGTCATACCCGTTATAAAAAACTAGTTGACGCGCGTTCCGCATCATACGTCACCTATCAGTGCGTGCGTATTAACGTCTCAATAAAAATGCCGAATTGCAATGTATTTTGGTGTTAAAGCGAACAGAAACATCAAATCTACAAAAGGATAACATTACATTCCATCTGTAAGTATTATTTTGTTCGAATATTATTAAATAATGCATTAAATTAGCAATTTAACCAAATAAAATACTAATCAACAAGTGTTGCCAGGTTTATCATCAATACTCTAATCTGGGGTAATATTTTAGGTTGAATGTACTTATAAACTAACCTACTAATATTTTTTATAACTCGCCTTGTTGACATATTTACTATGTTTCATTTTGGATGTACATTGTTGTGTCACCGTTCCCATATTTATTTATTTTTAATTAAACCCAATGTTTTTTTACCAAGTAATGCACAAAATAATATTAAACGAACAAGTAAAATGAGATTATAAATCCAAATATACAAGATTAGTGCACTTTATTCCGAAAGATAATTGCTCATTTCTTACAAAAATAAGCGTATTTTTTTGTAAGAAACTGGTCACACTTTAACATAATTAGAGATGAGACAGTTTAATCACAAATATCGATATTGGTTTTCCAGTATTAAATTATTATTTTTTTGTTTGTTTTAGATTTCCAAAAGAAGCAGCGCCTCGAGTCGTTTGGGTCCAATATTGTAGGAACCATATAAGTGGGTTCCTAAGCGTACAAGTATCTGACTAGCAGCTTAAAAGACAAAGCATTCTGTGCTGCCAGCACTGCTACCTCCTCCCTACCCCCCAAGCGGCGGACAGCTCAGTTTTTAGCAAGTAAACTCGCTGTGCGCTACCTCCTCTTATTGCATTACATAGGATTAGTTAAACTAGATTTATAAGGTTAATTTAAATTGCACAGTTCTTCAGTATTTTATTATACCTACTTAAATAAAGACTTTCTGAAATATATTCTGTTGTTTTTTTCTTATCTGTACAGATAAAATATCTCTCTAATAAAAATCTACTCATACATTCTCATGTCAGTGTCTTGTTACTATGTAATCAGAAAAAAATCCTCCAAATACAAGCTCTGCTTAGTTAGAACGAAATTTAATAGCAACAGACAATTAATTCAAAGTATTATTTGGTTTGAATATACATACATACTTAGGAATAATACACGTAAAATTGACACGTAATAATTAATTACTATCTTTAATCCAAACTAGAACAAATTTCAACAGGTGGTGGTTATTAAACATACATCCTTGTGCGCAGTAGTAAAATAAAATAAAAAGTGTGGGTACTCATGTACGCACGTTAGAAGTTATACTTCTTTGGCGTAACAATCCAAAAATACCAAATAATAACACAACGCATACATACATAAATATTTGAATTGATATAAACGCCAATATATTTTTTATTTATTTACACTGATTATTTGTACTGATACGACACACAAAGATCCGCAACTAACTTTAGGGTGTAAAAGGTTCGCAACTAACTTCAGGGTGTTGCTTTTTTCTGTCGGTGTGCGCGCCAAAAGAAGTACAACTTCAAAAAAAACGGCTAAATGCCAGTAGGACTCGCGCGCCGAGGGTTACGTACTATCAGGGATATCGTACTATAGGGAGGGAAGTATTGAATAAACATTAGTAAACATAGTAGGAGAGCCCGACCGCATAACCAGATTTGTTTGTCGAACAATGTTTAACAAATAAATTTAGCCCGACCGTATGACGGGCTTTTTTGATAATAATTACAAAAAAGTGTGCTAGTTAGAAACACTGTTTTATTCTTTCTGTAATATTGACATAAACATAAATTAACAGAATTACTTCTAGTTAATTCATGATTATGAACTATTTACTTTACTTTCATCTACTTCAAAGTGCTTAAATAAAAAAAAAACTTAAAATTATAATAGATTATTATTACCTAAAACTGTTCTATATAATATAAGATAATGCTCATTTTAATATGCAAACATAATAATCATGAAAATAATTAAATCTTTCGCGTACTTATATGAAATCCTAAACATCGATAGTAAATATCGACAGAGTCAAGCTCTAACTGTTTTACGCTAAGGAAGCGTAAACTGATAGATGTCCCTGTGTGTGAATGTGATTGTGTGTGTTTAGTTTAAGCTAGTGTGTAATAATTTTATTGTGTGCGTGTATTACGACGCGATTTAAAAATGCATTAGTAGTTAACATTGTAATTAGTGTGCGTTGCTCGCGTTGCCCCGTCCCCCGCCGAAAGTGGCAGACTTTTGCGCAAGGGAAATAGAGCGCGTGTCCAGTCCTGTTGGTTAAATGCTCTAAGGCTGTGTGCTACCAAAAGAGCCAATTTATTAATGTTTTTTTATTTTTATACACACATATCTTGGTTGGCATTATTTTAAATGATAAAATGCAAGAATTGTATAAATATAAGTCAACATTCTACACATCACAGATCGCAGATGGCTGGCTGCAGGGAAAGCAGTTGTAAAGTAGAAAATTGATGAATAACGGTTGCCACTGTTGCCAGTTTCTCCTCATCCTTTGGTTGCTATCACTCTTATCAGGTTGTCGGTCCACTTTGTGATGGGAACTAATAACGTGCCTGTATCTATTCCTTGCTACGTTAATCATCATCATCATCGTGATCATACCGGCTCGTTATTATCCCACTGCAGGGTAAGGATTCTTTTCATACAGAGAAGACCTTCAGAACAAAATGTGCAAAACGCAAGGCGCCTATGACATTGGTCGCTACGCTTGCTCAATACATTATTATTGTGTTACTTAACTAATAATCTCTACCAACGACGATTGATTGTGGGTAGGTATATTATTATGGCAAATAAGCAGCAAGCAGCTTTTGTACCTACCTGTTCAGCTATCTATATCTACCTAACTTATGGGCGTTGGTGAATATGCTTAGCATTGCAAACACTTGGTACCAAGGCGTTGCAAATTATCAGAAGAAGGGAACGAGGAAACAAACAACGAGAGGTAATTGGGTTTACAAATAGCAGTAGTTGAAATGATTAGTTAAACATGAGGAAAATAAGAACTACTAAAATAATCTTGGTATTTATTATTTTTATTCTCTTTAACAACACATACTCAATATTTTACAGAAACGTATATGACAATCAGAGTAATAACATAGAAATAGGTTTTAGTACTTTAAATGCGAATATTATTAATTCCTGTGTACCAATGTGACACCGTAAAAGAAAATATTACCACAAAGATTTTATTTTAGTTCTATCCACAAAACGTAATTGAGTTTCTATGATAACATTGCACATGTTTTATGTAAAGCGTTTCAACTAAATTGCAAATTAACAATAACTTGAATCAACTTAACTATCACATTTTTTGTAATATTAACAATAAATAAGTAACACGTAACATAATCACAGCAAGTGAACATTGGCTAACAAAGAAAGTAGGTATTCATTTATCCCTAAAATCGATTATCAATTAGTGACTGAATTATTAACTTACACGATCTAATGAGATCTCATTTATTTACTAATACAAATAAAAACGTCTCTATGACGTTACGACTATCGTTATTCACAATTTTATTTACAAACTGACTAGAAAGTCCTCTAAGGAGTTCATTATTTTTTTGTTTACACCATCTCATATTTCTATCTCATTAATTATTAGGTCAGCGTTTGGGAGCTGCTGTGTTTCTGAAGCATTTGGCACATTCCCAGCAATATCAATTTATGACAGATTAAATTTCCTTATTACATATTTTTATTTTCTTTTGTTTGATAAAATCTGAGCTTGCATCTGAAATTATAAATTTCCTAAATTATGGCCAAAGTTAATTGGCCGGTGATTTATATAATAATTATATTATTTATATCGAGACATAGGTACAATATTTACACAATCGATTTTTAGGTATGCGCTTGTGTGGCTAAAATCGCTTACATACAATAGTAAAAATTTCTCACCTAACAATTACATTAATTTAAGCATACGAGTAACAGTGTTTAAAATTTATTTTATGTCTATATAGTCCAGCTTACATATTAAAAGTCGAACGAATCTTCGAGTGTTAACATGATGTCATAAAGAAGTCACACATCGTATACAACGTTTTACAAAACAGACATCGTTACCTAATAGTAGAACACAAATACCAGTCCAAACATACAGAGCACAGGATCCACTGCACAGCCAATATCACGAAACCATTAGTCCATTTGCAGATTTTTTACACTGTCTTTGTCTAATCTTTTTGGTGAGAAGCCTCTTGCATGCGCACTTTACGAACACTACCTATGAATTGTACTAAAAGTTACTCAATCACTTTAAGCCCCGCCGATTGCACAGTATTAGAAAGATAGTTCACTGTCGCTCAGACTCGGCAGCGCTCTGTGAACCTTAAATGGGAGTAGGGAGCACTGTGAAGTCCTGGAGCGCGTTTTTCACCGTTTCGTAGATGGGCCTGTTCTCGTCGGGGCAGTAGCCGTCAGGGGAGCAAAGTGTTTGAAGCTTGGTGAGATATGAGTCGAAGTTATCATGAGCCGGTTTCTCTCCAGGACCAGGAGGTGGAGGGGCGCCCGGTGTGCCACCCGCTGTGGTCCCCGGAGCTGTGCCTCCACCCGGGATCCGTACATGCTCCAATAATGTGATCACATTATTACGCAGGCTCTCGTAATACTCATTTAAGTTATTATTGCGTGTTATCATCGTCTGGGTCTCCTGAAAAATGCAAACTATATTTAGTAATGTGTCAGACAGTAACACTAAAACAGTAAGTAGGACTCGAGTGGCTACAATCAGTGGTACCAAATTAGAAAAAAGTTTTGGTACTCACAAATTAACGATGTGTTAGTGCTCTCAAAGTTGGATGTTTCGAGCCATGACAGTACGATCTAAGTTGTCAGACAAAAATATTGGATTATTTTAGACTTTCTAATGTGGTTAATACTGTAATGTATCCCTTGAATAAATATAGCCATATAAAAACCAAAATGTCTAACCTAAATAAGTAACTTAGTTATTTTTCAGATATTCAGTTATATTCGAAATGTCCTCGTTTTGGTTTTACCACTAGAAGCACGAACACAAAAAAAATCTATATCTAGCATAGGTTTAAAGTTTTCCCAAAAAGCAATGTTCAATGCAAGAGGATTCCATTTTAGCATCTAAAATTTTAATCTTTACAAGTCGCGCTTCTAGTGGTAATATTGCAGTAGATTTCTATTGTCTCTTACCCTTTCTCCATGCGAGAGATGTGTTTCCATGGCGTTGATATCTGACTTGAGGCGTATCATCTGTGACTCCACACGTGCGTTCTCGCGCTGCAGCTCCGTGATCTCCTGCTCCAGGGTCATCAGGTCTTCACTGTTCCCTGTCTGCATATTCATCTCCATACCTAAAATACCAATCTGTTTTGTAATCAAATTCACTGTATGAGACAAATTTTCAAGCGTAGCTAGGTAAATAATACGACTAATGCTGGCAACATAATAGGTATATATCAGTAACTTATATAATGTATCACTGAAGTTTTTGTAGGGTAGATATTGTATAAACCTACCCGTACTTAGTATATGGTAAATATATTGACTATTACATTAAACACTACGAGTTTTACACAACAATGTTATATTGATGGAATGCGTCGAGTTCGATGCTGATATTCATTCATCTATTTCTATTTATAGCCCACCTCACGGCTAGTCAAAGTGTGTCATTAAATATTTCCATTACAAGGAGTGCCAGGAACACATATTTATCTTAATAGTTTTATCTGGGATGCACCAATATACATGAGTTGTGCTTTAATTAATATTTTGCAAAATGTAAAACGAAATAAATACAATGTTATTCTAGTGCTCATTGCAAAAATGTTCAAAATGACTAAACCGCAATTACTTACTTAGCTAAAATAATATATTTTAAGTTTGTACTAACCTGTATAACCTGGTTTGGGATACAGCGGTGTTATATCGTCAGGATATTTGGGCTTCTTCGGTTGTGGGGTAGGTGTTGCAGCGCCAGCTATCGGACAGCCGGACAGAGAACGGTGAGTCAAAAAAGACCCGTTTAGATGTCCGGAGCCGTCACACCCAGGAGTCGGACAGTTTACACCATCGAACTTGATAGCTGATGCTGCTGCTGCTACCGCTGCCTTATGCTGTTCTACCGTCCCACCGCTTTCTAACACTCGCATTTTATTGCGGTTCGCGATCGGGCATCCCGAGGCACTGGCGAATAAAAATCAAAGCACAAAATAAGTAAATTTGTTTTTTTTTGTCCTACATTTGGACTACTTTACTCTTAATTCTACAGTCTGCTACACAATAACATCTACATCGAAAGAGAATCAGTCTTACCTTCGATGTGACAAGAATTTCCCTGTAGCGTGTCCAGATCCATCACAGCCCGGTATAGGGCATCTAAGCAGCGTGGAAATAACCAAGAAACTTATTGTTATAATTATAGAAGTTGAATTCTCAAACTACTCAAAACTACCTATTTTCTACAACAATAAGTCTTAAGTAATAACTTAAGACTTATTGTTGTAGAAGATTACGAGTTAGTCAGTGGTAAAGTATACGAATCCTGTAAGTTCCAAGTTAGAGGGCTTTTTGATTAAATATTTGCGCACTCCAGTAATCATATTTTGTAGTTATCTTCATGTTTCATTTCTGATATTTAAACCGTATTTAGTATTAGACGTACCTATAAGTAAAAATCAGTAAAGAAGAGAACAGTGTTAAAGACTCAAAAGTTAATGCCTAACTTGTTAATTTTCTTAAAACATTGGTTGACGACAGTCAATTCTCACCTGAGCGGTTCAGAGTCTTGTCCATCTCTAGGCTTACTCTTTGGTTTGTTCGCTCTCGGACAGCCGGACAGCGAGCGGTGTGACGAATAGTTCCCAGTGACGTGTCCGGAGCCATCACAACCAGGGGTCGGACACTTGAGTTCCTGCGAGTGAGGCTGCAGCTGCGAGCGGTCGGCACGAGGGCATCCAGACAGGCTGCACATAAACAGACTGCTTACAATGGCGTGTGGGTGTACTGTATTGTAGCTTACGACAGCTTGGATGGGATATTTTATCAAGCAGGATCAAGTTGTCAATAATTCTATGAATACAGAAGTCCATAGGCCACACATAAAGAGGAGTAGCTTGATTTATTTATGGTGTGATATCTAACTTATTTGGCATCGAGTAGCTAGCTTAGATACCCACCAGCAGAAAACTCTTATTCACACACAGTAGTAGAGCTAAGGAAACGCCGTTTGTTAACAAAATGAGAACGTATGCATATTACACGTTCATAACAGGCTTTGTTGCTAAATAATGTTACGGACAGGAATTGCACTCGTGTGTGCTGAAACGTAGTAAGTAGGTAATGACAATCAGCTAGAATAGATGCATATGTTTCGTCAGTCATATGGGAGAATTTTGTGTCATCATTATTTCACTCAGTGTCCGTATCTAAGATGCTTAGAATATTCAAGCTCAACGCAGGCGTTTTTGACATGGTTTATCTCAAGGACTGTGATATCCTTACGGTACCATTTATACTAATGTAATGAAAGATAGTCTTTGGCATTGAAGATTACAGGCAGAACAGTATTGTGACTTTTATATTTATTAGTCCACGTAGAACGAACATAATTAGTTTCTTTTGTGTATCAAACAAAGACACCTGAGTCTACCTAATTATTATGGATGCAATGCACCTTGCTATTGTACCATTAGTATAACAATAATCGGTACAAATATTGCTAAAGCAACTTAACACACACATAATATACATATTATTATGCTTAGTGGGTAAATCGAAAACCTGTGGTAGAGTTAATAATTTCATACAAAGTCACTGAGAGAGTAATTTAGCGCATCTCAAATTTTCTCTGTGAGATGTCCTTCCATCCAGTTTAAGTTCCTGTAAGAAACAGTATTTTAGAATTTGCCCGATTTTGACATTTTGGTCCTTTACCAAAATTTATGATATCACATCATATTAAATTTAATACTTTTTAAATAAACATTGTTGAGTTACTAATTTTATTTCCTTAGTATTTAATATAGGTTATTAATTTTATTTCCCTAGTAGGTATTTAAGGTAATAAGTGTGTTCTGCAGAATTATTATCAGGTAATACATTGTTTCTTTTAATTACCTTTTATTACAGTGTGATGTCATGCACTACAATTTTGTTGTACCTACTGTTATCCACGAGTAAGAACGTATTAATTTCTTACAGTATACTTAATTTAATGTATGTATCAATGTTTTCTATTAATCATGACTTCTAGTCACAGTGTCAAATGAGTAAAAGGACTAACTCGTACGTAAATATAAATATATGAACCAAAAATAAAAAAATAAGTATTAGCCGAGTTTAATCTACAATTCCAGTAAAAAGTCGCACTGCGTTTATCTATCACGAAATGGTCCGGAGTACAATAGACTCTGAACTATATTCTGTCCAGTACAGTAAACAAATAACATAATGTGACTCGTAATTATTGATACAATACGAAATATTGCCAGTATTAATGTGTGAGTTAGCCCTAGGATCAGAAGTAGTAAGTACTTACTATTTTGATTCTAGGGCTAACCACATTACATGGGAATTATCATGGTGAAATAACGGTAATAGCTTACTTAGCTATGAGATTAATCCGTGTACTAGATACCTATTTATTACACTTTTAATTACTCCTTTTGAGAAAAATGTTGCATATCATGCTATGCAGGTCAATTATTATGCATTTTTACTAATTAATTATTTTATTATCTTATAAAAAATGAAATAAATGATGGTTACTATTCTATTTGAGAGAAAGAGAGAGAAAGAGTTTAGATAAAGACGTAGTTTTATAATGGTTATGTGCCAGTAATAACATCGTGTACAGAACAACGTCTGCGTGCGTCGTGTCACATCGTGTGATGAGAATATAAAGTCAACTAGTTTAAAAGGAACTAGTCTAATATCGAATTTCGTAATAAATAATATTATAATATATGTAAATTAGTGTTCTAACTGATGTTTCACTAGATTTGATTAATATTTTGTGTTATATTTTAAATATCGTGCCCGACAGAGTGTTTCCTATATTGATTTTCGCCGATTTATGAGAGCACTTCAATAGGAAATTAAAAAACGTTCTTAATTTCACGATTAGATTTTAGTTTAAGAATACGCGCAATTGGCAAGTCATTTTCTCATTACGATGAGCCGTAGGTATATTTGTTAGATATAATTATTATGTACAGACCCTCTATGTTTACGTTAAACATGACTTACGGTGAAATAAAATACCGTCAGAAAACCTGAAGTTTCTAAATTTCAAATTTCAAGTGATCATTAATCAGGTCCTTATCGAATTAAAAAAATTCACTGTAGTGGGATAATACCTATAGCTGTTAGCTAGCTGTATGTACGCAATATTAATACAACACAAATACAACAGCTAATTCTTAAGTACTACAGTGTTCATTATAATCATTATAGCTACAGTAATTATTGGTAAACTCACGAGCTTACAAATAACAATTTTATTATAAAAATAGAATAGCATGCATCTGTTAAATGTTTCCTCAGTTATCAACTCATAACAGTTTATATTTAGCTTACTAACGGAGATTTTCATAATTTTAATGTCATATATAAATGTAGAACGACCGTATTGACTAGACTTACGGGTATAAAATATTTAGTTGGTTTATCTACTGACAATTTTAGTGAATTTATTTGTCAATGGTTCTAATAATAATATTATGTAAGCATATCACTTGCCTATTTAAATTAGGTACAAATTTATTAACAGTTTAGACTTAACACAGAGTAACAGTTTTACTAATAAACGTAAAGTAACGATGGAATAACTGTTCAGCACATTGACTTTTATTTTATACTAGCGGCCCGCCCCGGCTTCGCACGTATGGACATTTTTTAAACATTTTGGGATAATCAAAGATACTTTTTTATGGGAATATAGAAAAGTGTTTTTAGAAATATTATAAAAAAAGAATTAGCCAAATCGGTTCAGCTGCTCTCGAGATTTGCGCTTAGCAACATATTTAGCGATTCATTTTTATATTAAAGATTAGCCTACCAAAGTAACTTCACTCTGCCTGATGGTAAGCAGTCAATAGAATCCAGAAGTGGTGGTCACTATTCCAAAAGCCATCGTCTGAAGCTGGTATAGTGGCCTTCACTATGGCGGCTTAGTGAGATGCTTTTACACGCTCTGCTTAAAAGGCTCAGTATCAAAATTGGGAAAACATGCTCTGGTAAAGAGTTCCAGCGGCTTTAATTACTCTTTTTTTAGAGTGAAAACCGGTTCCTCTGTAGTTTAAACTGAAAAAGAAGACGACCGAATATGTATCTAATCGGAAATCTAGCGCTTTCAACTCATGATGTCAAGAAAATAGCTCTATTGACTCTCTCACCAATGTAAGCAATTACAAAACAGCTAATTAGTTTTGCAAAAAGGCTGTGCATGTAGGTTTTCTTGGGCAGACCGTTAAGTGGGCCGTTACTTCATTTGCCAATTGTCGTTGGCATTGGCAAAAGAAAACTTGGTATTTTTATTTACTATAGAGATTGGACTATTATTGTGTAATGATGTTGTTTAATTGCGTTATTTACCGGTAATGACGCAAGTAAATATGCTAGTGGAAGTCAGTAATAGCATACGTTTCTGAAGTAACAAAGAGCACGACAGTTAGCGACCAGCTGTGTATTGTTTATGTTAATTAACAGAAGCCGTGAACGCTGTTGGATTTATAACAAATCTGATGAAGTAAGTCTACTTTTAACTCAAACATCTAACTGAGTCTCTGGGTCAATATTAAATGTAAACCAATATAATTTTGTATGATTTTTTGGTTGCATCACGTTCGTGATACCTAAGATTGGGCTATATTATCAATTTATTACTATTAAAATAAGAGAGCCTGACCTTGCCATTCCTTTCTTAAAATTTTGATTTTGTTTGTCCACCAAGTTTAAAGATAGTTTATTGTAATTTAAAAAAATATTATTACTTAAATATACATAGATAAGTATTTTTTCGGAATTCTTCTTTCAAATTTCTCTTAAATAAAAATATTATTATTATTAAACATATTATTATAAATACTACTCAGAGAAATGACACTACACAAATTTTTAAATTAGGTACTTGTTAATCTAAACTGTTTATTGATTAAAACAACATAATATTGAAATTACTTTTCCACTTATAGTATATTATAACGCCAAGATTATATTCGATCAAAGGCGATAACACAACTTGTTTCTCCGTTAGAATGCCTGTTGACTCAATCTTGTGTTTGTGAATTGAAAAAACAATACTAAATATTCTTGTAGAACAATAGACTGGCAGTCTGATCTTAACATTATGTACACGCCAAGATGTTGACGTAACACAGTTCAGCCGAATTCGTCATTATTCTGCTCATCTTCTATTTAGAGTGGACGCAAAATACCTATGCGAATTTATTTCTTATGAGTAGGTATTTTCCTATGAGACGTCATTCAACATTTACTCTCTTTCTAACTATCAATATTCAATCAGTTTCTAATATATTCGTAATTTATAATTAATTTTAACAAGTTTAAAATTAATTCTATCGAAAAGGCCTATTTTCGTGCTGTTAACAAAAAGTAATATGTTGTTTTTAAGAATTTCGTAGTATTTTGGTAACAAGAGGCGTAAAGCTGGGCAAGCTGTCATCTATAGAGCTCTACATACTTTACAGGGCAACGCGTAGCTTAACTCTGCGTTCTATTTGTCTATAGTTTGTTATCTTACAAGACTGGCTCTACATAGAGTCCTTTTGTCATCATAAGGCGTGATCACTTGTATATTAGCTTACATCTTTGTTTGATTTAGAAGCAAGCTACATGAATTAAGTTTGAGGAAAACCTTTGTATTTTTATGTCTTTGCCCAACATATCTGCAGAAATTCTTTACGAAAAAGGTTTATGAAGGATTCGTGATCGGATGTCTCTGTTGTTGCAAGTGTCCTTAGGCTACGATTATGACTTAAAAATTCTTATAACAACATGTTATAAATCATGGGACAAGACCTACTTACGCTATAAAGTTCATGACAGAGTTTCATTTGGCAAGTATTGTATCTTCTTATTAAAATATTTATATCTCAGCAGGTTAGCAGAGATTTGAATTTAAAGTTTAAACCATAGGTAAAAAAAGTAAGTATTCACATGAACGTATTTGCATACAAGAGACACGTTAAGTCTTTGTTTATATTGCAATCTTTTGAAAACAATAGAGTAGTAGGCAACGAATTTACGAAACGGTATATTATCATACGAACGTAAGCGGCTTGTAAACAAAGATGCAGGTATGCGTCCTACGTATTCAACGTTGGCTCAAATACTGTTCAATAAAAACCCACCTTATCGCTCACGTTAATAGATTCAAAATCGATAAAAACGTCCACGATAGTAACTTGTGTGCGTACATCATAAAATGCCATTTTTATCGAGCGATATTAGAAATTTGGATCTGAGTATGAATACCTAATTCTGACGCAATTTTACTATAAAATATACCTAACTAAAGTTTTTGTTGTTATTTTAGTATAATTATTTGCACACACAGTCAACACGCATTATGTTAGGTTACAGGAGTAAATGTTATAGCACGATTTGTTACGAGGAATATTAATAAAGGCATGCGGTTAGTTTGCATCTAAATCCCGTGGGAGGCCGCCAATTGGCGCGGAAATGCGCAAATTGTTGCTCAGGGGCGAATTGTGAACGCTCTACATAACTGCACAAATGCAAAACATCAAATACTTCTTACTCGTTTTAAATCTTAGAATGTGTAAAAATTATATTTTGAAACTAATTAAAATATTACATAAAAAATTATGAAAGAAAAAATTAATTACAATGTTAATATAGGTACCACAGTAGTAGCAAAAAAAAAAATAATTTTCATAACTCATCAAGCTTAACATAACTCATTTAATGTCACAATCTATAAGAATATTTAAATATATTATTCGATGTTTCAAATTTGCACAGCCGCGCAATGCAAGTGTAACCGCGAGAACGTGTATTTAGCGCGATTGGACGTTATTATGATTCCCGCTTGCCTGCGGTGCGTCGCGAAGTTGCCAGATATGTGGCCGGAGCCGTCGCAGCTCTCCACAGGACACTGGATGAGCTCCCTCGAATCTCGTATCCGGTAACTCAGTTTTCCACAAAAGTCGTCGCGGTGATAGCTAGCATGAATAAATACATACGTAATAATTTAACGTCAAAACAAAAAGTAAAAAAATATAATACAAAGATTGATGACCATTAACGACACGTTTTTGTTATTATCCTAATATAAAGTCATTAAACCTAGAGCAGTCAGAGCAACGAACTTTCGTTCGCTTCGTAAACTAAAAAAAATCTTAGATTACAAGGTTTTTATACGTGAAGTTGTTCAATGTTTACAAGTTGATATTATTAGCTACTCGCTGTTGTGTTTACGTATCACATGGTTGAAAAAGTAAGGAAAAGTTTTTAAAACAGTGTAAAAGTGAAATAACAATTTATTCTTACCTATTTCGCCGCATATCTGTGGTATCTTCGGTAATAATTACACCAGGAGAGTCGTACGATGATAGTAAATAGTTTGTATTAGTTATGTGTGTTTTGTCGTACTTGTGTAAGTATGGCGTGCGCGCGAACTGGTCGGCTCGGCGCGCCTGCGCCGCCGCCGCCGGTATATTTAGACTGATCTACCGAGTGAGACTTGTGCACGTTCAAAAACTTGCTACAGAGCTATTCTAACCTAAAATAACTTCACGTTGTGGTAATTGTTTGTTATGAAAAAACATGACGCTTCATGGGGTATCACAGCGAGCTATTATTGTGTGGTATTTTAGATTTACGTTTAAAAAAGGTTTTATTTATTATTTAACGAAACGGTGTATGAATAAAGTTGTGATTTGAGTGCATCTTATATTAATAGAATAATAATTATCGTATTGCTTCAGTATTTTTTTATACTTAGACATGTTTTATCTATTTCATGCTAATAGGTACTTACCTATTTAATATTCAAGTAAGAATATAGGTTACTTAATGTAGAGCGCGTTACGAGCTGGCATTGCCTACTTAACATAAAGTTTTAAATTTAGATAAATAATAAACAACTGACCTAAATAAGCAGAAGTTGTACATTATAACTATGTATTTTTTCAATTTAAAAGACAGGTACCTTTAACTCAGTTTGTAGGTACCTATTGGTTTCTGGTATTGTAAAATTTTAATCCGTTTAATTTCTTGATCTATTACAATTAATTTCAAAAGGTTTTTATTGATACTGTAAAGATACATTTAAGGCAACAATGTTCTTACATATAATCAAAATTACAGACATTTTTGCTGTTTATAAGACTAAGCACAAATATAATTATAAAATCTCTATCTAAAAGAAACAGGCTATAAATAAATACTTCACGAGTGTATCCAAACATATTTAAAAGTGTACACAGCTCTATTAAACTGTGTTTATTATTTTCACTGACGACACACTTTTGTGTCGATCAACAAAGAAAACACGTTATGAGAATTCACGTTAAACGAAATTCACGAAAACACGTTCTTTGCAAACATTTGCGAAATGGCAACAAGGTCTTTTTATACATGACTACACAAGAGGGACCCAAATAATATATCAATATGTATTTGTATCTCTAGGAACATAATAAAGTCAACGTTAAGTTAACGTAGGTATCATCTATTATTTTTAGAGACAAATAAAAATAATAGACGACACCTAACTTTTTAACCGACTTCAAAAAAGGAGGAGGTTTCTCAATTCGACCTTCAATATGTCTGTTGTGTCACGAATCATGTTTAAAAAATAATATGATAATAGTTTACGTACACTCCGGCTAAATCGGCAGAACGAGCGTGTTGCCTCGGCCTATCACAGCGACAGACTAATCTGTATAGGTACTGTCTTATCAGTTTATCACAAACCAATATTAACAATTTTATCTTTAAATTACGCGGCGCGGTTTACTAACTGCTCTGCTCCTGTCGGCAGAAGCGTGATATTACATATATATATAGCCTATAACCTTCCTCGAGAGCAGAGCTATTACAAACAAAAAGAATTATTCAAATCGGACTGGTAGTTCCAGAGATTAGCGCGTTCAAACAAACAAACATTACTTTTTGATGCAATTGGAATTGACGCGATATGTTTTTAGTCGATAGAAGAAGGAAGTAGGCGCTTATCTATATGTGTATTGAATTAGTATGACAGATAATAATTAAGCTATAAATAATAAGAAGATATCTATAGACCAATGCTGTATCTACTCATTATTGATAGATAATATCATTTAAATTTTACTATAATTTCACTTTAATATTATTTAAATATAAATATAATAAATTTCACATTGCGTGATAAATTATTTTCCATTCAAAGGTTGCTTAACAAAAATTGCATTCATCATTCAATAAGATCGTCTATTGTACCTACCTGGCTCAATTCATATCATTCATAAGTATAAAAATTATATAAAAAAATAATAATTAATCGATTTTATTCTAAAGTAACAGTATTTTATTAGGTTCTATAGTCAAGATTCATTATTGATAGTTAGTTATCTAATGTCTTATGGACAAACTAAAAATGAAATAATTTGTGAAAATCCACATAATAATATGTTTAAAGTAACGATATGATTAGATTCGTTGCGTGTATTATTTTTCAGGCGCATTTAGGTAACAAGTACCTACCTATAATTTTTAACAAAGAACGGCATAGCTTTAAATAATTATAACATTTAAGTTGTTGTTGTTGTTATTAAAAATTGTAATTAACTTAATTGAGAATTTACATCCGAGTTTTGAAGAGGTAAAAGCCACAGTAAACAAAAGCCCGTAGGAATTAAGTAAACCTATTTAGAAATCCTTACATTTACAGTTAAATTAATACCAAATTAAATAAAGACAATGACACGACTTGAATTAAGACGATAAGAAAATATTTCTTATACTTCACACATAATCCTAAAAAAAGGAACACAACGCGTACTCAACATACTCTTGGGAACCAATTAACACTAAGCTATGTCCTTTATACTTCAGGTTGTAAGACTGTTCTTTAAGCAAAGTTTTCAGTCCATAAGATGAATAGTCAACATATATACATAACATTGTCAGAAATCCTGTAAAAGCGCAATCAGAATCAGAATCAGGATGCTTTATTTGTATCTAAACATAAGTAGGATTACAATACTGTGTGGGATGTTACATGTAGATCAGCAATCTTCACTGATAGCTATTTCGTGAGTAAATAGTCAAGAGTGAAGATGAAATGCGGTTCGATATGTATGAGAAAAGATCTTTGCCCTACAGTGGGACAGTAATTGCTGGTTTTATTACGATTTAAAGCTGTTTTTATATTCACCTGCTGTCCTTAGGTTTGTCATGTGGCGCGTGCGGGGGCGGCATGTAGCAAGGGGGCGAGTAGGGTGGCGCGTGAGGGGGGTATGCGGGCGGTGGAGGGTATGCGCCACACTGGTACTGGTAGCCACCGTAGCCGGCTGCTGCAGCTGCTGCTGCGTAGTCCGGCTGGCCTAGTCCGTAGCCCGCTACGGGATGAGGACTCACGCCGCCGTAGCCTGGACAAAACAAATTTTAGAGTTAGATAAAAGTGACAGAGCGCTTAAATCATATACGTAATAATAAGAACACGCCTGTATTTTAAACTCCTGTAATAATAATCTTATACTAAAGTCTAGAGTTAAGTTTCACACTATGTGCGTAGTAAGTTGCACAAGCGTGGCTGTATGAACTCTGACTAAGTGACGATATTGGACTATTCGTATTCGGCATCTTCCATACAACGCGATTGGGATATTATGGATCTGTCAAGCGTTCTACGTAGGATCGATTGAGGAACACCGCTTTCCGAATTTCAGAATTCATAATTATGTTAATAAAATGTATATCAAACTCATTTTTAAAATGCACACGTTATTATATATTTGCTCTCATCAAAAAAGATCATATTATAAATTCTGTGAACTTTTCTGTTACAAGGTAGTACATTATAAAATTAACCCACTCCGTGTTACTACCACAGTACAGAGTACACGCTGAGCGCCGTGAGAATTCAGTAGCTATTATAAATTTTAATTAAAGCTTCGTACACAGTGATCCACAAAAACCGCGGTGTGGCATGTAACCGCACCGTGCGGTAACAGGGCGATGGAGCGGCTCGAGCGACGTTACCGACGCGCGCGGGACTCATTACCGCGGTCGCCTTTTAATTTGTACGACGTGTTTTATCGCACCATCGTGTATGCACCCTTACGTGTACCTAGAGTATGGAACATTATACCACGTATAAAGGATTACATTAAAGCAAATGAGCTAAATTATGATGTTTCATTCTGAAAACTCACCCGCCGTATCTCGATGGTAGGCCTCGAGGTAAGGATGGCTGCCACCGCTGTCGGGCGTTGATTCTCGACTGTATGAGACTCCACCGGGAAAACTGCGACTACCGAATAACAATTAATGTAGTTCACATTCTGGTTAAACATAGTATGGAATATCCTATTAAACAGTGCCTCACCTATGTGGTAAACGGGAAACGCTAAGGTCGAGGGTTTGACCCTGTGGACTGGGCACCTGGGGACTGGCGGTAAGCTGGGGCGAAGTTCCCGGCTGCGGACTGCCCCGGGCTCCGCCCCCGCCGCCACCACCGGCGCTTGTGTAAACCGGCGATGCATATGGACCCTGTTATCAAAATTTATTTTAATATTTTATATATCTTACAAAGGGCCTTATGTATACTTTGTGATTCTACTCTTTTTCTCATTCTCACCTGTGGACTACCACTAGAAGTGGAAAGATCTATGGCTGGGCGAGGATCGCGCGGGTCCCTTGGCGTGGGACTGCGCGGTCGCTGCGCCTGCGCCGCGGCGATCTTCACAGACAGGTTGATCGCGGAGAACCCCGGAGGCACGCCGGGGCCCATAGCGCTCACTCCGCCAACGCCGCCTACTCCGCTACCAGCCTCGTAGTGGTACATTGGTCTGAGAGGACAACGCGGTACCATCATGCTTTCGTTAGAAAATATACTAGTTTAGGCTTTACTAGCCAAAGATGGATCTAAGCATCCCGTTTACCACATGATCGTGTGTTAGACGGCACATAATTGTGAATAAAACCTACCTAGGGTAGATAGGTCCGGAGCTAGTTTCCTGTTCTGATTGGTCGGTTTTCATGGGTGTAGGTAGATGAGGATCGTGATAGCGTTCCTCGTCCCAGCCGTAGGGTCGCTGCGGGCACTGCGGGTCGTAGCGCTCGAAGGCTGGCGCGCCTTCGTAGCACCGCGACTCGTAGCCATATCGCGCTTCGTTCATTTGGCTACGAACCGATTTTTTGCTTATTGTTTATATTGTAATACTTTGTTATTCGCTGTGTACCTATTCGGAAAGGTAGTTGTGACGTATTTAGCCGGTAGCAAAACAGACGCAAAGTTTGCAACGAACTTAGTTTGAGTGCATTACTACAATGTAAGGTCAAAGGTTATGTGAATGTTATTAGAGTTTGTAACTGTAATTAGGCGTATTCGTAATTGAAATTATGAAATTAACATTGAATATGTCTAGTCTTAATTACTTTTAGCTTTATTTTAATTTTATTTGAATTTAATTAGAGCAAATGATGTAGTTACTTATTTGAATGAAGATGGGTAGGATGGTTTGACCAGTAAATCAGCGGTTAATGGTTAATATGTACCTGTATGAGCGCACGTGGTCATCGGGCGGTCGCTCGTAGGGCGAGCGTTGGTCAGGCGGCGCGCCGTAGCCGGCGTGGCGCGTCTCCATGGCGGGGGAGTCGCGCTCGGGCTCGGCCGCCTCTCGCTTGGGCACCAGCAGCTCGGCCGACTCGCGCTTCACGCCGGGACTGCGAGGCGACGCCTCGCGGACTGACACGCTGCTAGTGGAACTCGCTACGTTCTCTGACGTCGAGATTGTGTGGATCGGTATTGAACCGTGAGGCACTGTTGTCAGGGAGAACAACACATTGGCTTTAAAGGTTTGGGACTCAATATATTTAAGGTTACAGTAATCCAACTAAAGTAAGCAGGCAAAAGATTGTGCCTTCAGCAGCAAGTACATCAATGTATTTATATTTTTTGGTGGTAGCGACTTTGAAAAGGAAAATGAGCAACGTTGACGGTAGTAAACGGTAGTCATGAGGACGCTGATGGTAGATGAGTAAGCGGCTCACTTAATGATTGGTGATAGTACTTATAGATAAAATGAAGTAAAGGACCCTAAATTTACGGTATTCCTATTACCTACTACAAATTATCCTATACATTTTTTGCTGTTACTTTACAGTAAAAGTAAGACTAAACAGTAATAAACTTAAAACTTGAAGTGCATATAAGGTAAACTTTATATTAAGATTCCAAATGATAAACCGTCTTAATGTGATTAAGGCACTCTATAGATCCTGAACAATTCAAAAATTATTTTAATAATAATTTTACTATCCATCTACAAAAAATATCATCAATTCAGCTACAGTACCTACCTACTGATAATATAATAGTTAAAATGTGCTAAGGCTAGTCGTTTTCATAATAAATTAGTTCAGTTTCAAAATATAATGATGGTAAAATATTTTTTGATTATTGTAGGCATTTCATAATTTATTTGGTACATAACCAAGGGGCTTATCTAATGGTAAGTTGAAAAAGAGTCGTATTATGCGCGGTTCAACAGACGAGAACCTGAATGATTTTTGTATAAATTTGTGAGCAAAATGAACATATAGTGATTTTGTGACTCACCGGTAGGTCTAAGACGGTTAGTTCTGGCGGCGGCTTTACGCGCCGCTGCGGTGGGACAGCCCGAGAGAGAACGATGCGTACTTCTGTTGGAGCTGACGTGACCGCGCCCGTTGCATCCCGGCGTGGGGCACTTCAAGATTGTCTCGTGCAACGCCAATACTGTTCAAATAGTTAATTAATACTTTTAGATTTTGTGTAATGCCAATATTGTGAAATATTTCATTAGTACGTTTAGATTATCTCATGCAACGCCAATAAAGCAAATATTTTATTTGTATTTTTGTGCTAATCACACAGTCTACGGGGTGTAGACTCTTGAAACAAATACCACGACATAGACCTTGTTTTCTAAAACAGTAATAGGCATAAAACAAAAAACACAAAGGATTAAATTAGAAGAATCAAATAAAAAAAAAAACTTAATATGTATAAGGTGGTAACCCATAATAATTAAAAGAAGACAATGGAGTTGTCGGCTAAACATACTGATAGCATAAAATGCCAACAACCAAAATAGCATTGAACTTATCTCGATATCTTCTTTAGTTATGATGTGGGAAAATTTATAGAACTTGAGATTTACTAAGGTTAATCTATTGTGCAAATATGCCTAAGCAACAAAGTATTGAGCAAGTTTGCGCAAATTGCAGTTGAAGTAACAATGCTCATTAAATACTGATTTCTGACGATTTTTTTCTCTTTTGTGTTAAATTGTTAACAAAAACGTAGACTGAAAATGTCTGATCTATTACTAAACTTCATCAAATTATTGTAGTTCTATATAATCGTTTGCGCAAGTAAAACTAAAATACAATAATTTATCACAACAACCAAATGTCTAATAAACTAACAGCTAATGAAATTACTGAATACACTACAGAAATAAATAGAACAACTGAAAAAAAGTGTACGCAATTAAAAAAGTAAAGCTTGATTTACATAATTGTTTTACTTTACTTACTCTCGGGTGTGACTTTATCCTTTCTTGGACATCCTGATAGACTGAAGGAACATATTATTATTAGTATTTTGTTAATGTTGTACTAAGTATAATGTTTTTTAGTGTTAAGTAAGTAAATATGTATTAGAATAGCTACATACATGAATTACAGATTTTATAAGCTGTGTTATTGGGTGTGTCGCCTATTTTCACAGAAGGGCGTGCCTTTATAGCCCTTGTGTATTTTAATATTGAGAGTTTTATGTATCGGGCTCGTGTCTGTTGACGCTTCGGTGTACTGAAAATCATCATCATAACTCACCTCCTGTGGTGAGTATATAGGCCGGTGACGTGGCCCTGCCCATTGCACCCGGGTGTAGGACACTTGTTGCCTTCTGTGAACAAATCGAGCGGTGCACAAATTAGTGTTTTCGTGATGAGCGGGCGGGGGCGTGCGCGGAGGATCGATACGGGCGGGCGTGCCGAGGTCGGGGCGTACCTGCGCGGCCCCGCCCCGCGCCCGACCCACCCCACGCACTACTTATAAGAAAAAATAAAGAACGCGCCGGGCGGCTGCGCGCGGACTTCACATTTTTCTTTTAGAAGCAGCGGGGCGGCGCACCAACGCCCCGCCCACACCCTGCTCTGACCCGTTTTTATTGCTCCTCGCCCTGACATAAATTCAGCTATCGCCCAGCAACACGAGGTAAACGTTTAGGTATTTTATATATATTATTGACTTAGATAGGAGTATAACCTTATTGTGACCGTCTCCTACTAAATTATGGAGACGTCTTAAAAATGAGATATGATTTGTTGTCAGCTTTAGTTACAAACTCGAATCTGCACTTAGTAGCAGACGAGGATTGTTTCGAATGATAATGCCGGATTAAGGCTAGGTAATCCTATCCGATGACAAAGAGGTTTAGCTTTAATAAATGTTTATATAATAGGTACAGTAGATCGCGTAGTAAAATAATAAGTATTTTTTAATAATGAGTATTTCACAGGCTTGTTTAAGATGAACGCGGCAGGTACGTTATGAGATATTGCGAGACGACCTTGAAACTAACTTGAAGTTAGTAGATAGCAGAGTTGTACGTTATGGGCAGGTCGTTAAGAAAGTTTGGTTATCGTTGTCGGAGGTGAGCGTGGCTGGTACCTCGGGCGGCCGGCGGGGAGAGCGCGTTGAGCGGGCGCGAGTCCCGCGCCGGCTGCGCGGACGGCACAGTGCGCGCCTCCTGCAGCGCCGTCGCCGCACGGGACCCCGCGGCCGCTGGCTGCAGCACCGTGTACTGTTTCGAACCCTTATGCACTGAACTCTTCTCATGATCATTCGAATAGCCTCCAAAAGGTTCGCTCGGCAGTGAAGAATTATGAAGCCTATGTTTTACTTCTGCAGGTGGTTTAAATGCTGACTGTGTGGAATACGGCAACGCTGCAGTCGCAGCCTTGTAGGCATTGTAAAGTGATTGCTTGTTGACAGAATGTACTTCACCCTTCCGTTTGTGCTTAGTCTCTCTGTCATCGTCGTATTTGTCATCACATCTATCAGACATATCTATTTCTAGATCATTGGAAGACGAGTCGACTAGTTCGTCGAAATTTGGCGTGTCATATTGATTCGAATGTCTACTGTGACGGTCGTAATCGATGCTTTTTTCTCTGTCTGATCTAATTCTTTTAGCCTCGAGTCCGGTGTTGCCGTTAGTGTTGTGCTCATCGTGGTGCCGTACTGTATAACTCTTTTGGGACACGACGCTTTCTGATGATGGTGAAGAAGACGATGCTGCCATTTTCTCTGATCTTTTTTCATTAAAGAGATTTTCAAAGCCGTTCTGTTCATCATGTTCGTCTCCACTGTGTGTCGAAGGTTCACGAGCCCAATTGCCTGAGAGGGTTTTCAAAGCCGCCTGCGTTTCTCGTATGAGTGTCTCGTCATCTTCGTCAAGCTGCCGCGTGGCTTGAGGTCTGTGCATGGGCAGAGGTCGCCGTCGGGTGTCGAGCTCATCTCGTCTGTCATCGTCAAGGAGTCGTCTTCTTCTCTTTCCAACTATCTCTTCCTCCTCCATGGAACCCTCGCTGCTTATTCGTTCTAGGCGTCTGTCATTAGACCTAAACGTTTCTACATCCACCCCGAATTCTAATCTTCTCTTGTTAATTTGCGACAGTGACGACTGCGCGTTCAACGGCGCCGGCCTGAAACAAATACAACATTAAGAATGTCTACGAACCTGTTGAATATGACACAAAACAAACACATTAAAGAATATAAGTAATAATTGTACTTGCGATTCGATTTTCCATCCACAATCAAATATTTTTACGCGGAAATGATTCTCGGCGTTTTCAATCGACGTTTCACATTAGAAGCACTTTATTGTTATGTTTAATTGCACAAAAATCGTTCCCACGTAAAAACCATTTCACTCAAGAGCTTTCAGACCAAATAATAATTTTGACATCGGCGTAGGCATGAGGATAAGTGGATACCGGCAAAGGTGTATCACAAGGTGTTAACTTAAATTTTCAGATAGATAGCTAAGCTAAAATTTTTCGTTTATCACTAGGTTATTACATTGTATATTTTGTCCAACGTTTAGGCTGGTTGATATTAGTTCATAGTCTATAGAACCATTACCGAGATATCCGACAAATACCGCACCACGCATGACAGATTTAATTTTCACTTATTTATTTGAGTATTTTTGCGTTTTCAAACTTTTGTTAGTAAAATTAAACTTTTAACAAAACTTTCCACTAAAGTTTTAGAAGTAACAGTGTCAACGTGACTATTTTTATGTAAACTTTTTCAACATTAGTAAATGGTTTTGAAGTTTGTCATGTTAGAGGTCGTTTATGTAATTCAAAATATAATGTCTATGTAAAGAGGACCAGTTCGTTTGGCTTGAATAAAAAAAATCAAAAAAGTATTTGTTTTATTTAACCATATCTATGTATTATTTTTATAATGATCAGTAAATTTAATAAAAAAAATAAAACAAGCATTAAGGTCAAAACAAAATTTGGAAAAATATTTTTAATAAGGTTCTATAGTAGACAACATTCTCGCTTCTTGCATACAAATCATGCCACAATTTAAATATCACAAGCAATACACACTCACACACAAACACATTGACAAACTTTTAAAGATCAAGATTCTTTTGTATCATTGCGTAGGTCTTGAGTCTCTATTGACATCTATATCGGTTTAAAATCAAATGCTAAGTTGAATAGACAATATCATCCTCAATGTAATCGTATTTTCCAAGCCCTACAACAAAGTTAGAGCCGTAATTCCATAAAGCAATCGGGTCTGATTTATTGATCGGCGATATTCTCTCTCAAAGTTGTGCAATATGCGCCCGACTTGACTCAAGATAGTAATCGATGGTCCTTGACGGAGGTACCTTCAGGGGAGCCCACCGGAAGGCCGAAATACCGATAGTATGACGCTCGGCAAACATTTATGTACGTGACGTACCCCAAGTCGTTACCGATGTAAGCCAAAATTACGTAAACGTGAAACGTTTTTGGGCGTCGGGATTGGGTTGAAACGTCCATTTACGCGTTCAGAGTAACGTTCGTATGTTGGCGTAGGGTAATTAGATAAACCCTGAGGGCGGTGGATGCTTAACCGGTTTAAACTAGTGCTCGTGCGGACCTTTATCAGCGGGTGGCGAGTGGCGGGTTATCTTGGGGCCGCGTTAATTGTTATGCCTGGAGATTAGGGCGCGATGTGAGGGCGGCCGCGGCGCGAATGTGCAGAGCTAAATGCGTCCGGATTAAGGAAGATGCTGAGATGAGACGTGACCGGTTTATATGGTGAATTGATACTGTTGTGACTCGCTTTGTTTGGGTGAGATTTTGGTAAAATAGAGGATTTGTAGTGTTCTTCCTAACCTTTAACTATACTGATTTACACTTGTACCTATTTAATTTAGAAAATGTGTTTATTTATTTATACGTGACGACAGAATTACAGACATAAGTTGTTTGGTAAGGTATAATCTATACCTTTTAATTCAAATACCACACAAATGTATAAATGTGCACTTATTTTACAGTATGTTGTCAGAAATTGACACTGTTAGGCAAATCTGTTGGTGTCATTGTAAAATTATACTTGTGAAATACTTTGCTGTATGTAATCCTTTGTTCTACAGATATGATACAAAGAAAATATATTATTTAAGTATCTCATTTATAGTTAATGAAAAAAGGTGTAAATATATTGCAAATAAAATATTATGGAGTGCATAATAACTAATAATTACTTCATAATAACATTATTTACAGTTTACTCTCTGAAAAACGTAAAGATGTTGGGCAAAATCATTTTAATAGACAAGATATTTTGAGCCTTATTAAATTATAATAATAGCAAATTTACTTTATTTCTGTTCCACAAAGGTAAACACGCTAATAAGTACAAAAGTGAAAAAAAAACAGTTAGAATCCTTTGTGGGAGACTGGTGTCTGCACTAGGATGTCACGCAGATCATCAGGCTATTATATTTGCTTAATAAACATAGATAGGTATGAGTAGCACTAGCACTATGAAGTTTTTAATGCTGTTGCTTTAGGTGAAAATATTATCTATGGACGCAATTTCTAGTACGTGCCCGTATAATGCAGATTTTGTAAATTTTAGCTTGATACAGTTTAGCATTACTTATTTTACGGGCGGTGGCTAGTAATTGTTATTATTTGTTTAACAATGCTCCCAAATTATTGGTAGCAAACATTTTTAACTATCAGTGAACTCCCTAGCTCAATGTTAATATATCGTACGTTGTTTAAGACCCACGCCCTCGTAGAAAACGTCTATTGTTGAAAATCCCACTTTCATAATTTCTCATAATTCCTTGAAACTCTATTATAATTCCTTAGAAAACGTGAGGTAAGCGGTACGACTTGAGACCCTTTCTCGCCCTGGAGCAATAACAAACACGCGTCGGCCTCCCGCGGGCCCCTCTAACGTGGCGGCTTCCAAATTCAAATTGCACCTTAGAATTCTTAATTATTGAAATCATAAATCAAAACGTGCCGTCTGCGCGAGCGACCATAAAATTGTAAGATACTGGCAGAATTCGAGTGTGGTAGGATTAAGACATTATCACTTTTCTTTCGAGCAGTCGCGCCCTCCTTGGCCTCGCTCGACTGTAAATCAGCGGGTAAATCCTCTGGATTAGATTCATAGACTTGCCGCGGCCTGTGGATCGGGCGCTAGCGATAATGGCGTCGTGTGCTCGCGTGATTTTGCTTTTAAATCGACTCCTCGCGAAAGATAAATACTCTTCCAATTTGGCTACATCCCCGAATTAAGTTTCTCGTTTAAAAGGCTTTAGCGGAGCTCTGTTGAAGTTTATAGCGAATAAGAACTGAGGCTGGCTGATAGCTGGACATCATCGGAGGTGAAGTTATGCTTTCTATTGGTGCTATGCTATTTTATCGATAACTGTTTTTTAACTATAAATGTTTTTTTTTAGATTGAGTATAAATTTATTTCATTTGCTGCGTTAGTACACATTTTTGGTGACTATGGTGAGAATGAAATTTAGACTAAAATAACAAATAAATATAACATTTAAATTTTTCACCTAAACTTAAACAGTGCCTTTTTGTGTAGCGCATGGTATTTCACTGTATGTATTTTCTTGTGTAAATTATTATATTATTCGGAATTATTTTATTATTTTCAAATCTTTTTGTATGTCGCGATGTTGATCCCCAACAAACACATCTGCAGTATAGGTACTGCAGACATATTGTTGAGAAATAACATCGCTTCTAAAGTATTCCAAGATATGCATTGCTGCAGTTTTCAATAAAAGAGTTAACTTTTAGTTTAGTGAATAATATCAGTCTGGTCCAGTGTCAGATTAGGACACTCTAGTCCATCCTGCGCTGAATGATTTGCCCGCCGCTTTTTCATGTGATTGTTTGAACAGTTTGCAAAAATTAACTATTGTTAAATTATGTATAGCTGTGGTATCTAGGTATTATAATATGTGTTTTTATACATATAACATAGCCCACAATATAGTGATATTAAGTAAGATTCATAAGATAACTACTGCCTAATTATGCGGACCATAATACATGTAGTAAACAAATTAGCACATGAAGATATCTTATTGCACGACACGATGCAATGGTAGGAGGCCTCTATCTACTGTAATGTCATTAGAAAAAGAATGAAAGAAAAAAAAAATACAATTTGAGCAAATATTATTATTTCTCTTTAAACTTTATTATTTTTTCAAAATCGATTGCGGAAGAACAGTTTCAGCTTGGGATGAAATACACCAGATAATTTCTTCAACTTAAATAATAAAAGTAGTAAAATAGATAATTAAAACTAATAATAACCTTTTATTACTCTGATATGATATAACAAATAGATTAATTAGTTATTTTTATTATTAAAACTTTATGCACACAAGTACAATGGCAGACTTAATGTTATAAGCATTATCTACCAGTCACCCTTAGATAGTGCAGAGATAAACGTAGTAGGTGCAGTAGGGGTGAAGCCAGATGTGCGTTATTTTTTGAGTTGTGAGTCGCAGAATTTTGTTTACGTAATTTCTGCTATATTCGGTTGCATACAAACTCTTGTTACGTTCACACGGCAACGCAAATTGAGTTGTCTGCCAACCTACATTTCTAATTACGCGACTGAAATTCTGCGAATCACAACTCAAAAAATTACGCTCGTCTGGCTTTACCCAAAATGAAGAATAGGATATAAAATACGTCTGTTTAAAACATGTTAAAACTTATGTTGGCTAATATATACGAATATAGGTACTTAGGTTATAAATTAATTAGTTTATGCATGTTATTGGCGTTCGACATACTCATAGGTACAACACGACAAAAAAGTACATAAATAATATTTAGACTGGGCCAACGCGACGCCTTAACATATATGGCACAGAGTCTGTTACATAATACTTTTGGTTGGGATTAGGAACTAATTTTGACGATTGCAAATAACGTAAGTTCAAACTAATTTTGCGGGATTCACAAAACAGTGAATAGTGAATTCGGTACATGTCAAAGATTGAAAGAAAAAAAAAACAATTACACTGAAGAACAAGGTCCCTACTCTGAGCATTGAACATCACACTTATCTAAAGCGTCTTGGCAGTTTCAGATTTATATAGTTCAGATTTCCTTAAGTTCTAGTTACAAACATTTTGGTAGAGTAGAAAAAATAATCTTATAGAGTGTATTTATTTATATGTTTAATGATAAGTTCTTTAGTTTCTGAGGCCCTAGACAAGTGTCAAAGATTTCTATTCTATTCATAGAATAGATTAAAAAATGTATTGGATTGACATAAGCTAGCGCCAATGCTTATGTCAATTTCATACAGTTTCTTATCTATTCTATGAATAGAATAGAAATGTTTGACACTTGTCTAGGGCCTCAGGCTATATAAATATTTATTTTGTAAAAATTTATCAGGTAGTAGATCCACGCTGGTTTCAGCATGAATGGGCGGGATCGTCTGGGGAAGTACTACCCTCTCTTAGAAGATAGACGTAAGAGTAGTAGTATCCGTACTACTGCGTTTCGTTCGGTGAGTGAGAGCGCCGAAGGCCCAATTTCCTCCCTTTCCTCTTTCCTTACTTCTCTCATTCCCTTCCCACTACCCCATTAACAGCCGCCATAATAGAGGCCACCATACCAGCAGTTTAAGACGATGGCTTATGGTATGGTGGCTACCACTTCTGGATTCCACTGACTGCTTACCATCAGGCGGGGTGGAGTCACTTTGGTAGGCTAAAATATATATATATAAAAAAATGTATTAGAATATTAATACTAAATTAGAAATGTATTATAATATACCTATTATGTAAATAATTATTTACTAGAAATGTCTGGGAAAGACGGTAGTGGTCGTCCTAGACATATACGGACAAAATATTGTGGTAAAGGACGTAATTACAAGGAACCGTAAGCGACGTGTGTATGAAAAGATTAATTAATGAAGAGGCAAAGGAGGTATGTTTGGATCGCAGCAAATGGTTTTATAATCAAGATTATTTGCTCTGCAAGTTTACAAGACTAATAAATCTTTCTATAACCCTGTAACCAGAATGTGCCGATCACCCAACGACAAGGTGTCTAACATTCTACCTTAGACATATTTCATAGTAGTCTCAGTAAATTCAAAAGTAAAATTAGACGAATTTCATGTATCAACAGTTCCAAATCCGGTTAACAAAGGACATAATATAATATTTTTGTATTCTCACAACTAACCTAATATCTGAAGCATCTGTGCACACATACGCAGAGCTACAACCTTGCTTTGTATTTTATATGTTTACCTACTTTGTTTCTTTACGATTGTATCTTATTGTATGAGGCAATAACTGAATAAATAAATATCTACTTATCCCATGAATGGGAGACAGGCGTGAAGTTATGCATGTATGTATTTATTAAATATATATTTTTGCTCGGCCGCCTAGTACCTAATGTTTGTCGAGCGTATGTATGTATACATGACATGATGCCCGAGCCATAATTGAACAGTTAAGTACACATTTTGTATTGTTTTGTTAAAATTGTATACTTAGTATTGTTAAAATTATACATTGTGATTTGTAAAATAGATGTACATTGTGAACTCCTGTGGGAAATTAAGTTCATCTTACTTTATACTTATAGCAAATATTAACAGTTTATATAATACCTACATAGAAACATTTACCACAGTTCACATGTTGCTTTTACCTTTTGTAGTAATATGCAAATTGAGGCAGCCTGTGAAGCACACATTTTACTTTTAATTTTCTTAAAAACATAGAAAACTGTAATTAATTACCTATATAGTTAAGTGTATTGCCTGTGTCACATTGCATGCTACTTAAAATTATAACTTACAAAAATTGTAATAACCGGGCGATTAAAAAGAGTGCCCTAAGTTTCTTGCCAGTTCTTCTCATGGCTCTACTTCGTCAGCGAACTGGCTGTAGGTTAATTTGCTGACATTTTGTAAACTTTGACGTTCATAAGTGTTAATTTAATTAACCTATATCAATAAATATATTTTCATTTTCATTTTATATATGTATGTATGTCTATTTCTTTGGCACGCTCTACAGCCTAAATGGCTTGTTGGATTAACGTTTAAGGTGTCGTTAGATTCGTATTGATTGTGGAAGTTACATAATATACAATTTCAATGTAGCGTCAGCACGAGAAAAAATGAGTTTCTTTCTTATCACTTTGTTTTAGGCAGGTGGGCCTTTTGTTTTTTAATTATATATATTACTTGATAATAATATTATATTGCTTCTTCGAGAGCGTGTATATATTTGGTATGGAGGTATGTATGTCTATTTCTTTGGCACGTTCTACAGCCTAAATGGCTTAATGGATTTTAACATAGTAGGTATTAAGGGGTGTCATTAGATTCGTATTAATTGTGAGAGTGAGACATAGTTGTATTTGTTCCATCTTTCTGTCTCCCAAATACAAGTGTTCGCAATTTTACAAACATGATCCCTTATTTCTTTTTTACGATACTCACGGGAAAATATAGGGTTGGCTTATATATGGTGTAAGGGTTGCAACACGTCTATAATTAGCAAATTTTTACAATTGTTGTTTTTAAGTTCCTACAGATTATTATTGTTAATAATAATTGTATTAAGTAGCGGCAGTCAAGGTTTATAATTTTTTTTTATACAACTTTGGTGGCAAACTAGCATAGGCCCACCTGATGGTAAGTGGTAACCGTAACCTATAGAGATGGCTGTGTTTTCCAAGCATCGCAGAATTAATAATGCTTATAAAATACAACCAAGCCGTTGTCGACCACGGAGAAGGGTGGAGAAGGGGAGGAGTGAGGAAGGAAAAGGGAAACGGAAGAGGACCGAAGGGGTATTTGGGCTGCCGGCGCTCTCACACATTAGTATGGAAACTGATATTCTTACGTCGATCTTCTATAAGAGGGTAGTACTTTCCCGGTCGATCCAGCCCATTTATGCTGAAACCAGCATGGATCTACTACCGTACAAATAACTTGATTATAATTGATAATGTTAACTGTACCACATGTTTTGTAATATATGATGTTTTGTATTCAGAACTATTAGGTAGATAGTAATAGTAATTTAAAAAACTAAATTTAAGACACAAAGTCACATTTAAACATGATCGAAGCAATGAACTGTAAGTAGATACAAGTACCTACACGGAAGGTATTAAAATTGGATTGCAATTAATTTTTAAACATAATTATTATACTACTATGTACTATGTCTATTAATCTATACATATAATAAAATTGGAGTGTCTGTTTGTAATATTAAAATAACCGTCTTTTACTACATGTAGGTATATGAATATATATACAGTACATACACCAAACTAACATTTTTTACAATTTTTGTCTGTCTGTCTATTTGTTCCAGCTAATCTGGAATGGCTGGACCGATTTTGACGAGATTTTTGATGGCAGGTAGCTGATGTAATAAGGAGGCTACGTTTATTTTAGAAAAATCTTTTATTTTAGAAAAATAAAGTAATGTTGATCGACTGTTAGGCGGAACGAAGTTCGGCGGGTCAGCTAGTATATCTATATATTGTCTACTCAATTAGTAATTATATAATTTATTTGAGATTAGACATCCGCCCTCGCTTCGCTTCGGTATATAAAATTGTATTCGGTCTTACAACAAACGCCTATGGAAAATATCAAATCAATAGTGATGTATAGCATTATTCATATTTACAAAGGTGCTTAAAATATTGCAATTTTGAAAATGACTGAAAAATATGTTAAACACTAGCTTGCCGCGTCACGGTTTCACCCGCGTGTTTGCTGATGTTGCGTGATGTTACATAGCCTATAATCATCCTCGAAAACTAGGCTATCATATGCAAAAGAATTTTTCAAATACGACTGGTAGTTTCAGAGATAAGCGCGTTCAAACAAACAAACAAACTCTTCCGCTATATATAATAATAAAGATAATAAAATATAGGCACTGTGACCCGTCCTATTTGTAGCTTTTTGTAGGTTAAAGATTTTTTAAAATCGGTTACGCAGAATTTGAGTTTAATCGGCACAAACAAACAAACATACAAAAAATCAAATCTTTTCTCTTTATATATATTAGTTTCTGAATTTGAATATTTTCTTGTTTATCTAACTAACTTTACTAAATTATGTTTACAGCAGTTACCACTTACTAAAAGATGGCCTGCTAGCTCGTCTAACACTGTATTTAATAATAAATTATTTATTTAAAAGAAAACCTAATAAGCGTGAGTTTGGTTTGGTCACTAAAACAATTGTATGTAAAAAGTTTATCAATCATAGAAATAGAGCCTCACAGATTTTAGCCCAGTTATTTCGTATACAAACGTAACTCTGGCATAAAGATATAATTCTCGCATGTTAAAGGAGATTTGTAGTGAAAAATGCACACCCATGTAATGAGCGTCAGGGTGAAATCTACGAGTAACTATTGTATAAGGTACGATTATAATAATATGTAGCAAATTAATTTCATATTTTTAATTCAATTGGCAGTAATTTATTTATTTAAAAATATGCTTGTTTTTTACCAAATACTTTAAAATAATTTTATAAAAGTTAATTTTTTCTGCTTTTTCCTTTTTAGGTATAGTACCATAAAAATACTACTTTAATTTTTTTCTTAATGCGTTGTTAGATAGATGCGCTGAGGCCCTAGACAAGTGTCAAAGATTTCTATTCTATTCATAGAATAGACAAAAAAAAGTATTAGATTGACATAAGCGTTGGCGTTAGCTTATGTCAATCCAATACATTTTTAATGTATTCTATGAATAGAATAGAAATCTTTGCCACTTGTCTAGGGCCTCTGGAATGGTATCCCGCGGAGCGTGTCTCAATGCCCGTTTTAAATTGGACAGTTATTTATTTCATTAAATTGTCGACATTCATTTACTATTTACTTACTGATTTTACTATATAGTTTGTGGAGTATATAAATAACTTAGCTTATAGAATTTATTGATGATATTGAAAGTAAAAGAAAGAATTTCTTGAGTACAGTAATTCATTGAAATTAGATAATTATGACAAATTTTGTTCAACACTATTTATATATTTATTTACCACTATAAAATATAATTATACAAAATAAGTCTTTCATTTTTATTTTAAAAAACTGTGTTAATGTGGCAATTGGTTATCGATTGCACTCAAACAGTACTCAAAGTGGAACAACATGTGTATGCAAAAATCAATATCGCGATAGTTAAAGTGACTAAATAAGTGGGGTAATAGTACTGCGCGGTGCATTGTAACTGCCAGCCTCGCGTTTCCAACCCCGGCCAGCTGGAGAACAGGGTTGCTACAATTATTGCACTATCCCTTGCTTTTATATTTATACGCTTTATTCAGTATTCATTATAAAAAAGTTTGTTTTATTTAGGTTTTCTTTTATTAAATAGTTTACTTGCAAAAACAGCTAAATGGTGCATAGTTTTATGATAAGACATTTGCACTTGTTACATATCACTGTATGTTTACCAAATAAAATAATATAAATATAAAATAAAGAAAATAGGAAGAGTTGACCGCTTGATGGTAAGTAGCTAATAGCTATTATATCTTGAAGAATGAATAAATGATAAAGTCATATATTTGTAGAAACTGGAGGATCAGTCTTATCAAAAGAAATTTACATTAAAAATGGAAAATATAACTTATCTTACTACTATAGGTACGAAAAAGTTACATCCATTTCACATTATGTTAAATTAAAGTCGTTTTCCTGATGTAATAATATTGAATACCGATATTTTTTTCTGTTTGTAATATTCCATTGGTAAACGTGTTATATAAAGACGGTATTGTTGAGCCTATATTGAAACGTGTTACAGCTGCGATGGTCATAATGTTAAAACGCGTTATATAAAATATTAGAGAAACAAACGTATTTATGCGTATTTAATATACAAATTATATAGCATAATAATTTTCATGTACAATGTGATAGCCCTGTGTCAAGAGCTTAGCCATGTCGAGGGTTATCGCGTGTTTTATCTAGCCCTCGTGCTTGCGAACGCCCTTCCCAGCCTAGTATTTATTATAAATACAAGCTTTCTTAGAATGTAACTAAAATACTCCACTTCCAAATAATCTTAACAATTTCCAACTGTTTCTGAGTAAAATATTATAATAATAACCTATATTTGTTTTTAGAAACTCAATAAGCCCATAAGAAAATAATGTTTTTATGATAAATATTTTGCTAAAATAATATGAAATATTTTTAGCAAAATATTAGTACCTACGTTGTTGTATGTTCGGTTTATAAACGCCTGCAATATTGATCCCAAAATACGTGATTTAATAAATCATATAATATTGTTTCATTTGTCTTTTTTTATTATATCTGAAATGTAAAATTACTGTATATGAAAAATAATTATCAATTGTTGGGCAAAAACTTTTACCTATTTCGTGTTGGTAGCAGCCCTACGAGAAGGGTTTGCTTTGGAGGGTTATCACACGGTGTATGGGACCCTCCGAATGTGTTTGCGATGTGTTGCACTCACTAGCAATTGTCGAATTGTTGTATATTTCAAATATTTAAAAATGGTTCACAGTTTTGTTTTGTTTTCAGTGTACTTTGTGTTCTTGTGTTTTGTTTTTTTTTTATTATCAAGTTGAATTATGTATTTTAACGAGAAATTATTATTTTATATTTATATGAGACTGGGATGAACTGAACTTCCATTATAATGAAAATATGTTTAAAAATGTGAAATTATTACTATTTTCATAAACGTAGTAGTTTTGATCTATATTATTATTCTTTATATCACTTTTCATGTTATTATTACTTAATTCAAGTAAACTCTATTTCTGGCAAAATTGAAGTAACTACCTACTTTTTTATTGATTACGTTTCTAAAATATGCACCCTTTGTTTTATAATGATAATCGTTGATTCTTTGGTTATTTTATTTTTGGTTACTATGTTGCATTATTGAAGGTCATAGTTATGTATCGGAGTCTATACTAAGTTTTATGAAACTTTGTGGTACTTCTATATGTAATAGAATAGCCTTATTACAAAAATAATAAGTAATAATCTTAGAAACTTGAAAAACATATATACGGTTGGTTGTATTAAGAACAGTGTTATTTAGAAGATACCGAATAAAAACGAATCAGTTCGCGTATTGAACTGTGACTTAAAATCCAATTCAAAAATAATAATTAATTTTTCTCAATAAAACACAGTAAAATAATTCGTAAAACAAACAATACTCAATTTAACCCTCAAATGCTAACAGACTTCCATACGGAATAAATACAGTTAAATAAAATACACAGCAAAATGCGGCCCATAGTCGTATCTGATAGGCAGAGTGGAAACAATTTAGCTGTTATCTGATGGGCGGAAGGCGCTACACGTGAAACCGGCCTCACCTCGCTTGAATTAAACGTTTACGTTAATTACACGGTACGGTTAACGTTTTTAATTCGTGTTATTATCTCGTTGATGTTTACTGACTTGTTGGTTTAAGTAACGTGATTTGCATTTAATTTTTTTACAAAGCACACGGTTTTGGAAATGATTTAAATTTTTTATTGTTTATTTTTTTTATGTATTTTGAAGAAAATAGAAAATGCAAGCAATAATAAAGGCATTTTGGAACAGTTATTTTATTACTCTTTTGTTTATGTTATTTTTGCCTTATTTCTACGTATGTTTTTTAATTAGGCAGCTTGGAAGTTCGCCTTGTTATTTTGTACTTTTAGAAGTACTAAAATTTATTTCAGAAGAGATCAATAATTTTTTTTGTAAAAATTTATTAAGTACTACTTATAAATTAAAAAATAATAGAGTACTTTTACAACGTCAATAAAATAAAAAAAATAATTAATTAATATCTTACGTTGCCATAGAATATAAAAATGTTTGGACTAGGCTACGATATTTTTGCAATAAAATTTTCCCCTAATTGACATCATTATTCGAGTATATGTAATCAGTACAACTATTTGATCAAAGTTGTGAATATAGTCGAGTAGTAAGGGTTATTAATGTATTTAGCGTCGCGCGATTACGTATTCCGACTCCGACTTAATGTCGCGGTTATTTGCCGAGTCGCTCATCTCATTGAGGTGATTCTATTACCACAGATATGCCAAACGAGGGAGGAATAATCAACCTCACAGCAAACACTCAAACACATCCGATTAACCTCAAACATACAAGCTAAATATTATCATATTAATATTTAGTATAAGACACAATCATGAAAGCATTTCGTGAAATGGTTTTACGAGCGTGGGATTTGTGCGTTAACGTTTTTTTTTAATTTTTTATTTATCTCTTGAAACACTTCTTCAAATTTTCACCGATGAATGCACCGCTGAAATAACAATACCGCATATATCTTCAAAAACGAACAAAACACTAACAACGCAATCGTAAGAGACAAAACGTACGTCCAACTATTTTTCTTTGAAAAGAAAATAATTGACGATTAAAATAAAACTTTGTAAATTAGGCGGCCACTTACCACATGGGTCGGACGAGAGCCGACATGGCTATAACACCGAAGAGCGAGTCCTCATCGCGCACTAAAGTTATTTTAATAAATTTATTTATTTATGTATACACGATTTCACTAAGAATTTACAAAAAAAGCACTCCACAAAAAAACACTTAGTACTAGTGAATTTTAATACGTAGCATATCGTAGTCCGTAGCACAGCGTAGCGCGTCTACGTCGAAAAAGTTTATCCGTAGGCCGTAGCGGGCGGCGGCGAACGTCGGAGCTCGCACCACGGTGCGGGTGGCTCGCGGGGCGCTATTCGCGGACTATGCGGCGGTCGCTCGCAGGCCGGGCTCACGGGGAGGGGGCGGGAGGGGGCGAGATGCGCGCGCACGCCGCCGCCCACGCCGCCCCGCCCCACACACCCGCAACCTATTTATTTCTAGTTACGTAAAATTTACGCGTAATACCCAATACTGCATTTAGCTTATGTTACTCGTATGGCCGTACATAAGCAGTAATGAAAATGTGGCTACATAATATTACGAGCCCATTTTCCTTCCCACAGTGAAAATACGGCGTTAATATAAATATTACTGTGCAGCTCTCACGAGAAAATATGTCACGCACGATACATAATAGAGCGGTATATAAAGAAATCTACGCCCTCTCCAATAAAAAGCTTTTAAGAGTTTCGACACCGGTCAAATAAAAGTCAGACAGTTATACATTAAACGCCAATCAGTGTATTTGACGCGAGGCCACTTCTGGCCCCGGGCAGGTGAGGCGTGAACTGAAAAAAGAAGTCGCCGCCGGTTGTCAGGGGGACGCGCTGTCAAATTTGTGCGCTGTTTTTTGACCGCAGTCGATGCTATCGATGTCACTTAAACGAATTGAATAAACGCGTCGGAGGGCATGTGGTGTCTATCTGCGAACCTTTTTGCGTCAACACGACTGTCCAATTTGATCGTCAATCCGACATATTTCAAAACGTCTGTGTTATTCAGCACCCTCGGTCTCGTTGCTCGCCATTCATCTTGTATCTGTACGTAGATACGATCTCCCTAGTCGTAGTAATGTTGACTTTTATAGCCGGCAGTTTGTTGTTCTGTTACGTTGGGTACGTGAATTAAAGCAAAAGTTCGATAAACTGTGTCGTCACAATCAGCTGTTCGCGCCGCGAGCGCAACAGACAATGCGATTAAGATCTACGCAGGACAACTTTCGCCGGCGCGCCGAGCGGCAGTTAGTTGTTATGAAAGAGAGAAATTTGTAAATTGTTCGCGCCCGAGTTCGCGAACTCCGTCGAACCGGAGTTTGTTTTAAGAGTCCAACCTTGAAACAAGAAGAAAAGTAGTCCTGTAAAACAAAGTTTTGCGGCCGCCGTCGCCGGCGCAAGCGGTTCAAGGATTGTGCCCGAACTGTCTGTCTGTACAACTTTACCGATTAAAAGCTCAAAAGCTTCCAAAGTCATTTTAAAAGTTTATCTGCACGCGGGCTCGCGCGCGGGGGGCCGCGGGGCGGAGCGTAGGCGCCGAGTTCGTTATCATCCCACCGCAATACTTTAGTTAAAACCTAGTTTAACTTATTTATAAATCGACGGCGGTCGTCGGCCGGGCGCGCCTACTTCACGAATTAAACTGTCAAAGTTAGGAAGATGCGACCGTCGGCGTCGGCGGAGCGTCGTCACGCCTACCACGCCGCGGCGCGTACTCGACGACATGTGTTCGCACTGCCGACTACTTGCCAACGTACACACTAAGTTCCTAGACCCTTCGCTACTTTGTTTTACAGCTGTTCCACTTAGCGAACTATGCCTCGAGTTGGGCGCGAGTTCTTGCATGTGTATTGGCGGCACACACCCGCATCCGAATAGTTTCATAAACATAACCCAACTTAGTTTTGGACGACTTTTCAAAGTCAATGCATACTAACTTTCGATGTCTGGGAGTGCGATATTACGATTGGATCAGTTTGGGTGACTTTAATGCATTCATTTGTTTCAAACTTTGTTTTATTGGATCAAACTTCGCAACAAGGTTAAATAAGTATCACTGTTTAATTTGTGTTACGGAACCAGAGATGACGGCACTGCGACTTCGTCTTTAGTTCTTTTGTTATTTTGACGTCAATGTGTGTGTTAATTATCAAGTGTAATGTGCTACACATGCGTGTAACATCCTGGCACTGGCAAACACGTCATTTATTGGAGTTGACTAACGCTGGGAAGCCAAAAGTGTGTGATTAAGAAAGAAAATATCGTAGCAAAAAGAAAAGATAGGTAAGCTCGGTCTTGCGGCAATTATTTACTATAGCAATGTAGAAGCAGTTTAAGAACTGTTTGTTTTTAAATGAATATTATGTTTAGGATAGTAAATATTCAAATTATAATGTTTGAAAATAAAAATTATTATTTATTGACTATAAATCTATATTATTATTAATAATAATAATATTCTACCACATTCACACAGCGCCATCTAGTCCTAAATTAAGTAATTATATTTGCTTGTGTTATGGGTAAAGAACTGATATACTACTTATATACTTTTTTTTTTGTAAATACAAACATATTATAGATAAATTACACCCAGACACAGATCAAACAATCATGCTCATCACACAATGGTTTGTCCTGGGTGGGAATCGAACCCACGACCTCCGGCTTAGCAGTCGGGGTCACTAACCACTAGACCAACAGGCCAGTCAATATTATTATTTTAGAAGTAACATAAGATATACCTATGTAGTTTCATATCACCGACTTGTTATGTTTTCTCCACAATCTTACTTAAGGTTTAGGTTAAATATAATTGTTAGTTTTCAATTTGTTTTTCAAGTATTTGAATTAGGTTGTGATAACACTGAGTTTTAACTGTCTACGTTTAAAACTTACACAGAAAGTATTAAAATTCTATGTAAGCACAAATAGAGAACATACTGGTTACATATGTATATAAGACCTACTAAGACCGGATCTGCCATAGGTTTGTTCGCATAACACATACTTGTCAACAAGTATATAAGGGTACCTTTGTCCACACTTGGAGTGGTCAGTCTATTGTACGTCTATCTTATATTATTATTCATAGATACATCTAGCTTCTTACTATTATAGGGTCAGCAGTTTTGTTTAAGACATACAATTTTAAAGCTATTTTCAGCCTAGGCTCTGGCATATTTAAGCTAAGATTTTCATAATTCGTTGTTATTTGATAATGTATCTATGTTAATGACTTTCGTATTAGAAGAAAATATTACCAAAAATTTTATAGGTTATAAAATTAAAATGATTAATTATAATAACTAATTATATAACTGGTAGTTTTGCAAATCGTACCGTTTCTGAGTTTTTAAATCGCACCGTAACGATACTTTGGTTTTTGACATAATCAAGCGGATTGGCGATCCAAGCGGCGGCAGTGTCGTTGCTGGCCGTTCTGTGTCTGCCATTTTCTCGTGTGATGGTTTGACCGCTGGTAAACTGATTGCTAGATAAGCATATACGACATTAGTTATCTTTAATAGTTCGGGTAGTCACTTCCCGTTATCTAATGCTAACAAAAATATGTGAGTATGTAATGTAATCTTATATATTTTAAAAATATCGGATTGGTATCATGCAGAATGACACTGAAATACAAGTTAAATATAATAGCATAATACTGGTGTCACAAGATAGGATGCAGTGATGCCTCACGCGCTGCTGTTGACGTAGAGATTTTGGCTGAACAACGGATCTTCAAAAGTCACTAGATGTTTATCAGAGGCCATTATAGTCTACTGAATATCTTTTGGTCCTTTTGTTCAGTATTGTCTCTGCTGGTCTATTTTATATGTATCTAAAGTTACTACTTTCTATATATTAGTAAAGTCGTAATGACCTAGTAGTGAAGGCACCTGCTTCGTAACACGAGGTCGGGTGTTCGAATCCGGGCAAATACCAATGTGATTTTTCAAATCATGTGTACTTTTTAAGTTTATCTGGACATTTCTGACTGACGGTGAAGGAAAACATCGTGAGGAAACTTGGAGTTCTGTGGAAGTCTGAAATTGCCAATCTGTCTTAAGCAAGTACGGCGATCAATGTTCATACCTTCTTCTGTATGAGAAGAAGCCTTTCCCTTCAGTGGTATAATAATAGGCCGATATGAAGATGATGATTTTATGCTTTTTATATTGTAAACGCCTGGAAAGTAGTTGCTGTAGCCTATTTCCGCTTGAAAAACCAGCAGTATCACTAGCGCGTTACCGACCCTGTAATACTATTTTTAAAGGACCTGACTTTGTAAACTTTCATCTGTTCGTTCCACAACTTTATAGTAGGCAATAAAAACCTCTTCCATGTGTTACAATGGAACCAACCTGCTTGAGTATCGATGGGAATGCGAATGTTCAACAGTGAAAGTTCAACGGTCTTTAGTTACTAGACATCCGCCCTCGCTTCGCTTCGGCATCAAAAGTTTCATTAGGTCTCACAACAAACGCCTACTACTAAATATAATAGCAATAGAGACGTATTGCATCATTCAGATTTACAAAAGTGCTTAAAAATTTAAGTAAGAATACAGTTACGTAGATCTTGAGTTAAATCGGAACAAACAAACAAGCAAACATACAAAAAATATTTAGAATATTACTTTAGATTATTGGCTTTTTTGAATAATTCAAAGTAAGCGAGTTTATATATTAATTATTCCGTTGCGAATATATGCTTCTTACCCTTATGTTTCACAGAGAAAAACAACCCGATACGTGCGTTCATAATCAGTATAATTACAGAAATCTCTGTCGGAAAGTCACGATCAACAGTCAAACGCGAGATAAAGCTGCCACAACCCTCGGAGCAGTGGTCGTAACCACCATCTTACTAAGATCTACCGCAGCCCGCAACCCATAAATAGGAGGAGAGGATATAAAGGAGACTCTATAAGAACATAGGGAGGTCTATATAATTTGGTCGCGAAGTACGTGTTATCTTCCTTCGCAAATAAGTCACGCAATAATTACCGCGAACGGAGGATCACGCTCCCCCGCACATATTTATGTTCGACGCATAAATATGTACACGTAAATTAAGGAAATATGGTACGCGACAATTGCACGGTTTATGATTTAGCTGCAGGCCATTCATGTTCTGACATTATGATCTGATTCTGGGACGCACGATTGCGTATCGAACCAGTGTTAGTTTAAACATCTATTATTCGGAGATAGATGTTTGTGTAGTGTATTGACTTTAATCATCATTTGCATTAACTGCATTTTTTTATTAAATTTATTTTTTATTTTATTATTACTAGAGCTTAGCTTCGGTGTAGATAGTATGAAGAGTTTAAAAGAAGGAGTCTTATGGTCAGCCGCCAGAGCCGGCTGGGTTCAAATTCTGATAGCCAAGTGGTTTATACAGCCGCCTATCAAACATAAGGTTAAGGATTTGGAACAGTGCAATGGTACCTACATCTTAACAAATTCATAGTATTTTCTAAATTTAAATCGTTACTGACTTTTAGGCGAAACCTTATCGTCGTTTAAAATTGCCAATTTGCCTTCAGCAAGCGCGGTCATTAATGTTGATTCATGCCTTCACAGTATAAGAAAAGGACCTGTAGTGAAAAATAATGGACTAGTACTTTAGTAGTTACTTACTACATTTTGAAATAAATGCATTTAATAAATTGTTGTTATTCTAAGGGCTTGAATTTGATAGTGATTGGTGTTATTTGTATTTTAATGATTTTTTAATCCGAATGTCTTTGGTCTCTAGGTGTGTCTTACTAAGTGGTATGAAAGCTCTTGAGTTTTACTTAGGTACTTAAATATTTTTGAATTGAGAGTTACTTACGGTTTGGAGGTGGACGGTCTGAATAATTTGTGCGTTATCTTTTCTTCATCGTACTGTAACAAAAAAATACAATTAATTTAGATTTGTGGAAATTATTTGGAAACTAGAGAAAAAAGGAACAGTTAAACGAATTTCTTTGTTTGCTGTGTATGATAGCAGTTTGCCACTACGACGTATTCCACCCAGAGCACCCGCTCGAGAGCTCGCAGAGCATCTGCGCGTTGAGCACCTAGCCTAGAGTACCTACCAATATTTTTGGAAGAGAGAGCACTTACCAAAAACATATTGATAAGTGCACAACTTGGACTAGGCTAGGTGCTCAACGCGTAGGTGCTCTTGTTGGACTACGTTGCCACTATGATGGCAGTTGGGATCGTGTTCACTAATCTTGAATCCCACTGACTTTTTACTATCAGACAGAGTGAAGTTGGTATATTGGTAGGTTTAATATAAAAAAGGAATTAGGAAAAAGGTACCTAATGTTATAATAATTACTGTCTAAAGTGGAAAGACTACTATTGTTCTCACTAAATTATTTTACCAATATTTGTAACATATATAGTATATTAGCGGCCCACCCCGGCTTCACACGGGTGGACATTTTGTTTAACATTTTGCGATGAATAAAGATACTTTTGTATAGGAATATAGAAAAGTATTTTTCAGGCAATTTTTTATTTTTTTCTCTCCGTAAGAACCATCCTCGTACTTCAAGGAATATTATAAAAAACGAATTAGCAAAATCGGTTCAGCTGCTCTTGAGGTTTGCGGTTAGCAACACATTCAGCGATTTATTTTTATATTATAGATATACCCTACGTGTTGCTTTACCGTAGTGCCGGGTAAGATTATATAATATTATACCAAGGTATTCATTGTCTAAAAAAGAGGTTTTCTCTTTTATTGAATGCCAAAGAGGTCGGCTAGAAGCAGTCTATCAGGTGGTCTGTCCTACTGTGTTACCTTTAAAAACGATAGGGAACATAGACCATGGACGTCTGACGGCTGAGATGACAACAGTACAAGCTGAAATATACAGAAAGCATGCATTGAATTCTTTTATCAATATTTAAATGTATTGTATATAATATTTATTTATTTACGCCCTTAAATTAGTGTATGATATTGAATTAAATATGTAAGTACATTTTATTATTTTTCGTTTTAAATTATTTTATACATAATATAGGTACACCAACACCATTAATTTTTATTTTTCCTTTATTTTTAAGTCTATCTAAAAGCTGTCTGGAAGAGATCGCTTTTAGCGATAAGACCGCCCATTGTATTTACAATAGATTTGGCATTTATTACGTAGCTAGCGAATGTTTTCCTAGCCTTATATAAAAGCATTGTAGCATATTATAATGGCATTTTCCATAACCATTAGGTCATTATGGCGCTGTCTAGGTAGGTACCTACACTTTACAGATTATAGTTTCATAAACTGTCGATAAACAAAGTATTTTGAATTAAATTATGAATAAAACCCGTAATTATAGGTTTACATTGTATAACTATTAGACATTTGGGTGAGGAAGGGTGAAATTGTGAAATAATCCCTGTTTTAGTATCAGATAGGCACTTCTGTAGAAATGACGACATTACGTGTCCAACGCGTACCGAAATGCGACTTTAATTGATGTTGCTCAACAAACACTTTAACTAGTACGGACAACATTAAAATTATCTAAAATATTATTTTATAACTTATTGACTGTATGTGCTGTCTAACGGTACTCAGTATTCAATTATTAGTTTTATTTTAGATCATAAAAATGTTGTTGTCCAAAATTACTTATGGAAATTGGAATGATCCGCTTACAAGAAGCAGTGGATTAATTTTGATAGGCAAATGTACAGCAAATGTTTCAATCTACTATTACTTTATCGAAAAAAGTCACAATACAAAATAGTCCTCAGCATCGATACGAGATGTCGCCACTTCTATCACTACTCACCGAGCTATCGATATTATTATTTTGTTGCTAACCATACAAGTCCATATTCCACATGTCACCATATCTCATGCTCGTAACGGGTTCGTAAATTTGATTTTAATATTGAGCACGTAATACCCTGTTTGCTTTGACCAGTAATTGATACAGCCCTCTTAGCACGACTCTAATGCCTGTCATTATTTTCAAATTCATCGGCTTTGCCTTTTAAACGGCGGATTATTTATGCTATGCCCGTTTTAAAGTTTAATTTCGTAGGATTTTCAATAAATTTGTAACTTAAGTTTGTTTTGTGTTATGATGTTGTCATTTTACGATATTGATATAAAATAAGCTTTGTCAATAGAGACTCAATTAAAAGTATTAATACCAATATATACATCGCTATCTTGATCGCGGCAAAGATAATACATAAAAAGTCTACTAAAATTTCAGTAATTTAGGTAAGGCTGTTAGTTATAAATGTACAATGTGTGATTTATTCATTTTGTAAACTTCTTATATATGTATATTTTTTTAATTGTATTTATTACCTTGCAACTAATATACGAGTACTTTCTTTAAAAATCTATTTGATGATGCTGAACATATGCAAGGTCTAAAAGATCGAAGTTAGTTGTCCTATTAAGAACAGTCCCAACCATAAAATTAAGATAAAGATCTACCTAGGTGTTTTATTGTCAATGTCTTTGGATTCATTTTATTCATTACTAGCGGCCTGCCCCGGCTTCACACGAGTGGACATTTTTTTAAACATTTTGGGTTAAATAAAGATACTTTTGCAGGGGATTATAGAAATATTTTTTTTCAGGCAATTTTTAAAATTTTCACTCCGTAAGAACCATCCTTGTACTTCAAGGAATATTATAAAAAAGAGTTAGGAAATCGTTTCAGCTGCTCTCAAGATTTGCGCTTAGCAACACATGCTGTCAAATCAAATCAAATCAAATCAAATCATTTAATCAGTTTAAATAAAAGTACAATTTTTAGTGGCCTTATATTAATACAAAACAGGTATAATAATGTTAGGTGCCTGTACTAGGAGTATTCCTGTATCACAGGCAGTTTATGTGCTAATTTTATAGTAACAGATACATGTACACTTAAATTGTTTAGCAATGAAATATATATTATATACATCACAATGAAATTACAGATATATATTAACTTAATTATCTATTGTAAATAAGTCTATGTCTGATTATTTTAATCTTATTATAAATTTTAAAAGTAAGAGTTATTTAAATTTATTGCTTGCGAATTATTATTTACATAAGTGAGATATGGAAGTGTAGTCATCATCAGTATTTTATAATCTAGGTTAAAGCCAATAATGTGTATGTCACGTCTGAGGCTACTCATGTTTATTTTAGTATTTTTTTGCTGTGAAAGCATTTTATTCTTAATTAGAGAATAACTAGAACAGTGTCATGGTCAATTTTAATAATAACTTAGTAACAGCTAGTATCTGTGATTCATTTTTATATTATAGACTAGTCCTCGGTCTAGCTGACGTCTTCTATTTATACTTACTTGCCAAATATCAGCTTTATATGTCCAGTAGTTTCGAATTTTCGTATTTAGGAGACTGAAAGAGTAATTTGATTTCAAATGTATTTGTATATAAAAACAATCTAATACATTTGACATACATTCCTACTGTAATGACTTCCCGACCCTATAAATTTTAATGACAAGTAATGAGAACTATTAATATAATAATATGAGTTACACTAATACTACTACTAATTTCTGGAATATTTATTTTTATTTTTTTAAATATAAGGAATATTATCACTGTGATACGCAAAAAAATTACTATAAAACAATAACATAGTTTTTTTACATAATTTATGATTTCACATCATGACAACACGTCTTGTTGTAAGAAATAACAAGATACTCATACAACGCACTCATAGTCACTCCACAAACAATTTTTATAATACGCAAAAGGCAATTCATATCAAATACAGGTGGAGCTTCCCCTCGGCAGAGATTATGGCGGCACCATCAAATATGCATAAAAGCGGTAAAATGCCACACTTAACCGCTCCCGACGCGTCGCGTTGTCACCTGCCTCTCCTTGGTGCTCGCCTCCTTACAAACCCGCTCCAGACAGAAGCTCAGACATACTGGTAATTAAAAATCTTCTACCGCATACTTAAGCTATGTATAGGTACTCGTATTTATATGAAGGTAAGTGCTTCTCGTTTTGTATTTGCATTTTCTTGAATAAATGATCTTGGTTCATATTTGTTTAAAATGTGAGAACAAATAATGCTTTTATTGTAGACGGAATTAATATTTCATATAAAGAAAAAGAATTGCGAACGATAGGCAAAAATTTCATTGTTAATAAAATATGTATTATTTGTAACTGTGACAACTGTTTCATTATGAAATAAGCTCTGTGCATAAAAGACTTAACGAACAAATAATTTACAAACACAAAGTATAACCAGCTTCTTGAAACAAATACTCTCTCTCTTTTTTTGGAAATCAAAGATTTTGGATTGCACTACAAAAGATAACAGACAATTTTGTGTTACAGTATCTTCGGAACTGTTTGTAGTCACTATTATTTTACGTTACGTATTCACAGATACTTAGTTTCCTCTAAATCTAATTAACCAAAATATGCACCAACACGACTAACAAACAAAACTATTGACGTTTACTCATTCATAACTTAATTACGTGATTCTCGTCAAAACACAGATTGCATATAGCTATACATTATACATTTCGCGAGTAAGTCGTGTGTTCGCGAGTAGAAATCTACAATCCCATTATAACAATCACCTTCCCGTTCATTACGCGAGCTAAGATACTAAATTTAAATTAACAGCCCCTTGTTAGTTGAACTATGTACATCTGCACTAAAATGAATGTTCATTTGGTAAGCGAAAATCGGAGTAGAGTAGTGTCGCAGATTTGCGAACTGGTGAATTCATGACACAATATCATGTGTGGAAAATTTGTTGAAATGGCAGTTACATGTTTCAAATTAAATATAGAAAATGTTTTGAATAATTTTATGAATCGTACGATAAATTCATTATACTATTTTGTTTGCAGTTGAGGGTTTTGTTAAAGTGGAAGTTACCTCAGAATGTTTTCCTTCGTCGTACTCATAGGTATATCAGGTAATGTTGAACATAAAGTTTTAAAAAGTTAATACTTAGTTTTATTTGTAAAAATATTCTAATAGTTGTTTTCAGAAAGTATTTTACTATTTAAGAAACTGTTTATACGCCATGCATTAAATATTATGTAGGTACGTAAGTAAAACGCGTAAGGAAAATAAGTAATATGTTAAGTGTTATAAAGTTTAAAAATAAAAATTCAAGGCTAACAACAATATTACTATGTTACAAAGAAATAATTAGGAAAAGATAAATTTAAAATAAGAATACATTGATTCATGTTAAAACTGTAACATAAGTGATGATAAAATTCTGCCATATAGGGCAACTTCGATTCTTTTGTATTCAGTTAAAATGATAAATACTGCTAAAAGGTTATGATGCTTTTGCTTATCATACACGTAGTGAATACAATAAGCATCTACTTATAACTTTATTTACAGACGTCGGCATTCGGTTGTGTAGTCAGAAACAGGCAATTTAGCCAGCGTCGCCTCCGCCGTCTTTATCGTATCTTTAATGAACAGTCATAAGCGCACTACTAAACGTATTGTGTCGGTGAGACGTTAGTAAATGCTCTAGCTTTGCAATACTCAAATGAGCTGAGGGAGTTCTGCGGATTTGCGTTTTGTTGGTACAAGATTTTTTGGTTCGTTAGTGAGGTTTTACTATTTTCAAAGGATAACAAAAGTTTATAGTTATGAATGAATATATTTAAAGTTGGCAGAAATCAGAAAGTGTAGTGAACTAATTGCAGACAATAATGTAAGTGGGTATATTGTAGCTTCTTTATTGACCTATAAGACATTATTTTCATTTGGGAAAATTAAAGTTAATATTATATAGTCAAGCGAATGATTACGGCCAAACTGTAAGATCAGAAGGTGGTAGGAAAATCATTCAACATTCAACGGGCAGCAGTGTTCTGTGTATATCGTATATGTATAGTTTCAACTACACGTGTGGTTTTACTGTTAATATTATCGTGTCATTTCACGATCACGTCAGGGACTTATGTTTGTGCATTGACGGTTGTTCAATGAGACACGAAATCACGGAATAGTTTTGTAAGTATTTCCATACACGCCTAATACGTTTGCCAACTGGTACAGGTATTGGCCACCAGTTCAAAGTATTAAGATAATAAGCTTGTAGGGAGGTACTAGTCGTAACCTATTTGCATCCTGATTACTAGTCAACAGTTTAAATTATTCTGTAAAAAGGACGATATACGAGCAACCTTTAATTTAAACATAATATTCATGTTTCTATTTTTAAACATATCGGGCACCTGTTCCATTTAAAAAAAAAAAAACTCTAAAAATAACAAAAGAATCCCGTCACGTATGCAACCCCCAGTGAAACAATGTAAGCCTACACGGAAAATGCTAATAGAGGGCCCGTTCGGTACAAATTGATACTCGATCGTCGCTCATATAAAACACTCCGCGAGCAAGATCGGCCCATGAATAATAAAGAATTGCCGAACGTCGACAACGAGACGCGACATCTAGTGCGGCACGTAAACGTCGAACGAAGACAATAAGTCATTTAGTTTTATCGCGCTTAGACAGACTTATACAATGTTACTCCATATGTGTTGTTATTGTCTGAAGATAGTAGTGACCTTAACCTATGCCATAGTAGTTCACAATGAGGCAAGTGACCTTTCCATGTCTGTCTTAAATTTTACTGAAACGCGGTGAAAGAAAACATGCATCGTAAACCTTAGGCCTAATATTTATACCTAAATTTATTATAACTTAAGTTTGAAACTTTAATCACAAGATCAGTGTAGTAATGTATAGTAGTTTAATGTTACGAACTTAGATGACTGTTGTAAGAAGATTTATGTATGTATAAAAATAATAAAAAAAGGCAACATATTTCGTTGTTTCAATCACGATGAATGTATTTACAATTATTACATACTGTGACCACGTAAAATGTTTCTCTAACATTCGTCGTAGCAAAGCGGCACCTTATACCAATCGCCCTCATTCTCCTCACGTCCACTATAAAACATAATTCAGATTTTCATAGAGAACCATGCAAGACCTCTTGTGTTTCCATTTTGTTAAATTCTCCCCTTGTCACATAAAAATACCCCGGACGGTTGTAAAATACTGTGTTGACTTAACTGCCATTCACTTGTTCTATGATAATTTTATATCGGCATTGCTCTGTGGTGTGATTTTACACTCATGTGAGTGTAAAAGAATGACGTAAAAAGCAGCCATAAATGTTGAGAAGAAAAAGGGTAGTGTTGTAAATTGAATTATATTTTTTTATAAATATTGATGTGTAGTGTTAAGCTGGTGGTCACGTTAAGTTTCGAGTGGTGTTCTAACTAGCAGTTGGACTATAAACTTTCCATTTTCTTTCTCAGTTACATACGTTAAAACAAGACTGTTTTAATCGCTAATAATAACTACGTCATGTTCCCCTTCTTAAGACATACTTCCTCATATATTCGTTTACTAAATAATTCATGTCATGAAAGCACAATCACCTAATTACACGCTGAAGGCTTTCTAATAGTGAATGAAAACTCGCGACAAGTGAATCAGTTTGTATTAAATCAGTAGCAGTGTAATCCCCGTTTACATGATCGACATTTAACGTAATTGTATGTGTAGAGGTGCGTAGAGCGTAGAGCTACGAAGTGCTACGATATGCTACGAGAGAATTTGTTTATTAAATAACTTTTTATTTTTATTTTATATTAGCCTACCAAAGAGACTCCACCCCGCCTGATGGTAAGCAGCCAGTGGAATCCAAAAGTGGTGGCCACCATACCATCTTCTTAAACTGCTGGAATGGTGGTCTCCACTATGGTGGCTGGGAATGGGGTTAGGGGAAGGGAATGAGGGAGGTGAGGAAAGCGGAAAGGTGGGAAATTGGGCCTCCGGCGCTCTCACTCACCGAGCGAAACGCAGTAGTACGGATACTACTACTCTTACGTCGATCTTCTATGAGAGGGTAGTACTTCCCCGGACGATCCGGCCCATTCATGCTGAAACCAACGTGGATCTACTACTACTAGTAGTAGTAGTAGTAGTAGTAACTAGCTTTCCGCGGCGTGGTTTTACCCGCGTCTTTGCTTACTGCTCTGCTCCTGTCATCAGTAGCGTGATGTTACATAGACTATAACCTTTCTCAAGAACTGGGCTATCATATGCAAAAATAATTATTTAAATCCGATTAGTAGTTTCAGAGATTAGCGTGTTCAAACAAACAAACAAATAAAATCTTCCGCTTTATATAATAGTATAGATTATTTAATCACGAGTAGGTAAGTTGGTAGTGTAATGTAGTGGGATATGGTCTGACATGAGATTGAATTTGCCATGGTAAATCTAAAAGTTAGTAAAATATTAGTAAAAATATTTTGTTTATTGACTGCGGTAACAACAACTCTGGAATAGCGATGTCTGCGGTTTAGTAAATCTGGCTACTATGGAGTTGCGCTTTCTTTGATTGAAAAAGGATATTTCATACTCATAACCTTTAGAAAAACCACGACTTTTTTATTTCACAGTACATAACAACGTGAATATAATAAATATTGTTAGGATAATTAAAAGTTGTTCACTGCATTTTAGTGAAGTCATCTCAGATTATTATAAAAGTGAGGTTATTTTGTCGGACAAGTCATTTGGTTACCAAAGTTCGGACAAGAAGGTTAGCGTGAGATTTCGGCACTTAATTAACGGCTGTTTATAGTTTGTTACTATGTTTAAACGTTGATCAGTGTTAAAATTGCAATCTAATACTAAATCATTGTAATTCGTGCTGCTCGATTTGCTCGCTTTTTTTAATTTAGAGACTTAATTATGTACTTTCGAGAAAAGAAAGATCTACCTCATTTATTAACATCCTATCATTCATTATTACAAATCTATGAAAAATGAAATATTATCTCAAAATCAAAATTGTTAGATTTCCTTCAAGATGCCACATCCTTGAACATTTCCGTTCGTACATCCATTGCGTAGTAAGAGGTGTAGTGTTTACCTGTGGAATCCGCACAGACAATTAGCTCTTTATGTGATTAAACGCTCTGTGGCGTGTCGGTATGTCGGCGTGTCGGGCAGGCTTACACATCACTACTCATTGCCGTCATTTGAAAGGATTTACACGTGCTTTTGTATGTGGTTTAGAAAAGAACGAAGCATTGACTATACATAGATGTGCAAATGAGACTTATGTTTTGGCCTAATCTTTACACGGCCAAGTGACTGACTAATACATAAAAACTGAAACATCACGTAATTTTTAAATAAATATTAAATTTCAGTCATTTAGCTGAGCATTTTAGAGATAGACCAATTTTTAACTGCTTTCTTCGTAGTTCGGCATATATGAGTGTATGATACTACGCACTACGCTTCACTTTGTTTAAGTCACTCACCTTATGGTTAATCACTTCAAAAAGATGTTGGCCAACTAACGTGCCTACTATTTTTCTACTTTATGTTTTAATCTCCAATCAGTCAGGACTCAATGCCACTTATGGGTAAGACGTAACATAATCTACAACCTCGTTTCTCTATTATATCATAGTACAAAATATATATCTAGACATGAAATAATAATACATCAAAACTAATACAAAAGTCATGATCAACTAATTAATAAGGTTCGAAACAAAGGCTTTAATAAAAGCGACATGGCATTACTTTACACCACACAATGCGTCGTTGTCTTAGCTCGGCGTGTAGGTGGGACGTCAAATGTGCATTCATTCAGATGGGGTGTGAGAGACGGTCGGGCAGGAACTAGGAAACAGCACAAAGGCCCGTCACGGGATGCTTGAGGTGTCTTGGCAAGCCGGCCATAGAGTAGGCAAAAGAATTGACAAGTTAGAATATTATAAGCTAATGCTTTTTAGAAACGCTCTTGAATAGCAAAAGTGATGGCGAATAAAAGAAATATAAAGAAAAAGAAACTGCAATTCTCGAAGGGCCAGCACTACTAAAGATTTTGTTACCGGGATAGTCGGTCCCCGATTATACTCGATATACTTACTCGTAAATGATAGTAAGATTAACACGTCGAAGTTTTCCCGAGAGGCTACAACATGGAGTTTTCAAGAAAGGAGTTAAAAGGTTTTCAACAGGGTCGACAACGCACTAGTGATACTTCTGGTGTTTTAAGCGTCCATGGGCTACGGTAACTGCTTACCATTAGACAGGCAGTATGCTTGTTTGTTACCTTAATCGTATAAACAAAAGAATATTGTCTTTGACTGTCGTCTGTAACTTCTACTAACTTAAGATTTAAATAAACTAACTTAAAGACTGAAATTGTAAAACATATTTGTTAGATTTTCCATCTGCAGCTTACGTGTTCTTTGTATGGACACTGCGGCTAATATACACCAAAGAAGGTTGATTTAACAAGGAGTGCATCGGCCTCGAACGTGGAGGAGCATAAAGATATTGAGCGTGCATTGTCGCAAGCTTCTATTGTGCTCCGGCGCGAATCGTCCGCGATAACACACCGACCGCTACCGGCCGCTTTGTCTCCCTAATTGTTATATTCCAAACAAAGAGCTGCAGAAACAAACGACGACAACGCTTGTTAGCTCCCAGGCTAAACGCTCAATGTAATAACATGTCCTCAAACAATTGCACGATGTTTCCAATACGTTAGGAAATTGGTTATAGGTACTCGATTGTAAAGCTACCGTTAGTTCGAACGCCTTTGTTGTGCAATATCGACTGCGCTGCCAGTTTGTACGGTGAAATCTAATCGTTCTAATCGACATGACTGACGGCAATAAAAATGAACAAGCCAAAATGCAAAATTCTGTAGTGGAATAATGAATCAGCGGGAATTTGCCGTGCCAATATAGCGTTAATGATGTTCATTTTCAAATTTCGAACGGTTCGACGTTTATTCGTTTTAAAACCAAACGGTGGCATGCAGCCCCTGCTCTACAGCATCAATCATTTTTAGAGGGTTTCGCTTATCCAAGTTTTCTTCCTGCCTCCATCCTCTGCTACCAACTTTTACATCGAATGATCTCCGCTGAACCAACAGAGCGTTCGCCGTAACCGCGTTTTGTATTATTTTTTGTGAATAAATAATATTATTTCTCGAGGGAAAGGGGGATTGGATTTCGTTAAATATGGTTTAGTAATTGAATTGAAATCTCTCAATGTCGACGTTCAATTAAGCTTTAGATTTTATTCTTGATGACGGTATATCCTTTTGTTTCTTAGAATTTAATAAGTTAATTTTATATTAAGACTGTATTTTAGCTAAGTAACTTCAAAGAAGCTATTACGGGTTAACTTATATACATTCTGGGTAAATATATTTACTTGTTGGTTACGTAGTGTAATACCATTTTTTGAGAAAACTGTGGTATGATTATCAAGAAACCAAAGGATAAAAGATTAAATTTGATGCATACAAAAGAAATATATGAAACATTTTTTTACAAAAGCTGTTAAAGAGATTTATTTTTTAAATGAATTTTAAACTTTAAACACATTAATTACACTATCCATTACGGTGTCTGTCAAAAGTGATTAATGCTAATGTTGGACGCAAGATTTTTAACTAAGTTAAGATTAAAATAGCTTAGGGTATTATTTGTGAGCGCTCCGAGCGACGGATCCGTCATCTCTCCCTTGCAAATTATAATGACACATCCGCCGGGAGGTTTTAAGCCAATTCAACTTTGAGGATTTCTGATACCATGGGCAATGGTTTTTCCTTAAGAAAATTTAAAGGTAAAATATAAATTACGAGGTATTAGCCTCATTTCAAAATATTGTAATGAAATTTAAACTTACATTGAGTATTGCAAACATAATACAATTAAAATTCTGATTGGAGAAATCGTTGTTTAATACATTAGTATTATTGCTTTCAAGTGAATTTGTAATAAGTTTGTCGTACTTTTAGTGCAATTTTATGACGAAATAGAAATGTCTGTGCTTTGTACAGTTTTTATCTTTTACGAGAGGTTTATTTCTTTAATTTACTAATGATGATAGTCAAAGCTTCTAAAGTCAGTACATCATTACCATTATTTATTCTTTATACCACTATGTACCATCCACCAGGTGAAACATGTATGTGTATGGAGGTAGCGTTGCTATTGTCTAGAACGGAGTTCTCTTAAGACAAATATTCGAAGATTAATCTACCTTAGCTTTCTAAACTTATTATATAGATAAGAAGTATCTCTTAATAGGTATACCTATGTAGGCAGATGTCTAATATTAACCAATGAAAAAATATTGAAAGAACACAATTGAAATAATACAAAATTAAGGGATTAGAACACATTTATGCAGCTAAACAGCGAGTGTCTGGAATGAGCAATAAAAACGTTTTATTTTTAGAAACACCAATACTAAGTTTGGAAGCAACAATACCAATACAAACAATATCGATTCACGAGGGTTGCATCTACGGAAAACAATTTGCGGTAAAAATCTGCACTGATAGACGCGATATGAGCAACGGGAGACTTTTTTTACTTATTTTTTGCCGCGCGGGGGAGATCGTGAGCGGCTGATCTTTGTTTTATGAGAACGATTAAGAAAAGCATATTTGAAGTGTGTACTTGGCTTTATTTGCGCTCCGAGAGGGAAGGCACGCTTCATTGATCTGTAATCGTTTTTCGCATTTTATTGCCGTACGAGCTTCGGGGGTATGGTTGAGTGTAAGTATCGTTGTTCAAATTAGCCTTTGTTCGCGTAAAATTAAAATTAGAATCTTGTTCGCGACATAATTCAGTCGCGCTCGCGGCGGAATCCTGTTATTTTCGCACTTAATTTTGCGGCGTTAAGCGTTGTATTGTGGCGCAAGGCGTCTGCTCGGAGTGATTAGAATGCTAAGTACGCATCCTGAAAGGGTTCTCTTAATTGTGCGGTGTTCCTTGTGGACCGCACCCGCCAACCACCGACCGTTCGCGTTGTATTCAAGCGATGCCAATGTTTGACTACGGTAAGAAACCGTGTGGGTATTTTATATGTTGTTATGTATAATCTCGTAGTACGATTTTACAGATTTTAACTTATAGCCACAGAGTACTACAAGAAAGTACGCTAAGCTAGTTAAGACTATGTTACCTAATTTTTCACAAATTGTTTTTACTAACACTTATTATATTATTTAGCTCAGTTCTTTAACAACTAAAAAGACCTTTCCATTCGAACTAATCTTGACCAATATGAAATCTTGATTAGATTATTCAAGGGTCTACGGGTACCTTTGATTTGAAATGTAGCTTAAATAGTCGATAATAGTAATATACAATTTAATTACATTAATGTTTCTTCCTTTTACCATTAAACGCCATGTAATCACGACAGACACAATTTAATAGTCAAAAAATTAATTGCAAGTGGCGTCGTCGTGATTTAGGCGACTGAAATGCGGTCGTTAGTACGAATTGAACGAAAGGGTGGCTTTCCCCGATATAATTAAACTTTACCTACTCTCGTCTATATTTAAAAAAAATGCACCACGACAAATTTGTTTTACTTAAGTAAATTGTAAAAAGTAGAAGAGGTTCTAATTTTGTGTTTAAAATTATGAAATTCAAATGTATAAAACAATGTCATAAATTAATGTCGAGCGGTTCTTTTGTTTTGGTACTGGGGTTTAACGCAAAATAAAGGCGTATTAATTATTCAGCGCCACACTCGACGCAATCAGAATAAGTGCTGATGTTTCTGTCACCCGCTGCGGCTTGCGTGGCAGTGGCGGCGGTCGTGCAGTACATGATTAGAATTCTTAAGCTGTGCCGAAGGCTCTTGATTAGAGGAAATTAAAATCATTATACTCCGGCGCGCACCGAACCCGCGCCACAATGCCGGCTCTATCCGACTGACGTAAAAATAAGCGGGAAACGCACATAAAGAAGGAGGCCCGCCGGAAACGGAAGCGGCACCATCTTGGAGCCGCCGGGCGGGAAAACAATGGATTCGTTAATTAACATTTTCTTACGCCTCGCGGCTGTCGAACGAACGGTTTATCGGACAAAATATTTATGACGTAGACGCAATGAAAATTCCACCATGAAATTGCACAACTGAAATTTCGTTCAATAGTAAATGAAGATTAAGAAATTGTTTTAAACTTTTACTCAAGTTTCAAACTTTTATGACGGCACAAATAAAAATACTACACGGGTCGCATAAAGGTGATGCGAAAAAAAGACAATATTGAAGTGATGGAGTATGCTCAACAGACTTCACATTTAAGTCATTATGTTACAAAACACATTCTATATACTTCATAATGTGGCATGTCTGGACTGATGTTACGTTAATATTATTCAAATTATGAATCTTTAAAGAGTTTCAACTTATTTGAATGTTGTATACTTCGTAAAGTGTATTTTCAATTCGTAGACCTAACTAAAAGTGTTATTTTGTAAAATTCTGACCTAAAATTTACCACCATTAAACACAGCTCACTTGTTTCACAAATAATGACATAGGTACATACAAATACTCGTGTACAACAAATAACTCAATGTGCTTACAAACGTATCAGTGGTCGGTGTAATAGAGACAGAGTGCTCGCCCGAGGCCGTGTGTGAAAAATGGTCGCCATCAATAACGCGCTATCGGTCAGAACAGACATGTGCCTTTGCCTATCGATGTCTGATTGATTGTTTAGTCTGTGGCGCTCTATATATACATCATTTGTGTCAAAATTATTTCTATTTAGCGAAGTGGGTTTGCGATTTTCTAGGATAATTCAGTTTGTGGTAAAAGGCGTGATAGTGTACTTTGTTTTGTTACATTAATACTAGTTAACAAATTATATAAAAATACACTTAATTGCTTTGAGAATTAACGTCAGGCCTTGAAGCATTGATATTATAAGGATTCACAAATTAAAAGAAAAGGAAACCTAAAGTTGTCAATCCTTATAAAAACTTGTCATTATTCTTTTTCCTTACTCCTTCCAAAAGGATTTTCCACAATAGCTGTAGGTACCCATAGTAATTTCATAGTGGACGATTTATTTAATAAATAATTTTGTCACGTTTTATTTCCGTGATGTTTGTAAAAGAGTATCCACCAATCACTGATAGCTAATAGCGTTCGATCTGACATTCATTGGGATGACCCCGTGACAGATAGCCGTCATTTGTTAAATCGAATGCTTGCACTAAAATGCAGAGTGTGGCTGCCAAATTGTCAAGTGAATTATGGAAATGGACTAAGTATGGACTAGGTATTGGAAAAGTTAATAAAAAATATAGAATACTAGCTGCGCCTCACCGCTTTCCCTCGGGAACCAGACCTATTTTCGGAATAAAAAGGACTATGTCCGTCTACGGCACCGAATTTATTTACATAAAAATTTTCATCAAAATCGGTTCAGCCGTTTAGTCGCTGAGTGATAACAAACACACACACACACAAACTTTCGCATTTATAATATTGTTAGGATTTAAAGGATTTGGCCCTCAATTTTATTAATTTATGGCACTTGATTTTTAATTTTATATTGTTTTAAATAGCGAAAAAATAAATAGCTATTAGATTTATAAAGATGAACGAAAAATCCTTACCGTAATGAAAACAATTTGACTAATGCCTAAATTTCTTTATTTTATTACAAAATAAAAAAAAGAACATTTTATAGTCCTAAACTTATTGAACTACTTAGCTATCCTATTTATATTATAAATGCGAAAGTCTGTATGTGTGTGTGTTTGTTATATCACTCAGCGCCTAAATGGTTAAATCGATTTCTATGAAATTCGGTATGTAGATAGATTCAGTGCCGGAGACGGACATAGGCTATATGTCCGTCGTATGACATAGGGTATATAACAATAATGAGGATTTTAATAAGAATGACTGTATACAATACGCTATTGGTTGTATTCAATACTAAAGTCTGTCTAAGCTATGACTTTTTACGAGTTTACTCTAATTCTCCGACATGTATAACAGTTTTAAGTCTTTAATTGTTTTTAGTAGTATAATAGCTCAGTGGTAGTGGATTTAGACGGCAATAACAATGTAGTAAACCGCTCTTAGTGGTGGATTACCGCCATTAACCATTGCGGCGGTTGTAAAACGAGTGATCGATGCGCGCCCCGATGTTTATTGTCTATTATATGGACGAGGGACACTAGTGATGTGACACTCTCCAAAACGGATTTATATTCGTTTTATTACCTTTTTGAAGTCAAGTTATTCGTTCTTTAAATATTGCAAGAACTATCTATTAATCCATACTTTTTAAGTTAACTTTTAATGATGCAGCAGAATTGTTTGCTAGAATTGTAAGGTTATGTAAAATCAATTAATTTACATTAACAATTAGTCTTGTCAAACTGTAATGTATTTAATTCGCCTCTTGTAGGCTGTTGCGGTAGCGTCAGTTGCGATAGCAATTGTCTCAATTATTAATTGTAATTTTTGACAGGCACCTGTCAATTTCGCAGCGCTCAACCCTTTCTTAATCCCCCGCAAGACGCGAGGTGCTGGAACGTCTTCTTAGCCGCTCCCCCGGAATAAATTAGCTTTCTCCCGGCCACATCGGGATATAAAATTTTGAATATGAATGGAAAATTTTGCATTTGTAATAAACTGCTTTTCCCTGTAAGACTGCAGATGCGTACTCGAGTACTGGATAAAAATGAAATCTCTCCCAGTGTCTCGTTCCTCAGGTGGCCTGCCATAAATATTTATTAATTATTTTTTCAATAATCTCTCTTCTGTTATATCCTCCGAGGATGGAGGGATATCTCCACCGTTAATTGCTTTTTGTTTCATTTGAATAAGTATTGTTTTTGACTGCTCGAGCGTGACGTCGAGTTTTATAAAATCTCGACGATGAATAATTTTGTTGAAACAAAGTTAATTGAATCAATTATTGATTATTCTAAATTTTGTTAGAAATATCTCGTATAATTTATTCATTTTCAGTAAAATAAATTTTTGGCATGAAATTAGGTAGCTATTGACTAAAAAGCTTGATTTTGTTTGTGTTTACTTTTAATATGTATTTTATACCTATATGCGAACTACGACTGGTTGTTCGAAATAAATAAATAAAAATTATACATTGAAGTGCTTACTTTGTAGCAAAAATAACAATACATGTTATTTTTGCTACAAAATAACCCAAAATATGCTAACTTTTACTAGAAAATTAATAGAAACATATTATACAATCATTTATTTATACCCTCCATACCTAATTCTTGTTTACTCAATAATAAAACTGTTTTTGATCCAAATAAAAAATATATTGAACCGATGTCGACGTCGTATCGCCTAATTGATTTTATAATTCGATGGAAATTCAAAAAGATAACATTTACATTCGAAGCACAGTAGAGACACGCAGAAGCAACCGATGCGCCAAATACAGTTACAAACTTAACCGTTGCTTTAAAAAATAAAACGTTTGGTCTATGGCTTAAGGCTAAGGCGTCATAAGGCATAAAATACAATTACACCCATCACAGAAAAAGCAAAAAATAACAGTACACACCCGTTACATTTTATTTTCATAGTCTGGTATAATTTTATTCAAACGATTCAATTTGAAATTTGAATATTATATATATTAAATATTATATAGAAGAGAATACGTTGTTAAAAGTCAATATTATAGCCATGCATATAGGTATCATAAATCGATTGTAAGCACATGACTAGTGATGTATAACATGTATGACTTTACCGCGGGGTTCGTTTGAACGATTGTACCAATTTGTCCGCGTAACGTGCTACCCCAGCGGCATGTTAATTTTTTATTTGATCAAGATAGTTACCGTGGGCGAATAGTTTGATAATAAAGCCAATTTTTTGTTAATACCATGCCTTAGGGTAAATTTGAGTGGTTTATTCCATAAGTAAGGAGTAAATTACATATGTAGACGTGTCATTTCGTTGACAATTTAAAAGTCGTTTGATTCCATTTATCTCATTTTCTTTTTCAGGGAATTATTGATTTAAGTGATTAATAAGTGCACGTACTTATATAAGTGGGCTATTTGCACACAGTTTATTTAAAATGTACGTTTTTTAGAAGTGATTTATAGAACTTCTTGTAACGTTTTGTATCGGTAATTTGGAAGACATATCAGTTTCTATTTTATTTTTATTTTATTTGGGATAGCATATTATTATACATTTCATGTTAACATCTAAGTATACATGATGTTGTCGCGTCTTAAACTGGATTACTATGATCATAATACATTTTCTCTTTTTTATAACTTATGCTTCCCATTTAACAGAAAGAAAATAAAAACTTTAAAAAAACTACAATGGATATCTCAAGGAATCAAATCATGTAGTAAGAAAAAACGTGAACTTCTGTGGCGGTACAGACTTAAACCAAATGAATCAAATAAAAGCAAGTATAAACAATATGCAAAAACATATAAAAAGATAATTAAATTAACTCAACGCGCCCAAAACTCACATACAATTAAATTATCCTCGAATAAAAGTAAAGCAACGTGGTCTATTGTTAATCAAACCAAATTTAATTTACCAAGAAATATAAATTACATAAAGATAAATAACACTATTTTAAATAATCCACATGACCTAACAAAATCTTTTAATGATTACTTCATAGAATAAATTGAACCAATTTTAGGATCTGGTATAAATGTAACCTCAAACATTCAACATTATGCCAATTCAATGTTCATGGCACCATGTTCTCATTATGACATCTTGAAAATAATAAAAAATCTTAAAAATACAAATAGCTTTGGCCATGATGGTATTTCAACTAGAGTAATTAAGTATGTGGCTGACGAAATAAGTCAACATTAATGTCACATTATCAATCTATGCATAACGTCTGGCACCTATCCAGAAGAACTTAAAATATCTGTGATAAAACCACTCTTAAAAAAAGACAACGCAGAACTGCTGGAGTCATATAGACCTATTGCCCTTTTATCAGTGTTCTCGAAAATCTTTGAAAAGTATATTTACGGCGAAATATACCAATATCTGGAATATAGGAACATATTAACCGAAAACCAAAAGGGATTTCGTAAAAACAAAACCATCAACATGGATATATACGATTTTCTGAACAGGGTCATCACTAGCGTCGATAAAAAGGTCGCCGTCTGTGCTATTTATTGTGACATGACTCAGGCCTTCGACTATGTCGATCATGGTATACTGTTTAGTAAACTTGACGCGTATGGCATACGAGGTAATATATTGGCATTAATAAAATCCTACTTGCAGAACAGAAGGCAATACACAGAGATTACAAGGATTGATTTTAAATCACGTAATGAAATTATTCACAAGTCAGACCAACGCACAAATTTATTCGGTGTACCTCAGGGCAGTGTACTTGGGCCGCTATTATTTCTGCTGTACATAAATGACTTGCCGAAAGCTACTATTCATCCCATGTCACTGTTCGCCGATGATAGTTCCGTAACTATAGAATGTATAAATAAAAATGACTACGAGGATGAGGTCAATAATACACTAAGTTCTATTATTACATGGATGAATAATAATAATTTGAAAATAAATATCACAAAAACTAAAATAATGTTATTCAGTCAACGTTGTACTCCTCCTAACTTAAATATAAATTATCAAAACAACAGTGTTTGTCGTGTAGATACGTCCAAATTTCTGGGCGTGATCATAGACCAAAGGTTAGACTGGAAAGCTCATACAGAGGAACTTAGCAAGAAACTTAGTAAATCGGCTTATCTACTTTTTAAACTATCTCAGGTTTTAAGTACTGATGCTTTGATCACTGCCTACCATGGTATTGTTGATTCATTTATACGATACGGCGTTATCTTTTGGGGAGTTTCAACTAATAGAGAAACCGTATTTAAGATGCAAAAAAGATGCATGAGATCAATGCTTGGACTACAATGCACTGATTCATGCCAGCCATATTTCATTAAATACCAAATTTTAACTCTGCCTTGTATTTACATTTTTGAAGTTGCCGTTTTTGTTAAAACAAATTTAAATTTATACCAAAAGATTAACGAAATAAGTCATCGTAATCGACGGGACAATGACAGACTATGTATAAAAAGCTCAAATACCGCTCTACTACACAAAAGTGTCTTTTGTATGGCGCCAAAAATCTTTAATAAAATCCCGAAATCTGTCAGGGACCTAGAACTCAATCTTTTCAAAAAACGGCTTAAAGCATATTTAGTAAGCAAATGTTTCTATAGGGTTTCGGACTTTCTAACACATAAAAATGAATAAATGTATTATTTGACTTTTGGTATATAATAATTGTAATGTATTCTGTTTAAAATGTCTTGTGTTTTCAATATTCTGTTTTGGTTTTTTTTTTTATGTATTATTCTTGTGTTAATTGTTAAATACATAATATTTTTATTTTAGTAGGTATTACTTTAATGTGTCTCACTTTTTTTGCATGTTGTGTGCCATACCTAAGTAAATTTTAATTATTGTACACCCTGTGGGTATGTTACAGTGAAACATTTGTCTACTACCACCTGTATTTCATAACCTACCTGTAACAAACAATAAAGGTTCATTTCATTTCATTTCATTTCATTTCATTTCAAAGAACTTAAGCAAGCTTAAAATTAAACACTAATTACCTATATTATTACAGGTCAATTTGATACGGGCAATATGTTTACAGTAATAGGATAGTTTCACAGCTTATTTTAGTGATATATTAAATATTTTAGATATATATTAAGCATTAGCAAAAGATATATTCAGGGTTATAAATTGTCCTTAAAATACAACACTAAGCTATAATTTATGAAGAAGTCCAGTCATCGTCCGTTTCGGGTGGTGTTACCCTCAATTTGTCTCCAGGGCATTGTAATCCTCAAATTGATAATCGATGAGCGTCTACAAAGGCACGTTAACGAGCATCTCCAAGCATTATCAATCTTGCTTCTGTAGTCAAGGTCATGTGTATGAAATCCCTCCCTTCGTGGTCGCCATTGTGGCTATGAATGATGTCTCGTCTAATAATAACAATATTAAGGTGTTTAAGATAGTTCTGTATAGGCCAGATGATCATCACTGATAATATAACCAAATTGTTCTGTATTACGCCTAAACAGTACATATATTTCAAATGTTAGCACACAGAAAATAAAAGTGCATATTGGTGCTATTATTTTCGTATTATAAATAAGGAATGGCTTGACATAACATACAGAGGTAGTAATCAGAAGAACTGATTCTAGATTTTACAATATATCAAGTAAAATAAATAGTAATTTAGATAATGAACTATCAATAATAAAATCAAGTTTATAAAAAACCATGTCAATAAATACGACGGGTATTTAATTTTCTTCTAATTTAATAAATGTTTAAATTAGAATTCGAATTATGCGTCATGTTGTGACAAATTGACAGACGTCAAAATTAACCCTCCGATACTCGTGGCTGTGTTAAACAAATGCGTTCGGTTGTTTTCGATAAACATCGTAACAAATTAACTGTGGGCCTCGATACGGACCGTTCGTATCACGACATCTATACTGTAACGACATTGATTAAACTGATTCCACTGAGCCGTGGGAAGGGTTACTGTATGTGTACCTGTATGATTGTTTAACTAAAAATATTACTAACATTTTATGTTTTAGTGTTTACTAGTTGTTTTTGTTTTATAATAAAAATTATATTAATATATTTCATGAAATTTTCCACAATTATTTGTACTACGTACGAATGTTTACGCAAAGTTTGTCACTCTTATCATTACAAAATTCGTACGTAGTTTTCTACAATTAAAAAAATTACACTTTTTACACAATATTCATATTTTTTTAAATAAAAATATTTATTTAATCAAGGACCATCATTACTAATACGAAAATTGACAAACAAAAATACTAAAGTACTCAACTCGCGATCATCGTGAAAGAGTTTAATGAGTAAAAAAACCGGGGGTGTTTGAAGAGCAATTCATGTACCGTCATCTCTAGCTACTCCAATGGAGAAATGCGTGTTAGTAGGTATATATCTATATGTATGGCACCAACTTTAAAATTATAATATACTTATTTAATAATTTCTGATTAACTAAATCAAAATACGTATTAGTTTCTGCTAAGTAAACTTATTTTTAACTTTTAGTTTCCTTCCTGTTTGAAGTCAATTTTTTTTTGTTTAAAATTATTTTATTTTACGATTTTCAGTGATGGGTAGACCTAAATCTTGCTTAGGTATTATTTTTGTACGAACTAAATAAACATTTTGGAATATTGAAGTAAGAAGTAAGTCCGACATGACTGCCGTTAAGGAATTGCCTCGACTGTCTATGGTCACCTGTAATGGCACTTAAAACCCATATGGGTGCTACGTTCTCATCATTAGAAATGATTTAAGTCCAAACACCAAGTAATTGCTGTAAATCGTTGTCGAGTTTCCTCGACTGTAGTGCCTTAAAATACTTAATGAAAAAAGTAACAAATGCACTAGTCGCCAGTACGATTTTCAAAACTTCTCTTCGATTTCCCTGGGATGCCATCTTTAGATCCTGGTTTCCTTATCATGGTACCACACTTGGTATATCTACTTTCCAATAAAAAAGAATCATAGAAATCGGTTTATAAACGACGACGTTATCGATGTAATTTTTTTACGTATGTACACACATAAAAAGAAAAAAAAAAACATATATATGGTCGAATTGAGAACCCTCCTCCTTTTTTTGAAGTCGGTTAAAAAAAACGCAGCCAAGCGCGTGTTGGGCCACGCGCAGTGTAGGGTTTCGAAGTAGTGTAGTTGAATATACGTACCCTGTAGGAAGTAAGTTTCATAAAATTAATTTTCAACATACCACTCACCTCCTGTAGAAGTAAATAATTTTACTGTAATAAAGGTTTTGCGGATTTATCAAAAAAACATGTACTTAAAATTTTCCCGAGTATTAATACTATTGTAGGACAACTTATACACCGCGATTCCGAAAATCTATAAAATCGATCAAATCTTATTGAACTGATCTAGAAGTATATTTTTACACAAGTTGATTGATTATAACTCGATAAACTGTAAAGCCAGCTTAGTCGTGATAGTTTTTCTTTTAAATATCATTATATTCTTATTTGCATTTCTAATTAAAACGATTGCGCTGGACTTTTTACCTTTAAGATACTCGCTTTTGTTAGCAAAAGCGAGTATCTTAAAGGTAAATATTTCGCAGAATGATCATCACAAACTTTTTTCAAAAACCTATCCAACGACATCTCTTAAGATGGGGTAAACGAGAAAATAAATAACATTCCCATCTAAGGTGTACAAAGTGCGCTAAAAAAATGTTTTTTTTAAGTTTTTACTATACTAATTTGTCGGTATGTATATCCATGCCAATTTTTAGTTTACTAGACGAACGGAAGGACGGACGGACATGGAGAAATTATAAGAGTTTCTTGTTCACTACGGAACCCTTAAAATTTAATATTGTCAATAAAAATATTATGTCATATATTTTTATAGAGTTTTGGTATAAGACAGTAAAATGTACAACTCGCTTTACCGAATATAAACCACTGTTTTTAAAGGCTTAGGTCAAAACTCACGGCGGCCGGGGAGAGTCGTCACCGAGGATACGTTGGTAATGTCTGGATCGCGTGAAATTGTACCATATCAACAGTCGATTGACTCGACTTAAAGGAAATGAATAGATTTCATTTTAGTGTCATTTGTAGAGCTAATGGTAGCAGGCTAATGTCGTGTTGAAAACGTGTAAACACGGGATCGGGCGCCGGGGGTGAGCCTGCCTGACACCTTAATGATACCGCAATACAGATGTTTTCGTTGATTGATTAACTGGTTGATACTAAACGCATTTATAGTTTTATTAACGTTCAAGTTTCATAGATTTTGTTACAAAATATTCGCTGAAACCCGTTCACACAATCATGATGATTTTTAAATTATCCTATAATAATATTTCTAGTACTTCGTACTTGAAAACATACTTTTAGTGACTAAATATATAATACCCTATGCTATTACTCACTTTAACAGTTCGAGTTATACGTTCATAATATGTATTTCAATTATTTGATGCAATCTTTTGAAACATTCATAAACATTCATTTTAATTTTACCATAATCATATACTTGTAGAACCAAATACGGTTATATAAAAGAACAAAAATTAAAATATTCTTTTGTCCGCAGTTGGAAAAGTTACTAAATAAAACAGTACATTAAAACACATCGGCATCTACAAAAATACAAAATAGCTTTGTTATTTTTAGTTTTCTACTAAAATATAAAATTGGACAATATTTTTCCCTTTGTCATAGAAAATTGTCGTTGAATTGTAGCGTGCCTCAATAATACGTAGCTCAATTACGTCACAATGTCTTCTTTGTATTTTCCCCAAAAACTGTTCGTAATAAATAATACCGTATGTCATTTCTCAGCACGTATGAAATTTATAACACACGGAGCGTTTTCGAAGGGCAATTTATTTGTAATAGAGCCGTTCGATGGGGACCGACCCACTGTTAGTGAAACTAAAAAAATCCTGTGCCTCAGCAAAAATCAGCTTCGATTTTTTCTAATTGATTTTCTTTGTTTTGTTATGTCACAGTCTATGACCAGAAGTGGATGTCTTTCGGCATATTATAATTTTATTAAGTGAAGGCGAGATTTACTTTCGTTGTTTTTTGTATAAAACAGTTATTATTTTAATAATTCGTAATTTAAATAATCTACTTTTTTTTATTAGAAACCTGTAATAGTAACTAGTACCATATTCTACACCTAAGTAATTTTTTAGATATTGAATTAAGTGTATGATTGGTTATTTGAACACCCGCCCAAAAAACAATTATAATACCTAGCACTAAATATAACTCAGTTATTCCAAGGCATTTCTAAAACAATCGATTCCTTTTAAAACGAAGACAAAAAATAACTGACAAAAATATACAAATTAAAAAGCAATTCGGCGTGCTCGGTTGTCTCTATATCAAAACACAGGGCCAGTAAAGAGCGTCGCACCACGATTTGTGACTTAATCACTTTATTGGCAGCGGGGGAGTCGGCCTTATCGGAAAGAAACGTCGACCCGACCCGCTGATATATGAGTAAACAAGCTTGCACTTTTCCTCGGTGACTTTTGGCGGTCACAGAGGCCATAAACTCGTCGCCAAAGTTTGAATTGCGCTTGCGGGGAGCACTCCCACGTTGTTTTTTAGTTTTAAACGTTTTAACAGCGGTAATGTTCTTATTTACCTTATTTGTGTTATCGTCGTTGCAGTCACGTGCATCTGAAACAAACAAAGTACCTCATATAAAAGCGGCTACGGTTTGTGTACACGAGTCCTTCATATTCCGTCCGGTGATTAGCCGGCGCACACTAGGCTCACCGGACCTAAATATGTTTGTATTTTGGCTTTGCCAGTACACACCCAATATCGGATCCCTCTTGAGGATCAGCCATTACGCAGCCTCTTAACGGCGGACGGTTTTAATTAAAAACTTCTTGCATTAGCATGTGTCCTCCCAATCATGGTACTAATCCCTTCAAAATATTATTTAATTTTACTCTAGAGTTCTATCTAGAATGGGTTTGATATTTTTGGAACGAATTGAATATTATTGAATATATTATATTATAATCATGAATTATAGATTGATTTATGATTGAATATTGTTAATGTATACTAAGTAGGTTAGAGTGGGTTGTTTCATGGCCTAAGCAAACAGTATATCAGCGGTTGTGGGGGTACTGGCAGTCTTAGCGGCGATAAACAAGCACAGGTGTAGCGGTGCCCGCCTCAACCGCTGTCCGGACTAACTTGGAAAGTATTTGTAAGCGTTCAAACATACCGGGCTCGTTATGCATGCCTCGCTGGGTTTAATCACGGCCCAACCTCGCTCCGGGCGGAGTTAATGTTTTCACTATATGTATTTTTTAAGTACCGGCAACTTGAACCGGTATTCAGAACTCGCGGTTAGCTCTTAATGTTCCTCCGTATCAATACAGTATTGCTTGAACAATACTTGTTGTTCAAATAGTTATTTAATTTTTCATCTAAGGGCTGTAGAAATTGCAATAGATCGAAAGCGAATAATTAAAAAGACAGACATATCTAATAGAGATGTACAGGCGCAGTATTGTTTGAATAGTCCATTGAACCTGGAACAAGTACGTCAAGCGTATCAAGTCGAAGGTCCTCCGTCTATTAGCGAGTTGTATACGACTACCCACATCCGAATCTCGAAGCCTATTATGTGACGTGTCCAATATTGACACAGTGTCCCGCCGATTGTACCGATGTACGTATCTCACAATGATCCCTCGTCACCACCAATGAATATGGGTTTCGGGTATGCCGGTTTGATATGATCGCTCACTGCGATAACATTTGTTGCTACTGGTGCATTATATAGATTTTTACGATAGAAACTACCAGATAAGTTAACGATTATTAATCACCCAATATCCAGCGTCGTAAGCTAACGCCCAATTATGTTTGACTTGGCGAAAAGTTGAGCTCACTCTTATTTATTTTTTATCAATTTCACTCGGGCGAGCCTTAAAAGCGTCGTCCCGTTTTATTATGGGGACGTGAATTAGCAAAAAGAGAATGGATTTTAGCTGTGATTATGTCAAAAATAATTAATTATTATCGATTCGATGCGGGCAGGGAAGCGGATTGATGAGAGGCACCGACCGTGGAGACGCTCTGTTTAAAATTGGAAAGCTAATTACTCCGTTACCAAATCGTAATTGCGATACTGAAACTAGTTATTTTAATTAAAGAAGTGTTTTAATACTATTAGAAAGTATAAAAACGTGCACCTAACATTCACCACATAATACACACAATTTTTTTGCGATAAGCTTGACCAATACTGATGTTTTGTTTGTAGATGTAGTGACCATTTTCTTGGTTTAAGTTTACAATCTACACGAGGGAGGTTAGAGCCAAGGGGCACGTGTGAGGGCTCTCCGGAATTTCTTCATTCATTAAGCCGCCGCAACTCCGTGATCGGCCTGCCAAAGTAGTCGAAACATTGTACACATCACGATGAGCAAAACTTTAATTTAGGCTGCGGTACCTGCGACCACTCATTCATAATGAATCGCTTCACCCTCTGTTTAGTTACGAAACGGGACCTTTAGTGTGTAACTGACATTTTATTTACGGCCTTATTTAAACCTCAAAGAATAGTCGAGACTGGTCAGAGATAAAAGCGGGGCTTGTAGCATCAATAAATCACAAGTCGAAAAGTTTCAGCGTCGAAAGAAAATCACAGTCATCGGCCTCTTTTAAATTATCACCATTAGCTTCGAGATTTTGTACTCTGAATAGAGTGCAAAAATTACCTTTCTTCGTTTGAGCAGCCGAAGTAATTAGTGACGCTAAGTTTTATTTGTTGACGTTCATTATTTCTTGATTTGGGCGTTGCGTGCGAGGGAGATGGGGATAGTTTTGTGTATGAAGTGGAAAGGGAGGGTGATGTTCAATCGAGGAGCTGCACCTGCCGCCGCACAAATTTGCAATTTAAATTCCAAACGAATATTCCAGAGGACCTCCTTAACACGACATCTGTTTAAATCGTCGACGATAGAGTGACGGTCGCGGTTTCAACTCTTTGTGATTGCGACTTAATTGAAATAAAACAAAACCCTTCATGGTTTGAAGGGACTTAGAAATGCAATAGTCCAACCAGTGTTTTCACTGAATTTGTAATTTAAAATAAGCTTGCAATTAGCTAACTATACTGCCGTATTATATTGTAGAAGATAATGATAAGCGATAGGATTTATTTTTTAATGTCATTTAGTTTTGAAAAATTCTATGTGAATTTAAATAGTATGATTGACACATTGAATAAACTAGAATGATGTTATTAATAAACAACAATACAAACAATCGCTGTTTTCACTATGAGAATTCTTTTTTTTTTATACAACTTTGGTAACATACAAGCATACGGCTCACCTGATAGTAAGTGACAACCGTAACCTATAGACATGACTATGTTTTCTAATCATTGCAGAAATAATGCTTAGAAAATACAACCAAGGCGTCGGCGACTATGTGGAGAGACGAGGATGAGGAAGGAAAAAGAAGAAGGAAGAGGACTGATAATAGTGTTGCCGGCACTCTTACTCACCGAGCGAAATAGATTAGCGTGAAAACTAATATTCTTACGTCGATAATCTATGAGAGCGTAGTACTTTCCTATTCGATCCGGCCCATTCATACTAAAACTAGCAAGGATCTACCACCGTAAAACCGTATCGTGCTTGCAAAGGTGTCTTATCGTCCCTTGTCATTGTCCCACTCAGTTTTTCAGGGTTAAGCCTGCAGCAACATTATATCATGTTGTCCAGCGAGATTAGCTGCCAACGGTTATTTCAGCTCTAATTATGCCGCGGTTTTTTAAAACTGGTTTTCGACCACTTGTTTTTAAACACAGTTTTATATCGAGAGTTAAATTATCATTGTGACGCAGCACCACATACCATAAATATAAAAAAAAATAGCCGCATCATACATCTGTAATTCTTCAACAATATTAGCCGTACAAAATAAAAGGGTGTAACATTTTCACGTTATAATTTGGGAAATTGATTGATACGTTCCTGTCGGGATGATATATCGTGGGCTGTATTGGACGGTTACCGCTAATAGGTGTTAGTGGGTAAATAAAGAAGTGTTCTGGCGCAGGCGGAGCCGCAGGTCATTAATAACTATCGCCCCACCACTTCATTAACAATCAATCACATGTGGCCGACCTTGTTAGAGACAGCGTGTTGCATTAGATGACGATTTTTTTGAGTTGATTAATGTTATGGATAGTTTTCCGGTAAAGGTTGTGATGATATTTTATAAATTATGAAAGTATTTGATAGGGTAAATTTAGATTTTTGTATAATGCATAAAAAAAAATTGTATAAGTATAGTATTAAATGGTTACATGTCTTAATTCTTCCTATCAAGGTGGACTACCTATATTTTTAACGTGGAGTTCTATAGCTATGCTCATTTTTTCTAGCAAATTTAATTATAAGATTTGTAACCAATTCTATACAATAAAAAATTTACGTTACTTACAATAAAAAAATAACTATTAATAACTAATTATTATTTTAAATGTAGGCACAACTTCTATACTGTAAAAATGCGATATTTATTAAAAAGAAACTGAACAAGAGCATAAATAACAATTAAATTAATAAAACAGTTATTTGTTCCAAGAAAATCACTTCATTCTCTAAGGGCACACATACAAGGCGTTCAAGCATGAGAAAGAATGACTTGTCGGAAGGAGTTAATAATCTTATTAATTTGTTCTCGTTACCCGCGGTGAGCTGCCACCGACGTTCTTTGTAATTAATGGAAACACCTCATCTATTAAATTAGTACAAGAGCCTGTGAATACACGTGTGCAAACACCGCCAGTATATCAAGACCCATAACTAGCCCTTAATGTGCTTCTAAATATTAAGATACATAAAGGTCTTAGTTATGTGGTCGTATTGTCATATAGTCTTAACAAAATAAATAAATTGCCCGTGAAGAAAATGAAGTAAGAAAATTCATTTATCAAAAAGGTAACGCGAGTTTAGATGTTTTGAGTGATTGATTTGAGATTGTATTGTGCAGAATGTAATTAGGGAAGAAAGTTTCATTGCTACTGGATCGTGTTTTAGACTAACAAAAAAAGCCCGAGATTAGTGGCAGTTGTAATGCGACAACAAAAAGGAGAGAGGCCGAGGTATTTTATGTATATAAATTAAAGTCAGTTAGAAAACAGCATTATTTAAACATTTTCTTTACAGTTACTGCACTGAATTTTTGGGTATAGTCATAACAGAGATTTAGTGCTGGTCGGTATGGTATTGAAGCTAGTTATTGCAACCTAGATACGCAGTAAAACGTTTCCATATTTTATTTTATTTTTCTTTTTGATTAAAAATCAGACAATCGGTTAAGTGAGATAGCAAGATTTTTATAGAACACCTTTAGCTAAGATACTTATATTACAAATCCTGCATTGTAAACATGTTCTTTAATTAAATAAAGTATTTGTATTTGTATTGAGCCGCAACTTTTTTGCTTCTTTTTTAATATAAAAACCATATCTACGCATATTTGCCAAACTTTTACTACAATTTTTGAAACAAAAACAATAACAAATTATGAAATAATAATTCATCATAAGTACTATAACACAAAGGTAGCTCAAGTGAACCCATAAATTATATCCAAACTATTCGCTTTGATCAATTAAATTTTATTACATGCGTTAATTAAACGGCTCTCTAAGTGAAAGATTTATTGGAGGTTTATCCTCATAACTGAAGCTTAAAGGGCGATCTCAATACGACTCGTAGGCTTTTCTTGGGTGGGCGAGTGGGTAAGTTTAGTGTGCGATTATGGGTGTATTCTGATGAGACCTTGTTATGAGAGGTATGCAAAACTATTATGATACTCTAGATAGCTGCTTATATAGTTGGTGTATTATGATTATTATGTACTTTAGTAACGATTAACACATTGATTCTCCTTGTTTATAGCTATCGCGCTATTTAAACAAATACAAAGTCGTGACTTTATGTATGTTTCATCGGATAAAGATATTCTAAGTGATTCGCCTACCCTATTAAAATCCATATATCTGTAGCAGTTGGATAGAACAATATGATACCTAAGCTAGATAATATATTAGTATAATGATCAACTTTAAGAGTAATCTATACTATTATATAAAGCAGAAGAGTGTGTTTGTTGGTTTGAACGCGCTAACCTCTGGAATTACAGTACTGTTAGAATTGAATAATTGCGTTAGATAGCTCAGTAACCGCGCCGCGGAAAGTTAGAATAAAGCAATTAAAAACAGCAAATATACCTAGCTATGTCCACAAATATCTTACAAAGTTCAGACGACCATGCAGAATAATAGACCCGGACGTATGCCCATGGGGATCGCAGTCTAATATATTCAAAGATATCTGTCTATAGCGGTGTTGCCAGTAAAATTAATCACGATGTAAGCGCTTAGTGTGCGAATATTATGGGTCCACTACACGGGACTAATCTCACGCGTTATAAACATGGATGGCTTGTATGAACGCGTTTATAGTTATAATGAACGCTCTTGGGTTAAGCTCTATGGAGAAGTGATGGAAAATTATTATTATCGTTATGTATGACATATTTTAAAATTCGAAAATGAAAAAGCCGGTTCTGATAATGTTTAATTGCCATATGTTTCTATCTTAACATGCTAATATTATGCTACATATTATTATCTATGCTTCTATGTTTTTAGTTTACTTAGGTATATGTATTTTGGTAGATAGAGTTAAGAATTATTATATGGTTATTTGATGTGACGAGTTCTTATCCTAGTTTTAATACAATAAAGTCGTAGAGCTATTTTCATTTAAAAGTTCAATATACATAGGTAGTTCTTGATTTCGATGTAATAGAAAAGCTTAAAAACAATTGTCGAGCTTTAACAGAGATAGTTAATTACTAATGTTTACATAGTAGACAATAGTGCAGGAGTAACAAACTCATGATATATGCGCAGTAAATTCTAATGCGACATCGCCCCGCGAGGTGCCGCCGTAAAGCCGCGCCGAATACGGAATGATCATAATAAAGTATGATTTCTTGGTCGGGGACGTAGCCTTAACGCGGATAATCACTCCTCAGGCGTACCCATATAATTCCTTAGTGCATAATGAAAGTTGATTAACATTATACTGCGTTCGGGAGACGTCGCGCGTGTGTGTATGAGTGTGTGTGTGTCCGCCGCAGATTCCGAGTCCTAATTAAGAGCGAGGGAGGGACGGTCGCGGCCGGCGGCGGGGGCGAGGTATCGATCATCGCCCGCCAAGGAATCGACGCAGGGACCCGCAAAAAGGGGAAGCCCTCATCTGAAAATCAGCGTCCGCTAAGCCGGTCCTGCGAGCACATGTGTTTTGATTTAAATGCGCTCTAAGGGTCAGTTTAATGCGCGAGTGCGGAAACGGAACACTCCGGGCGAGATTTGCAAATCCGATGTGAATAATTACATGGCTTACGAGCGCTTACCTACTGCCTTACAGTCATTTGCATATTTTCTTGTGGCTTTATGATCGTTGCCCGCTGGTCTGGAAACTAAATATGTTTATAGAACGCTTTTAAATGGACGGTTCATGACAATCTGTACTGCGTGAACCGGTATATTATATATTTTAATCTATTAAAATACAGCCCTTCGTCTACTATTATAATAGTATTGTTAACAGAAAGCCTACTTTCCGTTTACAATTAAATAATAATAATTAAATATTTAATTTCTTTCTTTCTAAACTATTTAAACAGAAAAGATTTGATTTTTTTGTATGTTTGTTTGTTTGTTCAGATTTAACTCAAGATCTACGTAACCGATTTAGAAGATCATTAACCTTCAGAAAGCTACAAATAAGACGGGTAACATAGGTTATTAGGTTGATTTATTTGTAGTTTTCAAAATTGCAATATTTTAAGCGCTTTAGGCCGCTATGACTCATACATCTATGATTATATTTCTATGATAGTGTACTATCATTGAAATATGATCATAGACGTATGAGTCACTTTTAAATGAAGAACATAATATGACGGTTTAATAACTACATGTGATTCATATTGTCTATGATCATAGTTAGGGAATCTAGCACCGTCTATTTATATACAGACTGTGCTAGTGTGTTAAGTATGATCCTATTTGTACGCTAGCTGTCAAAAAGGATTCCCTAACTTTAATCATAGACAATATGAATCACATGTAGTTATTATACCGCCATATGTTCTGCATTTAAAAATGATTCACACATCTATGATTATATTTCTATGATAGTAATAGTGGCCTAATACATTAGTAAATCTGATTGATGCAATACGTCACTATTGCTATGATATTATCCATAGACGTTTGTTGTGAAACCAAATGAAACTTTTGATACCGAAGCGAAGCGAGGGTGGACGTCGAGTCTCAACTAATGTTATGAAGAGAAAAGATTTGATTTTTGTATGTTTGTTTACAACGATTTAACTAAAAAATTACGATACCGATTTGAAATTTTTTTTAATTAACAATTAAATAAATAAAGCGACTAACATAGGCTATATTTTACTATGATTAACATATTTTTTAGGAATTTTCAGAGATTCAGTATTTCAGGCGTCCTTGTAAATGTGAATGATGAAGTACGACACTATTGCAATAATATTTTCTGTAGGCGTTGTGACACCGAATAAAACTTTTGAAAAGAACCGAGGCAAAACGAGAGTGGACGTCTAGTGTGAGATAAAGAAACGTAGATCTTGGATACTGTGAATCTTTTGTGGGACTTACGAATATCAGTACCTACGCATTTGTTTGCTGCTACGCATACATTCACTGCTGAACATAGTCATCAATCAAGGATTTTCGTGAATAAGGATAAAGATTATTTCATATCCAATGGCTCCACTACCGTGTTTTTGTTATCATTAAATAGAAATTGTGAAATAAGAAAATGTTTGTAAATTGCTACATCGTAAGAAATAATTCACGACTCTTCTATTAATCCCAATAAAAATGTCAAGAAAACAAGCAACGCTAACAAAGCTGTTTATGAAATAAAAAAACGTTGAAAACACTTATCGCGCTTGAGTGCAAATCGTCGACTGTCACTTCAAATCCCGCCAGTGTCCGGGCAAAATGGGAAAAGTAACAAAAATAACAATCAAATAGAGCATCCACGGAAATGAGATCTGAAGGAATGATCACGCCCGACCCCGGGGACCGGTTGCCTCTTCAAAAAAGACTTAATCTCTCAATTCACTAAGGAGTTAAGCTTTAAAAAATATTTCGATAGGCAACAAAGAGCCCCTCGCTCGACGCGTCGCGGTGTCTTTGACACGTCGCCGCCGCCGGATTTTTTCGCGAGATCTCTTTAGAGACGGGATGTCACTCACTTTGTATCGGCTTTGTCGCGAGAGGTTAAGCGCCGGTTTATTAGGCTTTACTTCCGATTCGCAAACAGGGGGACGTTAGCAGATTCGTTTTCGATGTAGTATTTTCCGATTAAAAAAATTAAAACCTCTAACTGATCGAGATTTATCGGCACAATACAGTGTGCGGTGTCTAAACGAGACCCTCTCGCAATCGATATGAAAATGTGACGAGTGGGGTAACTCGCCAGCTGGCGGGCATTAATTAAGAATACGTGACAAAAGACGGGACATGCACACAAACACAAGTCGTGCCGAAAAAGGTCCGGATTACGTAACCCTTTTGCGCTTTTGATTTTAAACCTCGCGTGAAGTGCTAACGCCGGACGCCGGACCGTGCATAGCGTCTAATTTGAAAGGAGACTTGACAAATCTGGCTTTGGACCGTCCCTCGTTTAATCGAGCCGTCGCTACACGTGATGTCGATATGAATGTTGATACAATGAAATAATAGCGAGGAGTAGGCGGTCACTATGGTTACAGGGTGGGAGCGAAGCCTTATTTGAATGGAGCCGTGAAAGGCTTTTAGCCTCGTTTGACCATTTAGAGCGGGTCAGCGTTTTGGGCGCTGACTTTGCTCCGAAACCGGGATAATTAGCAGGCAAACAAGGAGCAGGGTGCCCGCACAACTTTCACAGACCGTTCAGGTGCTCTGCAAACATCGCTGCAAGAAGTTTAACAGCAGTTTAATTGCGAAGCGAAAACAGAAGCGCTCTGAAAACAGTTTAGTTCCAGTGAAAAGAACCTAGTCGGTTATTAAGGTGAACAAGCATGATCAAATCTACGTTAGAGTTTAAAGCTTATTGAAAATGAGAAATGTCGTGAACCATCGATGCAAGAGGGAAATGAATTAAACTTTAGTTTTAAATGATTTTAAAGCTCGAGAAATAATTAATTTTAACATTATTTTATGACCGGTTACGTAAAACTGTATTCATATTTTTGATTAAAACCATATAAAGAACCTTCTAAGTTACTTTGATAAAAGTTGGTGTTTTCTAAGCTATATAATTCAACTTAACTGCATACTTCCAGTTCCCATAAATTAAAATTTCACCTAACCGGTGGATATTTACGTGCAGTTCACACGGGTCCATAAATCGAGCGTGTCAACACCAGAGCGGGGTAAAGGTGCGGACACACTATAAATTACCACCGGTCGAGTCGCGGCCCGTGCGTGTACCAGCGCTAATCCCGCGCCCTACGTGACGTGTGTACCCCAGCACTAATTGCAGATTGTGGTGGCAGTCTCAATAGTGAGTAACTAGTATTATATAGAGTACGATCGACTAGTGCAATTATATTAGTGTGTCCAAGTAAGGTTTGGAGAGATCTGATTACATGGGTCCATATTGAAGAACATTCATGGAAATCTAGAGAGAAAAGATATCAAGACCGACATCTTAAAATTTCAATTTCACATGCATAAAATGTTTTGTAGTAATAGATGTGTTCATCTGAAACATGACTTGTTTTCTTTCTCCTTGTAACAGGTACATTCTAAGCAGTTGAAAAAGGACACGGTTAATGCCAACATAATTATTGAGCTTTTGAGGCGACTGTATTTGAAGTCTGATGCATGCTGATGAAGCATCAAATATAATCTAGATTAGACATTACATTAGTTCCACACTGAGATTTGAATAGCTTGAATAATTATATCATATGCAAGTAATAAGATTTTTCTCAGTAAACGTCATGTACTATGTACACAAAAGTTTGTTATAATCCCTTACGGGGACGCATGCGGGCGGTACAACCAAGTTTTGCTAATACATAATTGGGACGAAATCCCCATTGGAGGTCGCTATACAAGGACAGGTTTCTTAGTGCGTGTTCGACTCGGAAATTAATGAAATTAACCGATACGAGGTAAACTCAAAGGGAAGAAATAGGGTGGCGTATTTATTTATTAAGTAACTTAAGTTTATTAAACGTCAGTTCTAATAATACGTATAAGATATACCGAGGTAAGTCTAGGACAGGTAAGTTTTGTCTGACTGAAGAAAAGTAATACATTTTTGGAGGTTCTAAATGATAAAATCAACAGAAACAAATTAAATTTTGTCGGGTAAATATTGTGTCTTGTGGTTAGATGTCTTTTCTTGACTTGTTTGATCACGATGTAAGAAAACATCACAACCACAGTTTTATTTGTCATTTTGCTGTTCCAAAAATACAAACTTTAATATAATAAAAAAAACTATTTTACTGTCAAATGCCGTTCGAAATTCGAACAAACATAATTCCATTTTTCTAAATTCAAAAGACTAACAATGGCCACAAATGACATAATAACCCAAATTAACAAGTAAACTAGCTGTTGTTGCGTTCATTACCCTGGTGTAATTCCCGGACGTACCTCAGTGCGGTATCGATCCACGTCGAGCGACAGAAAACTTTCTAGACAGCTTTTATATGCACCCACTCTTTACCCTGTAAGTATAGCGTTCGATGAAATGTTTTACACTGAGTATACGTGCTGTTGTACTAAAAGATTGACGGGTTAAAAGATGCATTTTAACCTGTTAAGAATGTACGGAGAATGTGGTGTAAATCCATCTAGGAAAAGTGTTGATTTAACTTTTATTTCTAGACTTTATGTACTTCTAACTAAAAGCGTAAATGCTTGTGTAGATTTTGTAATAATTGATACAATGCTGATTTTATTTTGATTAAAAAGCACTGTTTAAATAATTAAAAGAGAATTCACATCGAATGTTTATTGATACTTTTAAATGAAACAGTAGTTTTAATGTGTAATTGTTTCTGGTGGCTTCATGGTTCTTTTCAATCCAAAAATAATATACCTGTTATAGCAATCTCTTTAAGGATGAGTAGGTATCTATTGAAATATATTATCTGATTGAAGTCGCCCGCTCCTGGATGTCTCGATAGTCTGGACTGTTTGAAGTTGTCATAGTCGCTACGCTTGGCGAATGGTTTAGTTACAGACTGCAGTTAGGTATTGACTCTAAAATTAAAAATCATCTAAGTATATTAATATGGATACCTACTCAATAGTCGCGAGCAAATTTGCCACTTTTAAGTGTAAGTCTGTAAAATGCATAAGTAATATTAAAATAATTTCAAAAACAAGCGTTTCAAAATTGACTAATGTTACTGGATTGTGTATTTAATAGGAAATAATAAATATTTTAAAATAAAAATAAAAGTACCAAATACCAGCGCGTTCAAATAGATATACACGGTTAAATAAACTTGACATAATAGCAAAAAATAAAGCAATATTTTACAAGGTTACTCTATTATTATAAAGAATGACTAAATCTAACCGAATGACAGGTTAAGCTATTAAACAGACAAAAGAAAACGTCTTCAAATTTCAATTGTTAAATAGGAATGATCGTAAACGAAATTTGACAGGATAATTATGTGATGAGCGGGGTGCGTTTTTGCTGTTTGTTTTTCATTGGTAAGACGTCAGTTATGACGTCAGCAGTGACGTGCGTGCATCAGACAGTTAATAGGGTGGGTCAACGTGAAGAAGCTGCGTACTTATTCTGAGCTGCTACGGGAATCATTTTTTTATAAATTAAGGCTTTAGTCGCAGATAGCAAAAATGTATAATACTAGTCAAAGTTAGGTAATTACTGTAAGCATATTACAGTTCTACTACAGTTAAGCGAGCGTCTGGTATTGACCGCTTGCTGATATAATATCAGACCGATAAGGTTCAATATAAAATGGCTACCGCTTGTGAACCTCAGAAATAGAATACCGACTTGCCTTTTGCTCGAAGTGGTACAGTGTTGAACTTGGAAATTGCGCCTGCTGTAGCCACCATATAAAAAAAAAGAAACACATGACACTCACGGTACTTATACTCAAAGTCGTAATGTCAGCAAGTATCCATTACAATAGTATGTAGACTAGGTACTTCGCGACACACTAAAACATAGGTACTCTTATAAAGAAAGAAAAAGGCGTCTATATGTTTGTAACTGCTTACAATTAGATGGGTCATATGCTTGTATTACCTCAGTTGTTTAAAAAAAAAGAAAACAGTATTGTTACAAAGAAACATATTCTATTCTATTTTAAAATCAAATGTATGTATTGCGTATACCTGAATAAGTATTGGGAGGTAATCGTGTGCTCCCATGTGGGGTACGTCTAATCAGCTATGAAAATTAGGTTCCGCCGCGTATCTTCTGTTTTGTACGTTAATGTTCAATTTAATTACTATTGCCAAATATCACATTAAGCCGTGATGGATGAGAGGAGACATTCTTGACGTTTAATTTGTTGTATCTTCTTGATTATACGATTATTTGATGTAGATAGGAGATGGTTTTCATACATTTTGTATATGTGTACTGTGTAATATTGTAAATATATTTCCTTTGCGTACGCTGATTTCCAAAATTAATGAATAATTTTGCAAGTGTTTAATTGACAGTGACAGACAATACGCTTTTTTTTTATTTTCTTTCTTTTCGCTATATTCTTTTATTTCTTAGCGAAAATCGTAGTTACGTCTTCCGATTTATTTCTAGCTCTTTTACCTAACAAATTATTAAGCTTTATTTAAATGTTGTAGACCAATTTTAATTCTGTACGTATTCCTTAGTATTTCAATCAGCATCTTCACCGACAGTAACTCAAAAGTCATAGCACCTAGCATCAGTAACATCCCCGGCTAGATCATCGATCATCCAATTAGTCATCCGATCAATCATCGTGCCGATCACTCCCCTGGCCGCGATGATTTTTCCTACTCTTTTGTGGTAACCTCACGGGACGTGTTAATCACGAGTGAAGGATATGTTGTAAGACTGAGATGGATTATTTTTTCGTGTATAACTGTATTTTTGAAATAAAAGAATCAATATGCATGTTATTAGTTTAACTACGAGTAATGATAGTTAACCATTATGCTATTTAATTTATGTACCACTAGCTGTTGTCAGCAGCTTCGCCCGCGTGGGTAGGCATACCTCAAAAATATAGCCTTTGCTATTGTAGCTTTCTATATGTAAAATATTTTTTTTTATTGGTTTTTAGATTTTGAGTTTATCCATAATAAACAAACAAACAAACATACAAAAAATAAAATCTTTTCCCTTTATAATATTAGTTTAGATATAGCCTGTTGCATTGCTTTGGTATTACAAGTCCCAATTTCTAACACTTGATCCTCCACAGGTCATTCGCTATGTACTTACGACTATGGTGAGACACGAAGACTTACATATAAGTAAGTGATAAGGCTAGCGCAAATTACAGCCGGCCGCACCGCATCGCATCGCACGTAAACAAGCTCCTTATTAAAATTTGAAAATACATAATTTAAATTTTATTTTCAAAACATTTGTACTGAATATTTACCCAGTTAGTTCGTTAACTGACACTTCTTCAATCACGACAGTATAAAACTCAGCAAAACGGCACGCTATAAAAAGATGAACAATAATTCTTTTTTATTACACGCCAAAGTGGGAATCTCATTGTCGGCGAGAAAATAAATAATATCAGGAAGAAAAAGAAAAGGGAAATAACACAACATAAAATATTAAGATTCACCCTGGATTGGCATCATTCTGCGGTCGGCGCGGATTCCTTCTTAGGGGCGACGATACCTACGTCTTTGAATGTTAATGCTATTTGCATATCCGAAAAGTCATGAAATAAATCAACCGAGACGGACAGTAGGGACGGCTATTCATTATGCCATTCTTTGTCTACCAGACTAGCAATTAATGTAAAAAAAAACTTTGTTATTGCCCGTGTTCCTTTCTTTCATTTATTTCATTTCAATTGCTTCGAAAAATCACGTAATGTACTCAGAAGCTTTTTCTACTCAGTCCTCGGAATAAACTTTAAATCACAATATCCATTTGTGAATCCGTGCGAGTCGGCATGTGTCCTTGTGCGGATAATGTCAGTTTCCACCGTCAAATTGCGCTATATTGTGAGTCAAACACGAGATAAACGGAGAAAGTGTTAGGGCAACATTTACATAAGTTGAGACAGAGGGTCTCGTACGATACATATGAAAATATTCAGGACCAAGGTGATGAGAGCTCTTCGGGTGACTCTATGCATAGCCTCTATGATGGGGAAAATATTTACAGGCGGCGTAAAAACGTAATATTTATGGAGCAACTGAAAATAACGCAGCCACCCATGCGAGGGAAACGAGCTGCGTATTCAACGATGATGCGGTTTATTGTTTTACATTTGATGCCTTATAAATTGTAAGTTATTGCGCGAGATTTTCCTTTAAATATATTAGCTGTATTTTGTTATTTATGTGTGAGGTTATCTGCAGAACTATTCGAAGTGGAACCTTAGTTTAGTCGGTATAGTTGGTTAGTACGGGAGATAGCGCGGTTGTGTTTACAAACCGACTGTACGTCGGTATCGATTGTGCGGGCGGGAAAGTTTTTATGAATTAACCGTCAAACAAGTAAAGAAGAACAATGAAAAAACAAACTCTTCAAACAAAAATCGATGACAATCTGGGCCAAAAACTTCGTAGAACTTCGCCGGCAAAAAGATTTATATACTTATAAAAAAGTGAACGGGAAAAGAAGTTTTGGAAAAACTTTAAATTGCGACCTTGAACCGGTTGAACTTTGTTTCAGATTACTATTAGTGGAGTTGAAGGCTAGAAGTTTTTAATGGGAAGGGGTTGATATGCGGCGGACAGTTCGCGTCATTAACTTGAGGGTGAATATGACGGGGATATTTCGCTTCTGATTAGGGGGCTATCCCTTGATTTTGTTTAATATCTAGTTCACGTTTTGTATTTGTGAATAGAGTGCGATGAACCACGGATCGATCGCGGATGGGTAGCGCCCAGCCGCGGTCGGCGTCAAACTTTTGGGTCCGTTTTAATGAAACAATTCCGTAACTTGAGTGAATTTGGGTCATTGTGTACAACACTTACGCGTAACGCTCGTGCGGCACGGATTTCATTTGATTGCTTTTAGATATTAGCAGAGATACTAGTGAGCGCGCTGAATACCAAACACTCCCACGCGCCGCACTACGACTTTGTTGAGATGCTTACCCCAGATTACACCTAATATTTTAAATTTTATTATATCCCGCATAAAAAACTTTACTATTTAAAACAGACCTAATATTTAATTGCATTGAAGTTGACTTTTAGACAAATACATTTTTTTATTTATTTATTCTTTATTGTACACACATAGAACAAATTACATAATTGGTAAGAAATATCATTAAATTAAATAGTTTAAACAAATATCCTTACATATTAATAATACACACATAATATATTAAGATATATAAATGCATAAACTTACATAATTATAATAAATATATCTACTTATATATACCTATTATTTAACCAAAGATAGGAAATGTTCTCTTGTTCTTCTTCTGAACACATCCACAGAAGTACTCCCACGACGTGAGGTGACGTGAGGAAGAGAGTTCCACAACCTAACCGCGTGCACAGTAAAAGAGCCGTCATAACGGCTAGTACTATGAAGAGGAGTTCGAAGTAGAAGAGAGGATGAAGACCGACAAGGATTGCAACGAGATACTCAAAGCGTTCACTTAAGTAGGAAGGAGAACTAGGGTAATTTATTTATTTAATACTACATATCTATGTATTATAAACTTTTCATCGCTGACCAATAAATCAAAGAGATTAGATTTTTTATACAGTAATCTACATTAGCGTTTGAAATTGTGGTGAAAACTAAATTATTGTGGGCTATTACGCAACTAGTTTCAGCCTGTGGCTTTTGTCACGTGAAAAAAAGGCATCTTAATTGTTGGTCCAGTAACAACATTTTTAAACCAAACAGTACTTGAAATTAACGCGTTAGAACGAACTATTTGTACAAACTCTTGCATATACATAATAAATATATATACAACATAAATTTAAAAGAACACATTTTATTCCTGACACTTTCCCGTAACAATCAAATCCGAGATCTTGTAAAAACAATAGCTTAAATGAAAGCTCGTCAATTGCGACATCGTTTTCTTTATTAACTGTTAAATAGCTCTTGCTGTTTATGTAAATTGTTATTGCTTTTTTAAGAAAATCCTCGTTTGACACGTAGAGTACCGTTATTATGCCTTTGCCCGGCCCGCTTGGGACACAATGGGATTTTGAAGGTAAATAAGTCTTTAAAAGAGGAATAAGTAAATTAGAAGCGACAAGATAGGCATCTCCCCTATTTTTTTCGAAGGTTGGGGCGAGAAAAAAAACGATCGCCTTAGAGTTAGTACCGGCTGTTATATAAGTATGGAGAATGCTTTTATCCACTAAAACATAGATATTAAGAGTTCTCACGTTTATGAAGCTTTCGTTTTCTAACAGTTGTTTGAGATGCTGCACTGTTATGTTATAAAAATAATATTATGCGTCGGCCAAACTCCTATTTTAGATGGGAATAAACTATTTTATGCGGTACTAACGTCACCTTTTCATCATCTCATTGCACGACACTGTACTATCTAAAAATGTTCTCGTTCAGTCCTATTAGCTTACAGCATTAATTATTATTATGCTTTTATAATAATCTTAAAGTATACTTTTTATATTTTGTACCATAAAGCCTGTTAATCATTACTCTAAATTTTGAGCTTATATTGATATTGAAAAAGTCCTTCTCCATACAATTCATTAAAACATCTCTTTAAGGGTGAGTGGTACGACACTCGGCCGGTATCATAACAGCTGCTGCCAGCGATACGTACTTATTAAGCCATCGAGCCCACTACAGGCACCTCTACCTCTCTACCTAGAGACACCTAGAGACTGTCCCTGCCATTTTTCCCGCCCATGTTTTTAAATTATAATCTCAAGATGGATTAAGGGGCCATTTTGGAAGCCAATTATCTTGTCCATGTTTACAGTGACAGTGCGTAAACATGGTCATAAGGAAAATTTTGTTTTGGGTAGAACTAGAGATAATTGTATTGACATTTTAATAATGTTTTTCTCTTCTAAAATTTAATTATGGAGTGTTTGTAAATTTTTTACCTCTTTCATTCTGATAATACATATTATAGTAAGTAAACTTGTTTACGATTCAAAAAACGTGACATAATACTCCTGTTGTTGGAACTTATTTATAGTAAAAAGGGTATTCGTGGCATTAAGTAAAAGGCCCACTGTCTATGTAGGTATATAAATTAAAATATTTAAAGAATATTTTCAGAGGCCTGTGTTTTTATATTGTTTAACTGGCACAAGCAAAGAGAATTGCATTTCAAACTAGTTTAATCAAATAATTTCAAATTAAGTAGGTTTAATTCTAAAAAGCATTGAGTGTTAAAAAAATCTGTTTATGTACACTCAAGAGATTATAAAAATATAAACTTTAAAATGATCTTTTTTGCCCATTACGTGTGAGACATCGTGGGGTTTGAATTAGCTTCGTTTGCTGAAGGGGTCTGCATGTGACAGCTGCCAAAATATCCTCGTCAAATTCATTCTTACCGCCTACAGATGCCTATTAATGTTTTAATTGTTTCTGTACAATGAACTTTGTATTGTAGCGTAATTTTAATCACAATTTCGTCTTTTCTATCTATCGGTTTGTGAGTACATCGACTAATTATTCAATAATATAACAAAATAAATAGCGCAGATCCGTAACATGAAATCCGTTCCGTACTGTATAAAACTGCTATAATACGAAACATCAAGTATCAATTTATATTGCTAACTTCCAAAAGTAACTGATGGCATTATTATTCTTATGTTTAAGATAAGCACTTTTTGTCGTTAAAGGTAATTTACAAATGACTTCCCTGCTTTTATAGCGCCCAGAAGACTTGAACAGAGTTAGGCGAAGTCTGAAAATGATCTTACAAAGTGTAGGCTCTCCCCGAAGTCGCCTCGAGGCTTCGAGGCGCTGTACCGATACAGAGTTTAAGAGTTATGCAAATGTTATGGACAACAAAAAAGTTAATGTCAATGATAAGTGCGCCCTCTAGGGGACGATCACGCGCACTGCGAGCTTTGCTCTGACGCAACTCATTGGAGGATTGTTATTTACGCACTCGCCTATTGTGTTACCCTCTTTAATTTATTTTGCTATTTTCAAATCTTGTTCTTAGTAGCATCAAACTTTATTGCGTGAAAACAAAAATAGGAAAGCAAAAAATAATTTGCTTTTTGTCAAGACAAGTCACAAAACTTCTTTAAATTCATTAAAATGTAACTAGAGTTAACCTCGGGACGAACTAGATTTGAAGTGTAACTTTAATATAGAATAAGACAATCGTAGCAGTAATAGTGGCCAGTAACACGGTGGGTTACTAATATATTTTTTAATGTTATAGATTGGTATGTTTTTCAAATAATAACTGCAGTTTAATTATCATTTCTTTGTCTAATATTGTACAAGATTAAGTAAGTACAAAATTGTGTCTAATCTGGGGTAAGTAAACAAAGTGGAATAAATAGTGAAATTGAATATACTTGGACATTTCTGCACATTGTTATTAAATTAAATTAATTATTCTGACAGCTTCGTGCTGTTTAAGATACTTATAAAAACATGATTTATTTAATAATTATTGTGCTTATAATATATAACTGAAAGTGTTTATTTCAGTGATAAGCACAATATAAAATCATCAAATAAATTTATTTTAATGGTGCATTTACGAGTCACAACAGCAAACCAATTGAGAGAATTTAAAGCCCACTTCCGACTTTCAATCACCGAACTCATTTAGGCGAATTCACGTCACCGTTACATCGGATTGTCCTCTAGAGACTCGGGAGTGTCTGTAAAAAGTACTCGACTGTAGTACGTGGAATTAGGAGGTTGCAATGAGGGCCCCAAGATCCCATTAAGAGTCGAGCAATGCAGGTGTCTCCGCGGGTACGGCGGTAAAAGTCAACGAACTTTGGGTTTACAACTATCTTGTGGGCAAGTTAGTAACAGTAATGGATGTAAAATTACTAATCCAAAGAGCTACTAATGTATATTAACTACAGAAATAATTTTAAGTATAACTGTATTTGGGAATCAAGTTCTGTAGTCAGACGACAATACACATTTTGTTTCTCTTAAATTACGAACACTAACATAATGATCTTATTGGAACCTAGGCTAATTGTAGCCTCTACAATTTAACTAGGTCACTAATTCAAAAACAACAGTCATAGAATATTTACTTTAAAACTTTCGCGTTGCATGATATAAATTTATAATTATACGGGAATTAAGGCGATCATGCATTAGGTATTTACATACCTTATTTTGCTTGACGTTTCGACGATGAGGACTTGCGTACGATGAAATTCAATCCACTGATTGTACCTATTACTCTCGGTTTGTACAAGAAGCTATTGAAATTAAGAAACACACAAATTTCAATAGGGAAGACGGCTTCAAGCTCTCGGCTACGCGGAATCCAGTAATTCAAATTACGCAACCTCGCTTTGCGCAGTCGGTTAACGCTCGGAATACGGACGGCATACAGAATAGGGACACTGTCAGTGTGTTTTGTGATAGTACGTGGAAAGACAAAAATGTGAGCGTAGATCTAGAATCTACTTCACATACGGAGCCGTGACATCGCCTCACCAGTCCGCTTGTGACCACGGCCGGTGTAACCTGGTCGAAACGTCAAGCAAAATAAGGTATGTAAATACCTAATGCATGATCGCGTTAATTCCTGTATGATTATAAATTTATAACAGTCATAGAATGTTATTAAAACATGTACTTTACCACGAGCCCTAAATATCGATTTCCATCAGCTTCCCATATTTAAGTAGCGTACGTGAAGTTTTACATGCAAATGAATTAATTCTTCGCGTCTGGGTGTTCAGTGCATCGTAGCATCGGAACATCGTCAGCGATGCCTCGTTGCATTTATAATGTGAGTTCATTACCTCGCCAGCCTAGTCTAGGAGCTTCGCGTAATGGGTTTGGAAGAACGTTCGCTTCAATTATGAGTGGGATATTAAATCCAGCCACCTATTGATACATATGTGTACGACTTATTAAGATCTAAGTGTAGAAATGGTTTTGAGAGTTTGTTCGATACTGTATTTTTAAAATAAAAATGGCTTAGTACAGTTTTAAGGTAGATTACGGTGTACCTAAATATTAATTTATATTGTAATAAATAACGTTTCAGATTTCTAATTAATAAATTGTGCGTATGTTTTCACGACAGAGCTCGTTGCCTCGTGTGAGAGTTGTTACAAAACGAAAATATAATAGTAACAACTAACGTTTGACAATATTGTTCTCATAAGTTTCCTTAAAAATAAAAACTTCCTTTAGTAGTTAGTTTAGAAATACTAACTGCAATAAAAAATTAAAATGCAAAATCCAGACAAAATAGTGGAATAAAAAATCATCTCGTATATATTAAAACATTTACACCGCAAGCAACGTAGTATATATAAAAATAAAAAATATCTTAAGCAGAGTTTGTTAAAAGAAAAAAGGACAGTGCTTTTAAATTTTCAGGAGGCGTTTACTCGGTTGAACATATTTTCCTTGAGGCATTGCGAGCGAGTGTGCATTTTTAATTTTTATCTCCACTCTGGCGTAGATGACGCGATGAATTTTTACTGAAGCTGCTCTTTCTATCTTATTAACAAGGGTGTTAATTATACTACAAGGCTCACTAACAATGTCATTGTGTTTCTGTTACAAATTGTTATAAGAATATTGGTGCAAGTAAACTAATTTAGGCTACGTTGTTAATAAGGTGGTTTATGAATTCTGATGAACTGGATTTAAGTGACTTTTATTTTGTTTGCTTACTAACTGGGTTTAAGTACTTTTATTAAATGTTGTGAAAAAAGATTGATGTTATAAAAAAATATTTATAGATAAGAGATAAGACTTTTACTAAGTTTTCATTACCGTAATGGTGACAATGTAACAAAAACATGAAATTTGTCAAACACAGATGAGTTTTCAGAGTGTAAGCAAGTTTAGATTTAGTTAGATGTTTGTGTGCCATTAATTGTTATTAATTTTACAAATTTTCCTGAAAATGTTCTACATTATTATGAATAATTTAAACAACAACTCCAAAGACCCAAAAAAATTTTCGTCATTGACAGACATCCCTACAAACGCTTATCATGACAAATAGTCAAGTATCAAAATAAAAATCCGCTGTCATATGTAATAAAACGTGCTCCTATGTTTATCACGGGTAGGTGCTATGATTTAGCGTGCGGCGGCCCTATTTCAGAGCACCTCAGCTCAAATTGAATTGATATGTTTCCGCTAACGGTACAGTGACGGTCGGCGTTTTTCTGAACATATCGCTTATGATGCGCGCCAAAGCGCTCGGAAAACTGGGTGTAGGGTTAGACAAAATATCGACGCATAATATTTAACATTTGGTTGTAGATTTCACGTATCACATTTTTAGATATTTGGTAATGTCACTATTTTATTAATTATTGTGAAATATTATTCGTACAATACGTGTACAATAATGTTTTCAAAAAGCGTGATAATTTGTTTAATGTCATCACTTCTGCAGAAGAGGCCCTAGACAAGTGGCAAAGATTTCTACTATTCATAGAATAGATTAAAAAATATATTTGATTGACATAAGCTAACGCCAACGCTTATGTCAATCTCATACATTTTATTATCTATTCTATGAATAGAATAGAAATCTTTGACACTTGTCTAGGGCCTAAGAATCGAAAGTCTGCAGGTAATGAAATTTGGGCTTAGGTAATTAAGGTAAAAAAAAAAAACATTTATCTATCCACAACTATCGCAGAGACAGCAACATCTTTTGATAGTACACGTTGTACCATATAAAATAATAATGTTTGTATTCGTAGTGTTGATTTTTTCTACCTACCTTCACTATTTTTTTTCAAAGCAATATATACAAAAAAATATTATGTGTAACTGTGTATTTTGCACACCGTACGCATGATATGAAGTGTGAGATAGGGGTGTAGTAAAGAGTGCAAACGATCGGGTCGCAGTGTCAGCCCACCACCGCTCTACTGCACGCTAAGAACATTGCCAATTTTACATATTTCACACCAGACAAGCCTTGGATAGAAAAACCCACATATCACTATGATTTATCGACATTGATTTCAATAAGTTATATTACTAGCTTTTATTTTAAGTAATATTTTACTTAGATATTTGTTGAACTGATTACACAAATAAGTATGCTAAAATACGCAGAAGTCGGGGTAGCAATAATTAAATTGCAGTCATAATTTCTATGCAATTTGCTCTGTAAATACAACGTACGTTTCAATTAATTACGAAAAAAAAATTGTTTATTATTTTTTGTATAAATATCATTATTGCAGACTTCAGTATAACTAAGATGTAGTTCTTGTTAGAGGATAACTATAAACTAATCTGCTTAGTGTTGTAATTCTACTATTCTGTCTATCCTTCTATTCTTTGTCATGTAACAAATTACTCTATCTACATCTTTTATCTAATAAATAAGTGCTTTCTTCTGAACATAAGAGTTTTATAGTACAAAGGAAACCCTATTTGTGTCAGAGTAGCTCTCAGCTATGATGTAGGCAGTGAGTCACGTTAGTCATTTATTATGAAAATACAGATTCTAATAATTTTCTGCCAAGGAGCGCAGAATTTCCTTTAGGTACATAATAATATTATGATACTAAAATATCGTATGAAGTTCAGCTGCATTTTTCTGAAATTTAGTTTCCATTGTTCGCTTTCAAAGCAGTTTAAACAGATTTCGCCTTAAACCAAGACGCATACAAAACTAACTTAACTTTAAAAAATGTATCAGTAAACTATGTCCCCTGCAGTGTGGTAAACTGTACTACCTTAGACCCGCAACTGTATCAAAATGATAAAAATGTTGAGATCCAATAACCATTCATCCATCAAGTGTCAAGATATAATCTCTGGGATGGTGGTGCGACCTGCTTAGCCCTCAGACTTGGGGAGAACTCGGCGAATATAAAAATGCCTTGAAGATTTACAGGTTTCGTGGAAAGATATCGCTTACAGATTTCGCTTGCATTGTGCTGGGGAGTGTACTATTAACTCAAGGAAAAGGTATAAGAAAACCGCGTTATAGCATTGTAATTATCCAAAATTGTGGCTGTATAATATTTTATTATGTAGCAATTCGCCAGCCTAAACCGTAATTAGACAAAACTACTTCTGAGGTATCTTTAACCACTTCATATGTATTTATACTTGAACAGTTTGCAATAAATTTGCCTCGAAACTCGTGATTTTCGTATAAAATATATTTTAGACAGCAATAAAACATACAGATATGCGTTTATCTACCCCAAACTTGAGTACACTTGTTCCAAGATATCATTTCTACTAACGCGGGGCAGTAAGAATCTGTTTGTATCTGGCATTCCGGGCCAGCGAGCGATTTAAATCTCTTAAGCTCACTGCGACCGGCCGCGGGCGCTACTCCAGGACTCACAAATCTTTCATAATCTCGAAAGATCCCGCGAGGGGCGTTTTTCATAGTGTAAGTACAGCCTTAAAGGTCGAGGGCTGACAAAAAACTACTCGGGAAAAGGTAAGTTACATTTTATGCTCGGATCGCTATGTAATCGGCTCTTGTGTGGTTCTGTTGTTGTTTTAATTTGATTTTCCCGTATCGTGTCGTATATTTATATTTTATGATGCGAGGGCAGGTACCGGTATTCATAAGCAAATACAAGGCGAGGGACCCCATAATTTTCGGTTTGCATTTTTCCATCGCGACCGCGAACTCGATTTTCACTCCCAAGGGCGAGTGGACGGCCGGCCTCAAAAATATTAATGAAAATTTTTACATAAATTTATTCGAGTGAGGGGCCCACGCGTCGTTCTGGGAGCCGATGGGGTCTGCTCCTGTTTTTTATTTATTAATTTAATGGTATTTTCGGTCTAATTACCTGACTGAGGTATAATGCATTGGCTTTGTATAACGAGTATTTGTGGATACTCGTGTGTGGAAAATTTATATATTGAATGAAAAATTGCGTAGACTAAGGGCTTTGTTTATTTATTTTTGTGGGACTAAAATTTATATCGGGAATTTTGAATTATTATTTAAAACTAGCTTTCTAATGCGCGGTCTCACCCGCGTCTTTGCTTACTGCTCTGCTTCCGTCGCCAGTAGCGTGATAGTACATAGCCTTCCTCGAGAGCTGGGCTATTATAAGCTAAAATATTTTTTCAAATACGACTGGTACTTTCAGAGATTAGCTCGTTCAAACAAATAAACAAACTCTGCTGCTTTATATAATAGTATAGATTTGATTTTATTATTTTAACGACTTCTTGTCGTCGGCAAAAATTTAACAAGAGACTGGTACGGGTACATAACAGAATCTAATCAAATAAGTTACTTTCATTTATTTCTATGTCATTACTTACTGGTTAAAATAAAACAACAAACAACACATCTTACAGATCAACAACTTGTCCGAGTGTACATTATGAACTTGCAGACATTAGAGCATACCTGGAGGACCTTAAATTATTTCCATCATTGTTTAGACGATGATGATGTCCGCTTATATACAGCATTATCTAGCACCTTCTATGGGCTATGAGCTAATATATTTGGCAGCGTTGTTCCAAATAAGTCAACAGAAGTTGAACTGGAAAACGATATTTTAATACTAAATTCATCTGTGATCTAGTTTATAATTGACGATTAATCTCATCAAACAAGCTCATATAAGCCCGATACTCATATACAACTTCAGCCCCCAGTTTATTGAGTTCACTATAAAAAGCAAAGCATTCTTGGCTTTAACCCTTCACCGGCAGCATCAAAAGAACAAACGCAATATATCGGGGGTTCGGCTTAATTTGGCCGCTACCGAACTTTAATGCGAGTAGCCCGGCCAAATGCTCCAAATTACTCCGCGATATTTTTAACGTGCGGAATGCACCCGTTTTAGGTTACGCTTACGATATTAACTGGAATGTTCGCAAGGGTTAAGGAGGTCGATTTTCATTCGATAGTAAATTAATTTTCTAGAGATTTTTCCACATTGCAAAAGTTTTTAACAACACGTTTAATTAAACTGGATGTTACAAAACTTAACACAGCACTGATTTTTAATTAAATTTGAACACTTTTTACCGTGCAAACAAGCAAGGGTCCTTGGATTCCTAATTCGCCGCGTTGCGTTTAGACAAGATTTTTTTTCAAATGAATTTCCCATCTTAGGGGACATTGGCTTCTTGGCGTGTTTACAAAGCGCCCGACGAGTCCCACTTTGTTGTTTAATGAAATTATCGGTTTACCGAGTAAATGAACAAAGCGAGATTTCGCTTTCGCTGTGCGGTCAAAACCGAGAGGGGTTCTTGTTTTTGTTTTCCTCAGCAGTCCGAATGGACTTCTTTGTGGAATTCCTTAGCTCTACTTAATCAATTATGATCGACTCGTTAATTTGAGATGCAAAGGGGATTAAAGCAGATTTAAAATGGCGAAAGTCTATATTTACTTGAAATAAATTTAAATTTGCTTCAACGCTTGTACCTAATAACCATATTGTGTAATTATAAGTTTGATAAGTAATTAAGATCACAATGAGAACATTTCCTTAATAATAGTTTCAGGTAAACTATTTTGGTGAGTTCCCGCGCAGATGATAGTAGTCTCATGTGTACAGTTTGAACGATTTTGTATTACGGTTTGATTACCTGAAGCTATTAAGATACACTTCAAACAGTTTCATTTGACGTCACCAACAGATATGATAATAATAAGTTTTAGCGAGATTATGCCCGGAATAAAGAAAGATTCCCGTAAACTATTCTGTAAATCAGTTTATTTAGCAAAAGTATTTGCCAACAATGTTATAAAAAAAAGTTGGTATTTATTATGTACATAATTAATTCATTTGCCTGTGAATATACGAAAAAGCGTCTCGTCTTCAAATAAAAGGCAACTAAAGAGTTCCTTTCTGTCCACACATGTACCCAGTTCACGCTCGCACTAATAGTTGCAATTAGAAACGGCAATGAAAAGAGTATGTCGACCCTCGTGACACTAATGGCCTTCCCACTTAATTATATAAAGTGCTTAAGTAAATGATAGCTAATTCGGTACCGTGCCCGACGTGCCGTAAACAAGAGGTGTGACTTTCCACCATTGTCGGTGATCTGTCACTTCCACTTCCGGACCTTTTCAACGTAATTCTTTCTCTTATTGTTGCCCTTTCTTGAAAAGAATACTTTCTTTTTTCTTCCATCCGGTGCCTGCAATTGTCACCCTCCCGTAGTGTTTGTTGTGAGCGTTGATTAAATACCGCTGTCAAATTTTGTTAATTTTTCCTTCCTCGGAGCAAAGTTGAAAAAATATAATATAAAAAAAATGCTAAGTAATATTGTTACGATTTAATCAAGATGTCAGAATAATAAGCTCTTGTTTCTTATATTACAAATTATTGTGATGTCTCGTCAAATATTTTTATGCAAAATTATTTTTTTCATCCGTGTCGTAGGCGTGTCGGTGCAAAATTTACATTTAAATAGAACATCTGCGAGCAGGTCGACCCTCTTAAGGTTTCACGGCATTTTTCTTACCCGCTAATTTGTAAATCGTTTCGTAATATAGAAAAATTAAAATGCTGATGTCATATTTTAGTCGCTATTTATATGCTAATATTGGCTTTACAAATCGAAGGGACTGGCTGATTAAAATATCAATAGTTAATCTGCAGAACGACTATTTAATACCTGCTAAGTCAAATTTTGAAAATGTGATTGGAATATCAATTTAAGTACAGTTTAAACAGTAAGATTTCGTAAGAATATGACGAGATTTCAAATGCTAGTCATTAGAATGTTAAATCTTATTCGGTATAACAACTCTGATGAGCTTTAATCTTGGCGCTTATCCCATTTCTCAAGGCGTAACATCGCTGCAATTATTTGTTAGGCGGAAGGGTAGGGACGGAGTAATGCCGCAATATTCGTAAATTAAGCACTTTCGCCGACTCGGGCCCAGTAAATATTATTTTTTTATGTTAATAACCACGCGATTGCGTTAATAAAGCCTTACATCTCGTAATTAGCCGCGCCATTGTCTGCGGAGGCGGCGGAGTGAGGACGAGAAATGAATTGAAATAATTCGAGCGAAAGGCTTGCCCATCATCTTGTGCTGTTACAACAGTCGTTTTGAAGGATTGCAAGTTAAGCTATTTTATTGTAATGTTAATACGAGCAATATTATTTATAGGAACAACAATTAATTAGGACTTTTTTTATTGCCGTCTGTGGTAGACGAGCAAACGGCCCACGTGATGGTAAGTGGTAACTGTCGCTCATGGACGACGCAGAGTCTCTAGCATTGCTCCTGCAATGCCAGGGACTCTGCAAAGCCGCTGTCTACCGCGAAGGGAATACCGTGAGGTAGGTGAAAGAATTGAGAAAGGTGAGGGAAAAGAAAAAAGGAAATTAGGCCTTCGGCACTCTCACTCACGACACGAAACGCAATAGTACTAGTTTTTTTAAATTTTTTATATCTTAGCCTACCAAAGTGACTCCACCCCGCCTGATGGTAAGCAGTCAGTGGAATCTAGAAGTGGTGGCCACCATACCATCTTCCTAAACTGCTGGTATGGTGGCCTCCACTATGGCGGCTGGGTATGGGGTTAGGGGAAGGGAATGAGGGAAGTGAGGAAAGAGGAAAGGGGGGAAATTAGGCCTCCGGCGCTCTCACTCACCGAGCGAAACGCAGTTGTACGGTACTATTACTCTTACGTCAATCTTCTATGAGAGGGCAGTATCCGGCCCATTCATGCTAAAACCGGCGTGGATCTACTACCGTAAAATAAACGCAAATGTATATCAATAATATCCTTCCTGGGTGTAACTGTTAAGGCTGAATTTATTTAGTTTTAAAGGTTACTTTGTAGTTTCATGTATCCAATACAAACTTGAGTTCTTAGTCGTTATACACTTGCTCTGCCTTAGACAAAATAGTCAATGTTATACTCCCTCACCTAAGTTTACATTCACTTTATTGATACAGACTAATCAGTTCGGTTCAGCATTGCTCGTCATCATCGCAACAGTGCCGCTATTAATTAATAAATTAAACAACGCTTCTTAATTCTTGAGCCTCAGCCGCAGACAAAATATTTGCTATGTGTAAATTCACGCGGATGATGAACCAACCACCCTTCAACGCCGGGCCTTCTTTATAGCTCTATTTGTGTATTTTAATTACTGTCATTATATGCTAATGACTACCCTCCCTTTTTCTTATCCTTCAAATGGGTTATTGCAGTCTTATATCTATATTGCACAGTTTTGTCGACTAATTTTCAAGATTTAAATAATAATAATGACTGAACTCAGTCTTGGAAGGATTATTCGTTTTTTCTACGGTCGAATGTTTTGATTAATTGTTGAGGGCAAAGAGATTCTGTTCGTAATTTGTTTTGTGTTATTAACTTAACGAGGAAGTCGTTTGGGAGATGGCGGATTCGACTCTTTTTATTATATTTACGACTTTAGATTATGTGTGTCAGTACCTATTTAATTAAATTATTTAATTTTCGTAGCTAAAGCATTACATTTGCTACAAATTTTTTTTTGATTGTTACGTTTTGTTGAAATGGCTTAATCAGAACAACAGGTTTGCATTAGTAGACAACTGTCGCGTATTGCTGTACCCGTCCAAAATGAGCCTGTTTGCTAAATATATCACTACAGTTGCAAAAACGTTGTACTCGGATGAAAAGCGTGCTGTTTATCATTCGTTCTTTAACATGTTTTTCGTCCCGCGAAATGTTTGAGTTCAACTTTATTAAATTAATCAAATGTTACATTTTAATGTTATACTGGAATAACATGTGTATTTCAAACCGAATAAAATTATCAATGCCTGCAACGTACGAATACGTACAAAGTGATATTTAGCATTATCGTGAGAAAACACACCCCACAAAAGAGTGGTAAAGATGCAAATCTCAGAGACCTCACGTCTTAACGACACACATTTCCTTTCCCTCGAACGTTGAAATCTTGGAATTCTTTTACATAATCATGTGTTGAAAATATAACAGCTTTTTAGCAAGGGGCGGTTGATAAACTCTAGTTACGTATGCTAACGCTGTGTGCGCAATAATACCTACAATATTTAGCATAATCTGCTGATTTAGCGTCGTGTAAGGAAATAAAGATTACGTATATTAGGTTTTATGGTCGTGGTGCGTCTTCATCTTAATTTATAGACTTAAGAAACATCTTAAAAGGGCGATAAACTTTAGCTATGTATCAAAATTATTTTGATACATTTTTATGGTCTGATTTTATTCATATTGCTTCTCACTGACGTCATGCGGTGACGTAGTTTAACAAATAAACAAAGTTTGCTTTTGGAAATTCATATCTCTTGAGCAATTTGAGTCAGGTGGAAATGGTGAGTTATGTTTGTAGTAGTGATTGGAGGGATTTTTCTCAAGTAAGGAAGGAAACTCTTTATGGGTTACTGCAGGTATAGGTTATACCATGAACAATGTACTCATAAAAAATTAGTTCAGCATATCTTCCTCGTTGCTGAAGGAGAGTTAAGTCGTTTTTCTTAACGTTTTACCGTCACGTAGACATCGTCTGTCCATATTTACAGACATCGTTGCTTTTTACGGAGCCTCGTTTCATCGTGTTTACGACTACGTCACTAGTTTATTGTTATATCGCTGAAAAGGGGTTAATGCCACGTTTTTGTATAGTTGCAGGTGTACCACCCTACCTACTGGAGCTCAGACAGACAAGCTATAAATTACTTCTATCACAAATACATCCCTAATATGAAATCGATGCAACAAACGGCGAATGAATTATGGAATAGGCATAATCTTCATATTTTTGCGGAAAATAGGACTCGCTCGGTACACTCATATATTTATTGCCTTTGAAAATCCAGTTTCTGGCAATGTATTCGTGCGTACGGGCGCGGAGCATGTTTCCTTGTCGCATTAGGCATAAGTAGTGCTCTCTCCTCACCCTATTAAGCGTGATATATGCGACAATTCTTTTTGCCAAGCCTTGAGACAGAAGGGAAGAGCCTCATATCGCTTACGCCACTTACATCGACACCTTTATGGGTGACGTGCTAATTCCATTGATAAATGATTTCACCGTCAAATTTGAGATTGGGAATATTCTGGTGATTCGTCACGGCGATGATAAGATCGGTTGTATGCAAATGTTTGCCATGAATAATTGTGTCGCTTTTCTTGATAAGTAATATGTAATAGTGTAGTGAGATCTCATGAAAATAAACGAATCGGAGTTTCGTAAGATCCCAAAAAAAGTGGCAGACATGCGGAAAGGAACCTAGTAATTAACTACCGAAGGAGATGGCAAAATGCATATCTAATAACATTCTAATAACCACTAATCTTTGGTATGTAAGGCTATGTTCAAAACTAATGCAATTTATGTTTTTGTATTAGAATTTTGTTTTTATTTTATTTATTTATTTATTTTCTTTATTCAGGAAACAAACAGTCTTAAACTAAAATAAAAATACTATGATAGAGTACTATTAGACCAAAACGGTTCCATAAAAATAAACTAATATACATAATTTTGAAGTTAATTAACATAAACTCAACCAAACTTACAATATAATTTACAATATTAATATAGTGCTATTTGAATTTTAGACTATATTTTATTTTTATTATTTTTACCGTAGATAATGTTGTATATCAAAAACATGCAACGCACATTGTTTATTTTTACCCTCTAAGCGATATAAGAGAAACTTTTATCCAATCCAGACTAATAAGAAGCGAACACGGGTCCCAAACGCGATTCACGTGTTCAGACAAAACCGGCTATGTTCCCCTCCAAGACACCGTGTGTGATGTATGCAAAAAGGGAATTGAATAAGGTGATTTTGTTCCGCGGGATCGTCGAGGGAAAAGAATCCACGGTAATGGCGAATACAATAAATTTTCATAAACAAATTGCGTTTTGATGGCGGCATATCGGCGCGTGTGCCAACTCCCAATAAGGATTGATAGGGAAACAATGTCGGTACACTGATTGAATGTCAATTTGTCGCGCTGCAGACATCGGAATAATTCTTGTAATGGTGTACACGTCGCCTTAACGACTTGTTAGCAACATCTGTTAAATCCATTTTGCCTTATGTTTGCCAAATGGATTTTATATCGATTTATTTTAAAATACGTGATTATATCGTTAAGTTGGTTATAGATATTATAAAAACCAATTTTACAGGAGGAAACAGGCAACTAACACTTTAGCTCTACACTTATATTGTAGGCTACTGAAAACAGATTGCTTGATTAAACATTACTGTGTTTTTACCTTTCCAGCCATTACTTACTTTACAAATAGTAGGCCAATCGTAAAGTAATTATAGACTAAACTTTTATCTACAGTATTCATTTAAATTTATGTAAGCATTCTAGAACTAAGCTAAGTTCAATCGCAGAACGCACCTGTGCGGGATGTCACCACCAACGCGGTTCATTGGCGGTGTGTAAATCAAGCGAGTAACCATGCCGTGTCACGGACAGAGATCATTAAGAACAACCATGCTGAAAAATTGGGTTAACTAACTGCCTTTTTTTTTCAATAAAATGAAATGAAAAAAAAATCTAACAATAAAGAGATGATATAATAGGTATACCTAATATCGGTTTATTTAGCGTTAAAACTTGTTAAAACAGCATTATATTATTGTTTTCTTTCGCTTAAGATCTGAGAATATTCTAAAAATATTTTATAATTTTGGGCACACATAAATATATTCAGTGAAAAAATAATTCTTGTCTAGATTTTACGAAACATTATAATAACAGTGTACGAAAATTTGATTCAAATTTGTTGTTTTTCTTGAGCCTAGTATTAAATAAAATTATTTTTTAGAAAAGAAAAAATACGAATACGACTTACACACATGACAACACCTACATGTTTAATCCTTAATTAAAAAGTAGAAAATAATAATTTAATTACTTCAAAGCAATGAAGTTTTAAGGGGAATCAATTAAATCATTAATACCTATATAAAACTATACTATTTACAATTTATAATCAGTTATTTTGGAGTCGGTGCCAGCCAAGAAGGATCTTTAATTCTGCCTTTGCAACCAACTTTCGAAATGCACGGGGCGGCAATAGCAAGCGCATTGATGCGCACTTATCAGCTTCCGTTCGATTTCTTGTACTCGTATTATTATTATATATATTATTTATTTTACATTCATATATCAATAGATTAATCAATTGAGTTATTTTTGCTAGTAGGTTATATTTATTAAGGTCAATAAAATCCTTAGTAGTCATAAAGCAAAGTTGGAGGCCTTATGCCTCCAACTTGGCTCAACGGCTACCAAATTATAGTGATAACCAAAGTCCACTGCTTCTAAAACATGAAGACGCTTAAAATGAAATGCCACAAATGGTCACCTATCCACTGTTTTTAACAAAGAAATAATTTTGGTAATCGGTTCACAATTGTAGCATGGACATATCCATTTCAGAAAATTCGTCACAAAAGACATCGACGCGTTGCTTTACACATCTTCATTCCTTGCATTCGTTTTTATTATAAAATGTAAAATTAAAGCGATAACACTGAACCCATTCCCTTTAAAATAAAGAATTTTCCAAATTGGTTCATAAATGACTGAGGTCTGTTGTAACAAACATACTACTCCTAAAACATTTTTTATAATAAAAATATGGAACCAGTTTCAGAGTATATGCTTTTAAATAAAAAAAGATTTTTCAATTCGGTTACCGAGTTATGAGGTAACAAACATACAAAAAAAAAGAAAAAGTAAATGACCCGAATTGATAACCTGCTCTTTTTTGAAGTCGGTATAAAATTCAAATTTTTCTAAATTTATTTAATGTTCTGAAATTGAGACTTGGTCTGTAAGTTTCACGCATGTGTACTTATAGATATATAACAAAATATATATCAACACAATCGTTTCTTTTCTAAATCTTGAACATTGAGCCATTTAACATGTCACCTGTAACCTAGAGGCTCAATATGAAAAATATTCACATGCGCTCCTCTCGTCAGCTCCCGGGAGCCAAGAGTACCCAAAGGAGTTTTGACTTGCAAAGTAGCGCGCAGAGATTTTTCAGAGGGCGGTAATGACTACTTGATGTGTTCGGGCGAGGTATGTGTGGAAGCCGACTCTAAACAAAGATTTGCTCTTATCAAAACGATTCTCAATTAACGATCACAAACAACAAGTTTAAGTAACATTTTATAAAACATGTAACAAGCTTGTTAAAAATAGTTTCCGTCAGAAAACTTACACAAAACGTGTTAGCAGAATAATATTCTAGGAATTCATATTATATTATACGATACACGACCAAGACTTCTCATTAAATATTCGAATACCATTTCCTGGCTTGCAAAGGAAACAGGATTGTCACAATCCGTATTGTTTCAGATCTCATAACGCATGTAGCCCTTTGACTCCACATTTCCATACAGAATGCTAATACAAAACGTCGTTACATAAAGGCGACTCCACACTTGGCCAACTCTGAGGCGCGTCACCTTTGATGCGCGTATGATTGCCCGCGCCCGCGACACATTGGATCTATATTGTTGTCTTTTTCAAGTTTCGTAATAAGGGATGAGGGTGTATTAAAGCCTTTTATCCGGCTCGTCACGCCGGCACGTGGGGTCGGGAAGGGGTTTAAGGTGAGCAAACATTAGCTCTTTTACATTTTTGCAATTTCATCGACGACGCTGACGGCTGTTTGCAGTTGCTCGAGTATCAGAAGCGTTTCTGGGGCGTTACAACTTTAACTCTTTTTAAAAGGGTTTCGAAAGTAAACGAGCTTTTAATGTTTGTTTACAGACGTACTTAGTTGTGTCGCTAAAAGCCACCTCGTGGTAGTACGCATCGAGAAATTCCCAGTGAAGCTAAGCCATGTATTAAGTGCTAGGCCCGAGGCCAAGTCCGCCGCAGACTGCCTGCAAATCTTGGCTGCATTCACGAACATTCCAGAAGATGTAGCTGGGATTAAATGACGTGGTATATTCAACAATTACACTATATTTGGGCAATTCTCGCAGGTAAGGTTGCATATTTCAGGGGTGAGACAATATTAGCTGCAGCGCTCGTGTGTAAAATGAAACTGTTTTTGGTGCCTAATTTACAATGCTTGTAATTCGAGCGTACACGTTCGGTGTGCTGAGAACTGAGTGCGAAGGTGTAGGTACGGTGTTTTGTGTATGCTGCGAGCATTTTGGAGCGTATTAGCCGAGTTCGCAAATATACATGCAGGTAACAATGCGCAGCGGTGAACAAATGTTGCCACAACTGATATCTCACGCGCTCGTAGAACTACTATAATTTCTATTTATACATTTTTTTGCTTTTACATTCTTATTGCAATGCTTGTCAAAAACGTAAAAGTCATTACATTTTTGATTTGTTGTACTTAATCGTAGTACTGACAGAAAAAATATTTTTTAAAAACTCAAATTACTTGAAAAAGGAGATGGTTTACAATTCGTCGGAACCTTTTATTTGTATGTACCCAGATTACTCGAAAATGGCTGGACCGATCAGGATTTTTTTTTTGTTTGAAAGAGTATACTTCCCGGTCTCACGATCATCTTATCAGGATCTGATGATGGGATCGAGGAGAAATAGACAGAACTCTTCAAATTTAGAAGCACACTTAAAGCGATTTGGGTAGTTTTTGAAAGACTCCTTTCGCGGAGTCGTCCCATTTCAATTTGTTGAAGATCTGATGAAGAACTTCGGAGATATGCACCGAAACTCCTCAATAAATAAAAGGCACCGACCTAAAAATTATAAAATACTTATTAAATAATTTCTGATTAAAAATCAAAATACTAATCACATTGTGCTAAATAAATAAATTTTAAAATTTTTAGTTTCCTTCTTGTTTGAAGGCGGTTGTTTTTTTATTTAAAATTATTTTTAAATACCGACTTAGCCTACCTGTTCTCCTCCTTTCCTTTCGACGAAATGAAAAAAAAATATTTTGTATGTAAAAAAGTAGGTCTCTGATATTTTAATGCATAAAATATAGAAAATAAACACGAAATCTTCCACGAATTTCGCCATAACAAGTCAGACAAATTTCAAGGAGGCATTACTGGTTTCATAAAATAATGTGGTACGGCTCGAGGCTGCGGTTATTGTTGTATATTTAAAATAAAGGGCTAATTATTGGTAATGAATGAAGGTACGAGACGTGGTGGCACACCGCGTAAAGCAGCGCGCCGCGGGCGACCACAATTCAGGAATAGCTCATAATTCACGCGTAATCGTGAGCGCTTGCGACACAGCCGCATCCTGGCGCTGATAGCGCGCAACCGAATGCTTTGTGCACCCGCTCTTATATGCATTTTAGATAATAATTAACTACCGTCGCTATTTGCGAACACTCCCTAAATGAATCACCAGTCTAGTCAACTCAAATTATATTAATGTTTAGCTCACAAGGTTAGTAAGTTCGTGGCCATGTCGAATTTTGGCAAGTTTTCAAGAAAATAAACGGCAACCATTAAACATTTCCTATTCATGTAAGTAGAGGTTTGTCACGCTAAAATTAAAATTATTCAAATGTACCAGGACGCCGCTGGGCGAACACAAACGTGAATCTATTGTCTAAGTTTATATCAAAACAAACGAGAGCGTCATTAGCGCTCTCTCCGTATTTAGCACATTATTCAAAAAGCACGTGAGGCAGGAAACCCTTAAAATTACACACGAAACAGTGCTCTTTACCAAGTTTCCCATAAGAGCCCATTATTTACCCAGCCACCGTAGCATTAAGATTCTCCACATATCTTCGAAAGGCGCGTTATGGTAATTACGGGTCGCCATTTTATCTCGCGACTCTTCGCGATTAGAAGTCGCGCTCGCTCGGGTGCACGTCGAAATAACAAGTCCGCGAACTTAGTTCGTTTCTGAGAAGGAGCCTTGTGAAATTAATTCGGATGGAAGATATCGGGCGGCGCGATAGCGGCTCCTTCCGCGCCATTTATTGCTCGTGTGGTGCGGGTATCGGTGAAGGGGTAAAGAATATCAAGATGTAACGAGCGCCAGCCGGAAGGCTCGCAAATGAGCTCGCCGACTTATCTGTGTTAATGTGGGCGAGGGTTAATTTTGTCTTACATGAGCAATTTGGAGATACCGCCCTCGTTTCAAACTTACATTTGTTGTAACTATACGATTATAATACGTGGAATCGATTTTAAAGTGTTGTTGTTTCGTATAAAGAATCATATACCGAATACAAACACAAACTGTCTTTCATACGTCTTTGTTGACGTCAATTCTCACCTGGTTCTGTTGAGGACTCCAGTAGACCAATACTTGACAACTTTGCAAGTCGCTATAAAAACGTCTTTGCAGCTTGCTACAAGAGAGCGCCGAGGTTTGGGCGAATGGTGGTCGGTAACTAGATAATACTTAGAATAGGATAGAATATGCTTTGTTGTACACCACATGTAACTTACATTAGATATTTAAAAATATTTAACTTTCCTTTCTTTCTTTTCTTTGATCTCTTCCAGACAACCTTTGGATGGACATGAAGTTAGAAGTTAATCGGTAGTTAATGGCGCATAGATATTTCTAAAATATATTTAAATACTTAGTTAAATACTTACTAAAAGATCAGTTTTCTTATTTATTTGAACGTTTCATAAACTTGTACTATCAGCGTTACGTTCCATTTTATCATTTTATGAAACACGATTCTAATATGCACACATGCTTCACATTTAATTTATATCACTTACATATTCGTTAAGATTTCGTCTAGACAAAAGGAAAATATCGCGACGTCTGGTAGAATGAATGAGGTAGAGTGCAAACATGGATGGATAGCAAATACGAGCGTGTATTAGGCGTGTAAATTAAAGCGTGTGCAATTTGAGGGAACTATTGTACGTAAAATACTCTTATTAACTAGTTGATGAATGTATTGGATATGCTGTTGTTTTATGGAATTATCAGTATTTAGACTAAGAACCTACCTGAAACGAATATTAATACGATCTCATTCAATTCTGTCACATAGTAAGCGGTAACGTTTTTGTACTATATTCACACACTCACTCGTTCATTGGCTAAAAACTCTGTAACGTTGTTAGCGAAGAATAAACGTAATTTTTCCTAGTTTTGGGCCACCATGTTGTATCTTTGGTGGACCCACTGGTGCAATAAAATAGCCCAAAACTAGGAAAAATTGGTTCTTAGTATAAACAATTGGGTTTAGGATAAAATTTAAATTGGAAGTAGTTCTATAAACTTATGGTTATTTAAAATGTAATTTCTTTCTATATTTTGGAATAAAATGTAAAGTAGTATTTATTTTTTTGTAGATTAGCATCACGCCTTTTATCTCTGAAGGCGCAAGTAGAGGCTTATGCACCCATGTTTTGCCAGCTATTATAAGTTTCATGTAATAAGTAGCGAGCCTGTATTTCACTTATTTTAATGTAAAAAGACATAAGTAGTACGTAAATTATTGCATAAAAGTATCCATCTTAGGCTTGGAGTTTTCCTTAGTTATTTTTATCTATTCACGTCTGATATCCATACAGAATTTATCTAACTTGCATATATACAGTTTAATTTATTAAATTACATTTACCGGTTTCAAACATTGATCAGATTACGTTCCACTCTATATAAAAACAAAACTTACTTAACTTATTCAATTTCATACACAACAGAGCAAGGGATTTTCCACGGTAAAATATTGAAGAAATCGACAAAACTTGGTCTCATGTAATATGCAGTGGGAGGTCCGACGCCGCCCGGCGCAATGCATATTTTGTGCCTAAGAACCTTTCGTACGGGTCTCGCGGTCTACGTTCAACTTCTAAGTACATACCTGGCTTTGGTACTTAGGCTTTACTCTCTGTAGTTTTGTTTCTGTTCTATTGAATAACGATTTAATTCGGCATAAGTAAAATTTGTTTTAGTTTTGACGAGCATCATGTGCATTATATATTTTAAAACATCCTTAGGCTGGTTTCACAGTTATGCTGATCGTAGGCGCGTCTTAAGTAACGATTCTAGTTACTGTCCGGTGCTTTTCTATTTACTGTTTTTTTATTATTACTTCGTTATTAAACGTAAAACTTATTATTAGTCATTATGTATAGTATCAAAACTAAGAAGTAACAATTATTTAAGTCTTAAATGCCAACTACCAGACACAAATTGTAAGTTACTAACCTATTTCAAATAGAGAAACGACAAGCGTGGGCCGGAGGCGGTACCGACAACACATCTCACCCGATCTTACCAAATTAATTCACCATAGAGAATATACAAAACGTTTGCGGTCATAGGTGATAGCTCAAAGGGCCAGTTCACACGACAGGATAGACCGTCAAAAGGATTGACCGAGACGTGTCTGCCGCCGGTGTGGTGACCACAACCTAGTCGCTCAGTAACCACACTCGCTTTTTGGGCGAATGTTTTCACCTTTGCGGTTAATTTATATACAAGTTTACAAGTCTCGTTATTGCGAACAAAGCCAACTTTTGTAATCTATGATACTTTCGACCGAAATTATTATACTATTTAAGATGAATATAATTTAAGTGTATACCTATAAGTTTTTTTAGAAATTTCAAAAAGAGGTGGTGCTATTTTTAAGGCATACGAAATTTCTACGTAATTGTTTGCTTTATTGTGCAATAAACTACTTGACTGATGCCGAAACCAGTTTTATTATTCCAATGGTAATTACCAATAAATAAAGTTACTTGTAACCATTAAGTTTTTTGCAATGAATGAGTAATGACGCGTACATGATTCTATTGACCTCTTTAAAAGATAGCTTGTTCTTGTTGAATTAAGCTTATATTGAGTCGATTTCTAATAGAAAACTAATGCAATTATGCACACAAAAGACACAACAACAGAAACACATTTCAAGTCCACTACAGGATGTGCAAACGATCGTATCTGAAGTATCAGTCTGTAAGGACGGCGACTACGTTGGCTAAAGGAGCTACTGAGCTGTTTATGTGAGGGCTGTTAGCAAACACCTGTAAACGCCTTTACGTTCACCTCTGTTTGCACTGGACTCACGATTGCCCTGTACAATTAGCCTTAGATGTCTCACCTGCAAAACAATATATAGACTCCATTCACTTGAGAATTAACAACCAATTCTCGACTTTAATACTGCTGTATTAAGATTTGGTTTTATTTTGGTGTTAATATGTAAAACGAAAATATTTTGTTGTATTTAATTTTGTATTAGAATCTGAATGTAGTGTGCTCTTTTGAGTGCAACGGAGGTGTTTTAAAGGTGCCCAAAACGCAAAATTTCTAGACACTGTTTATATTCTGACTAAATTTAATTTACATTTCAAAGGATTTGGACATCCCCTTGCTATTTCATTGATGTTCTGATTTGGCAAAACAACTAAATAAAAATCACATTTCACTATTACAAAACCGGTGCTTGAAATAAAGCATTCCGTTTCGAAAAAAAATAAAAGCTTCGTATTTTCATAAATCCGCACTGCCCTTTTGAAAGTCCTCCATCATGTTCGCCGTGTTGACTCTTGGATATGATACGACCTCTCGACTCGACATGATCATAATACCCTCCGCTGCATCCAACAACCCTTCTACATCCATAAACCGGCTACAAATCTTAGCCGAGCGTTCGGCATCTTTATAACTCGAGTACGACGATCCCTTAACCCAACATAATGGGCAGGTTTACTGAGAGGACCGTCGTAAACTGTCCCGTCCAGTATTCGTCGTACCCCACTACAGGACCCTTCGAATTTTCACGAACTATTTGGCCCGCACTAGCCCCGCTCAGCTTTTTTGTCGAGGCTTTATTGTCCGGATTTTCTGCTCACCTTTATCGTTATTGTGTCCGCTCGGCTTCATAAAGGACCGTGGTTCACTATTAGGACCTCATAACCGTGGGAAAAATGTTGTCGATGTTGAAAATGTACGGTATAAAAATATCGGGTAAAAAGGTCAGTCAATAAATCGTTTGGTCAATTGAGCAGGATGCAATGGGCGTGTTAATTGGCTGGGTGCGGGAATGTATCGGGGCTGTCGCTCGGGGCCCGGACCGATGAGTGGACACCGGCCAGTCATTGCGTGAATGATAATTGCTCAAGCGTTGAGCGCCGCATAAATTCCGAATATCGGTGTGGAATTGAATGGATGCACACAGAATTTAGTACGTGTCTGTGATGTCGACGAAGATATAAAATGCATTTGGCCTTTCTAGATAGCTCTACGTTAGTAGCTGATGTAATAGTATTTTCGTCAAGTAAACAAATTACTTTTTACAATTTACAATTACATAAGATTATTTTGCTTTTTTAGAAATTGCAAATAATAACATATTTGTAATAAAAATATACAACATACTTAATATGCTGTCCCATTCAGTGCGTGCTGTCAAAATAATAAAATGCTGTTCCTTTTTTAAAATTTGTTAAATACGAGTAGAGCCTTGGTTAATATAGTGCTAACAAAATAATCAAGTAAGATTTCAAGTTTTCTTTTCTCTGTATTATTTATTAACTTGCTTAAAACTCATGTTTGCCTGAGAGGAATATTTTCTATATCCTTGTACCCCAGTGTATCTGGTGTAAGCCAGTGCATACGTTTGGGGCAGAGATAAACGCATACGATTACACGTCGAGCCACAGGTGGCGTATAACATTTTTCAGTCGGGACGGGCCATTGCACGACCGGCCGCTGATGGCCCGCCGGCTTAATTCGAGACCAACCCACCCATTTGCAATGGTTTGTTTTTATTGAAAATCGTGGGAAAATTGACAATTGCCTGTATTTTGAGTTTCGAAAAGGGTTAGAAGATTAGATCTTTGATTTTTCAATCTAGAAATTTCCAATTAACATTCGAATGATGTTTGTACTTATAACGTGTAGATTTTTTTGGGAAAAGCATCACATGTTAATATGCCGTTGTTTGTTAAACCTAGATATAGTTAGGTGTCAATAATGTCATGAACTAGTTGGCTTTAAAAATGAAATGCCTCACTATGGCAGATTATTTCCTCAAATATACCGTGTGAAAAACCAAGCATAATTTTCATTCGAAAAAAGAGCGTATATTTCTGAGTAATAAATAAAGGGCAAAATTTTGACACGTCATAATGTTTAGCACAAATGACACGCTTTATACCAGCCCATATTGTAAGCTATTCGACGAGGCGGGGGCTCAAAATAATTATTGCTCGCTTGACAAATTGCCGGCAAAGCCTACGTGTCGGTGGAACAATTTGATACAATTTTCACCGCCTTTCCCTGCACGGGACAGATTTGCATACGTGCCCCGCGATTATGCAAATTTATTTTTTAACGTACTGTTTACTTACCCCGTAGGAAGAGGAAACACTTCGGGCGCGCATTTTAAAAAGATTTACGCGCTTTGTCGGATCATTAAGTGCGGAACTAATTTGCTTACCTTTGAAATGTTTTAAGCTTTGTCCCGTATAATTACTGTAGGGCAGTGTAGGGTTACCGTTCCCGTGACATGATATGCAGATTTCCGTAGGGTCAACTGTTGGTTTTTCTATGCTCCGTTACTTTTAGTAGTGCAAATAAAAGTTTGTCATGAATTTCTTTATTTTGTCATTATTATTTTCTTACAGAGTAATTTGTATTTACAATATTAGCAGTCATAAAATCACCTACTTTTAAGAAAAATGTGTTATTTATCTTAAGATATTTTTAAATGGTCGTATTCTTATCTAATTTAAAAAATACATTAAGTGCATTCTATTAAAACTACGGAAAATACACTAAAATAATTTTATTTGAATATTGTATTGTTACGGTAGATTTTAATTTGCACGTTTCTTACGAGTGCGTAACTTCTCAGCGATATTGAGCATGTGGGAATCGTCGAAATTAAATTTTCTTTGTTTTCTCTTGTGGGCTGTGGGCTCTTGGCGTTATTAAATTTCCTTGTGTTTTTTAACACAGCCATATCATTAGATTGAGGGCTTCCGTCAAGAGGAAATTGTGGCGGCGAGGGGAGCGAACTGAGCACCTAAACATATTGAAAAAATAAAAATCCCGGCTACTTATTGTATTATACTGTAGTAAGGTGCTCTACTTACTTAATATATCGGATTAAAAAGATGATAAATTGGTAACTTAGATTGGCAGAGGTATACCTCGTATGTCCAGCAGTGTACTACAAATTTAATGGCACCACGATCTGTGTTTCAAGTTTCATTGAATTTCTCTAAACATGTCTCACAGTAAATTATATTTATCAAAATATCGTCAAATTTGTTCATTATTTTTCCTCCTAATGTCTTACTTTATGAGACTTTTAGATTCTTTGTTATCCATACTCCATATTAATATTATAAATGAGAAAGTAACTTTGTCTGTCTGTCTGTCTGTCTGTTACGCTTTCAAGCCTAAATTACTGAACCGATTTTGATGAAATTTGGTATAGAAATAGAATAGACCTTGGGGAACAACATAGGCATATCTTTTCGCGATATCTTATAACAGGGGATGAAAGTTTGTATAGAAAATGCGATATTAAACGACATTCACGCGGGCGGAGCTGCGGGCACCAGCTAGTTAAAATAAATAAAAAAGAATAATAAAGTTTTTTTTAATGAACTGCACTAAGCGTTACAACACATAAATTGTAACTAAACTTAAGCACACAATCTTAACAGAAACATATTTCAAGGCAGAGCTACTTTCCGTCCACAAGCAAAGTCGACGTAGAAAGACGTTTGAAGTGGTTTTGTGTAATAAGTACGACGGCGACAAAATTCCAGGGCGTGCTGCATTTGGGAACCTCACCTTAAATATACATATTACATTACGTGAAATTGCCCATTTTTTCCACTCTCCACCCTAGCAATTAGGGCTCCTTGTATATAAATATTGCACGGCCCTCATTAATGTGCGTGTTCGTTTTAGTATATATTTTTATGGTACGCTTTTTGGTCGGCGGCTGCAAGTTGTGGGATGTGATGAATAATTAAGACATGTTGTACAAGGGAAGTGCCGTTTTCTTTAAGCGAAGCCTTCGACAAATGATGCCTGTTTAGAGTAATGTGCTCGACCGACTTTATAAAAACACCTCTCTGTGTCTGAGGGAAGTGGTTTCGCAAATAAATTGATTTCTTATTATTCAATTTTGCTTCAAGTAAAGTAACTAGTTTTGGATATTCTGTGTCGAACTAAAACGGAATTAAGTCACATAGGTACAACTATCCAATATTAGTAGTACTATGTTCAAGTGCATTATTTAATTACAATTAGAGTAATAAACATACACAAATAAAACTATCTACAATTTTTTCGATTACAGTTCAACGTGTTTTAAGACAGTTGTTACATTTATATTGCGTCGAAATATCGTTTAGTATATTGCACTTTTGTTACTATTTAAACTTTGAAACTTTGTTACTCTATAGGGTATCATTAATTAAAGTTGACTTTTAATAAAACCATACCTACCTTGGTCAGACGGAGACGGCAGCCGTTGTCGCAGAGAAGCCTGAAAATAAAAATACTAAATAAATATTCTTAAAGGGTCCAAAAATATTCATCAAAGAGTGACATTCATTAAAATTCATCAATTACGTCACAAGAAACTTCTAAATTAAAATATGACGTTGAAATGATTAAAAGCGCCCTTTTCCGAGATTGCATTTCTACAATTAACGCATTAAGACTACTCTCGCCAATAAAGAGCGACTCTCTTAATTAACGGTCCATGTTAAAAATTGAGTACAAATTCAAGTAGCAAATCTCTTCAAGCCGGGAAGGGGATTTAGTGAATGGCCTGTAATATTTTAGTGTGGCTGAGACAAAAAGTGTCGGCGCCTGTGAGGGGCCTGGCTGTCACGTAGACACAATAAGCCTTTTAATTCGATTCGTCAAGACGGACGCTAGACAAAGGGCCCGGAGTTATCATTCAATGGGGCACTTCTACCTTTTCTTATTACTTCACTTCGGTTTTCTTGTGAGGTGGACGCGGACTGTATTACAAGAGAGGTTGACTTGTGATACATCATCAGATAAATCGCTAGTGAATAACAAATTCATGATTTCATATTGGTTACTTTAACTCTTGCTCTTAGATTATGTTATTTTACGTGTTGTTATTGTACAGTACCTATATGCTGGCACTCTGAGTGTCAATATGCAAGCATTAGATGGAACAGAAACACTATTTACGTAGATTATGATAAAAAGGCTTGTTTCTTTATATCTTTTTTATAATTTTTCTTGTGTAAACTATAATAAACTTAGAGTTTTACGTCAGTACATATTAGTCATTACTGTTATAATTAATATTTTGCTTAAAATTGTTACCAGTTACTTTAAAATAATCAACAAACAACCAATACAAATACCAAAACAATTTTAAATAAACTTCGTAACAAGTTATCTCGACACTCACACGATATCCGAGCACCTATAATACCGTGTGTGTCTACACAAGTGCACTTGATCTCGGGCCGTGACCGGACTACTGATTCATAGCTAACAGGTTTATTTGTTGCCATCTCTTTAAACCTGTCTTAACTCTAACTAATAATATTAGTTTTAACTTGTCAATAACGGTGTTTAGGAATAATATAGTAAGTTATTATAATAAGTATAATAAAAAAATACCCTTGCTAATAAAATGATGTTACGTCATTGTCAAGGAGATTAGGATTTTACTGACCTAGTGGTTTTTTTTTATCTATTAGCCTACCAAAGTGACTTCTAGTTTAAACGCAAAAGTTGTGCTAAATGCTATCTGCAGCAGCATAGCATTCTCCTTTTTTGTTTGAGATGAGGCCCTTGTAATACAGTGAGACAATGATCTCACTCACCAAACAAAATATTGTAAGTTTTTGAATTGAAATTTAGTTTTCTGTTTTTGTGTAATAAATAAATGTATTATTAAAATTATTATTATTAATAAAATTATGTCCTAGTGTTGTTTTTAACTCCCGATGCAAAAAAACGACGGGGTGTTATAAGTTTCACGTCTCTGTCTCTCTTTCCCTCTCTCCCTCTATTTCTGTGTGTTTGTTTATTTTGTATGAAAGGTGAATTAGTCAGTAGCGAAATTAACCAATAATCTTTGTAAAAATAATAGCACCGTACGAAATCTGAGAATCAAAGACAATGAAGTTTTCAATTGAACACATAAACGACTTTCATACGACTTCTAACTGAACATTATATTCAAAGCAGGTAAATTAAATTCTATTTAGTACATCGAGTATATATAAAATAGTAGACGATATCAAGTAAAAAGGGGTTGGAATCCCACTGTCTGGCAGCATAATTACCAGCCAGGCATTAAAGATAAAACCGACGGGCAAATTGAAGTATGCGCCACCGATCATGTTAACAAGAAAATATTATTGTCATAATGATATTTTTACCTTTTATTTACCTTTTATTTATAAATTATCAGTACTTTTTGGTGTGTCTGTTATTACTGTCTAACTTGTATCGTGTGGTCTTCGGTCTAAAATATGGAACTACTAGATGCTCCATACGGTTTCGCCCGCGCAAAAATTGGTATATGTTTAATTATTGCAACCCAGGAATCAAACCGATTTTTGGGATAAAAAGTCCTATGTCCGTCTCCAGTACCGAATCAATGTACATACTAATTTTCATCGAAACTAGTTCTGACGTTTAGGCGCTGAGTGGTAACAAACACAAACACACATATATTACTCGTAGTAGGACCCTATCTCTTCGGTAAGATTTGGCTAAGGGAATATCAAGGGCAGCAGCGTTATATTTTACCGTACATAAATATTTCTCTTGGAGATTATATCAAACAGTGGTTAACTTCGAAATGATGTACTTATAACTATAGCCAGTGGGTATGCTCACGTTATAACAATGTAGAAAGAAAATAAATATAAAATCCTACTAATTTTACTATACTACGTTTGAGTGTGTATGTGTTTTTATGTGTGTGTGTGTTTGTTACCACTTAGCACCTAAACTGCTGAAAATTGGTATGTAGATAGATTTGGTGCTGGAGACGGACATAGACTTTTTTACCGGCAAATCATTCTGGTTCTCAAGAGAGACCCACATTTTAGCCGTGGGGCGCAGCTAGTTGTAATATAAATGATTATGTTAGTGGCGCATTAGGACTGTATAAAACTGATATGCAAAAGCTTGCGGCTTCTGTTCTGCCATGAGTCTAAACTTTATGTGAACTGTGTACTTTATGTCTGTTAATTATAATTATGTATGTAAAGTTATGCCCGATACACAGCATATTCTTTACTCTACTTGAAAAAAATCTCGATTTGAAAAGCACATTACCATAGATGGACAAATGCATGTACGCCAATGTAAGTATAGTTTAATCCGGACGAAGTTGAAGCGGGTTGCTAGTATATTCTTTTTTTAATAATCGTAGATTCTGCAGCCCCATCTACGTCGTAGCAATTTAGCTACGACGTAGATCGTATACAAAATAAAACACTCGATTCCATAGAACAATTAAAAGTCGCGTCTATCCTAATATACGCTAAAAGAGATCGTGTAATTAACTAATGGGTCGAATGTTAATTACTAAAGGGCGACAAATGTACATTGGAACATCTGATCTATATGCTTTGTTTAAGAGACATGGTGCTACGAAATTTATTTTGGTAACATTGGAGCGATTCTGATTTTATACAAGTGGAATATGTTTTAATGTCTCTTTGATTTATTTCAATTTATTTATTAGATTGATTCCAAAGTGTACAAAATAACAAATAAAAGTAACAAAAGCAACAATATGTACATCTGTTTTTAATTCACAAAATGATTTGTGTCCCACAGAAGTCGTATTATACTTACAACTTGGCAAGTGTTATATGACCACTTGAAAATAATAACGATTCTAATAAGACCAGCAATATGGTGAGGCAGGAAATAAAGTACTAGGTCATCAACAACATCTCGTAATAGTAGCCAGAATTTTATTATAGATAGTAATAAAGATATTGGTGTAAATAATAATTGAGAGCACTAACAACTCTAATTTTAAAAATAATAAATGCTGTAGATACAAACAAAGTATCACCTGCAAACAATAACTCAATAAAAATCTCGAACAAAGCGTTCCAAACAAGAAAGCAAGGTATAAAAATATTACATTAATTATTATCTAATTAAATGGACGTTAAATCACGCTAATTGCGTTTTGTTTTTATTTCTGTCCCATTTTTTGTTCGGCGCAAAAGCGGCAATGGCATTCCTTTATTCAGCCGCAAACAGCCTGTTTACTAACAGCCACAGAATACAAAGGACTCAGGAATTATAACAGCTATAAATTTAGCGCAAAATTACAAACATTTTATAGATTAAAAATCTCAACGAGTTTTTGGTTCATTACAATTTATAGAACGCTGATGAATAAAAATAAATGATTTAATCTATTTTATGAGTTTACGTTCACAAACTACTTCCACGCATGTATTTTATTGTACGAGTACAAGAAATTTCAAATTTAAGTATTTATGTGATAAAGCAATGACATGACATGTTTGAAAGGCTTTCATTTTTTTGACTTCTAAAATCATAATTTTTTTATCGATAAGATATTAGCCACAAAATGTTTTTTTATTGACGACCATTTGACCTGACCATTTTTCTTTTCACGCCATGTGATATACTAGAAAAATCTATTGTTTGATCATGTCTTCGAAACTGTCCATCTCCGGTATCACTGACTCCCTACCTCATTTTCTTAATTGCTTTCTCCAAAGCACTCAGCTCACAATGGATAATGATCGCTTTGATCATCGCGTGATCGTGTGTGCCAATTTCGGTCTCATTTTCTAAATAGAAAAATACCACTTTACTTGGCAAGTACGATATCGTTTTGTGGCAGAAATTCATTGTTTAATATTAATCCTTCATAACAATTTCATATTGGTCCGATTGCCCTTGTGTTGTAGTGGCAGTGCGTATGATTACTTTGCGAGGTTGTGGCTGGTATTCTTACCGTTTCAGAGTGTACTTTATTTAACAGTCAACAGAATGTTTCTAAAGTCCCTCGCGACAGCTTGTTGTCTAGCGAGGCATTTGTATGATGTTAAGTTTCTGATAATTTGCCCCGATGGCCTAATTTCCTTCCTTATGTAATAATCTCGGTATTGTCGAGTCAGTGTTATTAAACACCACCATAATTTTAGTTACATAACTTGGGCGTGTAAACACTTTACAATGATTCGTCCAGGCACGTAGGTCGAAGACACGTGACATTTTGTAAACAACAGGCACAAAACAAAATTACGAGGCAACGATAAGTGCCTGTGTGTGATGTTGGAATTGGATCTCTCTGTGTGAGTGTGTGCGTGCGCCTGAATTAGACGCGAAACTTTCAAAGTTTTCCCAAATTTGTGCCGCCCGCGGCCCGCGCCCTGCCCTCCCGCGCCCGTGGATCGATAGCGCGCGTCGAGCGAGCGCTGTTCTCCCAGCCTCATGAAAATACCGGACAACACTTCGCCTCAGTATTTACTATGACGTGTTTTGTGGCGAGAACACAGTTATCTCTACAATTTTAGTGAGTGTTTGTGATTTGCTCACTGCTGTTTTTGTACAACGTATATTTTCACTGCTGACCTAAATTGTTTAGTAAAATTTTTAAATATAAAAGCTTTTAAGAGAAACAATGTTTACTTGATTTTGTTTATCAAGTAAGTAAATGTGTATGGTGTTTATTTTGTATCTACGTATTTTATAACTCAGCCTTTATTGTTCATATAGTATAGCTTTTGGCTGTCTTCCTTTAACCTCCCCTTCAGCTTAAAGGGCCCCAGCATTGGGAATAAGATGACGTTGTGAGTAGGTTGACCCGTGCCAACTGTCACTGAGCAAAACAAGAGCGACAAGTGAAAATTGGGCACGCAAGCAAAACACTATTGTTTGTCATTAATTGAGGGCTTTGCGATGATCTTCGTGCTGAAGTCTCACTCAGCCGGAGGGCGGCACTCCTGGGACATATCGGCTCGCCAATCGCGATGACAGCGACCCTTCGGCCTACAGTGGACACTCGCTAACTCGAGGTGGGAAAAACTACCGACTGACACTACTTAACGAACGGGGCACGCCCGGGAATTTTCTTGAGTGCTTGTTAATGTTTTATGGGTGGAACTTTTTCAAAGTAGTGCGTAGATTGACGTGCTAAGTGTACCTACATAATTTAACACGTTTCCCCTTGGACTCGTGACTCGTTCATCGATTCAGTTAGCTTTCATAAGCAATGTAAGTACTTTTGAGTAGCCGTTCTCTGGCTGACAGTCTTATATCTACGGTAATTTTGTTGTAATAAAAATCCAATCCCGAAAATGGCTATAAAAACGTAACACAAAACTTTTCTGATTTATAACAATTAATATTTGAAATATTGACAATATTAAGGGAAATGGCCGACAGCCGACAAATCATATAAAAACCGCCCCGGAAAGAGGAAGCACTGGCCCGTTGCTCAGGGACTTTATTTGGAAATGGAAAGTCTAAAAAATAAACGACAAGCGAGTGCGGGGGGATGATTTATACCGAACGGCTAGTGCGTTCGATTATCGAGATGATATTTCTCGATATTAAAGTGTTGCCAAGAGAACTGCGGACAATATGACCCGAGGAAGATTTATTGGGCAATTCAACATGACACGGACGACCGTTACGATTATTTCATTATATTGTCGGCGCCGTAAAAACGGTTAGCGTTTTATTTTATTGCTGGTTCGCAAATTTTTATTTCAATATTTTATTGCGCTGTAAAATTGGGACTGCAGTCACTTTTGCTTTGATTACATTAATTTCAGTGGGACGCCTCTCTAACGTACTTGCGAAATGGAACTTTACTCTCGTGAAAATATTTTTATCAAATACTTTAAGCAACCTTTTTGAGGTGTACGGATGCAAAGGTTCGGCATGTCGCATGATTTGTGTGTCTCGCCGGGCGCCGGTGTCAGGGGTCGAGACTCGAACCCGTGTCGATAGCACGTGGTGCCTTACGCAAGCGTTAGCATTGGTAAAACTTGCGAGTTTTTCCTAAAGTTAATTAAACAGGCTTCGTAAACAGGAAAGTTTCTTATACGAATTATGTTGAAATTCTTTCGCAGGGACACGTAATATAAAATCACGGCGGTTAATGAGTATCTGAACGATAAAAGTCATGGGATGCTCGCTTGACGAAGGAGTAAATTAATTTTACTCTTAATTTTAATGACATTATACTTTTAAGGACATATTTTTGTTAATTATTGTATGAATGACATTTTTTATGATTATTACGAATGACATGCTTTATCAAATAATTTTTTGACATTAATTTATTGATACATTTTGACATAATTTATAAAATGATTTTTTTTTGTATTAATTTTAAATGACATGATGCCCGAGCCATATTTGAACAGTTAAGTACACATTTTGTATTGTTTTGTTAAAATTGTATACTTAGTATTGTTAAATTTTTTTACATTGTGATTTGTGAAATAGAGGTACATTGTGAACTCCTGTGGTAAATTAAGTTCATCTTACTTTATACTTATACCAAAAATTAACAGTTTATATAATATCTACATAGAAACATTTATCACAGTTCACATGTTGCCTTTACCTTTTGTAGCAATATGCAAATTGAGGCAGCCTGTAAAGCACACATTTTACTTTTTAATTTTTCTTTACAACATAGAAAGCTGTAAGTAATTAAGTATCTATAGAGTTAAGTGTATTGCCTGCGTCACTTTGCATGCTACTTGAAACTGTAACTTACAAAAATTGTAATAACCTGGCGATTAAAAAGAGTGGCCTGTGTTTCTTGCCAGTTCTTCTCATGGCTCTACTTCGTCAGCGAACTGGCTGTAGGTTAATTTGCTGACATTTTGTAAACTTTGACGTTCATAAGTGTTAATTTAATTAACTTAAATGAATAAACATATATTTCATTTCATTTCATTTCATTTCATTTCATTTCACGCTAATTAATTTCGTAATGAAATGCTTGTACTTTATAATCTAGGAGTACTAGCTTGCCGTGGCGCGGTTTAACCCGCGTCTTTGCTTACTGCTCTGCTCCCGTCGCTATTAGCGTGATGTTACATAGCCTTTACCTTTCCTCACCATACGCAAGAAAAATAATCAAATCGGACTGGTAGTTCTAGAGATTGGCGCGTTCAAACAAACAACTCTTCCACTTTATATAAATATAATCTATGTATGTATAGAGCTTTGTGTAATATTAAAACAATGGTTCTTGAATCTGAACATTGCTTTACTAATATATTTTTGTTTGTGTTTCTTGTACCCATCTTGTTTTCCAAAATGAGTTGCTAGTATCGTAAATGATGACAACTTACTAAAAAAATAATTTGTAGTTTGTATTTTTTGTATTATCCGGAAAGGGCAATAGGCTAACTCCCAAAAGTAAAGAATCTAATATAACAAAGCTAGCAAAAAGTTGATGTCACAAACCTCTGAATTATCTCAACTAACTGTTATTATGTACTTACGATTCTTATTGTTACTTTAGAAAACAAGATCTTTCGCTCGTAGTACAAGTACAGTTGTCCGGTTAACCGGACTATGAATGTAAGAAGTCATCCATGGTACAGTCAATATTACATAATTACTTATGCCGCTCCTATCTTAATCATTATAATAATAATAATAATAACTGTTTATTTCAGACTTTACATGGTCCATATATTACATTGAAAGAAAAAATAAAATTAGATAAAAATATTACACAAAAAATTTTACAATCATTAATACAATAATTAAATAATATGTAATTGTATCCTTTTTGACATCAATGGACAATCCATGTCCATTCTAAATGCAATTATGAATGCCTAGTATAAAACATTGTCCATTTTATTTTGAGCAAAATAAATTATTTCATACTCCGGTATGTAGTTATTTCAAACACATTAAACAATTAAACGTAAGTCACTTTAAAATACAACTAAAAAAGTATTTAATCGAAAAGAGCTTTTATAATTTAAATGAATTCTTAACAGACTCTACCTGTTCACTGTGACATCTTTTCACCTAAGTACTTATAATATTTTTATTGTTATATTAAATTGATTTTTATTGTGAAATCTACATATATAATGTTATTATTTATTATCGATTATTGTTATTATTGATTCTTAATGTATAATTTATAATTTATAGTACTTATCTTTACTTTGACTAGAATGACGACTAGAATATTGACTTGCATTTAATAATTATTAAGTTTATAATTTAAATCTGTTTAATTTATGTTAATTTGTTGTTTATAAATTTAACTTGACATTATTGAATATTTGTATCTGGCCAAACATGTTGCTCTCACACTATTATTGTACCAACCTGCATGGAAGCTTATCTTGTATTGTACACACACGTTTTTACAAAATAAAGATCTTATCTTATCTATCTTATCGTAGGTAAGAAACTAAGTGGAGTAGAAGGCCGGACCTTGTTTAAAATGTTTTTTTTTTATATATTTAATCCTTTTGGTCAAAGGCAATAGAAATATATAATACTTAATATCCATTAAACACATAAATCTGTAATCCAGTTGTCAATATATTGTCTATTTACAGTTGCATTTCCTTAGTTTCACGGTATCGTAAATCCGTACAAGCGTTCTTGGCTTATTGAATAACTGCATGATTCACCGTTCTACGCACCGCTGGTTCCCCTACGTTTCGGGCACATTGTTGGAAATGTTCCCGAGTTTCGGCTTTCCGCTAGAGTCGCGGGTTCGACGCTTTATACACTAATGCTTCGACGACATGTGTCCGGTAATACTTTTGTTATGATAAGTCTGCGTGCGATTAAATGGTGTTATGGTTCATTGGTTTTCGAAGATTTTTCTACTAATGGAATGTATTTAGTTACTGTGTGATACACATTATTTATCTAAAGTAGGTAATAAAACTCAATAAACCAGATATTGAATTTTTCGGCAATCTCATAAGTAAATGCTTTCTTATTCGTTTTTTAACCGACTTCAAATAGAAGGAGTTTCTCAATTAGCGCATACCTATCATTCGCGTACTTGATAGTTACAACCGCAACTTCTGCAATATTGATATATATGCTAATGGCATGAGCTCCTATACCAAACTAATATTTAAAAAACTGCATGACTTTTATACTTAAGCATTTTACTTATACTTATAATTTGTGTTTACTACTCTTAACATGTACAATGTTTATATATTTGTCTAACCGTGGTAAACGGTGTGGATGTCACAATTATTTACATTATGTAACCTCACACCACTGTATTTTAATGCATTATTGTGATATTGTTTGTTTACCAAATAAATAAAAAAAAAATGTTGTTTGAAAGGGTATACTTCCCAGGTGGTCCGATGATCAATTCAGGCTCTGATGAATGGATCCTGGATAAATAAAGAGAACTCTTATAGACACACTTAAAGCTATTTGGGTAATTTTTGTAAGAATACTTTGTCGGAGTTAAATTTGGTGAAGATCTGATGAAGAACTTCGGAGATAGGCAACGAAACTTTTCAATTAATGATAGCAAATGGACGGGGATGGCTGAAATCTCATGTATATCTATTGCTTACACCAGTTCATAACATCACGCCGGTAAGCACATGTGAATCACAAAAAGGCTAAAAAAAAAAACCGCCTTCAATTAGGGCGGAAACTAAAAAGTTACAAATAAATTTACTTTACACAAAGTAATTCTACAAAATACTACAAGAACCTTACTACTATAGCAAATTAAGATTGATAATACCTATACCTAGTTATTGTTTTTCTTGGCACCAACTTCTAAATTATAGAAGCAATATAAATTATACAAGCAATATATATTATTACAAAACAAAAAGCCCACCTGCCTTAAACAAAGTGAAAAGAAAGAACCCTATTTTTCTCATGCTGACGCTATATTAAAATTTTGTATAACCTATATACGAATCTAATGACACCTTATACGTTAAAATCAATCAAGCCATTTCGGTTGTAGAGCGTGCCAAAGAAATAAACACACATACTCACATATATACATATATACATACATACGCTCGAAAAACATTACCCATCTTGACTGCGTCACTCGGGCAAAAATGCTATTTGACGACCGTCTTTTCTTTGGTCTTCCCCTTTCTTTATATGCCTTTATCATATAAATTAGTGCATCATAAAACAAAAATATTGTAATCGCAATTACAACGCAGATAGAAATGTTTATAAAAATGACTCAAGATTTTAAAACTTGACGCAATCTATATATAACATATTTTCTCAATATATGTAATATGTTTGTCACAAATGTGTCAAAAACATGAAACAATCAGGTTATCATTTTTATTTGTTTCTAATTACTAAAACATAACCTGCTTAAAGCTTTCTAATTCGCTTTACAGAATCAACTCACGATTGTCATTGTGGCGTTATCACTGCATTCAGGCGGTTGCACACGAAACTTGCCCGTTGAATGGATCGCGTCAGAACAGAATTTGTAAAGAGTAGACGTGTGTCGCATGCATGACCACGCCTTATCTTACTTCTCTTGAAGTTTTCAGCGGTCGCTGAATGCCGTGTGCTGCATAACGGAACATAGATTAGGCAGAATTGGAAGAGTTGACGTAAAAGGTGTCGTTCAGCTTTATTTTTAGATGGATATGGCTTTGGTGTTATGGTCCAATATATATTTGAGTTACTAATTCTCTGCGAAATATTCAAAGATTTTTTAAAATAATTGTTAGACTGCGACAAGTGTGATATTAAGGGGTAACTGGAAGTAATTAACTGTAGCCGTCCAGCGACAAAGCCGCCAATTGTACATAATTTACTGTATTATGTAAAAATATAATTGATGTAGGTACATTATAGAGTTTTTTATTCTTTTCTATCCTTATCTGGTTAAACCATTAACTAATAACTTTTTAAAAATATGTAATTACTTGTCAAATCATCTACTTCTTTGTGTATATGATAGAATGATCTAAAGAACTCCTACTTGATAAGGTTTAAGCATGTAACACATTGTCGTATTTGTTGCCATTGTGTAACCCAATGCGAGACGGTTAGTTCCGGCGCGACGTCCGTGTTTGAATACTCTGTCTTTGAACTGAACTGACGATAAAAATGTACAGCGCTTTGAAGATATTATAAAATTAGCTTGAAAAAGTTCTCTCTAAATTGCTATCGTTGCTCTATAATTGGAAAGTCTAGTCTTCTTCTTTCGATATATCGATCTTTTGTGCTATAATTTTTTACATTATCTGGTATGAAACCGTATAAAAGTAAAGTTAAGAATAAAATTGGCAACAATGTAAGACATCGCAATAGTCATATCGGTTCTGGTTCTTTTTCAAGTTCTCAATCTCTTATATGAGCTAATTGGGATTTTTTGACATAAAAATGTTATTGAAAAAACTCTAGCTGTAATTTGCCACACTAAATTTATTCAAACTAAATGCAAAGTTGGCAAACATGTACTCCACACGACTACTAACTTCAGTGACACAAATGGACGGATTTAAGCCTCATTATTTAATTATCCTGCGGGAGTCGGGGAGGCCATAAGTCGATGCTGACTCCTGTTAGGGCGACCTGTGTGAAGTCTCGACAAGGCAAAGCCGGCAGACGCCTTAGCACGCATAATACACTTTATTATTTAGGTATATGAACCTATCTAGGCGTAGATTTGTCTTTGTGTGAAGTAAAGAATTGGTGTTCTAAAATAAAAATAAAAGCACAACTTAAGTACAATTATTTTGGTGTTTCTATACTTCTGCCCGAAGTACAAAATGCTTCCATGAGCATTTTCGAGTTAAGTCTTTAAGTACAGTTTCGTTTGTCGTTTCGTTTCTTGATAGCTCACGCTATAAATAATGGATACATGAGAAGTGGACAACAGAATGACTTGATCTAGGGCCACAAGAAGAATATGAGTCGTACCGTGATACATTCTGTTCCACCTTACCTTGAAAACACATTACTGTTTTTTATACGAAAAAATAGCAAATAGAGTTTAAGTTGTTTAAAGCTTCGAAATGCTAAAAACGCATCGAGAAACGAATTCAATTCTTTTGAATATCGATTAACACCGTCAAGGCATTTCTCAAAGAATAGTTTTGGTTGAAAGGTATTGTAACTGAAAACGTCAATAGTTTTTGTAGCAGTCAACAATTGCCATAAAACCAATGATTATAATGAATAGTATTAAAATTATTTATATTAAAAATGTATCGTTAAAGGGGCTATTATACATCAGAGTCAATTGAATCTGTATTCATCAAAACAACTAATTTCTAAAAATCAATATCAGCTCATACAAAAGAACAGTATTTACAGCCTCCAATACAAATGTAAGCAAAAACAAGATGGCGAAATAATTTGAATACGTAACGAAGGGTAACGCACGCCGGTGCCATTCTTTAACTTGCTCCTCTACGGATAAAGAGCTAAACTTGTTTTTAAAGGATGACCGATCGTAGAAATTTATGTATCGCGGACAACGCCGCCGGCCGGACCCCAACAAAAAGAGCAACGGTAGGGTAGATACAGGAAGATGGCAGATGGAACGAAGAATTATGCTCCCCGCAGGCTGATGAGCTAAATGTGATTGTGAACTTTTCGACGCTATGCAAATCCGCCGAGGTATACAGGATAACGTCGCACAGATATGTCTTTTTATTTACAAATACTGAATTGGCATGTCCACAAATGCACCACGGATAAATCGAGGGAGGGAACTTATTGTGAGCTAGCTCGACTCTTTTTTTGTTTGACGTAGCAAACAAGGTATATTCATAGTCACCAACTTTATGTGAACTTCGATTAATGTTCAATGTATTCAAATTGATTCATTGATGGATGGCCGACTTGAGTAAATACTGGGCCCGAAAACATTGTAATAACAATGAAATACACTTTTCGATGCTGTGATTTGATTGTGGAACGTGGAGGCAATCGATATCCAAATCATAGCTCTGTTTAGATAGGGCTAGTGGTATTTTATTGAAATACAAATGAGTGGTGGAGGAGTACCGCGACCCGTACGTTATGTGCTTCGAATAAAAGGGCCGCATTAGAATAATTTGCCTACCGAACAAGTACAATTCTTCACATGGAGAGGCCTTAAATTTCACTATTTTACATAGTGGGGATTATCATATCTGCACGGGTGTGTCCGTGAGCCGACCCCTACTTTTTGTTACCCGCACCCGAGCTCTATCGGGCCTTGTCCGATATATTTAGTTGTTACTTTTTGTTGTGCTGAACGTGAGAGAATTCTTAATCATAGTGATCCTCCTATTTCTACTTTGTGAGAGTTTTTCGATTGGATATCTATGTTAACAAACAATTATAATATTATTTGCAAGACTTGAACGCAACCCGTAAAGAGGACAAAATTAAAATTTTAAATTCCTTGTTCTATCCAGAAAATAAAAAAAAAACATCTATATAAACATCTACACACTAATACGGTATACAGTGAACCATAAAAAAAATCTGGAGTTCATAACACTGTTCTAATAATATTTAGTCTACGTCTAAACAATATCTTAATAATAAGTTCTATATCTGCACAACACCAATTGATAGGGCTCACTTAACCTGCCGTATTATTCTTGGTAACCGCCAGACGAAGCCCCTCAACATAGGGACCAGGGGAGCAGGACTGATCGAAGGTGGGCGAATTAGCCCAACTCTAAAACCTCAATTAAGTCTCGTCTAGCGTGTATTCAGAACGGCCACATCCAATTATCGCGGTGGAGGCTTTGTTGCGATTTTCAAACCGAGTTCGGATCGAATACGAGCTCTCGATACATTGTTTCAATACGATACAAGTTGGAGAGTTGGATTTACATCTTTTAGGTACTAATTAATTAGTTGTTGTATTCATATTTGAAGCTTTTCTTTGTATTGACGGATTCTAAAAATGTTTGTAGTCAAGATTATGAATTACTAGGTAAAATTAATTAGGTGTTTGTTTTTATTATATTCAAGCAACGACCAACTTTCTTGTCTTATGTTATGGAACATTTTGAGATTTGTTTTTGCAACGGATTGTAATAAAGGTGATACGAGAGTATGTAATTCGTTATTGGTAGCAATAGATATGTCTCTATTTGATCTTGATTTATTTTGCTTATAGTGTGACCCAGTCAACGTAGAGATGCTTGAAATTGATGTGAGAGTTTCGTCGAGAGATCTTTGGGTTAATCTAATGATGATAATTGACATAATATATACAACAATTTATTTACAGTATACTCTTAATATTTTTAATCGTAAGATGATATTTACGTAACAATGTGTTTTATTATATGTACAAAACTACAAAAACACTACAGATAGTGCCAACGACAACGACATTAACTGCCTTACAAAGTTGCAAGTCAGTTTCTCACAATAAGAGCACCCCTTGAGTTCACAGAGTGATCTTCAAATTAGCCGTCATAAAGACGTGTCTGCGATGACGGATGGAGCGACAGTCATCGCCAAATTAACACCCGGCTAAGTGCCGAAATATGTACAATGCGTCATACCACCTTATTGATATTAGCGTAAATAATAAGTTTCTGGTGATAGGTGTGGGGGCTATATTAGTGTGGATACGTTTATGTTGAAAAGTGGAAAGTTAGTAATTCATTTATAGAAAATTGTACTTATATGGACATAATTATGCTATGTAAGTGTATCTCTATGTTAACCTTCTTTGTAATCTCGACTCCTATTTTCTAAAAGACCTAACATATTAGGCACTAGCTGCGCCCCGCGGCTTTATACTTGTGTTGCTACAATTTCTACCTATTCAGTAAGATACAAATTCTTTAATAACATTTTCATTGTTTATATTAAAAATGTGCTGTATTAAATACAAAATAAGTCAAATAGATAAGGTAAAACGAGAAATGGCTTTAATTATACCTATACAATTAAAATGTACACTTTTTTATTTTTTTCAAGCCGCAACCTTTTACGTCTAGTGATCAAATTATCTTTCTATAATATTGCTCATTTATCGCTAAATTGCTTTTGTATAAATCAAGTGTGGGAATGTAATGTATTTTCTTAAAAAAATAGATACAATGTCGTGATGACCTTTGTCTTATACATGAGGTGGATCAGGAAGTGTATTAAATATTAATATTGGCAAGAATTCTAAAAAACATATGTTGGTAGCGTTTCGATTTGTCGATATTTGGGTATTGAGTCTCACTCTCCTCTTTCTCATCAATTTACATTGACATCACACTTACGTATTGAATATTTAGTATAATTACGACACATTTTAAATATTTATATTGTTTTTTTTTAATTTCCATGTTCAGCACACTGTCAAATATAAATACATTTCCGACGTCGTAAAGTCGAGCATTTAAGAAATAATGACTCGGAAATCAAACAAATAAAATAGGCTGTATTAAACACCTTCTATAGATATGTGAAGTGGTACCGTCTCTCAGTGTATAGCAAGTAATTAATTTCATTTTATTTCCCTTCTCCCTCGGTGTTGCCATCGAAATTCTCCCAGTAATTGGGAAATTTATTGCAAGGTGTGCACCGCCGGCGTGATGTTTCACTTTCCCGCCAATGATTTATAGTCTTCCGAAACAATTTTAATTGCTACCAGTGACACAATGTAAACAACTATTCGATTAACTTAATTCCATTATTTGAAACGCTGGCAATTAATTTAAAAGCGAGCTAAATACGCTTTAAACTTCGCATTATTGGAGATTTCAAGTGAATTACTGAATGTTGTGATACGTCTAAGTAGCGAGAACAACAGTTTTGTATTCTTGAGGAGTTTTAGTCACTTAATATAGTTTTATTCATAAATAACATTAGGTACATAATAACTAATGTTAATACATTTGTACCTTTTTAACGCAGTTTTATGTTTAAAATAATGATTAAAATGTTAATCATATATTTTAAACATATTTAATTGCTGACTAGGTATACACATATTTTAAAAGGTTAAGATAATATAATTACAGCGTTATTTATTTATGAAGTAGTGTGGCGCGAAGTGTGGTAAGTGGTATTTCGATACCACTCTTGTTTTGCGCCAAAGACATACAAAAAATGATACAGAATAGATACAGTAACCAATATCCACACCCTCAATTTTTCTTATCATTTGTCTGTTCTTTTTTTTTTACTTTTTGTGGATTAATTTCTTGGTAAATCCATGTTATGAATGGGCTTAGAGGAGTAAAACGTCCGAGCGGTATATCGTCGTCGCTTCTACTAATTACACCACCTATTCTACCGTCATAAAACATTGGGCCACCATTATTGCTAGAAAAATTAAAACCTGCCTTTTGCTCAGTACATTTTAAAGCTACACAAATATAAGGACCGGCAGAAGTGCTTTCTTCGCATGTAGTAACTATACCTTTACCAAATTGCATCAGCCGATCGAATTGATCATCAATGTTATATGATTGTGTTCGACCGTATCCACAAAATTCAACGGGTCGTCCTACTAGTGAATTATAGTCTACAGCTGATAGTGTACCGTATACATCCAGACGCACTGGGTTCACACGAAATAATCCAATATCGTTAGTATATTGATTTCCTTTTCGAAATCCGGGATGTTTTATTCTTTGGAGTATTTCACTTGACTTTACTGATAGGCCTTGTAGTGCGTCCTTGTCTCCATACTGTATGTGTGATACGAATGGCTCCTCGGTGCAGTGTGCTGCGGTTAGCACCCACGTTGATGATATCAGTGCACCGCTACCCCCTCTGTATCTATGACTATGGTCCATCACTAAACTGACGATGTACGGAATGGAGCGATGACGCGCATATACCAAGAGTGGTGCACTTGCTGTCAGCAAAATAAAAACTATTCTGCTTATTTTCATGTTTTGATCTGAAATCATTAAATGTGAATATTTACGTTTACTGCAGTGATTTTCTAGGTAAGTACCTAAAGTTGAAAATTCTACTATTACTTGCAAAAGCAGTGTGCTACATACAAAAAATATTCCACTGTTACGTTTCATAAAAATGTTGCAAGCACGTAGTCACGTCATAGTGACATATCTATAGTCAAGTCGGATGAGTCTCTGACTTTGATACGGAAAATAACTGCTCTTCCTTAGATATACAAAACCCGTTATAACTGTTCGTTACAAAATAAATATTAATTAAAGATCTTTCCTTGCGACTTCATTCGATAGTTTTGTAACTTAACGTTTACTCGAGTAGGTAACTGATATTTTTGTTCATTTAAAATTGAACAGGGTAGCACAGAGAAGCAATTTTTTTAAAGGTCGTAAAACAAACGTTGTGTAATAGTTTAGCAATATGAAATTGTATTTTTTACAGCCAACATTTTTTATACGTTGTTAAGAAATAATCATGTAAATTTTATGCCTGTGTTGTTATAGACACAATGAGTTAACTAAGTGTGTGAGAAATGACGAAATTAGGTAACATTAAATCGTCAATAGCGATTTTAGGTAGATACATATATCATTCCGCGTTCAAAGTATTGAATGTCGACTAATAATAAAATAATTATAATACCATAAAAATTACAATTAGCGTCGAGTTCGTTCGAGTCTTTTAAACACGTGTTCGTTAATTCATAACTGTCCAAATACTAATGTGACTTTACTGTCATATATGTACTTTAAAGGAAAACATAGCGAGAAAACCTTAACTTATAAAAAAATAAATATAATCTTTAATTCATCTTGGGCAATCATAGTGATTAATGCTCATGCCTTCTTTGCATGAGAAGAAGTCTTAACGCAACACAGTCACATGGAATGTAGTCAAGAATTTCCAGGGGAAGTGAGTAACTTCGCTAATACAGGCATTACATTTGCCCCACTATTGTGACTTTTTAAGGTATTTTACATAATTACAATATTATACTATACTAGCTTGCCGCGGCGCGGTTTCACCCACGTTGCTCTCTGCTCTGCTCCCGTCGCAAGTAGCGTGATGTTACCTAGCTTATAACTTTCCTCGAGAACTGAGCTATCATAATACGCAAAATAATTTTTAAAAAACCGGATAATGGATCCAGAGATTAGCGCGTTCAAACAAACAAACTCTTCCGCTTTATTTAATAAGTATAGATTATTTACCTAGATATCCGAAGAGTAAATCGTAATCTGTATTTTGACAATATACTGAAGTTTGATTCTTCTTTTTCTTTGATTTCATTGTACACTGTTGATAAGTCTCTTGACAAAATTAACCCTTACTTAATTTATATAGTGTTTCCAAGTGTTTTTAGATTTATCGAAATGTTTACATTGTATGCCGTATCCTACGTAATCAAATGACATCGAACATTTTTGTATTAAAAATCACAGTGTGTCTTAAGATATAATTTATTGTCATAATAATATTCCAATGAGTACGAAAAGCAAATAAAAAATCTTGATTAATTAAAAATAATCTTGATTAAAAAGATTGAAAATTCTTGTTCGACTTTCATTAGAATTGCTGTAAAATGATGACGGTTTTTATTGCTTGATAAGCCAATCATAAAAAATGAATTAAAAGCGTATACATATGGCAATATTTCTTTCATTCAATCGATTCTTTATTCTAGAAGATGTGAAGGAATGGTTTTTGTCTTAAAATTATTATTGATTCTGTTTTGCAGACTCCAAAATGAGACATTTCTAAGTTATCTACAATTTGGCTCTTCTCCCATAGATGACACAAATCCTTGTATTCTATCCTGTCAGTGCCGCATATTAGACCTTGCGGGTATACGAATTTGCTTGCATTTCCATAATCGCAGCTAACGACAATTAGGCAAATTATTGAAAAACTGAAAAAAAGAATTAAAAAAATTTGGTACAATCTTTCCTTAAGGTACGAAGACGGATTGGCGTAATAATAATATTTCAACAACTACACAACGCCATCTAGACCCAAAGTAAGCATATTATATGCTTGTATTATGGGTTCTAGAATACGGATATACATACTTAAATACTTCTTTTTTTTTTGTAAATACATACATGTTATAGATAAATTACACCCAGACACAGAACAAACAATCATGCTCATCACACAAAAGTTTGTCCTGGGTGGGAATCGAACCCACGACCTCCGGCTTAGCAGTCATGGTCACTAACCACTAGACCAACAGGCCAGTCAAATATCAGTATATATTAGTCAGTAATCTATATCTATACTAATAAAAACATACTATTATATAAAGAGAAAAGAAGAGTTTGTTTGTTTGTTTGAACGCACTAATCTCTAGAACTACAAGTCGGATTTGAATAATTATTTTTGCGTATGATAGCCCAGTTCTTAAGAAAGGCTAAATGGCTAACATCATGCTACTGGCGACGGGAGTGGAGCAGTAAGCAAATACGCGGGTGAACCGGGCCGCGGAAAGCTAGTACAACATAGTCAAAGTCAAACTTATTTATTCACTTCGGTTAAATAATTAACACTTATGAACTTTTAGCCAACCAATTCGCTGACGTGGGAAGGGCTGAGAAGAACTGGCAAGAAATTCAGGCCACTCTTTTTAATCGTCAGATAATTATAAATTATAATTTTGGTTTGAGTTACGTACGTACGTTATTTTCGTAAAGATTTTTGGCTAAAGGCATTGTGTCATTCATTCTTATGCTTTAAATAAATGTTTACTTTTTTTTTTCTTTACTTTTCTTTGACACGTGCTAGTTATTTGTAGGTCGAAAAGAATACTGCTTTATATAAAATTATTTGTAGAAAAAAAAACGAAAACCGACTTCAAAACAGTACCTACGTATTCAATCCTTAACTAAAAAGTAGCAAATAATATTTTAATAACTTCATAGCTAAGTACATTAAAGGGGAATCAACGCAATCATTGATACCTATAATACTTTACTATTTACAATTTATAATCAGTTATTTTAGAGTCGGTACTAGCCAAGAAGGATCTTTAATTCTGCCTTTAGAACAAAATTTCGAAATGCACGGAGCAGTAATGGCACGCGCGAGGGATATGCCTGAGTGGTCTACCCGAACGTTATAGTTGTGTTCAGATATACATAAAAAATTTGACGCGCACTTATCAGATTCCGTTCGATTTCTTGTATTAAATCTATATTTTTCATTCATATTTTAATAGATTAATCAAGAAGATTTTTTTTTGCTAGTAGGTAGGTTATTTTTATGAAGGTCATTATGATCCTTCTTGGCTGGCACCGACTCCAAAATAACTGATTAAAAACTATAAATAGTAAAGTATTATAGTTATCAAGGATTGCGTTGATTCCCCTTTAATGTTCTTTGCTATGAAGTAATTAAAATATTATTTTCTACTTTTTAGTTAAGGATTGAACATGTAGGTGTTGTTTGAAGTCGGTTTTCATTTTTTTTCTAAAAATAATTTTATTTTTAAACTTTTAGTGGGAATTAATTGTGTATAAATATATTCAATATGAGTAGACCTACTAAACGTGCTGCGCAATCGAGACAGCGCCGCACCGTTTGAAAGAAAGTATAGACGAGAGGTAAGATTGTAAATAGAGATATAAGGTCCTTGTCAACACTTTCTCGATCGCTAAACCCTGAATCCCAGAAACCACAAATCATAACAAAGAATCATCAAAAATCATATTCATTCACGGCCACGTTGGTTCTAACAAAAGTATACATATAATATATATATCGACGCGTTGCTTTACACGTCTTCACTCCTTGCATACGAAAATAAAAAATTTAAAATTAAAGAAAACTACTGAACCATATTTTATAAAAAAAATATGGGACCCGATTTCAGAGTTTGAAATAAAAAAAGATTTTTTTAAATTGGTTCATAGATGACCAAGTTCTGTTGTAACAAACATACAACTACTGAACCATTTTTTAAGATAAAAATATGGAACCAATTTCAGTTAAAAAAAGAATTTTCAAATCATTCATAAATGACTGAGATATGATGTAACAAACATACAAAAAAAATATACGACCCGAATTAATAACCTCCTCCTTTTTGAAGTCGGTTAAAAATACTAGCTGTTGCCAGCAGCTCCGACCGCGTGAATGTCGGTTTATCTCTAAGTACTATAACAATCTTACTACAATAGCAAATTATGATTGATAATACCTATAGGTACCTAGTTATTGTTTTACTTGGCACCAACTTCAAAATTATAAAATACTTATTTGATCATTTCTGATTAACTAAATCAATATACGAATTACTTTCTGCTAAGTAAACTTATTTTTAACTTTTTAGTTTCATTTCCGTTTGAAGTCGGCTTTTTAAAAAAAAAAATTATAACAAGCATAGCTCGTTCTCTTGTTAAAAGGTAACTACTGCCTGCCTTATAAGTTAATTAATTGTTTTTAACTGAACATGAGTACTTATTTATTTAATAACTAGCTGTGCCCGCGACTTCGTCCGCGTGGAATAGTGATTTTGGGCAGCATTTTTTGGATATATCTTTGGTTTGTTTTGAATTATAAACATCTTCGTTTAGGTGAATAAGAAAAATCTTTACAGTAAATGCTTCTCTATCTACAATATTAGACGTATAGCCATCGTGGATCAAAGCCATACAGGCTGCTAGGATTACTTGCACGTGGCAAATCCACATAAAGCTGACCATGCGAAAAACAGTTAATATTTAGATCCACACTCATTAATTGTCATCGCGAAACATAGGCTCACTGGAAACTGATCTCGTTTAAAACTAAACTGGAAATTGTTTGGAATGAAAGGAATCCGAGGAATAAAAACGCTATAAGTTTTTTTTTTTTATATAATAATAATAATAATAATAATAATATTCTACCACATTCACACAGCGCCATCTAGTCCCAAATTAAGCAATTATATTTGCTTGTGTTATGGGTACTAAACAACTGATATACTACTTATATACATTTTTTTTTTTTTTTGTAAATACATACATATTATAGATAAATTACACCCAGACACAGAACAAACAATCATGCTCATCACACAAAGGTTTGTCCTGGGTGGGAATCGAACCCACGACCTCCGGCTTAGCAGTCAGGGTCACTAACCACTAGACCAACAGGCCAGTCATATATATTAGCCTGCCAAAGTGCCTCTACTCTGGCTGATGGTAAGCAGTCAGTGGAATTCAGAAGTAGTGGACACCATTCCAAAAGCCAAACTACTGGTATGGTGGCCTCCACTATGGCGGCTTAGTGAGATGCTTCTTCACGCCTCGCTTAAAAGTCCCAGGATGAAAGTTAGGTGGGAACACATGCGCTGGTAAAGAGTTCCAGGCTTTAACTGAGCGACAAAAGTATAAAGTGCTGAACCGTTTGGTTCGAGACCCTTTAGATTGCACTGTGAAAGGGTAGCACTTCAGTCCCGCACGTGTCGTTCTGGATAAAAAGAGAGAGGGTAGAATTAATTTAAAGAGCTGTTGAGAAGACTCTCCGTGGTAAAGGCGACAGAAGACGGCCGTTGAGGAGGCGATGTCTCTTCGCAGCTGTAAAGGCTCAAGGGTCTTAGGCCTCCGGGCTTCCATGATACGGACTGCTCGCAAAAGGCCCCCGTACCGTGTCGAAAATGGTCGCCGGGTCCCACTATCCGGTCACCAACCTGCACGACGAACCACTCCGAGATTATGCGCAACCTGGTGGGGCAGTCTCTTTTTTTTTGGTTAGGTCTAATTGGGCCCTTGTACAATGCCGCGGGCGGCCAGCGGCACCACCGTTTATACGGGTCTCCCTGGCCGGCGGGTTGACCCACACCACCCACACAATGACTCCGCGGATACTCAGCTGGTCCCACACATGCTGCGAGGTTTGTCATCTCTGCATCAGTTGGGCCTCCGGCTCTCGCGCTTACCGAACGAAACGCAATAATATGGATACTATTACTCTTACGTCGAAAACTATGAGAGTAGTACATCCCTGGTCGATCCGACCACCGATTTACGCTGGTTTCAACATGAATATGTTGAAACCAGCGTAAATCGACTACTACTATTTCGTAATTCACTTCAATTCAACCTATTCCGTAATGAAACGTGTTTTTATCACAAAAAATAAAAAATAAAATAAATCCAGAAAATATAAATCTAACTTGTATTTACATTTTAAATAATAAAGTATTTACATTTTAATAAAGAAATAAGACGTGTTAACCTAACTTAAAAACAAACTAAGCTAAGCTATATACATACCACATTTATGACGTGATTATTTAAATTCATGCTACAAATATTTGCACTGAGCGGGAATCGAACCCGCGACCTCACAGTCCATACACAGTACCACCGAAATACAGAGGCAGTCGATTTCCCCCTGACTTTCCCCTCCCTTTCCCCTGACTTCTCCCTCACTACCCCCGCGCTTTCCCCTCACTTCTCCCTTCCTTTCCTCTTCCTCCCCCTCCCTTCCCCCTCCCTCCAAATTTCAAGTCGCCAACTTCAAAAGCAAAGATCTTTCCATACAATATTTCATCCCTTATTTCACTCATATGCTGGGGTGGATTTCCCAGTAAAAAAAAAAATATGAGCGTATTTTTTATTTAAATAAAAGTATTCCAAAACAAAATTTCAAAGCTGTAACTTAAAAAATGAAGACGTTTCATACAATCGATTTCATCACTTTTCATACACTTAAGGGTTGAATTTTTAAGAAAGGGTTTCTTTGTACACTTCTAGACATTAAGACAAACACACCCTCCAAATTTCAAGTCGCTACGACCAGCGGTTTAGGCTTTACGTTGTCTGTCAGTCAGTCAGTCAGTCAGGACAAAGCCTTATATAATATGTATGGATGTATGGATTAGACTTATAACCATCAGGGATCAAAGCATACAGGCTGCTAGTAATGCTAACACGTGATAGAGCCACATAAAGCTGACCGAAAAACAGCTAATACTTAGATCCACACCCACAACTTTTAGTGTCTTACCTTTACTTTAATTACTTAATTAATTAATTACTTTAATTAGTCATCGCAAAACATAGGCTCACTGGAAACTGGACTCGTTTAAAACTAAATGAAAGACTGTTTAGAATGACAGGAATCCGAGGAATAAAAACACTATCAGCTATTCCGCAACCTGTTAAAATATCTGCTTCTATAAGATTTCGTAGTAAATTAACGAATGTTGGATGTGATTCTTTAAATTGGCATAACTTTTTTATTTATGAACCGATTGACATGAAACAAACACTAAATGTTAAATGAAGATTACCACAATATATTAGTGAAAACCATATTTAAATCGGATAAGCCGTTTCTGAGATTAGCGTGCACAAACGCACAGACAAACAGACAAACAGACAAAAATTTTAAAAATCATTGTTTTGGGTTCTATTTGTGTTGTTATAGGTCCCAATAGTATTTTTTCTCATATATCTTCCATGTACAGACAGCGATAGGTTACATTTTTATTATATGTATAGATTGTACCTTTTTAGTGTAGGTAACGTAATTAAAAACATTAATTAGTTTTGCAATGCTGTAATCGTTGAAGCGAGTTTTGCGGTGACGTTGGTAATGTTGCGAGCATAATATAAAGTTCAATAACGCTCAATTCACATACAAAAACAAATTTATGGCAAAAATACGTAATAAACATTTCTGTTTCTTTAATAATTTTAATAAGGAAACTATCATTAGACGGTACGTGCCAAATGTTGATCATGACATCAAACTAAGGAAAAAACGCATTTTTATGTGCAACGAGAATGATACGGCGAAAGACAGTTTATTTAGTAAAATTTTTATCCTATTAATATTAAAAATGCGAAAGTTTGTTTGTATGTATATATGTGTGTTTTTTACCACCTAACGCCTAAATGATGAAACGATTTCGATGAAAATTAATACCTATGTAGATAGATTCAGTTTCGTAACCGGACTTATGCTACTTTTTATCCCGAAAATCGGTTTGATTCTCGAGAGAGATAAACACATTATAGACGCGGGCGAAGCCGTGAGGCGTAGCTAGTTTTACATAAAATCACCCAATTTTCTATATAAAATTTTACATACATTTGTCTGAATAGTTTCATGCAGACAATTAACACGAACAAATGCAAAACCGTATACCGTGTACTATCTTCATATAATTATCATTTGATGTCAGAACATTAACTAGGTTTTCTAGGTAGGTACAAGTTTTAGGATTTTAAAATTTACACATACAATTAAAATAAACAGACATATTAAGTCCAATTAATTACTCTATAAAGAACACTGACCTGCCATCAAAACAGGCTTAATAAGCCTCTTCAAAAACGACTTTGAGCATACGTGCATCAGTAATTATAATTAGAGCTCTCAGACCGCAGGCGATAAGATGTGCCATGGAGCATGAAATAAGGCCCTCCACACACGTCCTGTGAACGTCTACTTAATACGGTGGTCCATGCAAGCTCACTCATGCGTCTCGTGTAGATGTGCCTTTGCAGAAACCACAGATATAAGTGGGTGCTTATGTTTTTTTTATAACAGAGGGTAATGTTGATCTTTGATATAGATTTTTGTTACATGTGTTAGGGTTTCTACGGCTTTTCTATGGCTAACCGATGCTTCATTTAAGTGGCGATTCAAATGTATTCTAGCGTGATGCGCGGTATAAATTAGACCAAATACAAAGTGTATTCATTTACGGCACCCGTCTCTTATACACGAGATTGGAAATTAAAAACCAAGCAAGTATCAATATTACCATTTTAAAATTGTATGTATATATGTTATGTATGTTAGTTTTAAGGATTTATCTTAAGCGTATGTAGTGAACATATTCCAATATTTGAAAGTTTACTTTGGGTCTGTTTTACTATTATCTCCGATATTACTGTCATAATGGTAAAGGAAAACTAGAGAGTCCACACCTCTGGACATAGGTCTCCTTGTAAACAAATAGAGGTTTGGCATAGTTATCACGATTGCAGGCATATTACTGACTGCAGTGAAGTAAAATGCCGGTTTTTAAACATAATATATCTGATAGTGTTTAAAAGTTATTAAATCTGAACTTAATTTATGGTAATAGGTTGCCTGCACTCTACATGTGAAGTGCACTGTGGCACAAAGTCGAGCACTGACAAACTATCTCATATCCGGTAACGTAGAAGCATTAAGCGTCGCTCTCGGCATCACGAAAATTTCTCCACAATGCAATTTCTACATAAACACTATATTTTTAAAATGGATCAAGTTGTTAAATCCAAGATGGTCGCCACTGATGTGTCTGGGCCTTTGAAAAATTTTAATTTTAGTTTTATTACAAACTCAATATTAATTTATGTGACATTATGACTTGGACAATGCCGAAATAAAGTATCAGTTAATTCGTATATGTACCGAAAAAAGTCTGAGCTTGGTTTCTGGGGGCTGAATAGCTGGAAGAGTGTTTATTAATATTATGAGCGAATGAAACAAAGTTTGCTGATATCAGCTCGTGCAATGAAATAGAACAAAGCAAATGTTAGGTTTCCTTCTTGTCTAGTCAAGGATGACTCAGAGCCTTTTGTTGGCCGATGCCACTGTGAAAAAAAATGTTTTTCCGGTGATCGCAAAAAGGTTCAATAAGTCGGAAAATTTCTTGCAATCTTGTCGCACCGTATTAGATTCTGATTTATTCGCGTTCCAGTCTCATAGGGTGGACGAGTCCTTTCCGTTTTGGATAGTCATCGCCAGAATATATTGACCCACCCTGCGTCCTGAAGCTGGTGTTTTTTGGGAGAGAAACGGGGTGTTTTAATAGTAATGAAAGTATCTTGTCAAGATGGTCGTGTTACATGGCCTTAGGAAACAAAGATTGTTCCATTCGGCCGATTGAGCGCACCTCCCTGTACTAACTTCCCGTTCATTGAACGTGAATTCATGCAACAAAAGGAGATCTCGCGCGAAATAACAAAACTACCAATCCGTAGGTATGCATTGAATTTAGATTTTATCGTTGTACTTTTATCTATTAGATGTATTGTACTGAAATGAGTCTTCAGTATATAATTGTAACATTTCCATAAAGAAACTTATTTTAATAATAACCAAAGACAGCTAGACTCACCTACTCAAATAAACATTTAAACTATTATTTGTTATCTATTTAAAACGACGCGACGTGACCAAATAAGCTTCACATTTTAACATTGTCTTAAAAATCTCTGTTTCGTTAAACTTTTTGTATCCCATCGATTCTATTTGCATAAACACTCGAAACTGTAATAAAATTGTTCAATGCCCTCTATTTGTAGTATCTTAATAATTACTTCTTCCGTTTTATTTGCTCCGTGGAAAAGGGGGCCGGTGAAAAGTGACTGCCGGTCAGAGAGGCTCAATAAATAATAATACTAAATGCCCGATGGAGATCGGAGGTCGATACGGGGTGATTCTATTTCGGTAGTTTGTAGCTTGTTGTGTACTTTTGTGTTTTCAAATGGCTTTGTTCGATATTACCAATGATATTAATAATTCATTTATTTTTGTTAATTTATTATTTATCCATGTAGTTGAATCGTTTGTATACTATAAAGTAGCCACTTGTGTATTCGTGTTCTAAGGTATATTCTTATAAAAGTGTAGCTGTTATGCTAAGTGACTTTGTTTAATTTGATGTATCGTCAATGAGACGTCATTGTCTAATTTGAACTTTTTTTTGTTTCGCGATGTAAAAAATAACAAGCAAGTTCAATTAAGATCACTTATTATTATTATCAAATTTGCTTTAAAAATAACAGAAAATATAATTCAAATACGATGACAATGAATGCCCAAACGTGAAACGTCTCAATCAATATTTACGATGCTAATTATTTAGGGGCTATTTTGTTAGGATACAAAGCACCCTCTGCATTTGTTTGGGTCAGCTAAAGACTGCTCCAATCCTACTGATTGAATATATTTTACGTTACTAATCAACTGAAAAAAGTTTATAGAAGAATATAAACATTGTTTTTGGTGATTAACTTGTACGCTTTTCTGATTTTTAAAATATAAGTTGACAATGAAAATTATTTTTATAAATATAATAAAGTATTTGTTATCTTTGATGCAATAACCGCAATAAAATCTTAATGTTCTGTGTTTAACTTTATGTTGCAAGCAACAAAAATATAGATGATTGTCATGATAACCATTTCATAATTATCTTGCAATAGACATGACATATGCCCATTTTAACAAGTTGTAAATAATGCAAAACACCCATTGTCTTATTTGTTCGCAATAATTCAACATAATATTTTAACTATACCCTATGCAAATCACTTAATTCTTTTGACTAAGCTAAATAGTAGATACATATACCTATTTTTCAATAAAGGCCGGATTTTAAACGCCAAATAAAACAATATCCATCCCATTACCGTTGGGTTCTGGCGCGCGACATCGCGATGAGTCGTAAAGAATAGGCGCCGTTGTCGAAGTTTTCCCATGGAGGGCATAAATTGGATTCGGAAGCAGATCACGTAACGGTTAAGAGTTCACAAAACTGTGCCATAAATCGGACGCGCAGAGGTGCGCTGGAGACAAACGGCGCCGGACGGGAGTGGGGAGAGGCTGCAACATTGTGCCTGGCCTTAATATGGTTTATGTAAATTATTGAACATTGAAAAGCGTTTGCTAATTGTATACTGTAAAAGATATATCCACTGAATATGTTTAATTTATAATTTACCCAAGACAAATTAAACTGCGTAGATGTACTAAAAAGTCTTCGCGTAACTATGATAGCTAATAAAAATGCACAGACTCATCATCATCATCATATTAAATCTACAGCAAACATTTAATTATTTAAACAAGTTTTAATATAATTATTAACATCTTTCCAATGCCAAGGCCTGATTAAGATTATTACTACTTCTATGGATTTACTTGAAATAAACGTATTTTGATTTGTTTTTGTTTAATTTTAAGAACATTTATTTTTATCTCTACAGAATTTATTGCAACTATTCTGGCCAAAATCGTTATGAAAATTGTAAATTAATAATATTCACGTTCTCACTAACCCAGTGCAAAGTTAGTGGCTGAGTTAAAATTTGTGGATTTGCATACATCTCTCCGGCTCCCCGAGCAGGGAACGATAGATTTTGCGCAGAGGAGCTATTTAAAAGATAGCACGGAATGAGACCCTCCGGTGTTTCTTATGAACGTTACATTCCTTGTTCGGTACAAAGGTGTATGCTTTTTGTGGTCATCTATATTGGTCTTAATATTATGTGTATTACTAGAAGATTCTGTAAAAGTTTAAAATAATAATCAGTGATGTAGATTTTCGCAAGTTTAAAGTTTGACAATCGAAAGTTCTCCTTTTAAGCGACTTTAAAAAAAGGAGGAGGTTTCTCAATTCGACCGTATGTATTTTTTTATGTGTGTTCGCGGATAACTTCGTCGTTTATGAACCGATTTTGATGAATATTTTTGTTGGAAAGGAGATATTCCAAGGGTGGTACCATGATAAGGAAACTAGGATCTGATGATGGCATCCCAGAGAAATCGAGGGGAACTTTCGAAAATCGTACTGACGACCAGTGCATTTGTTATCTTTTTCATTTAGTATTTTAAGGCACTACTATTTAGTGAAGGTTTGGAGTCGATCTGATGATTGAGCCGAAAGACAGTCGAGGAAACTCGACAACGATTTACAGCAATTACTTGGTGTTTGGACTTAATTCATTTCGAATGATGAGAACTTTGCACCCATAACAGTTATAAATGCCATTTCAGGTGACCATAGACAATCAAAATATAAAAAAAAATTCAAAATTTTATTATAGACAGTCGAGGAAATTCCTCAACAGCAGTCATGTCGGGCTTGCTTCATACGGTTAAATATGCTAAAATGTTTAGTTTGTATAAAATTAATACCTATGTAAGATTTAGGTCGAAAGTATTTTAAGTAATAGGTATTATCAATCTTAATTTGCTATTGTAGTAAGATTCATATAGTATAGCACCAACTTCAAAATTATAAAATACTTATTTAATCATTTCTGATTAACTAAATCAAAATACGAATTACTTTGTGTAAAGTTAATTTATTTTTTCTTTGTAGTTTTCTTCCTGGTTGAAGTCGGTTTTCTTCTTGTTAAAAAATATTTTTCATTTTGACAAGTGGTTATTATTGGTTAAGGTTTACTAATAGGTACTATTGTACAAATGTAAGTCAGAGTTTTTAATTTCTGTAAATTGTAATAACAGATAGACATCAATAGACGTACTTTGTCACTACTCACTACTTTACATTAAATGCAGGTAGGTACATAAGTATAGGGAAGAAGGACTGCGCGGTGGTGCGCGTTGGAGCGAGTAACGAGCGTATAATTCTCTGCCGCCAGGTGGCGCCTGCGGTTTGTCTCTAGTCGCATAAATGTCGACTAATTCATGTAAATAGCTTCCCGATACGCTAGGTGGTTTCTTCTAGAATTACGTGGCCAAGTTACTAGATAGATGAGAGATAACTTTACAGATTTCATATTAGTTCATTTCGTTTATTTCTTATGTCAGTCTAAGAGTTACATTATTCTGTTTGCCACTAAAGAATTTGAATATTATTTTTGAATATTCGATGTTAGTAAAGTGCCATTAGTTTTAGTTTATTGTGTTGTTCTTCACTTTTTTTCCCGTATGTCAATAATGTGCAAGATAAATAAAGCGGCAGAGTTTGTTTCTTTGTTTATTTTAACGCGCTAATCTCGCTGGGAACGATGGGAATGGAGCAGTAACCAAAGATGTGAATTAATACACACAACGCGGGAAGCTAGCGTGCAAGATAAGCTTCAAAATGTTAGAAAGTCTTTAGTCTTAAAAAGTCATATAGGTACTTTTCTGGTTACGAACATGCTTCTTACGACACCCATGGGATGAGATATGTAAGTTTTGTATTACCAAAGACCTACCAAACCTACCAAGGCTTTACCAAAATTAATGATAATCGAAGTTAGTGATAAAAGTACCTATATGATCCAGTCTTGTGATATATAAATAATTGTCATTACCGTTTATGTATGTTGCGTTTTTATTACAACCAATAGAACAGTTTAATTCCATCGAGCTCCCCTAGATCACATCTTACTTTACTAGGCTTAGGAAAACCCATTTGGCGAGTAATAGGGCTCCTTGTTTGGGCTATATTTAGGTCGAGGGTAATCTAAGAGGCATTCAGACTTGTGCCTGCTAGCGACAAGTCGACGGAAGCCTGCCCACGTAGGTTTTAGGTTCCCTAGAGGTTAAGAGCCAAGAAAATATGGAGCTGATACTTTTGTAATGACATTAAAAGTTGTTGGTAAATATTACGTCATCACTACATCAGCTATTTAACTTATATTAACATTACACTAACCACGAGGCTGTCTCAAGTTGGCAGTTTTTTGTCTCATTCGCCAATTTTTGTCAATCACAGCGGCGGTTTTCTTATTTTAAGACGTTGCTGCTAGTCCTGTGTCCGATTTTACTAACCTAGTACGCGGCTTATACCTTATGTACCTATTAACATTTACTTTTCGTATCATAACTATAGACAAGATAGTTTTCTGCTAAATTTACTATGTACTATTACATATTATGCCTTCTCCAAGTTATATACTTCGCATCTTCGATCTGCAAGGGCCGCCCTCTCTCATTATTTACGAAGGACCGATGGACTGAAGTGTGTGACAAGCGGCACGTACGGACGCTAACGAGACGCTTTGTGACCATCTCCACGCTGAGTGTGGTCAACAGTTGTTGATTTTTTTAATGGACAAATTATATTTGCTCAGGGATCCCATAGGAGTCGCGTGGCCGACTCTATTGTGAAAAGTGGTTCGCCTTTTAAAGCCGTAGGGGAGACGCGAACCTCGCATGCGATGTGAGGTGTTTTGCGGATAGCATCGACGACGTGTTTAGAAAACTTTCTTGAGTAGTTTAAACTCATTGAATGGTATTCAATTGTGAAAATTTACGACCAAAGTACGACTGCAAAACATCCAATGAATTTCTAACTTGTAACTAATACATTATGATTCGTATCGGCACACGTAAACATAATATATAAAATCACAGTCATACGTTATCGCGCGCCGGACTATAAAATCGAGCAGACACTGCGAAACCGTTTTCCTCCGATTTGCTTTCACAATAGCTCATTTGTTATAACCTGATAGCGTAGCGTTATTACAGCCAAACAAATTGAGTCGAGCCTTCGCCACCTCAGACTAATGTAATTCCAGAGTGCGCGCGCCCAAGAATAGATATTTAGAGTGGATTGTTTTCGACAGACCGTAATGAAACTCTGATGCCGGAGCCCAAATCAGTTTCGGAGGTGAGCGCGCCGCAGGGGAGGCGAGCTACATTGTAATAAGACGTGGAATAACCTAAAATAAACCGCCGAGCGAGTCGCAATACAAAGATGGACACGGGTGGCGCAGCGTACTTCGGCCCCTTACTGCTTAATTTGCCTACCGTAATTACTGTCCTCTCGGGTTGGGGAAGGACCCCGGGGCTCGACCCGGCCGTCTTCCAGGTTATATTGCGCTCGTGCGGGCACCGCGTGTGTGCTTAGCAAATACAACTCCCTACTCGTTAAGTATGAATACGGGTGTGGACAAAATGTATTAGCTTAGGCTGAGATTCGGACCGTGTTTGCTCAGCGATGATAGATTTATAGTAATTGTGTTATTAACGTTATGGGATAAGGGTTTTACGGGACTTAAGTAATGAACGCTTTTACCTAATGCTTGGATTTATAGTGAATTTGCACACGTGGTGCGCGGTAATCAAGTGAGTAGTCGTAAGTCGTAACCGGTCCACTCGGTTTATGTGTAGGCACTATTGGGTATCATTGTACGGCAACACTGCCCTCTTCCTGCGTAGTATAAAGGTATGTATAGGAGCTTTAATGTGCCTTACAACGTAAAATGCTACGTTGGTACTTATTTATTTTAAGTTACTCACAGGACCGGTAACGAGTAAAAATGCAAAAACTTTTTCCAACTCATAATGACGAGGACATACTTTCTTTTGTTTTGGCGCGGGCTCCAATTGAATAAAACATTTATGTCAATGAAATCCATTAGGATTCGACGAAGTTTAAAACTTTTCCTGTGTGTATTGGTCGCTCCGGCATTGTTACCTTACTAAATAATAAATATTAAAAATAACAGTTACAACGTTTTTGGGACGCCAATTTGTACTTATTCTTTTATTCTGTGAGCTGTTAATGTGTGGATGAATATTTCTTTAAACTAAATAAATAAATACAGTATTTCGTATCAGATACTCCAGATATTAGGTTCGTTGTGACAATACAAAAAATATTATAATTATTTCCTTTATTAATTGGATTTGGAACTGCTGATACATACTTGTGATCTACTTCATTCGGTTGACTAAACCAATCAACTAAAGGTATTGACTAGTGTAATTGAGTTACATGGCTAGTCATACACAACATTGCAAGCAAATCTAGACTAAGGAAGTCCAGATTTCCTCATAATGTTTTCCTTTATCGTAAGTCCAAGGTTTTCCTTTATCGTAATCAGCTTTCCCGTAAGTTTTGCTTTATGAAATGTCCACAGGTAAATTTAGAAAATACATTACCAAGTACCCAGGCTCGGTTACCAAAATATCTTGTATACGAGGTGAGTATCTTTATTACTAAGCCATCACGACTTTACAACTTCAGACACAAATGCATGCCACCCATCTATACTAGCAATTTCAGTAAAAGAAATTAAATAAGTTATAAATTATGGATTCATTTAAGTCTTTTTTGGTCAATGTTTAATTTAAGCCATCAGTTTAACTTAGTTTCAGTACTTCTGAAAGTTAAGGCAAAATTAACTACCAAGGGTAATTCTGATGACATTCCCTGTCTTTTACAATTACAGTTTTGTATAATTTTATTGACTTAATACGTGTCAAATGACTATAATACCACTTTCTGAAACATAATTAACACTTTTACGGCGGCGGTTACTCGGGATCATCCCGTAATAACCTTGTTAACCCTGACGCACCCAGTGAGTTGGCTAGCCTTTTAACAACCGTGTACATGGGCATTAATCCGAAAGCTATCGGCCATTGTCCTTTTCACACTAGTGTGTTATTATATGTTTTGTTTCGGGTGTCTCTGAGGGTCCAGTCCGGGGACCGATGCCTTTTAGTGTGAGGTTTTCGCTCGCCTTAACGAAGGGAAGCAGAGCAAAGGTCGTCATTAGGGCAAGCGCGGTGTAAACAAGGTCCGAAGCGCCCGCTAATGGCCAATTCGTGCGTCCTTCTCGAGGTGACCCCAGCACTGTCTCAGACCACTGCCGTAAATGGGCTTTTAATTGCAATTTTGATAGAACTAACGGATTAGTTTTGTTGTATGGTGTGTATGGTTTGGTTGTACGGATTTATTTCGGGACACAAATCTTACATATATAATACTAAAGAACATGATATGAAAAGACTAATTATTTATTATCCTAAATGTTAGTTTTTAGTACAGTTTTTATAGTGTATCTATATAGAAGGTAGCTTGAGGATTAGTAACATAGATCAACTAGCCCATTAAACCACCAACGTTACGTTATGGAATAGTAAGTGACATAGTAAGCATTAGTGAAACCGTTTAGTATTTACCAAAAACCTTTAAATACGAGTTGTGTATGTATAGATTTCACAATATATTTACTTCTACAGTACTTTAACTTTATTTCTCAATACTGCCCTTAGGCCATAATCTACAACTTTTTTTTATATATATATTAGCCTACCAAAGTATCTCAACCCCGCTTGATGGTACGCAGTCAGTGGAATCCAGAAGTGGTGGCCACCATACCATAAGCCATCGTCTTAAACTGCTGGTATGGTGGCCTTCACTAAGGAATTAATGGAGTAGAGGAAGGGAATGAGGGAGGTAAAGAAAGAGGAAAGGGGGAAATTGGGCTTTCGGCGCTCTCACTCACCGAAGGAAATGCAATCGTACGGTTACTACTACTCTTACGTCGATATTCTATGAGAGGGTAGTATTTCCTCGGTTGATCTTACCCATTCATGCTGAAACCAGCATGGATCTACTACCGTAAAAACAACAACTGTACATAATTAATTATTAATAATATCTAAAATACACGTATTTAAGCATATGTCATCTTACCCAAATTTAAATAAATGCCTCATCGATTTTGTTCCCCACTGTTCATGTTCTCACAATATACTGAGAACTTCTGGGACGCAACATAGACGCCGATACCTTAAGTATAGTGTAAGCCATCGGGAATCATCAAAAGTTAATAAACACTTCTATGGATTAACGTGAACCAAGTTAGTAATGTTTATAACAATGTATCGGTACGTAAGATGTCGCATCACCGCAGAATGTCGCGCGACACGTGTTTGTCGCGACGAGTGTTCTCGTTCTTGTTCGGATGTGAAATTTAATTTCCGTTGTGCGGGAATCTGTCAGCGGGCAAGGGGGGAGGTGGCCGCCTCGAAGAAATATGCCCCGCTCTAAACTTTGTCAATTTGTTTGTGGAGCGAAATTAACTCGATCCAATCTGCGGTGCCGCGCACGCCGCGACCCGCGGCTGATACGAGCGATGGCAACTCATATTTCCTTTGCAGAGAAACAGGAAGAATCGGCTTTGACGGAGTTGCGGTTCACCACAAAGAAAATTGTAAAGGTAAACTTGTATTTTGCAGAACATCAGAGACCAATTTTCGTGACAAATCAAAAATAATGAAATGAAAGTTTGTTGTTGAACTTTGAAAATGTTAAATAATGTACTAGGTATATGGATACCTGTAAAAAAAAATGTAACTATACAAACAAATTAATGCAATCATTGTTTCGTCTACCCACTACACACCTTAAAACCCAAAGATACACAAAGTATATTTTAGAAGTCGGATAAATGAACGAAAGTATGGAAAATATAATAGAATAACATCATTTATAATTATGAACAAAAGTAATTTAATAATACATAATTTATTGCCCAAAGGTGGTATATTAACGAACAGGTTCGCGTGTAAGTAAAAATTCGCATTTACAAGTTCGTTATTCGTATCACAGGGGCCGTCCCCTGAGAATGCGTTATTAAAATATATTGTGCACATGCCTTCATTTTCACATCCCTAGCTGAATTATATGAGGACAGAGTACGTGAGAGCAGCGATTTTATATTTATAGCTTCAAGGAAAGGTAGTATTAATTAGAAATTCACTGTTTTTATTTCGTGGTTTTATAGTTGATTTCACAGTTGATTAAAAAAAATAACATAAGACAGTAAACTTACACAATAATTGAAAATATTTTATAATAATCCATACTACCCATACTTCCATGTTAATATTATAAGTGCGAAAGTTACTCTGTCTGGCTGTCATTTTGTCTGTCTGTCTATGTTACGCTTTCATGCATAAGCCACTGAACCGATTTTGATGAAATTTGGTATAGAGATAGATTAGACCTCAGGAAACAACATAGGCTTTTATCGCGAAAAATGGCTTAAAAGGGTTAAAATAAGGGATAAAAGTTTGTAAAAAAATCGTCAATGTATAAACAGTAATGTAACCGACATTCACGCGGGCGGAACTGCGGGCAACAGCTAGTTGCAAATAAAGATTTTTTTATCTCACATAAAAATATTATATTAAGTAGTATTATGTCTTTATTGTAGATTAATTAACTTTTTAAACGTTATAAAATCATTTGAAACGCTGACTGACAAAGTGGCACTCAACAAATAACTTTAAAAATCTTCATAAGATATATGAAAATTCAATTCACAGAAATAACTTGGAAAACTAAGTATAAGTATCGTAAATACCGCTACAGTTTCTACACTATGATCACAGTTTAACCAGCAAATAAATTAGTTATGCCCAATATTTTCACCTTAAATGTTATTTCGTTCAAATGTATAAACACGCGGAAATTGAGAGAGCATATTTATCAGTAGGAAACGGCACCTATCTAAAGAACCCCTACATTTTCGTATTCTTATAATAAGGTGCAGAAAATTTTCCGATTTGCATAGAGACGGTTCGTTCACAGGTGACGCCCAAGTAATTACATTCGGGAAGTTTCTGACGAAAGTTTATGGAAATTGTGTAGTAGGTTCCTTAAGATACGATATTTAATAACAGCAACTTGTACTGATACGTATTTACAGCCAATATTGGGCTTCCAAAGTGTTGTTAGTGTTGTTCAGACAATATAATGTAATTTAGAAATAGAGTTCTATTAAAAATTACTTAGATATGAAGTCTACCTAACCCATGATAGTCAACCGTCATTGCCAAGTAATCATCATTATAGAAGTATTGTTGGCAGACCAGCATTAAACTATCTATTTGATTCCAAGTAGTAACTAATTTTGAATAATGATATTGCCTGCGCATGAACTTCAAAAGCACTTGGACCATAGTCGATTCGCCTCATCACTTTTCCAATAAAATAAGACATTATGGTTGCAGTACTATATACTGATATTAGTGATATAGTGAGTATATATCTACCTACCGGCAACCATTAGGTACTGACCCGCAGGCATACAACATCACCTTTTAGTATTGCTATGAGTTCGGTCTTCTGTAGAATGGAAGTACACTCGATTTGCTCTAATTTGAGTGAAAAATGCTACCTCTATACCTAAATTCAAAATATTAATTGTATTATATTTACCATCCGGTATTTTTTCCTCTTTTTAGGTTCTCCTAAGTTAAGTTATCAGTTTAAAAGACTTACTCATCCAATGTCATAATGTTTCCAAACATGATCAATTTATCTGCATATACAAAAGTGAAAACTGAATAAACACAATCCAAAACATTTTGCAATGTTATTTTACCTTGCCTAGCTCAAAGAGATGACTCAATCAGCTGATTATTAAAACCAAATATTGACTGACAAATTAATAAATACAGAGTTTCTTTTGAGGAGTTGTAAACGTCGCAAGATCTTTAATTACGGCTCGAGTAAACAATTTTGTTTGAAGAGGGAACGTATCTTTGCATGCGTTTAAATGAAACTTGAAGAAGTGTACAAAACTATAGCAGCTAATGTTTGTTTTTGGAGATAAATAAGAGACTGGAGGTTGATTTGAGCGGCGTTACGTCTTGATACGGAAGGGTTGGAATTTATTGTAGGTGTGATGGCATTTAATGTGTATCTGTTATACTAGGTAGGTTAAATAAGTACACAGCAAATTTGCCCTAGAAGACATCTCGAATGAATTCGTCAAAAGATCAACTAATGAGTTGTGGTTTCTAACCGTATTGATAATAGAAATATTGCTTAGCTTTTATGAACTAAGTAGTGTATTTATTTCGTTTTACTTTATAGCGGCATCAAGTGCTAAGAGACTGTTAAAATCTATAGACTAGTGGTGTATACCACTTATCAACGGTTAGATTCTATGCTTGTATACTCAATAAAAAAAGAGAATAAAAACAATTATATCATGAGGTGTTCATAGATCGTTGCGGTCATTGATCGGTAAAGCAACATAGAGTGCAGCTGGCCCATAACGCTTCGGAGGGCACGTTAAAAGTCGGTCCCGGTTGTTACCAAGTTCATAACAGTTGTCAAGTCGGATTCCTCCTTGGGCGACTTGAACAAATCCTGATACTAGGTTGACCACTAACTATTCGATATATATGATTTTTTTTAACTATTTGGTGCTATGGTAATGACTGTAATCGTTTCTTGGTTTGGGAGAGGGGATAATAAGTAAACGTCATTAGGCTAATGATGTCAAGTAACGTAAGATAATAAATAATACGTTAAATTATAATCTCATAAAATAAAAATAGTAGGTAATAATTACCTACTGTTTTCATTTTATGAGATTTTAATTTCAAGCATCTTGTTCATAGACTTACAATAAATACTCATAATCTGATCAAGTTATTGTTCGCTGAAATTGGATCTCGCAAAGCTAGATTAACTAAGTGCACTATTCCTTAAATCACGTTATAAAGTCCATAAATTTTCCACATTAAATTTGTTCGAGCTCGCGTGCCCTCGCTTCCTTATCACTTCTAGTTATACTCGTAAGAGTTGCAAAGTTGGCTCGACAAAGGCCTTAAGAGGAAACCATTATGGTACTCGACATCGCGCCGCGGACGCTTCATTAGACAAGAAAGAGGAGTTGTCCCAAGGCAATATCGGCCATGTTTATACTAATACTAGCTGTTACCCGCGACTTCTAAAATTTAGATGTGCGTCTGTATAAGAAAATTGCCTGCCTAATCTCACGGCAATCGTATATTCTAGGCATCGGTAATATCAGTATGTATCAGTCTCTATGGCGAATGATGGCAAAGCCAATTTAAATCCGTTCAGCCGCTATCGCTAAAACTGTATGACGAAGTTTCACACAAACTTGCAAACCCTATTTTTCCGCTTAATAAGAGTAGTTTCTAAATATGAAAAAAATATGCCCAACTAATTTTAGAAAGGAGTATCTATTAATTATGTAAGTTTCGAGTTCATAGCTAAAAAAATAAAATATTTACTATACAAACTTACACTCCTTGTTTTAGCCCTTTGTTTAGAAAAATTATTAGCTAAATTTCAATTTCTTTAAATAATGAGTATTTTGTAGTTATTTGAAAACCCTAGTATAAAAACTATAGAAGTTTCATACAAACTTTGTTACCCCTTTATAGGTGTTGAATTTCCTAAAATCCCGTCTTAGTGAGTATTTTTGTCCTAAAAGGAACTCCATGCAAAATTGGAAACTCCTAGCACTTGTAGTTTCTGAGATTTTATAACGAGTAAGTGACCTTTCGCTTTTATATATAATGCTAGCTGTTGCCCGCAGCTCCGCCCGCGTCAATGTCAGTTTTATCTCTGTTTACATTGACGATTATTTATACAAACTTTCATCCCCTATTTCAACTACTTTTTGCCATTATTTCGCAATAAAAGATAGCCTATGTTGTTCACCGAGGTGTAATATATCTATATACCAAATTTTATCAAAATCGGTTCAGGGACTTAGGCGTGAAAGTGTAACAGATAGACAGACAGACAGACAAAGTTACTTTCGCATGCCATGTTCAGAGGCGAAATTTTAAGAGTGACAACTGCATTTGGCCTCCAGATACATGCATAGAACAGAACATTCTTTATTTTAAGCCACAAAACAAATAGGCCTTCATAAAACTATTTGAAGACTAAAAAATACATATTTCTCTTACTTTTATCCAAGACACATCAGGAATAAAGGTGAGATAGCATGTAACAATTATAAAGCCCCCTTCAGACGGACGCGTCGCGCGTTAATTTGCGTCGTTGACGTCGCAACGCAATGACGGCCACAGAGCGTCTTATTAGACACGTAGCTAGGCGTGCCTCCGGTAATGTCGTCACATAACATGTGATGCTGCCGACATTATGTGCACGTAATTTTATTACTACTATTACTTAGTTTGTATGAGTTATAGACTTGTATTTTATAACATAAAGAGAAACTGTTTCTTGCACAATATATCTAATGTTTGCTTGGTGTAGACAAAGAAAGAATCAAATTGTCCATAATATTTACTAGAATAAGGGCAATTTGAGTCTTTAGAAAATAATATGCGTTGCCTCATTATATCAAAGCTACTTTAAGCTTGTAGTAAGTAAATAAAATATAATAATAATATAATAATATAATTATATAATTTATTTGTTTTTGTATAATATATCTACAAAACGAATTAATACTCTTACACATTATATTAAAAAAAACGACGTCTTCAGTAGATAAGATTAATTATTCGTTTAGATTAAATTAACAAATTACTTTGATTTTCAGCATATATCTTTTCTTACAAGGCAAGCAAATAATACAAAATGAAGTTTAATTTAAATTTTGTATAATAACGTTCCCAATCACTTATGTCGTGTGAAGTACTTGAAAAGCACCCTCAAGATGCATCGAAGTTCTATCGTCACGTACCACGACAGATGGGAAATCGATGTCATTATGATAGATTATCCGTTAGGGCAACGTATGCCTCTGATTGGCTTTGTTACGCCGTCTTCGGCACCTGAGTACGTCCTCGATCTCGGCCAACTAATTTGACAGATCGATGGTCGGCCGCGCGTCTTCGCCAGTGTGGGATGACCTTAATGATCTGCAGGGTAGTATGGATAGTCTGATGTTTGTATCATATCAGAAATGATACATCTTAGTTTACTTGTAGTATTATAATGTAGATAAAATATTACTTTAAGTACTGGGTGGCGCAAAAGTACTGGCACTAAAGAAAATACTTTTTTTTTTTATATATGACATTTTCTGTCATTCTGTTGTTGAAAATTGTGTAGAGAACAAATGTAAAATACACTGAAAATAAACATGGACCGTTTTACTCCCCAAGAACGTGGAATAATTGTGTCAATGTTCTTACGGAATAATTCATCAGTGATAAGAACACAACGTGAGTAGTATATTATTGGGCATTCTGTCCCACCTGTCGCGCAGTCGAACAAGTTCGCCTACGCTCTGTTGTGACAGAATGCCCAATAATATACGATCGACTCGACTGTCTTCAGGATCTTTCACCGCTCATATCGTACCTACCACATATCGTGCCTCGTTGTCAAGCATCACTACGATGTGTCATGTTAAACACATTTTTATGACGACCAGACGGTTCTTATAAAGTCTTAAAGACGCGGAAAACTTTGCTTGCGCGATGTAGGATTTGATGTTTTTTTTTTTTTAGTTCATCCAATGTGTCATAGATGGTGCTGTAGTACTTTTTGTAGTATATACTCACTGAGGAATCAGTCACGCGCTTAATACCTGTCGCGCAGTCGAACAAGTTCGCCTACGCTCTGTTGTGACAGAATGCCTAATAATATACGATCGACTCGACTGTCTTCAGGATCTTTCACCGCTCATATCGTACCTACCACATATCGTGCCTCGTTGTCAAGCATCACTACGATGTGTCATGTTAAACACATTTTTATGACGACCAGACGGTTCTTATAAAGTCTTAAAGACGCGGAAAACTTTGCTTGCGCGATGTAGGATTTGATGTTTTTTTTTTTAGTTCATCCAATGTGTCATAGATGGTGCTGTAGTACTTTTTGTAGTATATACTCACTGAGGAATCAGTCACGCGCTTGAATTTTTATTACCTATCTGTCCAGAGTTGACCTATGTGCTCGATAGATGGCGTTTGACGTCGAATTAGATCTCGCTATGATTTCGTTACCGCCGTTAGTATAAATATTTTCGAATATCTCATCTATCTCGATCGAAGATCGAGCAAGTTCTTCTCGCTTCGGATAAACGTACCCGAAATAGACAGTAGATAGTACGTAGTGTTAAAGTCTATAAATATTCTTGTAATAAACAGTTTTACTTATTGTTAATCAGTTTGTTAACAACAGTAATCATGAAGTTTGTTAAACAACCACAATCGCTGCATGTAAACACAATTTGCGATGATTTTTGTAAAAGTAGTTCGCATCATGGAGAATTGTTACCTAATTCAGTACGATGTATCATTTGTGGACCCTCGAATTGTGGAAAAACAAATTTACTTATTGGACTTCTTATACATGAAAACGGTTTGATGTTTCACAATGTTTATGTCTATTCAAAAACCTTACACCAACCTAAGTACATTTTTTTAGAAAGAGTTTTACAACGGGTACCAATTATCTCACTCCAGAAATATCAAGGGAATGAGGAAGTCATAAGCGTTCAGGATGCGAAACCCAACTCTGTGATTATATTTGACGACGTTGCTTGCGAGAATCAAACTAACATGCGTGATTATTTCGCAATGGGAAGGCATAAACACATCGACTGTTTTTATCTTAATCAAACATATAGCAAAATCCCTAAACAATTAGTAAGAGATAATGCTAACTTAATTATACTATTCAAACAAGATGATATCAACTTGAGACATGTTTATGAAGAACATGTTAACACTGATATGACATGGACTGAATTTCGTGAAATGTGTTCAAAAATATGGAGTGAGCCCTTTAATTATGTTGTAATTAATAAAGATTGCCAGAAAAATAATGGATGTTATAGAAATAAATTTGATACTTTTGTAGTCTTTGATTAGAAATACAAATATTTAAGACTATGATACTTACATGATATCATTATTCTTTGACTGGTTCTTAATCGATAACTAGCTTATTCTATCGTAATGGAAAAATCACTGAAAAGACAAATCGTTGATGCTGCAGAAGCTGTAAAGAAAAAAGTACGAAGGATGCGAGATTTTGAGAGTGAAAACAAGCAAGCATTGGAATCAGTTTTTAGACCTGTAACAGAGTCTCTCAATTGCATAGCTAATAATACTAATAAACAAACTGAGCTCTTGCGAACTAAAGAAGTAGAAGAAACAAAAGTTCCGTTAAGAAACAATATTTTGCAGAAAGAACGTTCTAGTAATGACGAAGAAGACAGTGGCGCGGAAGAAAATGAATGTGATACCAACAGTGACGAGTCGTACCAATCATTAGGAGAGAACAATCAAGAGCGTGATACATCATCCTGGTCAATATCTTCAGAAGCATTGACAGATATTCCATTTGGTGTTCGAGCGGAGCGAGGGCAATTGATGTTAGGTTCTGCTTTCGTAACAATCAGCAATGATTATATTACCGTTGCTGGACAGAAATATCGAAGCACTCCCGGACTAAAACAATTGTTATTGAAAAAGGATGTAGATTTAAGCACCGTTACAGAGTCTGATATGCAGTATTATAAGATGATGTTGATTGCCACAAACGCACATCGTCGAGACTTTGACTCAAACAAACCAATAAAAAGTAATAAAGGACAAAAATATTTGCAAGTTATAAAACCTCTTTTCAAACAGCCAAGTACTATTCAAAGCTGTCAATCAAAGGGGAAAGGTTTACCCTTGACAAAAATGTGGAAAAAAAATGTTGATTTTGTATATTGGGATGACCCTAATGAACTTGTAGATAGGTTAAAATTATTAATTGCGTCTCGAGCTGCTGGTAACACTGGATTAGACAACGAAATTATTTCAATTATTGAAGAACTGCGTGAAATTAAATTGATTAAGTAATAAATAAATGGTATAAAATGTTCACTGCTCATTTTATTATAAGCCTTTAAATATAATACACCTTAAATATGAATGTAGACAAATTTGGACACCATATTCATAAGAGAATGCGTTTCTCTGAATTATTAGAGTTCAATGAAAATGCACTGCTAAAATCCGAAAGTGGGGATTTTGACATGAAAAAAACTAGATTGAGAGGAATAAGATCTCCTGTAGAAACAGACGATGCTGTGAATAAGGATTACGTCGATCGATTGCGTGATCAAACAATAAGTGAACTGAATAAAGTGTTTGGGTTGTTGCGTGCTCAAATCATAAAAGATGCACAAATAACAGTCCAAAACGTTTTAAAAGCGAAGATACCTGAAGTTTTAGTCCAGTTGGAAGATAAGTTTTATAACAAAGCACAAGTACAAAAATTACTTGAAAAAACTCCGTGATGGCAAAACAACAAATTGTTAATGAGCTACACAAAGCAGCTCGAAGAAACTTTGTTAGACGTTCAGTTATTTTAAAAGGCATAGATGATTTATGGCAAGCTGATTTGATAGATATGCAAAATCTAAAAAAGTTTAATAAAGGTTATAATTACATTTTAGTGGTGATTGATTGCTTCTCAAAGTATACCTGGACAGAACCAATTAAATCCAAGAGTAAACTTGATGTTACTCATGCATTTGAACGAATACTAACTACTAACAATCGAAAACCTAATCATTTACAAACTGATTCTGGAACAGAATTCTATAACGTCACATTCCAAAAGCTTATGAAGAGCTACAATATTAACCACTATTCTTCGTTTTCTACCAAGAAAGCTTCGATTGTAGAAAGGGTGATTAAAACAATTAAAAATAAACTGTATAAATACTTTAGTCTTATTGGGAACTACAAATGGGTAGGTCTACCATTAGAAGTTGTTTTAAAAACCTATAATAATACAAAACATCGTATCACCAAATTTAAACCAGTTGAGGTAAATAAGATGAACGAGTCAAAGATAAGAGAAAATATCCAAAAAACTCAAAAACATACATCAGAGAGATGTCGACCTAAATTCAAAGTGGGTGAAAATGTTCGGATCAGTAAATACAAACATATTTTTGATAAAGGTTACACTCCTAATTGGTCAACAGAAATATTTACTGTAAAAAGGATTAATAATACCATACCAGTAACATATCATATAGAAGATCATCGAAAGCAACCCATTAGAGGATCTTTCTATGAACAAGAACTTCAAAAAACTAACTATCCTGGTGTTTATTTAATAGAAAAGGTTCTTAAAAGGAAAGGAAAGAAACTTTACGTAAAATGGCTGGGCTTAAGTAACGAAGAAAATAGTTGGATTGATAAAGATGAAATTGTAGGTTAGGATTATTAATATATAACTAGGTTTGTAAGAAATATTTCGTTCATTACACTTTCTACTATGCAAGAGAATGGATGGACTAGTTAATAGTGTAATTAATAATCTGCCATTCGAACTCCATTTGCCTGGTTACAACTATTGCGGACCGGGAACAAAACTCGAAAAGCGATTGCTGCGAGGTGATCGAGGGGTGAATAAGCTAGACGAAGCTTGTATGCATCACGATATTGCATATGCAAACCATACAGACTTACCCAATCGTCACAAAGCTGATTTACAACTACTAAATATGGCTAAACAAAGACTTAAATCGAAAGATGCTGGGAAAGGCGAAAAACTTAGTTCATGGTTAGTGAGCAAAGCTATGAAAACCAAACTAAAATGTGGTTCCGGTATTAAAACGTTTAAAACTTTCGTGTCAAAAATAAGAGCAAAAATAAAAAAACTGAAACCAAGAGACAGTAAAACTTTAATTAACGCTGCTTACTTGGCAGCAAAAAAAATATTTCCGAATATTAAGAAAATTCGAGTACCGCGAGTGATACCCTTACCAAAGACGGGGGGTATTCTACCTTTAATCCCAATTTTTGCGGGTTTATCAGCTTTAGGAACCTTAGCTGGTGGTGCGGCTGGTATTGCAAAAACTGTTAACGATTACAAAGCAGGTCAACAAAATTTGCAAGAAACACAACGACATAATAAGGCTATGGAGTCTTTAAAGTTAGGCCAAGGTTTATACATAAGGTCACATAAAAATGGTAAAGGTTTATTCATAAAATCTTCAAAAAACTGAAAAATGAGCTACCTAATCGTGCTTTAACTAATGTAGACATCCAAAGGCACGCACGCGACATCCCACACTTTCGAGGAGTCTACATGAAGGATCAGTTACCAAGGACGCCAAAACGGATTGAATGTGGTATCGTTAACTTGGATGATTATAAAAACGAAGGTACGCATTGGGTAGCTTATGTTAAAATAAACAATTATTGTGAATACTTTGATAGCTTTGGAGATTTGAAACCTCCAAGGGAATTAATGCAGTACTTTAAAAATTGTGATGTTTTTTATAACTATACTAGATTTCAACAATTTAATACAGTAAACTGTGGACACTTATGTCTAAATTATCTATGGAAATTTTGGAATAAATATGTATAAATTTTATGTATTTCTTTTATTTCAATCATTTTCATCATGTCACTCACCTTATCGATAACTGGAAACTCGTCTGATTTATGTACATATTATCCTAATACATTACAACTTCACGGACATTATGAGTGTGCCTTATTGCATTTCTCAACATTTAATTCGATTCCGAACATTGAAAAAATGAATAATAAATTATATTATGGCTCTAATGAAGTCCTTGAACTACCTGAAGGTACTTATGAATTACAAGATATCAGCGATTATTTAAAATCGGAAATAAAAGATTGTTCAATACTAATACGATGTAATAACAATACTCTAAAAACTTTGATATTCTGTACTAAAGATATCGATTTTACTAAAGAAGGGACTTTTAGGCGATTATTAGGGTTTAAGAAGCAGATATTGAAAGCAAATAAATGGCATGTGTCCGAGTTACCAGTCAACATTTTACCTACGACCGTGATCAGGATAGAATGTGATATTGTAAGTGGTTCGTACATAAATGGTAATCCTAGTCACATTGTACACGAATTCGCCCTCAACGTGCCCCCGGGATACAGAATTATAGAAATTCCGAAAAACGCTATATACTTTCCAATCAACCAAAACAGCATAAGCAGTATACATATCAGGCTATTAGATATAAACAATCGCTTAATAAACTTACGTGGTGAAGAAGTGCAGCTATATTTACATCTTAGAAAAAATGATTGACTACAATAAATATGAGCCTCAACAAATGGGAAATACCAGTTCTACTAAAACAATCAAGCAAATAAGACCTCGGTCAAATAAAAAAATTAAATTAACACGGGACAATAAGGAATTTCTTAAAACGATCGGTTTGCTAAAATGAATATCTTAGATGTTTTATCTGCTCCAACTTACGATAACACTGTTGAGGGAATCGAATTTCATTCTTACAAACCCTACATAACGAGCTTCAACAGGAACGATGAAATCCGCATACCTATTAATCAACAGGATCTGTATATACTACCTTCAGCGAGCACTTTGTATTTGGAAGGAACTATAATCGTTAGCAAAAAAGATCCAAAAGAAAAAGCGAGTAGCGTTTCTTTAACAAATAATTTTCTACTCTACTTGTTTCAAGATATTCGATACGAACTAAATGGAGTAGAAATTGATAAAATAAAAAACGCTGGTGTGACTACTACGATGAAATCATTTGTGTCAATGAATGAGAGTGAGTCAAAGATATCTTATGCATGGGGTTGGAATATCGATGGCACTAAAAATATTAATGGAGGTAGTTTTTCTGCTTCTATACCACTTTGTAATATTCTCGGGTTTGCAGAAGATTTTAAAAAAGTAGTGATAAATAGTAGACATGAATTGATATTGTTACGAAGCAATACTAACCTGAACGCGGTAAAACTGAATACTGGTGAAGTTGTAGATGATGTTCAGATAAATAAAATTGTTTGGCGGGTACCGCACGTTAAAGTGTCAGACAAAGAGAAAATAAGTTTGCTAAAACTGTTAGAGAAAGACCGACCGCTCCAGATGATTTTTAGAAATTGGGATCTGTACGAATATCCTACTTTACCTAAAACAACGAAACATACTTGGTCTATTAAAACATCATCACAAATAGAGAAACCGAGATATGTTATTATTGGTTTACAGACAAATAGAAAAAACAATGCAAGCTCTGATATGTCTCAGTTCGATCACTGTCATATTCGTGACGTTAGAGTATACCTCAATTCAAACTACTTCCCATATGAAAATCTAAATATGAATTTTGCTAATAACCGAATTGCTTTATTATACGAACAATACACTAGATTCCAGCAGTCATATTACGGTCGTCGCGCGGAACCTTTATTAAGCGAAAAACAATTTAAAGACTTGGCACCCCTCTTTGTTATTGACTGCTCCAGGCAAGCAGATAACTTGAAGACAGGTTCGGTTGTGGATGTAAGAGTGGAAATTGAAACTGATTTGGATATACCTGATCAAACTTCTGCATACTGTCTTATATTGAATGATTGCATAATTGAGTATAAACCGCTTAGTAATACTGTGAGAAAAATATCATGAATCCGAATACTATCATAGTAGATGTTCAGGGGTTTAAAGATCTATGTAATAATTTTATAATAAAGGAATTAGCTTTTGCTAGTAGCGATTATACGCAGTCATTTTTAATAAAACCACCATATATGTTTAAATACTTAACAAGTAACGAAAAAAGGCAAGTTAAATGGTTGGAAAGGAACAGAGGCATTTATTGGAATGAGGGTTATATCGACTACAGAGAATTCCAACGTATAATCGTTCCGTATCTAGAAAATAAGGAAATCGTTGTAAACGGTTTAGAGAAAGTGAAATGGATTAAGGATCTTTGTGAGAATTGTAATGTGTCTGACCTTAGTGAAAAAAACTGTCCTAGTTTCTCTGTGTTGTATGATAAGTACTGTGATGAAAAAAATAATTTAAATTGTACTAAACATTTAAAGATGTGTGCCCTAAAAAATGTGTTGTGTATTAAAAAACATTTGAATTTGTAAAGAAATGTGTATTTCAGTTTAAAGTAAATAAAAATAATGAAATCTTAAAAATGTGTTTATTTCACTAGTTTACCTGCTACAATAAAAATAATTAAATTAAAAGAATAAAACAAAAAATAACTTTAACTGTCTAACCAAAGTTACAACATTAATTATAAATAACAATAAACACAAAACCCTGAAAAATATTAAAAATCGCTGTCAATCAAAGATTTTGATATTTTTTTAACTAACGATTCCGTATCGTCCATAACACTATCAATAGCGTCTTTAACGATGTATTGTGCATTTATTATCACGTTCTCACTATCACTATCACTATCACTGGTATTGTTATTGCAGAGATCGATAACTGATATTTTTATCAGTTTTATCCCACGTCGATGCAGTTTACTCATCACGAAAGATTTTGTAGGTTGTTTCTTAAGAGAAGGCTTTTCTCGACGTTGTCGTTTGGTTTTTTTTTCCTTCGTAAGTTGACTGCAGTGCGGGGGTTCGTTGTAAATCATCTCAGATAGTCCTTCGTAAGGATCCTGAGCGTACTGGCTGAATACAATTTCTGAATCGCAAATCTGAAAAAAAATATAAGAAAATTATTAGCTATTAAAAAAAGAAAAATCAAATAAACAAATAAATATTAAAATAATTATTTTGCTCACCGATGACATGATTATGATGCACACTGTTAGATCAAATATCTCTTATTTTATTGTACAAGTACTCGAGACAGATAATATTTCTTAAACAGCTTAAAGGTAACTAATTTAGGCAAATAATTATATAGTAATACCCTGACAGGAAACGAGCATTGCGACATTATAAGTTAGGGTCTGTTCACATAGACCTAATTGTTATACGGCGATGGTTTTCAATATAATGACAAAGCATATTATGCTCGTTATACATTTGATTGAAAATAACTCTTATCTATATAATAATAAAAGCGAAATACCACTGATAACAAAGCCTTTCAATTGTTGATATAAAGCGTGTATGAACTCGATCAATCAACAAATAGCAAGCTTGCATTTATAGTGTCATTGACAAGCAGTATATCATATTTCGTTATTGTAAACTAGTATCGCCCTCTGACGTTACCTGCGAATTATTGACATGAACCTAATTCGTTTATAATTTTATTGGTTAGCAATAATTAAACGGTGTATTAACAAATAAAACAATGTAAATTAATAATTTACTTCATTTAATAAACAATAATTACACTTAAGTACTTATTTATAATCTACAGATACAGAATAGTTACTATACATAATTATATTATACTAGGTTATCATTAACAATTATAATTGTTGAGTGCCAATGTTTTTATTGCTATTTGTTCTAGTTAGTATGGACTAAAATTCTCGTACGTATAATTAAAACGAAGAATTACAAACACATTTTTTTAATTAACCTATGCTGTTCTAACATACACATAAACATACATTTTTATTTTAAAAATGAGCAATGACCCCAAGCTTGGGTTGCGATTTTACAATTAGATATCGCGCGTTTATCATCATTGTTAGATAGAGCAATTTTGTTTACACTTTGTGTAAATATTTCGTGTTTAATGGATTTAAACACAATATTTTGCCTACGAATAACTTCACTATTAAATAAAACGTTTTCGTAATCTGTGATACTTAGATCACGAATAACACAAGATTTAACTCCTTTTGCTTTTTTAATTATTTTGTCCTCTGTTTTTATTGAATAAAGTTTAGATCTTAAACCGACGAAATCTGTTATAACTTTTCCTCCCATTTCATCTTTGAAAAGACCCGGAATTTTTTTATTCATTTGAGGTAACATAAATTGATTTTCTACATTATAGTTACTGGTGTCGAAGTATTGCAGTAACTGATGTTTTATATCGTGATAAAAATCGTTAGTGATTATTTCGTAAACAAAAGAATCCGTGTCTGTATAACATAATTTCACTCTTCCCTTATACATAGGTTTAATTATATTATAGTGAAAGTGGTACATGTGTGATTTAGATAGTTCTAAAACGGTGAAACCAATATATATAGGCTTGTCTAAAATTATCTGATCTGGTTTCATTTGTATCGTTACTAAGTTCTCGGAAAGAATTGATGCGCTATGAAAATAGGGGTTGTTCACGAGTCTCTCAGCGTAGGAAGACTTTTTGGTTTTGTTATTCGTATCATTCCACTGATTAACCAAATGAACAGACACTCTGTTTTCTGTGTTTTCCAAGGTTTTTCCAAAAACGCTATTATTTAACAACTTGAAGAAATCTTGTTCAAATGTACTGGTTGCCTTTTGTCGTAGTTGTGTATTTAATTCAATGTATTGCTTTAAATAGGGACTTTGTCTAAATGTGATGACTCTATGAATTTTGCGTAGTATCAAACCGTGCTCCAAACATTTTTTTAAATGCACATAATGAATCACATAGTTATATTTATTATATAGATTTGAAACCAGTTTTTTAGTTTTACCTCCAGGTGGTATGCATTTTTCAGGACAAAAAGGTAAGTCATTATGTTCGCTGTGTAAGGATTCAGGGTAAAGCAGATCGACTTCTAGTATGAAACCCCATTTCGCATTGTCATCAATACATTCAACATGTAATTGGTTTATTTCATTTTGATTTAAAAATCTAAAATCTGAATAGGGTAAATATTGACACATACTGTAACCGTAAAGGTTATTGCAGTCCAAATAAACTATAAAACATTGTGGTTTTGAAGCATCGCATTTTGATAAATACTTATTATTAGCTTTTGCATAGCGATGGGAGCACATACACAAACCACCTCTAATACCGTTTTGAATCATTCGTACGATAGCTAAGTCAGAAACGAGTTCAAGTTGAACACCTGTTTTCAATAGCATTGCGTCAAATGATAAACTAGGTGCGGTTATGTAAAACGCAGGGTCCAGTTTATAATGTTGTTTACAAGTTTTTCGAAAATTCTGGAATATATCAGTTAGTAACAGAACATCTGTTTTCAAATATAAATCAGTATATTCACCTAAATCTTTTATATTGAATTCATTCCAAACCAAACAAGCATGTTTATAATCTTCATCTGAAATAGCTTGGTTAGTTAGAACGCTGAAAAAATGTTGCCTCGATGGTAACTTGGTTTCTTCATAACATTTCCAGTTAGTCATATAATCATAAGGATACACCCCCTTCCTTGTAAGCAAATTAAATTGATCATTGTTAGGAAAATGAGAGCGTAGAGTGATGAAATCGTCATTATGCATAGTTTTCGCAAGTTTGTCTAAGCTAGCTCCTAAAAAACTAAAGGAATCTAGAAATCGTAATTGAACGTATTCATTTTCGGCGATCTGTATGAATTTGGAAAACGAAATATATTTTTCTTTAGTCTTTGGAATAATTGTTAACTTTCCAGGCATCTCTCCTAATTTCTGTATAAATAAATGACAATCGTATCCTGATAAGTTATGGAAAAATATCGGTATGAATTTAGGTATTTTATACTGTAGATTACAATGTCTATGAGCGGCGCCACGGTATCGTCCTGTTATATGACAATGATCTCTAACTTTATTAGTCCAAAGTAGGTTTTCACATATGTAACATTTATAAGCTTGTTGAAAATCTTGCGCGTCGTCTTCTGTAAATGTCATGACATGGGTTTCGGTTAATACTTTGTAAATCTTTTTAACATCAGCATAAAGAAATTCTATAAATTTTGAAACACAGTCAAAACCGCGATAACTTTTAAATACCTCCTTATTAAAAGTGTAATTTAACGAAGAAACAATGTTATAGGCGAATGCTACAGGCACGTGTCGTTGTAAAAACGATGTATTAGCAGTGTCGGGTTCACTAACGGATGTTGGTTCCAGCAATGTTTCGAAATCAGCGTATATGACGAATGGAATATTTTGTTTCCTATCATAATTTTTAAACTGTAATACAGATCCTTTTTCAGGTAAAATAGTTACGATTCCTCCACATAGATGATCATCGATTTGTTTAGGAGTAGGAAAGAACAATAAGCAACTTTCGCAAAAATATAATTTACTATGATGTTTCGTGATTTGGGTTTTAACAAGACGAGGCAAATCTTTGATGAGACAATAATGGGATGAACTATCATTTTCTAAGAACAATAGATGAATACTCTTAGATTTATCCTTACACGATTCAGGTTTGTACAGAGGACCTGTTATCAGCTTATTGTTTTTTAAACCGTATACGTATATATTTATAGAGGGGTTATTTCTTTCAAAAATAACTATATCTGAAAAACTCATGGGAAAAGAAATATCCTTAACATTTAAAACATCTCGAAAGTGAGGATAAGATGTTACTCGCTCTGGATGTCGATTTGTTGGGTACAAGGCAGCCACAACGCACCACAAAAAACAATAATTATCATTATTGTGAATATTTAAACACGCCTTTTTGTTCTTTATAAACTTGGGTAAATCTATAAAATAAGATCCACCGAGTGGTTGATACTTATTAACATTGACTTCTAAATGTAAACTACTTAAAAATGACCATCCACTGTCTCTCTCCTCAAATTCTTCAATTTTTTTCAACAACGACGCGACTACCGTTTCATAAATAGTATTGAAATCATAATTAAAATGTATGACAAAATTTTTGGTGGCAAAAGATTTGATTTCTTGTAAATCGTTTTTGTACAATAGAAATAAACAAAAATGTTGAAAATTAATTTTTACTGCGTTATGTTTTTTAAGTGAATGATCGATTAAAGATTTAACTTGTTCGCGAATATTACTAAAAAAGAATTCAGGAAAATTATTTGCTTCATCTTTGGATGCAATAACTCTGTAACTAATAATACGTCCTTTAAACGACGATCGTAAGATTTCAACGTTTTCAAGAATAGGTATAGTACTATTATTTTTGTGTTTATTAGTTCGTAAGTGACTGGTCCAGCAACGATTATCTACATAAACATTGCAAACCAAGCAATGAGGCATTTTGATACAATTATAAATGTATAAACATAAAAGTACTATAAGTAGTTAACTGATAAATAATTCGCTATGAGAATAATTGAAAGGTTAAAAATCTAAAGAACGATGTGTCAAAATTTTAAATGTTGAACGACAACACGATATGTGTGCCAAATCTAACAATATACAAATTACAACAAATGGTACAAAAGTGGTACTTGAATCCTTTAGATTTTCAACCTTTCAGCTGGTACAGAGCAATAAAATAGGTACCTTATATAACAATAATTAATGTACTACATTCATCTGGTATTTGTATCCAATTTCCAGCACAGCTTCATGTTCTGTATGGTCAGCTTTTCAAGTATTCTAGTGTGATCTCAGTAGAAAAAAATAACCGACAGTCAATCAGATGCTTCCTGAAAATAACATACAAAATATTTAATTAAGTCTATACCCGCTCATTCCTTTGTGAGAAAGTAAACGTTAAGTATCAAATTTACCTTTTATTTTCCTATTTATTTATGTTTATTTCCCAGCCAAACTTCTCAACGTAATGCGGTGTACCTAATATCTTGATTTGTTTGGAAACGGTTTCGCGAGATTCCAAAGTTTTTAAAAATTAATTCTGAAAATTATAAAAATTGGATAAGTACTATAAAACGTCATAATATTATTATATTACCACTGTTTAGCACTCATTAAAAATGTAAGTAGGTATACCTGTTATTTTCCACAAATTATGAATAAATATTTCGCTTTGCATTTAACTTGCGGCAGTCAGACCAAACTCCAAAACACGCTTTCCAACACAATTCGATGTAAATAACGCTTCCTGAAAGAAAACATACATATAATTTAATTAAGTAGATACTTTAAACGTAACACGCTTAACACCCGTGATAAAATGTTAACATTTACCTTTATTTTCCTAAATTAATAACGTCATTTATTTCGCGTTAATAAATCAGTCAACCACTGCACCGCTGCTTTATGATAATGAAAGCCTATGTTTTAGAATATTTGGTTTTTAAGCGAAACAATTTTTTCAATATTTTAATAGGTAGGTACATAATTAGTCATATGAGCCTGTTATTAACTATAATCATACGACCTTTTTCCAATAAAGTAACCATTTCATAATTTAATATTACAAGCAATACTTATTCAACAGTTTTATTTGACTTTATTCAACCTTCATATTTTTCTGGTCAACAAAATCTATTCCCATAAATCAGCGATATTAGGTAAGGATGGCACGCGTTCACATTTACCTTATTGATCTAAATATCATCGTTTGCTTTTGATAATATAGTTTATTTTGACAGCCCTAAGTTTTTTCGCTGCATCAACAATCGATACTGTTTGCGTCGAAACTGTTTGTGATCTAATTCCTTACTCTTCATTTTTACGTTGATACACTACGTACAAGAAAAGTAGTTGATTTATTCACTATAACTTAAGGGTTTGCAACAACTTTGTAATACAGTAGGATTATCACACGATTTCGTTTTTAAACATCATGTTTTCGAAGACCTAGATACAGTCGAATTTAAGTATTCAAGTAGGGATACCGTACTCAAAGTACTCTTTCATTAGTATACAACTATCGGTTGTTGTTACTTTCGGTGTTGATTGCTGACCTGCTGCCGCTCGCTGACTTCTTCCGCTCCGCCTGCCGTCACCAACTCATCAAGCTACCTTCTCAAGAAATCGACTGTTGATTGAAAAAATGTAAGTATAATAAATAATGTAAGTGTAATAAGTTTCACTGTGTACTATCCATCTCTTTACTTGTCTAAATTGTTATGTTGTCCTTTCTAAGGTTGTCTGGTAGAAATCGCCTAGACCGTGATGAGACCGTGACCGTGATTTTTAATTAAATGTTATTACGTTTATATTTCAGGTCCGAATTTGAGTGCGAGGTCTATCACCCAACTGCTGTAATTGAAAAGAAAACTACACACACACGCAAGCAGCCTGTCGCCAACAACAACAGGAAGCGCAAGTCAGGATCATCAACGAATTTATTAGAACCAAGGTACCTAATCAAAATTTGTTATAAATCAAAGTTGAGTTTTCGCCTAGATATTCAGATAAGAAGTGCGAGCGTTCAATTAATTTTAAAATTTAGCTTCGAGCACACATGATACATTTATCATAGGCGATTGATGATTTTGTGACTGGCATTGTTGTTAGGTTTATAGTGTTTAGTGACTTGTAGCGTTCGATCGCTTCGATGCTAGCTAACTGCGTTCAGTTGCTACTTCAAGCGTTCAAATGACGACATGACCGTCGCGACTAGATTTTGTATGTGTGCTGATTGAGGTGTTGGAGCTTCCGATAAGCTACTGTTGATCACTGATCAAGTCTGGTTTGACCCTAAATAAATTATTTTCAGAGACGGTTTCACAAGATGTTTCAGAAGAACTAACATTATTTTTACTCAAGTATTGTTGATATGATGAGTTGACTGCCTATGTGGTTCGGTGGTACTGCATACGGACTGCCACGCTGAGATCGCGGATTCGATTCTCGCTCAGTGTGTAGGTGTTGCTATGTATAATATTGTATGTAATACTGAGCGAGAATCAAACCCACGACCTCTGCGTGACACATCGACGTTCCTACACAGTACCACCGAACCACAGAGGCAGTCACATAGCATAACCACATAGTATAATTTCTACAACGCTTAAAATACAGTCATTTATTTTTTATTTATTTATTTATTTATATATACACAACATACGACTATCTTTACAGGTAACGCTTAACCTAATGCGATAGTGTACCACAATAACATAAAACTTAACTTAATCTAAGTTACTAACTACACTATAAGTGACCTTTGTGAATCCGTTTAATGTACACGAAAACAAATCAATTTGCCCAGCCCACGATGTTGAACGTACGCAGCGCTCGCGTCAGTGGAGCGTGAAGCAATAGGTTGGTACGCGCTCGCGGCACCTCCAGCAACGGAGGTCGGCGCGTATATTGCTTGCGATAACCTCAGCTTTATGTATCTTTGTCATCGAAGGAAGAGACATTTGATTTGAGTAAGAAATAATGTAATTAACCGTTTTGTTTTCTATGTTGTTTCAGTAAGAAAACAAAGACCAGTCCTATCGATGTATTCGGGGTCAGTTGGAATAATGATACTGATACAGAGGCCAACGGTGGGTCATCGAGCAACCAACTGGTTTTATCATCGTTCTTCGTAAACCGTGTGGCTAATGGCACCGAGCAACGAACTGCAAACACCGACGGCGAATACTATGTCGATTGTAAAGTTTACAAAACAAGTGATGCGCGTGACACTGATTCCATGATGTTATGGAAGAAGGCACTTGTTCGTATTAAGTTCCAAACCGATACGGATACATTGCAGTGGCGTAAATTGCAAGATTTCGTACGTTCGGTTGACAAATTGTTTGAAGAACCTCCAAGATTTTATAAAGATAAATAAATAAAATAATTAAAAGACCTTTGTCTTGTTTTATTAAATGAAATGAGGTAAGCGTAAAAATCCGTCTTAGGAATCAATTAATCCGTAAACGATACCAAAATACACAACACTACTACTACACAACTAAACACTTTTTTGTTCAAAAGGTTTAAATGTATACAAGACAGTCGAGTCGATCGTATATTATTGGGCATTCTGTCACAACAGAGCGTAGGCGAACTTGTTCGACTGCGCGACAGGTGGGACAGAATGCCCAATAATATACTACTAACGTGAATTTCGTCGACGATTTCCCCACCGTCCGGCACCGATTGGTCGCACAATTCGACGCTTTGCCACACGCCTTGAAGCAACTGGCTCAACATTGGATAGACCTAAGTCTGGGAGACCAAGAACAGGCCGTTCAGCTGAAAATATCGATGCTGTGCGCGAAGATGTGGAAGAGTGTCCAGAAACATCAACGAGGCGACGTGCCACGCAATTGGGCATTTCCAGACGGACCCTGCAGCGTATTTTGGTGAAAGACTTAAAGATGTTCCCGTATAAAACTCAAATGACTCATCAGCTGCTGCCTGCTGACCACCGAGCTCGTCTAGATTACTGCCAGCGCGTCATAAACCTCAACCTTGAAGAGGATGATTTTCCTTCAAAATTGGTTATGAGTGACGAAGCGCATTTCCATCTCTCAGGGCATGTCAATAAGCAGAATACTCGGTTCTGGGGCACTGATAATCCGCGCATTATTCAAGAAACACCTCTACACCCACTAAAAGTTACTGTATGGTGTGGCATCTGTGTTGACAGAGTGATCGGACCCTATTTTTTCGAAGACGCTGGAGGCAATGCGATTACTGTCACTGGAGAACGCTACAGAACCATGTTACGTGAGTTTTTGATACCCAGTTTGGACGAATTGGGGCTGGAGCACATCTGGTTTCAACAAGACGGCGCTACGGCACACACAGCGCGCGACACTATGGACTTAGTGAGGGACGCTTTTCCAGGCCGAGTTATCTCTCGTTTTGGCGATTTGCCTTGGCCTGCAAGATCACCCGATCTGACCAGTCCAGACTTCTTTCTTTGGGGTTTTTTGAAATCTCGGGTGTATGTGAACAAGCCACAGACTCTCGCAGCTCTAAAAGAAAACATTCGTCAAGAAATAACGAACATATCGCAGGAAGCACGGAGCAAATATAAAGAGGAGATGTTGTAATCAATGTAGCTTAGTCTCCAAATGTAGGGTACTGACGTCATACCGTAGTTGAACTACTGACGGCCAGGTGTCGCTTTCGTCAGTACAACTCTTGTCGTCAGGCGAGTAACAGCTTCGTCATAGGAGACTTAAAAATATATTATCGGTCTCCAAACCAAGTAAATATGAAGTGCTGTGATGTATCGTGCAAAAGTTCCTCCAGCAAATCAAAATCAAATGAAAATAAGATATCTTTCCACTCGTAAGTAATATTTAATTTAAATTTTTGACATATTTAGTCTAGAATGTTCGGTGATTACCTCGCTTCTAGCGGCAAGTGGCAAAACAAGTAATTTTTCCATATGCCGCTAGAGGCTTTCTAGAGATGCACTCAGTATTTTTTGCGCTATATTATTATTTTGACGTAATGAGAACTGTGAGACTGTAAGGTGAACTCAAACTCACATTTGTAAGTACATAGATAGGTACATATAATCAAGGTAGTGTATTTTTTTTAATAAAGGTATTTTATTATGTGTATAATTTTCCAGATTCCCGTCGAAAGAAAATTAAAAATAAAATGGATTGACGCATTAAATAAAAAAGATTGGTCTCCGACCAAATATACTAAAATGTGCTCGTTGCATTTTGCTGCGAACGATTTTATTACCACAAAAAAGTGTTACCAAAAGCTACAAGAAGGAGCGTGCACAAATTTGACAACAAACCTTATACTATAATTAACCTTATAACTGAAAATTTATAATGTTAATGGTTATGTCATATTTTGAATTATTATAAATTTAAGGTAAAGTGTATAAGAATATGGGCTTTTTTAATGTTATTTTGATAATGTGCTATTTTAATTTTTATGCAGGATCGAACGAAAACGCCAGTATCCTATGTTCTTGGTGAGTTTATGGTGTTTAATGATACAAAAAAGGAAAAAACATTAAAAGAAGAAATTGCACGCACAATTTTTTCACCAATAGAAAGCTATGCTAATCAAGACTTTTTATATTTTGTATATCTATTGTATCCACGTGAACAAAAACGTGAACTGTTTGTAAATATGTGTTGCGTGAATATGTATTGTGCTGTGGCAATAAATTTACCTAAATATTATGATGTACCTACTTTTCAAAGCAACATTTATTTTGTACCATCAAAATTGTATGTAATTTTATTAAAGGAACCTAAAAATGTATAAAAAATATATCCCTAATCCGGCCCTGTTACGAAATCGGCGACACCTAGCGAAATATAGCAAAACTCTTAAAACATCTGCCCATGTAGAAATCGATTTGCTTTGGCTACTGGCCACTATGTGGCTTCACCCTGTTTCCACTCCCCCCGCACATACGGCCGCACCCCGCACGACGGAGACACTATTTGTTAGGACGACAGTTGTTAGGGCATCTCCTCTTTATATTTGCTCCGTGGCAGGAAGTGTTACGGCAAGTTATGCAAAATGTCATAAATAGGGCTCAAATGTGTATCAACTCTGGAGGTCACCATTTAAAAGACATCATCTTTAAATCCTAATGGTACGAAATTTAATGGCACAAATATACATTTAAAAAAATCTAAATCTAGTTTTCTAATTTAGAAAAAATGTTATAGCTGAACCAAATAGGGTCTTTACTTTTGCGCCACCCGTTATTAAATTATTTTTAGATCAGCTGAATTTAGACTAATGACTGATACATAAATTCAGCTGTTACTAAATAGCCATTAAGTAAATTTAGCTTAGTCAGTTAAGATTGTGGCTGCGAGAATACAACTAATGAGCATATCATTGCATCTATTTATTATTGTGCGACAATTAAACCTATAATATTACCATCATTTCGGTAGATGATTCTTGTAACTACTTTTATTACTGCCGATTTATACAGAACTACAATAGCCTTGTCATTTCATGTTTCAGTACAAAAGATAGCATTAGAATATCGCAACGCTTGATTGCATGCAAATTATTACATGTGTGTGGCAAGACATCAAATGTTCACCCCGAAGCATCACCCTTTATTTTGACTCACAAAAGACTGGTAGCCAACCTAATGAACGCAGTTCAGGTCGTGGTGGTGAATACATTACTGGGCCTTTAAGTTTTGTAGCTCTATAGGGATATAATTTGACTCCTCTGTTTTCGTATAAAGGTTGATGTGTGGGTGTGTGAAATGTCAGTGATGAGATTAATTTGCAAAAGTTTGTTTATTATAGTAACAAAATGACTAAGGCTGCAAAATAAATATTTCAAGTAGATTGTGACCCAAAGGATCGGTTTAAATTATTGTCACTTTTTACCAGGCTCTGCGATATTTCTGACATGTCGGATTACCTACTATTCTGAGTTCTTAAATTATTTGTGTTCTAGAAGTATTGCTCCATGTTGCCTGACCAGTATTACCTGTCATTCTTTAGGTTTGAAGAAATCACAAACTTTACAGTAATTAAAGTCTAGAGTTTTCAACACCAGAGATATCCAACCGTTAGCATCAGTTGGTGCACTGGCCTTGTCTGACACTGTAAATGCAGCTTAGCATCGTGTACGAGGCTTACGCTTTAACATAACTGTAAGTAGATGGTCACCAAGTAGGTACCTAGCCAGCTGGGCCGCTAAAGTACAAAACACGAGCCATTTACTAGAATTCCTATTGTTCTCGCTTGCAACATGTGATATTTTGTTATTTTCTTTAACATGATAGTTAAATATAAAATAATTATTACATGCAACATTTTTTGCCCAAAATTACTTAAGCATAATTTTATCTATAATATTACTTAACTAATGATTCAAATTTAATTTATACAACAGATTGCAAGGTACAATATTTACAGGCGAATGGGGCTTATGCGTCCGTATGTCGCGAGGCACGTTACTCGACACAGCGTGCGAGTATGCAAATTAAACGTGTTTCATCTTGGCATTTTCACGGGAGCTTGTCACTGTCAAGCCCGTACGTCTGTTTATTAACTTTTTGCTAATTAGACAGGCCTCGGGCATGTCTGCGAGTATGTTGGCATTTTTAATTACGCCCATAATTTTGTCTGACGTACAGTCATGTCGTACCACTGGGCATAACGAACATTTACACAAAACACACAATTACCAGCATTGTTGTCTAATTCTCTTGAGTGTTTTTATTGAGAGTGATAGGTGACGAAAGAAAATAGAAAAGTTCAGGCACTCATCCTTAGGTCTTGCAAAATTTATCCGATATTGGGCTGAGAGCATTCGGCTTATTATATGTTGAAATGGCAGTAAGAAAAACAATTTTATCACATCGATAAACTTATAAATCCCCAATTTATTACATTGTTAATTGAAATTAATGTAAAATAAAGTAAATCTACGTTATGAAATTACATTCACTCACGCCTAAAATATAATTTCTGAAAACAGATTATGATAGGTATACTTTTTTAATAAAAGTTTCATGAGTTTAAAAATATTTTTAAAATACATTTTTCAAACACTACAAACAGTGACTGCACGACGATCTTCATCCTCATCGTGCTTTTTAACATCGCATAAAAAAGGCAAAATAGCGAACGAACACTTTCTTGTGTTTCTCAATTGAACCTAATTTTTTTCCAAAGAAAAGTGGAATAACTTTTTTAATAATGGAAGAGAAAATTTTCATTATTATGTTATTATTTGCATTTATTTATTATTGTCTGTTAAAATAATATATAAAACTTTTCATTTCATGTTGTTTCACAGTAAGTAGTACATCCTGAATGGTTTCAGACAAAGGTTGTGTTGTCTTAGCAGTTTTCCAAGGATTTGTTTGCCACCTAAACTTTATAAAAATATAGAATCTGATTATATGTTTCTAAAATGCTACGACATGGCTTTTTCCTACGAAAATAAAAGAAATTTATAGGTGCAAATAGGCGGTAGTAGATCCACGCTGGTATCAGCATGAATGGGTCGGATCGTATGGGGAAGTACTACCCTCTCATAAAAGATCGACGTAAGAGTAGTAGTATCCGTACTACTGCGTTTCGTTAGGTAAGTGAGAGCGCCTGAGGCCCAATTTTCTCCCTTTACTCTTTCCTCACCTCCCTCATTCCCTTCCCCTAAACCCATTCCCAGTCGCCATAGTGGAGGCCACCATACCAGCAGTTTAAGACGATGGCTTTTGGTATGGTGGCCACCACTTCTGGATTCCACTGACTGCTTACCATCAGGTGGGGTGGAGTCACTTTGGTAGGCTAATATATATAAAAAAAAAAGACTGCAGTTTGCCTCCGCCAGTGAAACTACGAGTACGTAAATGAAAGTTTCCACTAACCATCAAACAAGTCACTTAGTCATCTGCCACCGTAAGTAAAAAAAATAAAAAATAAAAACAAATTTGAAATCAATTTATCAATACTTGATTTATTGCTATTTCATACAAATAATTAACATTTAATCGTTTCACGGTCGGCGTAAGTGAAAAATGTCACGAATCAAATTAAGCTAAATCAAAACAAACAAAAGGAGGGTATGCAATGTAATCACTTCGGACTGTCAAACACACTCGCAGGTACGCCAGCTTACGGACGCATTTAAGTTAAAATTTTCACTCCCCAGTAGCTTTTTACTAATTCGCCAAGTGAAAAGGGTTCGCCGAAGTAATACAGTTTACTGCTTATTCAGTATTTATACGTTCAGGGGGTTGCCACTCGTCTCTAGACGTCGACCTATGTAAGGAACATTTGTAAAATTTGCTATAATTAGCATCCATCAATAATACTCCTACCCATGAATATTTTTACTGCATAGATATAATTGAGTTTGTAATTATAAAGGTAAGAAGTTGTATTATTGACCTAGACTTTTATGATGTCTTTATTTAAGAGATTGTTGATATTTGATACTTTTTATTTAATTCTATATTTTATTTGTATTGTGATTTTATTATTTTTCTCCTGTTTGATTTTTTTGATACTGCTAATTCTATTTCCAAGGGATATTCAAAATTGTGTATTTCTTGAATACGAGACGTAGCATTACCCAGTAAAGACGGTCGTCGCTATATTTCTTAAGACACACCAACATCTTAAATAATGAATTGATGCTTAGATAGAAGCACTAAAATCAGATATTTTTAAATCAAAATAACCTATAACCCATTTCTATTAAGCAAGTAACACACAAAACATACACGTAGTAATAGTATCTACAAATTGATTTCCAATACAAAACACTGTAATCGAATTTGAAGCGTAGTAAAGATGGTGGCATTATTAAAATCCTACAAAGTTAGATAGGCAATAAAGAGTTAGAAGGAGAGCGGGAGTGAGGTGCTTTGTTTACGGGCCGGATAACATCTCCGATCGCGCGTAATGTATTTATGATTATTGTTCCAACTTGTGTGAAGAAAAAGGTAGAATACAGCTTTACGGTAATACGCCCTTTTAAAAGCTTCTGAGTCTCATATAAACTGCCTTATCCTGAATAAATTGGAACTATAAAGGAACACGGCCTTGCAAAATAATTTTTACGCTAAATCATTTTTTAAAATGTTAATATAAGTACCTATGTTAATAATATGTAAGTATTCTAGTCTTATGAATATCTTTGTCGATAAAATGTATGGCATTATACAGCCTAGATGATAAAGAATTTGAGGAAGTCGAATGCTCTTCGCATTGCAAAAACAATGCTGGAACTAAGGATCTACTACCATCTTTCGGCCAAACTGAAAACAGAAACGCATACAACATTAAATATTGCTTAATTTCGCGGACGTTGTTCTTATTAAATATCAGCATTTTTATTGACATAGAATTTTAATATAATAATTGTTAGATAATAAAGTAGATAAATATTGGTTTCCACATTTGTGTACAAAGCTATAAGCCATTCACATCTTATATTTTACCGTCTTTGTAGGGGTCTGCTTATGAAAGCTTGTCAGTCAAGTAAGTAACATAGATTATATAGGAACATTACTATAAGTAGTATAGTAGTTATGACAAACAAGATCCCCTTGCACATGTAACTTATAAACACGGCTCTGCAGATTCCTTCGCCCACATCATCTCAATACAGTTAAGTCTATCGACAAGCAAACATTGTGTATTAGCTAGCGATGCCCTAAATATTGAAGCCCCATCTTAATCCGATGGTGGCAAGAGCAAGCCGCTTCTTAATCCATCACGTAACCGAGACTCGACGAGAAATCGTGTTACATCAACGAAAAATGTATTATAAGGGGGGTGGAGGAGGTGCCCCCCTACGATCGGACAAACTTTGCTAATACCACCCTCTAACATAATCGCAGAGCCTTTTACGAGAGGAATTTATGGGGATGGTCCCGATTTCTTGCTGTATTTATGCCCGAACGTGGCTCTTACGTGTCGGCATGGCTGTGCAGTTAATTAGGATGAGAAAGTATTGAGGATCGACGTGACGACGGTTTTGTAAGTGTTTATTAGTTGTTAGCTCTTGTAACATCATATTTTAAGCTCGAATATTGTAGAAATTTATTTAAAGGCAAATTTCATAATATTGTTTAGCGTAGTAACTTAAATATTAGGGTAATACATTGTTTTTGTATTATATCGCTGTATTTAATACTGAAATCATTTCTAAATACAGATTACAATTACGTAAGTATACTACAACCTCCTAAAAGTGGTGATTTGAAAGCACCAATATTTACCTATGTTAATTGCTTTTAATATTTGACCGTTGAATGATGACCTGTGATTTTACTAGCTCTAACGTTTACGCTCTAACTATTGATAGATGTAATGAGCTATTGCCAGTGTGACAGTGTGCAGACCTCTCTTTATTCACTTGATAAGTGTGCAATAAAAATCTCTAGTACTTGTTTCACATCCATATTAATATTATAAATGCGAAAGTAACGCTGTCTATATGTCTGTCTTTCTGTATGTCTGTCTGTCTTTACGCTTTCACGCATAAACCACTAACCCAATTTTGATGAAATTTTGTATAGAGATATTTCTTTTGGTCTGGGTGTTTCTATGTATAATATGTATGTATTTACAAAAAAAAAGTATTTAAGTATGTATATCCGCATTCTAGAACCCATAACACAAGCATATAATATGCTTACTTTGGGTCTAGATGGCGTTGTGTGTAGTTGTTGAAATATTATTATTATTATTTTTATAAAGTGAGTATAAAACGATAGCTTTAATCTATTATATTAAGTTTTTTTAACATTCATAAAGTCATGACATCAAAGTTCTACTTAACATTAACATCCTAAATTGCCAACCTACTTTAGTTATTTAATATGACTCGATAACTTCATATTCAGTCCAAATCCCAGAACTATTGCTCACACTACATTGTACAATCATTTTGCTTGCCCAATAATATCCAAATTCGTGTCCAATTATGATAGTAGGTCTTTGTTAAAGTTTATCGACATATCTAGTGCATACATCGATTGTGGCGTTACGTGAGTAATTCACCGGCTCACGTCAAAGTTGTGAAGTCTTAGCAAGTCCGGGCCCCAGGTGAGAATGTGCTAGACGCCAACTGGCTAGACGAGTGAGCTGCCCGCGAGCCAATAATGCTGCATGCTAACTCATCACACTTAGAGATGCTTATTATTGCCAACAAGTTCCAGAACATGTTGGTTAACAGTTTTACTTATTTATTATGTAGATGCTCTTCTAAATTTAAATTGTGTCTCTACCATGAGTGACAGATGCTTTAGTATTGATACGAAGAACATTTAGGTAATAAAGTAAACACCAAAAAAGCGCTTTAAACTAAATTAGGTCATAATGTTGTACTACATAATGAAATTACAGACAAAACACGAATGAAAGCTGGAAAGAGAAAAGTATTTTTTGAACATCAACAGTGTAAATTTTCATTCCTAAGTAAAAAAACGATGTATCGTGTTTCAGATTAAGCTGCTGTATGTCGTTGATGTATAAGTGAATTCGACAATGGAGGAATAGGTATATACTTGTACAATATAAGTGGAGGACGCGAGTTGTGGCTTTGTTCTCGAAACTTTGTCCGTATTGTGTTGTATCTTATTGCATATGGCGTCGTAAAGGTAACACTCACTTTGTTATGCATTTCTATATGTCCTATTTAGTACAATAATGTTTAGTCAAAGGTTTTCTACTATAAGTCGGCAATGATAACTGATTAGAAACATATGACGTATCGTGTAAAAATAATAGTTAATAGGTTGAAAAAAAAAAATGTTTTTAACAAAGAAACTGAAATAAGACTAGTAGTAGGTCAAAACTAGATTAGTCTTAGAAAATTTCTTGCTTCAATTAAAGGAGCCGAACTGGGAGTAACACAACTCAAAGACTCCTAACTCAAAAGAATGAGCGTTGTGTTCCTACTATTGAATTGCGGTATTAGTACGATGAGCCCTTATGGTACTGGGATCTGGGTAAACTATGAGTTCGGTACACCTAATTGCGATCACCAAATGTGATGTGATAACTAACCTTCAGGGAGAATCATAATAATATGTCTATTAATAAGTGAGTAAGTATAACCTTTCAATAATACAATCTAATGTATGTATAGTTTGATAGGACCAACTTTTTGACGATATGTTTTTGTTATCAATTCCTTTGTGATAGTAACATTTCCATATTACCCACAGACAAACTCATTAACATTGGATAGAAACACAAAGTAGGTGCGATTGAACCAAACAATTTTAATTCAAAAACATTCGTTTATTCAGCATTCAGAACTTTGTTAAAAATACAAGAGTCTAAAGTTGAAATTAATTATCATTCACAAAACTCGGCACAGAGTCAGCCTACACGAAATCTTTACGCTTCAATTGAGCCAGTTTATGGAGAAATTAATTACTGGCTAGAGAGGATCGACTATAATAGTTTCCCGCCGGAATTATTATTGTGAAGGGGTCCACGGCCGACGAAATTGTGTCCGAACAAGAAAATTAGTGAGCGTAAAACGGGGTGTGAATTTGGAAATCAAAGAGCTTGGAGAACTTGTTCCGAGTCCATTGTGACGGTCCATCATTTACATGGGACGCCACCTATACACAATTTGCTGACAACTCATTCGCAACTTGAGCTACTGAAGAACTGAAGAGTGAGGACAGTTTGAGTTGTTTAATTAGAACGTGTGGTCTAGTGACTGGCACTGGCTTTTGTTGCAATACGGTACTGCTACTCAAGTTAATCAGAACATTTTAGTGACATAGCTGAAAGGTGTTTACTTGACTACTATATTTATCACACCTGTAGTGATTTCAGCATTTGATTTAATAGTTTCGTATCTAATTGCACTGTTTCTCAAAGCAAGGCAAAGCAAATTATTGTTATAGACCCACAGAGTACATTTTATACACTGAGTTATAGACCTTTCGCAAGAATCGATATGTTTAGAAATAGGTTTTAAGGTATTGGGATTAAGCTATTTACTCTTACTTATTGTTCTGTGAAATGTAAAAGTGGCGGCAAGTGTAAAAGTGCGTCCCTCAACGGAATGTAGCGTCTTGATATCGCGATATATAGCCGTCGAGGGAGCACCGTACAGCTGAGATTCACACAAACAGATTTATGGTCGTATGCACGATTACTACCTAGGTATATATTATGTCTGTAAAAACGGTTTTATGTATAACTAAAGTCAAGAATAAAGATTTATCATTATTCATAATTCTCTGATCGTTTTTAGTAGATTTCCAGTTTGAATGGGTACGACTGTAGTATTGTATGAATGAAATTGTATGATGAATAAAAATCAATGATCGACTTCTTTATTTTTTATTTAAATTGCATGTGAAGAGCTTACTTGTCTGAATGGGTACATCATATATACTTTTTTCACACCTCTTGGGTTTTTATTAGATATATATATTTTACTTACAAAAAAACGTTATATGAATGGCAAAAACAACATAAAAACAAAATACAGGTGCACCAAGTTGGCTAAAGACTGACGTCTCATAAACTACGAAGGTAGCAGTGTTACAAAGAATTAAGTATGAAATATGCGCACCGTGGGCCTACTTGATTTATGTGACGGCGATCTGCATTAAATATTGTTCGGTGTCTTGTAAGGTGCAGGGGTACAAGATGAAACAACAAATGAACTTGGAAAAATGAACTCAAATGACGAACTAATGGGTGCGAGGAATTTAAGTAAAGCATGATGTTTATACAATTCATGCAGCTCGATCTAGTCACTTTTAAATTTGAATACTTTATTCGTCAATTTGCAAAAAAGTAGCTATTTAATGTAAACAGTATTGATTAGCTACATGTTTGTACTATTATTAAATAATAGATAATTAATTATTTTTGTTGTCTAAAAATCATGTTACACACTTATTTATTTATTTATTTATTTATTTATTAGGGAAAAAAACGGATACAAATGATCTTATAGTTTACAAAACATATATAGTACATAATCCAGAAACATTTTCCACAGATAGTAATATATACATGTAGGCTAACAACGAAATACAATAATATAGTAAGAGAAAGAGAAGAGAACTAAGAGAACCAAATACATAATATTAATAAAGTCAATAGAATCTGACAGCCAAATTTTCTAAAACATTTTTTTTAAAGTTTGGGAGGGAAAGGTGAAATACGTCAATGAGGTTATTACTATCATTAGTAGTTAATTCATTATAAAAGCGACATCCTCTTCTAATAAAAACATTCTTACAATGATTTGTCCTAACCTGTGAAATGTGAAAGAGGGACTTTTTACGTGCAGCTAGTCGTGGGCATCCAACACATATTTTGCCGAGAAGATAAGGGGAGTCTTACTACACTTAGATGTGTATATATGCACTAATTTTGCAGCTTACTGCCAATGTCATCAATCAAAGTTTTGGCTTATCTGCCATCATAGTCAATTTAAAAAAAGATTCTGCCTCTATCATATTTGTTTTATTTTAATGATATTTTATAAATATTTCATAAAACTATGTAAAGCACGTACATTGTCATTTTTACCAGCTGGTTAGACGAGCGTGTCGAGACGTGATGAAGGTAAGCCACAGAACTCCACACATGCGACCCGACAGTAATTTTATTATAAGCTCGTTATGCCTAAACTCGTTAGTCACGACTTTGTGGTACGTAATTGGTCTGTGGATGTCTACAAACCTATTAGGTAATAATTGTTTATGTTATATCAATATTCATGTACTGAATTTAGTTAATCTATCTATACTACTATATTGTGGAACTAGAATGTTTGTAAACCTATCATACTCCCAGTTTCTGAAAGGCTGATTAACGAAAAATTAACTAATCACCTGTTAAATATCATGTACAACCTAAAAGCATGCAAATAGCATGGATATTTAGTTTAATTTGATCTAATTTGTTACTAATTAGACCAAATTAAACTAATTATTCATACCCTTAGCAACCCAATTAGTACTTTACATGAGATTTAACAGGTGATAAGTAAATTTTTCGTTGATCAGCATTTCAAAAACTGGGGGAATGTGGCAATTTGAAGTTAACCAAAAAAACTATTGCTCCATTTGCAGAAGCTCACAGCAAACTAACAAAACATCACTATCTCATTCGCACATAAACAATGTAATTCAACTATAGCCATATTGTATGAGCAGTACGGAGAAGCAAAAACTTAAGCGAAATCGGTGATATACGTGTACTTCTGCAATGCAGCAATTACAAATGTAAGTACTTAAATATAGATAAGTATATGTATATAGAAAGTTATTATTTCACTATTATTTTGGTATAGGTATTAAATTTCTGGCATTACTGTTCGTTAAAAAATTATGAAACAAAGAGACGACAAATATACTAATAATTATGTAGCTCATACAACATTTACACGACTATTCAGTCGTGTGTTTTTAGTTTTTAGGAAAGTGTGGCATATTATTTGAACGTCGGTTGTTTTTGTGAACCACGTATCATAAGTTTAAAGTAGTTTTAACGGTCTGCTAAGGAGTCAATGTTCAACTAGGACTGCTTTAAATGAATGTTCGTGGCATAAGTTAATTTCAGCGCTGGCTGTCTTGCGAGCTGTGGGATAATGGCCGCCCGTAAATCCCGGCAGACAAAACTGCCTCACCTGCACTCATTATATTTACGCCGCAATAATAAAACTTTCCAACTCACTCTGAATATTGAATTCGTTGCGGCGAGGAGAGGCGGTCGCCTTACTTATTGCCGTCAGTTCTGCAATATGCTCTGTAGGTTTTAATAAAGGCTCGACCGACGGGGCATTTCGAAAAGTTTTCGTTTCGCGAAGGCGGACGCTATTGCGCCGACAATGAGCCCCGCTAAGCTCCTGTCGAGTTGAGTTGGAGCGTTTTCGTTTGACTAATAGCTGCATGTAAAATTTCTATCCTTTTATTCGCGCATACACGACGGGGTAATCTAAGCTCATACTAAAATTCATGTTTATAATAATTCAAGTTGTTCCTTTACTCAAAAAGCTTCGTGTCGTAATTTGATTTAGCAAAAATAATGAAATAATAAACAAACATTGCTATGCTTGAATGAAATAAGGTTTATTTTTATTTACAGATTGTATTCCAAAGCAACTAACTAATGAGAACAATTTTATTAATTGTTAGAAACAGAATGTTAAAACTAACAATTATATAATACGAGTATAAAGCATTAATATTGCGCCAGAAAAGGACGTCTAAGTGCAAATTAATTTATATATTTTGTACACAAACATTTTTTTTTGTCTTGGATGAATGAGTAGTCTGCATTGTTAAAGAAGAATTCACACTGTTAATGAAATTTACTAACTGCACCGGACCCTGCCTTGAGGGACTCCAGCAATAACCAAAACACTATAAAGATTGTGTTGCGTTTATTAAATAATATTGTTTTTTAGATATAAACCTACCTATCTTTTCTAATAAAGAGTTAAATGGATAACTAATTTAAAAGCAGGATGCAATGACACGGATGCATTATCGTGTACACCTGCAGGCGGATATTGCATTAGATGCAGGTACGAACGAAGCTTGCAGTACACTCAAAGCTCTTCTAGTTATTCACACACGATTCAACGTGCAGACGAGCGGTTTTAACGTTACCTATATAAATCAAATATTATAATCCCGCAAGAAATTTCTTTGACAAAGTTTCTACATAACGATCTTTTCGAGTAATGCATAGATGTAATATTTTACTTTATTAACTAATATTAAACAACTTTATGACTTTACAATCTAATATTAGGTGTTATTTTATAGTAAGTCTTTGGCACGTTTTAGTATACGTGACATATTACGCTAAAGCTTAAAGACCTGAAATATGCCACAGGTATACTGAAATCACAGTTATAATTATGGATGCAGTAGTTATAAAGCAACGTCGACAAAAAACAAATGTCAATTTACCCACCGGTCTGCGCTATAACAAAGCGATAGCCTATTTGCGTACGGGCTTGTAAGCACAGAGGCACATAGGTGCATTGGATTCCATGACGATGCCTTCAAAAGTTCCGCGTTCGACGCCCGGGCCGCGGAAGCGCCGTCGCTGCCAGGAAATTGAAGTCACCTCTCGCATTCAACGTACGAACAATGCTTTGTGAAAGAACATCTAATTTATCTAGTTGTTTTGAGGAATCGCTTCGCTTAAATTGAATATCGATTTGTTAAACAATATCGCATTGTTTTACTGGCAATGTTTGAGTCTATCGAAGTTATTAATACCCAGTGTGTTTCTGTTCTATGTTATTTACAAAATGAGAATGTCAGAACCAGAGTTTAAAACATCTAGGTTCTTGCTCTTCGAGAGACGGTTGAAGTTGATACTTAATTTTAAACAACAAAACTTTGAATAGAATATTGTTAATATTAAATTATATATGGCACACTAGTGGCGCCCCACGGCTTCGCCCGCGCGTAAAATATGTTTGTATCTCTCGAGAACCAGACCGATTTTCGGGATAAAAAGAAGCCTATGTCCGTCTCCAGCACCAAGTCTATCTACATACTAAATTAAATCGAAATCATCGCTTCAGCCGTTTAGGCGCTGAGTGGTAACAAACACACACACACACTCACACATACACACAAACTTTTGCACAAAATATTAATAGGATAACAAAAATTTCTGGAACGTTAGAGAATTGAAATAATAGTAAATGAAATACAATTTAAATGTAGATACATCTAACAAAATAGAACCGGATAAAGAGAACACAGACCGATTAGAGCGGCAGCTATTAGCAACACAATATGATTTTGGATCACGTCTAGACTGATAAAGACTTCTATTATATATCTGATGTGTACGAGAGGAATAATATGAGAGACCGCAAGCTCAGGTGGCGCTCTGAAGCACCCACCACGCACGCCACCCATTGTAAATATTAGTTCGCGAAACTCATCAATTCCTCGCTCAAACTTAATAAAATACTTGGCGCTTAATTGAAAATGAATACTGCCTTCGATGCGATCGATAAAATATTCCGCAGCTTTAATCCGCGATAATGAAGCGGCCCCGCGAAGGGTTGCTTTGAGGGGCCCAATAATAAATGTTGCGTCCCAAATTTAAAATCAAAGTGCGGAATAAATTTTGATTAAGCGATTAGCCGGGTGCCGAGAGGTGTTTGCGTTTCTTCAGTGCTCTATTAGTGACGGTACACTGGTGTGGTTGACATACAATATGAGATTTGTTTATATCGGAGAGGAGTACTACAAGTTCCTCGACTCGAAGATGGCAAGTAAGCAATATTACAAAAAAAATTACATAATATTTATACCCAACTAGCTGAGCCCTGCGGCTTTATCCGCGCAAAAAATGGTATGTGTATAATTAATATAACTCGGGAACCAGACCGATTTTCCTATGTCTGTCTCCGGCACCGAATCTATGTAAATACCAATTTTCATCAAAATCGGTTCAGCCGTTTAGGCGCTAAGTGTAGTAACAAACACACAAACACACACACACACACACACACACACATACACACATACAAACTTTCACATTTATAATATTAGTAGGATACTTTGATTCTATCTAACAGCCAAAAGTAAAAGATCAATATATAAATTGAAAATAGGTACACTAATATCTACATTATTTTTGTATATCATTTACTGAATAAGTGTTACGACAACCTAAGTTGAAGTAGCTTGTAGTTATAATAAAGTAAAAAAATCAAAAGTTAGTTAAATCCTCAGAGAAACCGAACGAAAGAAAATTCTATGGCTAAACAAAGAAAATCCGACTTCTATTCTAACCTGCGCCAAATATCGGTATTGTCTGGTAATAGAATTAAATAAGTCTTAAGGTTCCATTAAATCTGTGTTAAAGCGAATAAGGTATTTTCAACACTGACGAAATAAGTATTAAAGCCGCTCTCAAAATAGTTGAAAACAAGCGCGACTGATGATAATGCTACCACAGAGTATCATTGTAATTATAACATGCTTGCAACCGTATCTAGAGCAAAAATATCAAACAAACCTCAAGTACAAACTAAATACTATCTTCTAAAAGCTAATAAAATATGATCGCAGCGAAGCAGACACTCCATAACGTTTTCCTGTGCATCAGTATCTAATGCATACGCCGCCATATTTGATAAATTTCAAGATAATGTACGTTGAAATTCATTATAATTTTATTCATGCACCGCAGCATTTGGTTTATTAGCCGTCTGAACCTAGACATTGCACTGATCTACATTGTAATATGAATATTTGGAGGTAATGAATACTGTGTCTTACGAATTCTTAATTAAAAGATTGCATAGGTACTGAAAATGTAATATATATAGTTCGTAATTCACATTTATGGAAGGTTTGGATCGAAGTAAGTGATAACAATAAAATATGCATGTCTTGATATCAGTTGTGCTGGTCTGGATCACACGACCTTATTCAATAAAAAAACTTCTTTAACATTTAACAAATTGATCTACGATTTTAAATTAAAAATAACCCCTAAAAATTTACTTTAAAATACTTATAATGCAAAATAAAGAGTGCAATAGTTATTAAAATAATCACATTCTAGGTGGAGCAGAGCTAGTGACGTTCAGGGGTGGTTCACGCCAAGTAAAACCCCGAGTCATACGGTTAATTACCGGATGAGCGACCCGGGTGATTTACGACGTAAGAAGCCAAATACGCCACTGTGTTGTTTAGTATTAAGATTTATAATGCTGTTTTGATTAGTGCAGCTGGGTGTGCTTAAGACATTTGTTGTACAAGAACATTGAGAATAAAATATAGTGAGATGTTTGTAAGCCTTATGCGTAAATGCACCTGTTTATCATAAAAGTTTTTTTATAGCTGCAATGTTTGACACATTCAATAGTGATTCTATTTTTACAGTCTTTCTATGTTATTTATATTAGTAAAAACATTGTGACATAGTATGATATACTATTTAATTAAGAAAATAAAAGCGAGTGTCTCATTATTGTAAAATTGTCAATAATATATAGATAAAAAATAATAACTTTTGTTTCTGATAATTTATTTAGAAAACAACCTATAAATTCTTTCGAACAGTATCTATGTGTAAGACGCAATTACCTCCTCATATCCTAGTTACGTAAATATAGGAGTATTTTCGTAGCTAGTGTTGATTTTATAAAATACTTTCTCATTACCCGCGAATAAGTTAGTGTTGCCGCGTCTGTATTAGCTAGAGGGAACTTGCGAGAAACGAATTCTTAAGCCGTGTACAGTTTCACCGAGAGGACATACGGCAACTCAGTTTGTAGTACAATTTGTACTTACTGGCCTGTTGGCCTAGTGGTTAGTGACCCTGACTGCTAAGCCGGAGGTCATGGGTTCGATTCCCACCCAGGACAAACCTTTGTGCGATGAGCATGATTGATTGTTCTGTGTCTGGGTGTAATTTATCTATAATATGTATGTATTTACAAAAGAAAAAATATGTATGTAGTTTATCAGTTGTTTAGTACCCATAACACAAGCAAATATAATTGCTTAATTTGGGGCTAAATGGCGCTGTGTGAATGTGGTAGAATATTATTATTATTATTATTATTATTATTTGTCGACCACTCTTACTGAACTCACTCATTAGACGAAAGATTGTAGTAATCTTCATGTTTTGCAGCATTATCTTTCTCATACAAGTTTGGTCACATTAGATGTCTAGAAAATATTGCTATGAAATCTGATTAACTATTTGCTTCGTGATTTTTTAACGTTGTCATAGAGATTTTGTTTTTAATATTGTCAGTGATTAAAAGTACTAGTGCATATTGAAGCTCAATACTGTGTATCTATCTATACTATTAAATAAAGCGGAAGAGTTTGTTTGTTTGTTTGAACGCGCTAATCTCTAAAGATTATAAAAAGAAAAATAATAAATGTTTATTATTTTTTACTTTTTTTGTTAAAAAGTTTTTATTTTATATTTTTTGTGGCTACAATCTAGTAATTACTACATGCTTGATTTTTGATTACTTTTAAAATAGCTGTTAACTGTTATATAATCCTACTTTAACTAATAACTAACAATCATGTCCTGTTTTTTTTTAATTTTTTTTTTCCAAATTTACAACTTCAAGATTCAACTCCAAATCAACTTCAAATCAAAATCGTTTTCTGTAAAAAGTTATTCGTGGTCATAAATATATATATAATATATATTTAGATGCGTTGACTTCGTCCGTTTTTTTTCGTCGGTTAAAAATAAATCGTCGGTGTTTTATCTCCAGCACGTATTGCTAGAAATCAAAGAACGGCGATTACCAATCAACCTTACATATGTGGTGGCAAAAAATAAAAATAATATTGCCAGCTGGATGGTGTATAAGTCTGTGTGTATCTTACTTCACTGAGGGGTACTACACCTTGTCTAATAAGTGCCTGCACTCACGTTAATGAGTTTACTGCATCCTCAGGTCGTCGGTAAGTTTTTAAAAGTGCACGAGTTGTGGCGCCTGGCGAACCTTTTGCCGTGGTGTTGGCAATTAATGCCGCGCTTTCGTGCTTCTTAGCCGATTCACAAGTTAAACAGAAAATATTTTAATTGGTTTTCATACTTGAATGAGTTTGTTGTTAAGTTTGCTGTGATCGTTTGAAAACGATGTAGTCACTCGGTTAGCAAGAATAAATATTTACAAAATTATTTGCTTTGATAAAATGTGAGTGGTTGATTTAGTTAACATTGAAGTATCAACTTGGTCAAAGACTAACTGTTTAAGTTAACCAACAGTTCACAGCGTTCCAACGCCAGAGTTATTTCAGCAGTCAGATACTATAATGTATTGATTAAAGAATAGAAGATCGTCAAAATAATGTACTTTTAAGAAATTTCGAGTACATTTTTCATTCAAACTGTGTACAAAAAACTCAAGCCTAACCTGCCCCATATTCGAGTAACATAGCGTAACAATAACAAAACATTTTTCATTCAACACTATTGCAGGGCCAAGTAACGACGTTAGCCGGTCCATTTCTCAATTTTGCTCCCGTACCCCTTTATACTTGGTCCGCGGACGCAATGGGTGAACGGGTGCAACCCTTCAACTGCCTGCAGCGATATAAGGTACTCGCGTTATTTTATTGCTTTCCGAAGTATTTCTTGGTTTTAAAATATTGCGAGTTTAATGTTTTATGTTCAATTTGATTTATGAGTATTAGATGAAATTCGTTAAAGAAATAGATTGTGAATTTTAAGACTTGATGTTATAGAATACTGTTCTTAATTTTTGATTTGTTAAATTATATTTTGGTATATGTTTATACATTCAAATTGACCAGTTGTTATTTATAAACAGTTAACTAAATTTATCGGTCTTAAAGTTAATAATTAATTATTAAATAATTCAAATTAATGCTTGTAGGTAAACTAATTTGTACTTGCTTGTACTTAGATACTATAAAATTTAATTTGACACATTAAAAGTAGTTAAAAAAAAACCTGTGGCACTTGGGGACTGCCACGGTAAAGCTATTGCATAGCATTTTTTATCAACTTATGCAATTATAATTATTTATTAATTTTTTATTTATGCAGTATTTTTTTCTTTGATATTAATTCAAGTTTTTTCTTTGATATTAAGTTAAGTTACACTTTTTGAGCGTGGTGACCGATAAGAAAACATTTTTTTTCTTTTATTGAATAAATGAGAAGTTAATATCGTTTAAAATATTTTTATTATCTTACAATACATGTATGTAGGTTATTCAGGAATTTTTATAATCCTACTAAGTATTTTTAGTCCGAAAAAAAAATAAAACTGGGACATTATATTACATTGATGCATTATTACACGTTATTAAAATCTTAGTTTCATTTCTATAGTTCTACCAGATAAAATTTATCGCAAATGTGTCAAAATATTTGGTTTATGTGTGGTAAAAATTAGCACCACTAGTGTTTATCCTGAGAAATAAATTTTATATACACCGTAAAATATATTTTAAAAAGTTATTTTTTTTTTAAATTAGGTTTTATTTTCACCGTATTTTACAACAGTCAAACTCTGTGATGAATTGATTGACAGAAGATTTAGAAAGAATGAGAATAAATTATGATTCCCAAAAATGTTAATAAAAACAAGATCAGGTGGTAAGTTAGCTATGACACGTTGGATGGATAACAAGCCTCTGGTGATGGTATCTATGAGTCTTTCTAATAGCCATACAGATGAGTAGATTTTTAGTCTCAAATGTAATAAAGAGTTACATATTATATTTGTCATAATTATTTATTTGTGTTATTCAGTTTCCTATCTACATCTACTTGTTGACTGCAGTTGTCTTCTATACAGGACATAAAATAGTTCTGAAAATGTCAGTTGCCTGCAACTGTCCTATTAGCAGGACATAAGGAAAATCGCTTTGTTACAGGACTATAATTTTTTCAGCATTTTTACAGTTCAAAAATAACCTCCATACAGCTCAAATTCTGAATATGAAGGAAATCTGACAAAAAAATGGTCCTTGTAGTGAGGAGGTTAAAAATCATTAAATATAAAAAAATCAACGACATTTTAAATTTCGCGATTTCTTATCCACATCCGTCCACGTTGTGAGCTGTGAACTGAAGCCTATTGTGGTCGCATCCGCCTCCTCATGGCATTATATTAAATTTTATTATCGCCCTGGACTAAGTAATGGGAATATCGTGTAAGGAGCGGCCGTCCGCAGCCCCAAGGCGGCGGAGGGTAAAAGCGGGGTGAGGCGGGACTGGTGATTAAAATTTCGACTACCGTTGATGACACGACAGTACTGCAGAGTAGAAGGATTAATGCCGGCTTTATGAGTGGATTACATTACTTTGCGTACGCCATTGTAAGTGTTGTGATTTCATTTGTTTTGTCACGATGACATGCCGTTTAGTTTATTGGTCATAACATGTGGCTGTCAATTATTTTTTAACTAGCCTACCTACTTAAACCGTGGCATTTTTATGGGGATATAGGAAGAGCGGCCCACGACCGGTTAAAGTGGCGAAAATCGGGTGAGGTGTCCAAGAGTGGACGTCTTTTGACTGATATGATGATTGATATGTAGTAGTATTTTATAATACGGTCTTGGTAACTGGAGACTTTAGTGCGAGCAATTAACAACCGCAAATAAACACAGACTTATTTAACAATATTATTAATATAAATGCTATAGTTTCAATGCTCGAATATCTAAAAAGTAATGGCATAACCGTTTGTTTACCTCATTCAATAAGAAACTTACATTATCAAAGAAAATTTGCATCTATACATATTATAAAATTGAAGTGTCTATTTGTAATATTGAAATAACCGTTATTTACTACATGTATATGAATATATATACGGTACATACACCAATATAACATTTTTACAATTTATGTCTGTCTGTCTGTTTGTTCCAGCTAATCTCTGAAATGGCAGGACCGATTTTAACGGGACTTTTGTTGGCAGGTAGCTGATGTAATAAGGAGTAACTTAGGCTACGTTTATTTTAGAAAAAATCTTTTATTTTAGAAAGATAAAGTAATGTTGATAGACTGTTAGGCGGAACGAAGTTCGCCGGGTCAGCTAGTTTACAATAAAAACACCTAACATTTAGATACTTCAGGCAATTTTATTAGAGAAACCCATGGCATATAGCCTTGGAATGGCTTATTCCACAAATCCCCCCTGAGCAAATCCCCCTTAGAGGGGGAAAACTGAACTTTAATGTAAAGTTAGTCCAAAAATCCCCCTTGTCATTTTTGATTATTCCATTTATCCCCCCTGACTGAATTCTGCTAAGGGGGAAAACTGAACTCTAATATAAAATTAATCCAGAATTCCCCCTTATAATTTTTGGATCATTCCATTTATCCCCCCTGTATGAGAATAAATGTACCTACCTATGCATTTGCTCTTTTGTTAAATAACAAAAATATTTAGGTAAACTATGTTGGTTACGTAATAAACTGAACTGAATATGGTGTAGCTATAAAAAACTAAATATATCTAAGTATAATCAGAGTTTATTTTTAACAGATATCAAAGGCAATAGTGATACAGATTTGGAAATAAATCCAATTGAATACTAATGTAAATTACTTGTATTTTTTTTACACAGTAAATATTTAACTAAAACATTGAATGTGGTACAAAAAACATTTATCGATGTATCATTATCTAGTTATTGGAACGTTTACTAATAAATTAATTTCAGCAGTTTGCGAAAACTAAAAATCAAGTATAGGTAAGTACGAGTAAAAATTTTAAAAAAAATTATAAAATAAAACAATACATTTTGTACAGCAATTGACGAGGTTGATCAGTTAGTTAAAGTTCAGCAATTTAAAGTTCAAAGTTAAATTAAGTATAAAATATAACAAAAACAATCACTTTTATACAACAAATCAAGTTCAACAATTTTCTGAAAGTTAAATTCTAGTATGTTTATATGAAGCTTATGAAATCACTACATAGCATAAATTAAAGTCGCTTACCGCTGTCTGTCTGTCTGTCTGTCCCTATGTCTGCTTAGATTTTAAGCAGACGGGTTTTTTTAGTAGATAGGGTGATTCAAGAGAACGGTTTATATCTATATAACATGCACAATATAGTAGAGAAATACTGATAATTTTAGAGGTTTCTAAAATGATGTCGTAAATAAACACTTTTTTTTGCGCTTACATTGTAAACGCAGGCTGAACCCTACAAGATAGATCAAAATAATGTATAATGTAATTAGCTTATAAAGGTCTACAAAAAAGTCCGCGATGGTATATGTCTATCTAATTTGTAGAATGCTGGGATTACATAAAAAAAGAAAGTGGTGTTGAAGTTAACAAACTGATACAATATATAGAGCGTTATTGAATTAAACGAAATTTCGATGAATTTTCTCAGCTTATAAGTGTATTTAGCCAGAGGCATAGGACTAATATAACATTTCAGAAAGCTTACATGCAAAACTAAACCGGTGCATTAATGCAAAAAATGTTACAATGTTACGTAATGTTAAATTTTACAACTTTATCAAGCGAAATCACACACAAAAGACGTAAGGTCCATATTGAGAATGACGTTTATATACGAGAAATTCAGCTACAACTGATTTCGGGTGTAATTACTGTAGGTCATGCTTTAGATCAATTTTGTTGAATGTCGTAAAACATTGTAAAAAATAAAGTTTAAAAATTAGTCACCCGACTTTAATTTTGTTATTTTACTGCAAAGAGGTTCAATATAACCGTAAACGAATAGGTACCATACACACATAAAGAAGCAGTTGAGGTTCTTAGAGTTGGCAAGTTATTTCTTAAATGAATAGGATCACGGAACTCTCAAAAGGTGCTATGGTCCAATTATTTAGAAAGTTGGACAACTGCCCCTAGTAAAGATCCATGGTCCAACTAGTTGGACAGAGCAGTTGGACCACTGCCCCGGACTCAAATAAGTATACTGCAGAATGTATATAGACAATGTGCAACGTTCACCGCTTTTTTCTTCGCACGGGTGCAATGCTAATGCTTTATTTAGTACTAGCTGTTGCCCGCAGTTCTGCCCGCGTAAATTTCGGTTACATCGCATATTATTATTATTTATAAAAGAATTATTCTAAAATAAACGTAACCTAAGTTACTCCTTATTACATCAGCAACCTGCCAATAAGAGTCCTGTCAAAATCGGTCCAGCCATTTTAGAGATTAGCCGGAACATACAGACAGACAGACAAAAATTTAAAAAAATGTTATTTTGGTGTATGTACCGTATATATATTCATATACATATAGTAAAAAACCGTTTTTTTAATATTACAAACAGACACTCCAATTTTATTATACCTATGTATAGATCAGCATTGCACCCGTGCGAAGCCGGGGCGGGTCGCTAGTATAATATAAAACAACACACAATCATATAAATACAACGATTGACTAGTATTTGGCATTTGACTAAAAGGTATCTTAAAAATGAGGTGATCGATTTAACCCGTTCTTACTTTATTAGTACAAAATATAAGAATAATACATTCATATAAGTTAAGTACCTTTAATATTGGTGAATTGGTTTAGCCGTGATAGTGGAACAAACTCTTTCAACATCATCATAATCATCATATCAGCTAAAAGACGTCCACTGCTGGATATAGACCTACCCTAATTTTGGCCACCTTGGTCGAACTAACTCTTTGCTTTTATAAGAATCGTATGATACTTATCTAAGAAATAAGCAACATGCCACCATTCAAGCCCATAAAACACTTCGGCTTATGTGTTTATTACCTGAAGGGGGATTTTTGAACGTTTACTTTTTAGAATCCAGTTTTCCCCCCTAAGGGGGATTATCTAGGGGGGATTTCTAGACTCTTATTTTTTTCATTCCATTTTTCCCTCCTACTGGTGGATTTCAAGGGGGATAAGTGGAATAGTATATTTTTCAATTCCAGTATTCTCCCTTAAGGGGGATTCCTAAGGGGGATTTCTAGACTCTTGCAATTGAATTCCAGTTTTCCCCCTTAGGGGGGATTTTCAGAGGGGATTTGTGGAATAAGCCTTTGAAATTATAGCTAAAAAGACAAAGTTTCGTCTATAAAATCGGTTCAAACCTTAAAAGGGAATATAAAACAAGTAAAATGTACGTACTTTAGTAATAATTTCGCGTTCATCAACTGGCCAAAGTATTAATTAAAACTATGCGAATATAAACCTTATTGATAGACGTGCAAGCGTTACAATACCGTGATATAGTAAATTTTGTGAACTGGCCTTGCCTATAAATATACATATATTAAGATTTTTTTTTTACGAAATCACACTAGGAGGGTTGTAAATTATCTACGTTCTATGAAAACAGCTTAATTCATCTAAATTTCTTTCCTGAACGCATCCGGAGTCAGTTCTTAATTATTTCTCAATAAATCGCGTGCGCACCGCGGCACCGTCCCGATGATCTCTCAAGTGTGAACGTTTATTTAAGGGCTGCAATATTTTTTCACCCTCCAACTCGGTTCACTTCGTTATATTTATTAAAACATCGCCCGAGATTACAAAGAACACGATATTTTTTACACTGTAAGATGTGAAAACCAATTAAAGAGATAAAAAGGGAATCTAGCGAGGTGCCTGCATTAATTTCTTTTTTGCGGGGATTATTTTAAAATTGCATTATATTCTTGTTAAGGCGGCGGTTCTCCCGGTTAATGATAGTAGTACCCCTTCCTTTTTAATTGCCTCGGGCTATTGCGAAATGAGTAATCTAAAGGTGCTCGGCCGGTGCTCGAGATAAAACTTTGGCGACTTTGAGAATCTTACAAGCCTAGATAAGTAGAGGGCAAGGTTCAGGCTCATTTAACAAGAAAACAGTGTCTTATAGTAGGTAAATATTGTATTTTACTGGTTTACTGTTGTTAAGAGAATTATGAGGTGGTTGAAGCACAACAAAGAGATTTCAAATAAGTACATAAATCTCTAAACATGGAAACTTAGTGACATAGCAGCAGTAGGTATATAGGCAAACACAAAGTACCTTATATTCAGCTCTTTATGTTCAGTTTATTTTCTAGTTCAAGATTATTTGAGTATGTTATCCATATAGGTAGTGTTTTCTCTTCTATTTTCTTCTATCAGTCTGACGACGGCAGAACATACACTTTCATTTTTCATACCGTCCTTAGCGCAATCCATCGAAAAGCTATTTATCAATATAATATCAATTTTATTTTATTAGTTCTTTTTGAACATTTTTGATTTTTTTTATAACCCATAAAATATTTTTTGCTCATAGATTTTTTATTTACGATATCGATATTACGATTTATCGAAACGCTAAGAACATTTTTTTGTTGCCAATGGTGGCAACGCCGCAGTCAACGCTGATGGTATCTAAGGGGTTACCCCCGATCTTGGATCTCTTACGTTACTGGCCCAATATAATCTTGCAGATAAAAAATAATATGCTGTTCCCGCGACATTTTAAACACAGCACTGGATGGCGGCGGTTTCAGTATATAACACTACTTAGGTTTTGTTATAAATATTAAATGTAGCTCTTTTACGGATCATGTTAAAAAGCGCAGTTGTCTTGTAAATTACATTAACATAGTAACATCACGCTACAGTCAGAAAACTTTATAAAGATATAATGATTTCCCATACAGATATAAATTGTGCGTCGATAGCAATGCCTATCTACGTATATAATTTTGACACGGACCGCTCAATTCGGGGGCGAACTTCTAAAGTGTTCGCTAGAAGTGGTCACGATTATAACTGAGACCGCGTTATTCTGGCATTATGCTCTTTGAAAATAACCCTTAAATAGTCAATGATAAGATTGAGATTGAATGCAAAATTAGGGGTGTAGTAACTGGTCGCGATTACGACACTGCCAACTTATATCAGGTGTCGTGATTAGTAAAAATAGGCTTTATGTAATAGAGGAGAAGGTTGGTATGTTTTGTTTGGATAACGTTGTAGTGGTTTATTAGTCATCGATGGTGGTGCGATAGGGCCGTGCCAGGCGCGAGTGGCGCGCACGCATGCACTGTCAACACTACCTAATGAACGACAGTTACACAACGCACGTGATACTAAATGTCGCCATACTTCCTGCCGTAATTTTATTGTAATTTGTGCGTATTTATCATGTAAAGAGAATTATGACTCTATTATAGTTAAGAAAACTATACTTATAATTCAGCGATCGGGAAAATGTTAAATTATATTATTTTAGGCACGCCTGATATATAGGACTCAATATGATTGACAGAATGTGTATATTATATATACCGTATATCTTTTGGTAAAAAGGCTTAATGTTAATTTAAATACCATAATAATTCTGATAAAGTATTACGTAGATAAAATAAAAACAAAGAAAGGTAATTTTGTATGACCAGAAATAATAATAAAAACTTTATAAATGTGGTTTTTCAAGCTGTCCAGCGACTAATATTAGCAACGACATCGTTTTGGAGTAAATACCCTGCAAGCGGTTCTGCATTTGGCCAATCTTTACTTTACTCACTTAATAATAATTCTGATAAAGTATTACGTAGATAAAATAAAAACAAAGAAAGGTAATTTTGTATGACCAGAAATAATAATAAAAACTTTATAAATGTGGTTTTTCAAGCTGTCCGGCGACTAACATTAGCAACGACATCGTTTTGGAGTAAATACCCTGCAAGCGGTTCTGCATTTGGCCAATCTTTACTTTACTCACTTAATAATAATTCTGATAAAGTATTACGTAGATAAAATAAAAACAAAGAAAGGTAATTTTGTATGACCGGAAATAATAATAAAAACTTTATAAATGTGGTTTTTCAAGCTGTCCAGCGACTAACATTAGCAACGACATCGTTTTGGAGTAAATACCCTGCAAGCGGTTTTGCATTTGGCCAATCTTTACTTTACTCACTTAATAATAATTCTGATAAAGTATTACGTAGATAAAATAAAAACAAAGAAAGGTAATTTTGTATGACCAGAAATAATAATAAAAACTTTATAAATGTGGTTTCTCAAGCTGTCCGGCGACTAACATTAGCAACGACATCGTTTTGGAGTAAATACCCTGCAAGCGGTTCTGCATTTGGCCAATCTTTACTTTACTCACTTAATAATAATTCTGATAAAGTATTACGTAGATAAAATAAAAACAAAGAAAGGTAATTTTGTATGACCGGAAATAATAATAAAAACTTTATAAATGTGGTTTTTCAAGCTGTCCAGCGACTAATATTAGCAACGACATCGTTTTGGAGTAAATACCCTGCAAGCGGTTCTGCATTTGGCCAATCTTTACTTTACTCACTTCCACGATATTTCCTTTGGAGTTTCACAAGGAAGTAAAGTATCGTTGGGTCTGCATTATTCAATTTGTACTATGATATTCACGACTTGCCAATTCCAAATGCTGAATTTACATGTTATGCTAATGACACTGCAATTATTTTTCACTCGTTAACATGTTTTTTTTTTAAATTTTGTAGAGTTAGGTATGCATATGCACTGCGTTTTTAGTTAATTACAAAATAATCGATTAACTCTAAACACAAACAAGAAGTTTAAGCGATCATTTAGCACTATCAAATTTGAGGAAATAGATACCTATATTTATTCATTACGTATTACATAAAACCAAGCAAATTACTACGATAGCAAAATGCTGCATTTCCTGTATACCTGCCAGATGTCACGTGATACAAAAATTAAGGCTGCACCCGTTCCGCAAAGAAAGCGAGGAGGAATGCTAATTACCGTTGATATTTATGCGACTGCAACCAGCTCGTGTCGTGACACTGCCGCGACGTCCACCAAATAAATCGTGCTAGGTGACTACCGCAGTACACTAAACGGAGTTAGATACTGAATAAAATATAAATAAGAATATATATTTACGGTTCTAGGGATTTGTTATTTTTCTGAAGCCGTTTTAATTGTTATGTAGTCATTCTTATAACTAATTGATCTCTAGTGCAAACACTAACATCTGTATAATTTCAAACATCAAAACAGCTCGAGACATTTAGTTTATGCGTTTTAAAATGTATATATATGGATCCTGCTGACCTGTGCAGGAACCGTGTCTAATGCAGTAAAAACCGTGTAACGTTGCATTAAATATAACAAGACTAAATAATATTTAAAAAAATTGAGAAGTAGAATCTTGATTGAAACATACACTCGCAAGTACACTTAGAATTATAATTAAAATTGTGTAAAATATACGAACCTTTCAAAAGTTTGATATAATTTTAAGCCAATACGTGTCTTTACATACACAGATTCACAATAGAATAAAATATTGATAATAAACAAAGTATCTAACTCATTAACGTAAACTGTAGTGGCGCACATGCACCATTCAGCACGTGACTATGGCGCAGTAGCGCGGATTTCTATACACCAGATTAGCTTTATGAAGTACCAACATTTTACATTTTATACTAACAAATAAACTACAGACCGGTGCCTTGCCAAAAACTGTTGGAACTTTGCTCAATGCAACAGTTTATGCTAGCATTAGTTCAGTTGGGAAAAATACAGCGAATTAAGTGAATTTCAGATCTTTCTCATTTCTTTGATCATAAACTAAGCCAAGAAATGTGATACATTATGTAGATTTTTTTTGTAACAATGCGTTTTTGATGTGCATTAATTACAAGCATAATTAACAACAATTGGTAAACATTTTATTTATTTATTTACAAAGAAAATTACAACATCATAACAGTAATGCAACCAATGCGATGTTATAATAGATAATTATTAACATGTACAATGCTCTTGGCTTATGCACAGTACTTACTTGACTACTAGAATATTGGGATCATATTAGAATAAAAAATAAAGTATAAAAGAGCCCAAGAGTCGAAGTACTCTAGTCCCAATCATAAGACAAAGGTAATCTATTTAAAGTGTTTGATGTTACTAAACATTTACTAAACTTCTTCCTGCTGAATTAAAAGGTTTTAAATTTTTTTAAAAGATGTACTTAGTTGCATTTTGTTCTTACGACAGCTTGGGTCAAAAAAGGTACCTGAAACAAAAAAATTCTGCATAAAATTTCCACATACGAAACGAACATTAATTTGGTTGTAGAAGTGATATGAGAGTTCCATTATGAAGTTAGTGAAACAATAATTTTATAATCAAAACCAACATCGTAAAGCTTTCAGTGTAGGCAAAATCCCTAAAATAACAAAATAGAATTTCCGAGTGATGGAGGCTTCGAGGCCAGAGGCTTTCGAGGCGTGGCGGACGGATGCGGCGTCGTGCGTTCGGTCCGGTGCCGGATGCAAAGCGATTGCCACATCCGCGCCGCCTTGCAGAGTAAATAATACATCGAATACAGTCTATACTGACGTCATGTGCTTAAGCTTGTTTCAACACTCTATTATTTTGAGGCTAAAGTTGGAATCTTATGTACCTACTTAATAAAAATCTATATATATAAAAATGAATCCCTTTTTCCCTTGGTCATGGCATCACGCGTGAACGGCTAGATCAATTTCGTTAATTCTTTTTTGTTGTGTTTGTTATTGTCAGGAGAAGGTTCTTACGAAAGAAAAACTAAGAAAATTGCGCGGTGATTTAGAAAGTTTAAGAATACTTAACCACCATATTAAATTTAAACCGCTAAACCGATTTCGGTGAAAATTGGTATGTAGATAGATTTGGTTTCGGGACATAGGCTACTTTTTATCCCGAAAATCGCTCTGATTCCCGAGTTACACTAATTTAACACATAGCATATTTCGTGCGGGCGAAGCCGCAGGGCGCAGCTAGTTAAAAATATTTTCACAGTCCACATTGGACAACGAAGGAGAAAAAGAATTTTAGAATATTGTTATATTTTATTAAATGTAAAATACAGTCTTTGTTACTCGCTGATAATGTAGCTTTCTAAAGTTGTATGGTTATTATAATCGATTTCGTAAATTTTAAATTTGTCTCTATTTAAAAAAACAGACAAATAATCAAATCTTTTTTCTTAATAATATTAGTTTAGATTTTAAATATAGACATAATACAGAAGTATGTTATGTTATTGTTTGAAAATTGAACCTACGTTTTATGAGTCTATGTAATTTTAAGTCAAATCAATACTATTATTCCTTGTTTTTAACTTGCGCGGTTTCACCCGCCTCTTTGCTTACTGCTCTGCTCCCGAGGCCAGTAGTTTGATGTTACATAGTCTATAGCCTTTCTCGAGAACTGGGCTATCATACGCAAGAAGAATTTTTCATCTTCTAATCGAATCTTTCATAAGTTCTAGAGATTAGTGCGTTCAAACCACTTTATATTATAGTATAGATGTCACACTGCTGGGCAAAAGTTTGCGAAATGGCTTTGGCTTGGCATTCTAATTTCCAGATTTAATAAATATAATTAATAAAACAAAGTAAGATAAAAAATAGCGTACTTATGTAAGTAGTAAGTACTTACATATTTCACTAATGTACATTTCACTAGATGACTTATCGTTAATTTATACCTTCTGACCCTACCTATCAAAAAAATTATAGTAATCCCCTAATCAAACATTTTTAAGCTCATCAACAGTAGCTCCCGTCCCGTATACTCGTGCCGGCGCCTGGCACGGCCTGGCCCGCCATTAATTGATTCGCCAGATAAAGCTGGAATGTCACTCGGTGCTCGGTGTTCTGTTTACATTGCAACTTTTGTTAACGCACCACTGCCTTTGCGTGTAGATCATGCGATGACAACTCCACATTGTAGATATTATCTTAAGACTTATAGACGATTATATCAGCTTAAACTAAATTTAAATTTAAATTCAGGTTGAAGTCTACTTACTGAGCATAATTTTTTAGTATGCCTACAACTTATGTGCCATTAATGTAACTTATTTGACCATAAAGAATTACAAGAAGCGCTATTTAAATTACCCGGCCTTTGGAATTGTAGCCAGTAAATAGTAAAAATAATAATTAATAGAGACAAATATTTGAAATAGCTTGCGTGTGAAGTAACTCATATTTTAATTTCTTGTCACTAAAATTATTGCCCAATTTCTTTATTGTCCAATTTAAACAAAACTGGCCATAAAATTAAAAATAATACATTAATCACAACAAAAATCCATAATATGAACAAGGGCTCTGGAAAGATCTATGTAATGAGAGAGTATAAAACAAAGAAGGTCTATAATTTACGAGAAACAGTGAACGCCTTGGACCTCTCCCACTTTATATCTCTACGTCTATTTGATAATGCCTCGGCTTTTAAATTGAGCATTAAGATTAAGGAAAACGTTATTACGGTGTTACAACGCAATGGATTTTATATTTCATTTTCTGGGAAATCTGATTTTAAATTGTGATTGGTGTTTAAGAAAAAGGTGAAACTGGGAGTATGATGCAGTGAATTTTATGAGTACTCATTTAATGACTGTTTCAATGCCTAGTGTGTTTACACTACTCAGAAAATACTTAATTATTTACGTTATTTTTAATACTTAATATCTACGTTACGCTAAAAACAATAATGATTATTTTATCAATGCATGGTATCAAGTGATGTACTGAGTACAAAAAAATCTCGTCAATTTTATTCACTGATAAACTGTCGTTATGTATCTCATTAAATTTTTTACAACAAGGGAAACAATAAATAGTCTAAAATTAATTATTTTATAAGCAAATATATTTAAAGCAATTGAAAAATTTTGCACCAATTTGAATATAGGAAAGGAAACATAAATTAAAATTTGGATAGGCGTGTGTTTCGACAATAAAACGCAGCTGAGCTCGCCCCAATCAGATGACGATCTTGATAAACGACCACCGTGAGATTGCACTCTTGAAACCTGAACGTTTTGGGGAATCTATATATCCAGTTATGCATAATAATAAAGAGGCGAAGTCAATGAATAGAAAAAAATACATTTTTGTTTTTGGTACTCGACGATTAAAGGATAACAAATACGTGCAATGTTCGCTTTGATATAATAACAAACTACAATACGCTTAGATTCAAACTAAGCATAAACAAATACGTGTAATGTGTATTCGCTTTTATATAATAACGAACTACAACACGCTGAGATTCAAACTAAGCATGTAGAATATTATAAACCTGTGAATTATCTAATACAAATATAATTAAAAAACTTCAAAAAGGTATGTTATTGCATTGGGACTCCCAAGCTTTTATTAAAATTGTTAAAGATTTTGTAGCTGCAGCTAAACAAAATCTAACCCTGTGATCACAATTATTTATTCAAAGGATTCTTATTTACGGGACACTGTAGTAATCTAGGACCCTGCTGCAACCTACAAAATGACGACAGCACATAAAAAAAACAGAGGCAATGACAGAATAGAAATAATTACTTCGTATCCCGGGCAAGGCAACCGTTCAACTGAAAAGTACGCTGAAACACATGGCCATCTCGTTCTTTTAAATGAGAGTTTCAGTTGGCTAGAGAAGGACAGTAGCACGTTGCCTAAATAAAACATAACGGCTGAGAACACGAGCCATATTGCCTCAGTGGAAAAGTTTTAAAAAGTTTTCTTTGCGGACCCATTACAAGTACGTTGAGTTTGTATGTGTGTGTTCGCTCGATACAAGCGGTCGATGGTCTTATGATGTGTTAGAAGACACGCTTGTGTTTGATATTATATTGAAACAAAAAAAAATATAGAACAGAATAAACAAATACAATTGAAAAAACGACTACCACCGATACCATTTAGGTAGCGGTAAAAGACTAGGATAATTGCAAGTGAGCACATAAAGAATTTTTTTAAAAAAGTTTAAGGGATTGATTTGATTTTAGAAGCTAGTATTTCAAACCTTTAACACATTCAAATAAAAGGAAACAATGACAGATGAATTTTTGAACAAACAATCGCCAAATAGATTTTGTATAGTTGACTATTGCATCATTTAGATTTATGAAGTCGCTAAATATATTGAAATTCTGAAGGCTAAATATAATATATTAAACATAATATAATATAGCCTTACAGGCTGAATTTATTCTAAAGGCGAAAGAATTTTTAAAATCGGTAACGTAGATTTTTAATTATAATATATATATGATAAAAACGTTTAAAATTTTTATCTAGTTTACCTACCTACCTTATTCTATTTTATTTTATTGTTTAATTGTACGTCGGTATAAAAACACTATAACTAATAAAAATTTGCATTGTGGACAAACCTCCGTGGTTTAATGCAATGCAATTAGTATAATAAGTTTGACTACATTGTAAAATGATAATAAATAAAAATAAAATAAAAAAAATTAAATCGTGGCAAACAAACAAACAAGCATACAAAAAAAAATTAATCTTTTTTCTTTTAATTATTAGTTTAGATAAATAAAATGACTGAGACAAATTAAACCAACATCGGTTTTCCATATTTTCGCTAAAAGTGCTCCTATACTCGTATCAATGACATATTTCCATTTAAAATTTTAATACATTGAAAACGTGACCTCCAACACGGTTGCTTGTGTGAGTGGCCCCGGTTCACGCACACGACGAGAACGCTGCGTACACAACGAAAGTAGGTTTATTTCCATGAAAAAGTTTTGAAAATCGATGGCTTTAGCTCCTACGCTTGGAAAGTTTTGCTTCATATAACCATAAATACGGTGCACGCTCGTGTTTTGCTCGCTGTAGACGTCGACCTACTGCTTATTTTCTTCAAATAATTTGCCATCTACTGTATTATGAACATTGCGTATAAAAACGTGACTTCTACTTAAAAATTTCCTTTAAAAATATTTTTCTTGTACTTTTGGACGTTGCGTGTGACGAATATATATTCCCTGTTGTTGCTACGCATTTTTTGACGTTGCTGCCAATTAAAAACAATTGAAATAAAAACATATTTATAAATTTATTTAATCTAGAAATAAATAGTTATATAATCATTATTGATCTTTCTGTACGACAACATTATATGTTAATTATTTTTTATCTTGGAGATTTAAAACAATATTCAATGTAAAAAAATTAAATAAATCAACAATTTTTATAATAATAATGTCTTATTTATTTAATGTCTACAAAACATTTAAATACAAAAACACTTCTATTACCAGTATATTGATATAAATATCTTAAGAACGAACCCCTTTAGACAAAAGGTGGCATGACGCATCGCTGTGGCGAGCACCATCTTGAAAATATCGCTTTGATATATTATTGTTTATAAATAATGACTGTTAGACCCACCCAATTTAATTGTGGCGTATCCCTGAAGCTTATTAACCGTCCGGTTAATATTTCCTTATTGGGCTGTAATTAATTTTGTTATCCAGGTGCTGCGAGGTGGTTACCAACCCTCAAGCGGTTGTTCGCCAATGTTCCACTCGGCCCGTCTAAACGTCTATTATCTACCGCATTATTTTGTCGTGGCCAATTTGTTTGAAGCCTTTGACGGAAGAAACGTTTAGTTAATTAAGTCGATTTCGATTTTGATGCTTGATGCGGGTTAAGAATTGAATGAAAATTGTTTAGATGAAAAGGATTAATTATTTTATTATAATTAATGCAGGCTTTATATAAAAGGCCTATGTTCAGCAATGGACGTATTTGGGCTGAAATTATTATATTATCTAAACTAATATCATAAAGAGAAAATTTTTGTATGTTTGTTTGTTTGTTTGTTCCGATTTAACTCAAGAACTACGTAACCAATTTAAAAAATTCTTTCACTTTTAGAAAGCTACAAATAGGACGTGTAACATAGAGTATATTGCCAGTCATTTGTAAAATTTCCATATTTGAAGAGTTTTTTTTTAAATAGGAATGTTGCAATACGTCACTATTGCTATGATATTTTCCGTAGGCGTCGAGAGACTGAATGAAACTTATGATACCGAAACGAAGCGAGGGCGGACGTCTAGTTTATTTATAAGGCAACTGTAGATATGTTGAGAAATAAGTAATATCATCAACTGTCTATACAACCAATTATCACAGAATAAAAGTTAAAACAAATTGTGATGAATGAAGTATAACGAAGAAAATAAAAAATCCTGTTTTTATTTAATAACTAAGTAATAAAAATATGTTAGGTATTTAGTAGGTTTCTACTTCAAATTCAATCCAACAGTATCTATTTTTCGTTTTTGAAACAATCTGCCATGCTAGTCAGACCAGTAGTTATTTCGGATATCTAAAATTATTACCAGTTCTTGAATACATTACCTATTGAGTGTCTATTCAGAAGAAATGTATATAACCAATATAATATAAGTAATGTAATTTTTGCACACCAAAACATACATATCGTAAATCATTATAATAATTGAACAAGCGACGATCTTATCGCTAACCGTACTTTTTTTTCGGACAAACTTCAAACTTACGATCAGAGATAAGGCCCATCAACTAACCATCTGCTCGTGGCCTCTTGAGAACCAAACAACAACCATCGAGCAATTACAAACTATGACCTAGTGTAGCCAAACAGTAGTCTGCAAGTTGTAGGCAAGGTCAAATTAGCGCCATGACCTTCCGACTGCAGCCCTCTGCCCGCTGGTCCAAGTAGTTTGCGAACAACTGCCATAACTCTGTTGGTACTCTGAAACTGGGTGACGGACTAAGCGGCCCGGGCGTTGACTCCGAGAAAAAGTTCCCTTTAAATATCCACAACTTTAGTTTAGCAACTCAAATTTAGTTTGGTAACAAACGGAGCAAACAACAACTCGCAACAAATCCGGTTCGAAGTTGCGCGCGAGTCGTTTTCAAGTTCAACGCTAGTGCGTCGCGGCACGACTCATGTGTGCATGTGTACTTCATTCTTTGTTAAAACAAACACGCTGGAGTCAACGCCCGATAACTTAGTGGTACATTATTAACTAGCACTAATTTGTACAGGGAAAGTAGCTCTATTTGTACGTATATTTTTAAGCTCATACCCAAGTTTAAATATCAGAATATTAGACTAGATAAAATCAAATAAGAGATATAATACTGTTCATTATTAAATTTATTTAATTAAATTTCGTTTAGTGAATAATGACACCATAGTAATACGCCATAATATAATGGTAAAATTGTTTATTAATCATCTTACTCTTTGAACAAAACAAATATGTGTTTACATCTAATGTACTGCACATTCTGTCACACTGCCTTGTTGAGTTTGATACTGCTTTATGCACGCCAAGCCAAGCCGAACTACATGATCTACATTTATATATTTTTACTTGCATTACATAGTTTCTTTGCAACGCTCGTAGGCTATCCGGGCCGTAGGAGTACGGCTACGACGTAGGCGGTGCCAAAAGCTAGCTCTCTGCTACTTCACACGCTGAGGGTGTGGGGTATCGCATTGATTGCCTCCCCTGTAACCTTAGCATGACCTAACGAATTTTATGACATTTATAAAGATTAAAATTGTGTTTATTTTTATTTAACAAAAATACATCATTATATATATATTTCTTTACATCATGCTTATGTGCATTCAATATAAATAAATAGCATATAAAAAAGTATTTTTAAAATTACAACTAACGCAGTAACATAAAATATTTAAAAAATATCGGTTACGTAATAACGTAATGGCGCATATCATCCCATAACCAGCAGCATCCCTGCGTTGGCATCGAAGTCCTGTGCAGGACTGGCACGTCGGTGCTGCGGTGTGGGCAGCGCGCATGCGTCAACCCCCTAGCCCCTCAGCCCCCTACCCGCAACACGGAAAACTTTTCCCCGACATAGCTATAAGTACGCTCGCTCACCCGTCGGCAACACTTTTTGCCCCCACCGGTGGGTTGGGGAGGCAAAAGTTTTGCCAGCCCGGCTCGGTACTCCGTACACATAGCTCTTCCACTTTTTCCTGTATATTGAAATGGAGGTGCGGAGAAAAGAGTAGAATTTAGAAGCTGTCGTACAAATTTTAATGAGGAGTGAGAAGGTGAATGCTGTTTCGTGTAACGAGCACCACAGCCTTTGTATGAACGTTTTAATATTTCAATACACGCCAAGTTAGAAAACGAAGAGTACAATTTGACAAAATGTGTGTTTGATAATGAGTATATCGTCGTCTGTCATATGTCAAATTACACAAGGTAATTTACAACAAATTTATATAGTGCCAATACATACCTTATTTTGTATGTATACTAAGGCTGGTTATATATAAACTTACCTGATTAAAATTAAGCAATCTGGTTGACCAATGGTCATCTAATTAACGTTAATCAAAATTAGGTAAGCCACTACTTCATCACGGCCACTATTGGATAACAAGGATCCTCAGTGAATGATTAATAACTAGAATCGCGGTTTGTTTGCTGTTGGACCCCCGCGTCCGTCCGGGAGAGTAACAAACTTATGAATAATATGCCGCATAAGTTGAGCATGACTTAAGGATGAATCGATTTACTTGAGCCGTCGTCACACGGCCAACAGTATCTTCTTCTATCTCGATTAATTGCATGGGTTATTTAAACGGGCGTCAACAGTGGCATATTTGAGGTTAGCTAGTACATTCATCAGAGTACGGACTCGGGTAGTGCAATGTCTGACCCCACGTTATCTTGCAGAAACAGTGACGCGACCCAAACCTCTTGGTGACTGATGACTCGCCTTAATTAAATTTTATGAACCGGTCTTTCTATTACAACATTAACTATTTACTAGGAAGTCCTAATGGGTAAAACTATGTCCATAACTTTTGCTATCTGTCTTTTGTTATTCGAACAATACCTCGGTTTTTTAACATACTCGTAGTGCTACCAACGTAATATTTATTAAACAACTCAGCAAGTATATTTTTTCTTCGAGTAAATTGCGCAGTTGTGCAGTGAATATTTTTCTTTCCATTCTCTGCTCTCAAAGTTCTAATCAAAACAAGTTTAAGTATGTAAAAGTATCTATTTTCATGTCATAACTAGAAGGAGGAAAAATCATAATCGTACGAGTGATAAATTTTTGGTTAAAATATTACAATCTCTGTAGAAGGCTGAATTATAGTAAAAAGATCACAATTATCTAATGGAAAATACAATAATAAATTTTAGTTTGATTTTTAATTAAATGTTTTTAAGAACCCAAACACAGGTTTAATTCCTAGAACTAAAACTATTTTTTGATCGAATATTCGAATACACAATCAAATATATATAATGTGAATTTCCCTGAATTCCACAGCTCAATTAAAAAACTTTGGCAGGCCACATCGGCAGTAATGGAATGACAGTTCTAATTCACAGTACGTTTAGTTAACGTCTAAAGCAACTTTACAATTCTAATGTAGTTGCGTATTCTGTCCACCTGAAAACCGCCGACTAACTCTGACGTAAGCCGCATCCAAAATTCAAGGTATAGAGACAAGCGGCAGTCCACATGTCCAACAAATGTACTTCTGAGCTTCTGATGTGCAAATCAAAGACTAGGATTTCGGTCCAGAATTAGAGCGTGATATTAAAGCCGGCGGGCCTTAAATAAACAACCGCATGAGAGGCTATGTTTGTTTTGAGTTTTGTGTACAAAATTTTAATGGAGCCGCTATGCTTGTATGTAATTATTATAAATAGCACTGTGTAACAGTTCTAATATAGGAGTAAAATTAATTTTGGTTACGCTAATAAAACACTAATAATTATTGCTATGAATTTAAAATTTCTGACGTTTCTTTCAGTTTTAGGGTTTGTTTCATTGGATGTGTAATGCTAATTACTCTTTAGGTTTAAAAGCGTTTACGCGTCATGAGTAGCAACGTCGCAGTTTAGTGTCATATTAGAATTAGGTAAATGCTGTATAAAAGTAAGAAATCATTGCGTTTACAGTTATATATATATAGTATAGTTATATGTATAGATTGACTTGGCCATTGCATGAAAACATATTGTAAGTATCTTAGAAGTAATACATATATTAAATTAGATTGTTTAGTGCGATTTCCAAGTCAATCTATTTGTTTAAAACATAAAAGATTTTTAATATTCATGTTATTATTCACTTTAAGATGTTGTTAGGTTAGCTATTTACGTAGGTAATGACTAAGGATAGAAGATCCCTTAAGTGGGGGCTAAATAAATTAACTGACTTGGTATTACATGGATATCACAACTTTTTACGATAGAAGAAATGAGTTGCGAGACTTGGTTTTTTTACAATTTGTTTTTGATGGCATCTCATTTCTAACTAATACTACTAACTTTGTAATCCTATTTAATTATATGAAATTACAAAGTTATTTATGCAGTAACTTCATCTAGAAAAGTGCAATGAAATTGCAAAATATTGTAGTTTTGCCTTGGTGTATAGACTAAATACTAATTTTATTCTCAGTTTAAAGCTTTTACCTTTGCTAGAAGTGCCTTAGAGTTTTGATCATCGGTCAGTCATTGAGTGACAAAATTACGAATTTTGGCTAGTTATAATTCTTAAACTACTGGTTTAAAATAAATGAAATTTAAATTATACCGTGTTTATACAATGCCTGGTTGGTTACTAAAAATTCAGGCTTCTACATTCATCCACAGCGAAGTTATAGGAGGTTGAAAATGGCTGCTTCGATATAAGGATGGTACGGCCATGCCACTTTTTTTTTGCTCGACTTGACTTTGGCAGATTGAGCGGGTACCATAGGCTTTATTTTATTATGAATAACATATATTATTTTCGATCGTTTTTTATTTATTTATTTATTTAAGCTTCTTACACACAGAATGTATAACGGCGGACTTAATGCCAACGGCATTCTCTACCAGTCAACCGGGTAATGCAGAGTTGAACCACAGTAGGTGCATGATAGCAGATAGTAAATGTAGTAAAATTGTTAATACTAGTGTTGAATATTTTACTAAATAAGACCCTAACTATACACATACGTACGTATAAATATAATGATAAACATACATAAAAATCATACATATATTACTAGTACTACATTATTACACATAAATATATATATATATATATATATATATAAAACAATAAATGTAAACTATTGGGTTGATTTTGCCAATTTATCCATGAGAAGTGTCCGAACCTTTATCTTGAAAGTGCTTCGGTTAGTTGCCATCCTGATTTCCAGAGGGAGGGCATTCCAGAGTAATATTGATTGGACAGGAAAAGTGGAGTGGATGAAACCGGATTTATGAGAAGGACAGGCAAGGAGGAGATTGTTGGAGGAGCGAAGAGGTCTTTCGTGTAAAGAGCAGAGGTATTTAAATTGGGAGGTCAAATATGTGGGAGCATTAGGATTAACAAGGATGGAATAAAGTGTAGAGAGTGCGCGCAGACTACGACGCTGACGAATGGGAAGCCAGTTCAATTGGGATCTATAGGTAGACACATGGTCATATTTGCGAAGACAAAAAACGAATTGAATGCATTTATTGAGAAGACGGTCCAATTTGTTGAGAAGATCTGCATTCAGGTCAAAATAACACACGTCACCATAGTCAATCAAAGGAAAGACTAAAGTCTGCACAAGCATTGCCTTAGTCTCACAAGGTAGAAAATTCTTTAGCCTATACAGAGTACGCAGGGTACCGGTGACTTTCTGGCTGACTTGCGTAACTTGGGCTCTCCAATTCAATGTAGTGTCGATGTGTAGCCCTAGATCTTTAATACTTGGACACAAATCTATGGTTTTCAGAATTATAAAATTTTTAGCGTCTTTGTGTATCCAAATGATACAATATGATACTATAATATTTTTCGTATTATTTTGTTGTGAGATCGAATGAAACTTTTAAAAATGAAGCGAAACGAGGGCGGACCTCTAGTTGTAAATAAAGCGCTGTGCGAACCAGGATTTCAATTATCCGATTGAATTACATACAATTTCCAATTATTTAAAATTAAATCAATTTTAAAATTACCGCCAGTCTCGTACGAGCTCCATTTTAAAAGTTACAACAGTTAAAATTCGAAAATAGAATACGATGTTCAAACTTTGCTTTCAACCAGTTTGAGTAAAAACCATTCGTTACCCATCGAATGGGATGAACCAATAAAATTATTTCAAATCGATGTTTTGGATTCAATTTTCTAATTAAAATTTATAGCAGTTTGACTTTTGTCAATGACAATGTTTAACGAATTGCAATAAAAATCACGTTGGTCTAGACTATTTTACGCATATTATGTTAGTTTCCTAAACTTGATCAATTAAATGGGTTTGTATTCGGCTGAATTTGAATAAATAATCACGTTTGTTGAAATAAATATATTTTTTAGTTATAATTTTTATGGTAAGATCCTTTATTTTACTTGCATACATTCAATGGTTTTTAATAGGTAATCTAATATTAGTGGCGTATTCTATCTAGATATTATCTACTTATACTTAAGTGTCAGACGTCAGTGTTGTCCGTTCGGAGTATTGTAAAACAAAACAAAAGAATGTAGGGACATTTAGGTTGAGACGGAGCGATAACTCAGCTGCCGCCCGTAGCCACGCTCAGATTTATTGGAGCAATTGACAAAGTGGCAAATGGCCCATTAGAAATTAGGAGTTCCTCAAGAAACGCGCGCCATGGAAAAATGTACAGCAATATTTCCCCTGTGTAAGCTAAATTGTAAGCAATAAATAATATCCGGCTGTTCTTGGGTCGCTCGTGCAAAGTTAATTTGAAAAAGGTTTTAAAGAAACTATGAATAAGGTATTTGTGTTCCTGACTTTTGTCTTGAGTTGGTATGAAACTTGAAGAATTATCTTTACGGACTGTTTCATACTGTCACAAAGTTGGTATAAAATTATGACATCTCTTTTTATCTCTATTAGATAATATTTTCAGAGATATTATTTAAATGAGTATTTAATATTTTTAAATCGAATTTTAAATATAATTAGCTGTCTCTCTTGAGAACATTTATAGCTCAATTTAAATAAAGAACACACTAAATAAACCGAATGATTCAATAAAAATAAACAGACAGAACAGTATAATCGAATACAATAATCGTAATAATCGAATAGACCGGAGGGAACTAATTTCGCGAATGTTTTCAGTCGATATCTTACGACATGTTTATTGTCATTGAGTAATAAAAACGAGTCTAATGACTCGAGAACTCGGCTCGGTTCAAATTGTCTGTCTATATCATATATGGGTCAATAAAATTTTATGTACAGTTAAACTTTGTTAAACGCTTCGTATTTTTCTCGAGGAAATTAGGCATCATTTGTTTTCCGTACCTATAAAGATGTGATTATATTTGATTAAATTGATATAAAAGGGGAAGAACAAAATTATACTACCTACTCACATACATGTTTTCCATTTTATTCAGAATAATATAAATATAAAACAAAATATAGCAATGAAATTGTGACAGACACATCGTTTAGCAATAAAACGTTGAAACTAACAAATGAAAACTTCATCATGTTTCACACAAAATTTGAATACATAGCACATTTTATTGTTTCATAAACCGCAAACGTACAAAGTAATAACTAATTCTCGTCTATAAAATTATGAAATAACCTTATTACAGGAGGATACAGATCAAAATTGCATGTCACAAGAAAATTCGTAGTCACATTTTTTAAATGTTGAACAAACATTGGGTGCTCAGTATAAAGAGATTATCTAGCATGAGCGGAAACAAGTAAACAGATTTATAAAAGACGTGTTGTGTCCATAGTCCTAAGGCAGTATTTCAAACATGCAACTGCCATATTATTTTATTTTTCTAAAAATGTTTTCATTTGTTTTATATACTATGTGTATATTCAGCCTAAGATACATTCCTGAGTTAAAACCGCTATTCGCCACCAATAACAAAACACTACCTGCACAGTTAGTTGTAATGAAGTAGGCAAGTAAAAAATGTATTGAATTGACATAAGCTAACGCCAACGCTTATGTCAATCTCATACATTTTATTATCTATTCTATGAATAGAATAGAAATCTTTGACACTTGTCTAGGGCCTCTGGTATAAACCCATCACGACATAGTTTCTTCTGCAGAAAAGGTAGCATTACTTGACGGTGGCAAGCGAGTGATGGATGAGAGCAACTCACGACCGGCCAAAGTGGTGAAAATTGGGGAAGACGTCTATTGATGGGTATATTTAGGGCCACCAGTGGACATTTTCCGGCTGATACGATGAAATTTGTAATGTTTTATCATCATGATATCAGCCGAAACACGTCCACTGAACATAGGCCTCTCCTGTACGTCTCGCCACCTTGATCGGACATGACTCACATCTATCGGTGGTATTTTGAGGTATATTTATATTCTTTAGATTACTCTTTTCTTAGCATTGTAACTAGTTGTATGGACAGTTTTCCCCTTTTAAATCTTGTTTTTGTCTCCACTATCTGTGCGGTCCCGCGGGTGCAATGCGTCGGTGTCGCTGCTACCCTGCCTTCCCTCTCTCCTTCACCTCCCTCGCCCGCTCGGTCGTGCGTGTCGATAAAAAATAATTGCTTCCGTCACCCCGAATCACAATACCAATTGCACCGATTTCTTACAATTTGATAGGTAAAAATTCATGGTCCGATTTATGTTCTTTGTTAGGTCGATATGAAATCAATATTATTTTATACTGATGGCCAGAGTGGAATAGTGACAACACGTGCGATTGCTGTGCAAGTTGTGGATTGAATTCTAACACGGAACAAAGCATTTTGTTGCCGTTCACAAACTGTATGTTAGTAAAGTACCCCATGACACAAATCTTGTTCGATAGGGCGGGTATTTTTGTGATTAAATTATGTTTAAGATATAGGCATCATAAAGATTAATAACAAAAATCAACTAAAACTATCAAGAAAATTTTGGCATGACTCTACAAACAATTCATGGAACATGTGTAACCAGTGCCTTTAACTTCCTCCAATACTAAGCATTCTATATTTACTAAAATACCGAAGCTAGCAATACGAAATTAGAATCTTAAGTGGAAGTTCTAACAGTTAATCTACGTTCATTCTCGATTTGCTCCGAATGCAGTAGCTATCGGCTGCGCGCCATCGCGCCAGTCCGATCAGCCGCTTACAATAGATATGGCCAAGTTCCAATACTAGTGTATTTTAAATTGCATTACGCTGTGTCGATAATAATATTACTATTTATACTTTTGATTAGCTAGCAAGAAATAACTTTATATAGTAAAACTATTTCTTGAAACATTTATAGGATATTTGCGTTGCTGGTCCGAAATATCAGTTTCATTTAAATTGTCGTTGAAACGCATGTGATTTAAAATTTTATCTTATAAAATTTATTTTATTAATAAATTATCTTGATACTAAAACAAAGGCGTGATCGAATTGAAATCAAAGTTTTGTAAGTAACCTTCTCAGTTTGCAACAAATAAGGCGTGTACACACGTGAGAGCTTCCATTCAACAAATCAAGTACTGTGGGGACGATCAATCATAATCACAGGCTCTTTCAGCCTCTTTCACGTCGACTAATGGCCCACAAAATGCGTTTAAAACCTGCGAGTGTTCGCACGCATTCGAAGGTAACTGCTCGGAAAGGCACAAAGCCAGTGCGGGATTGATCAATCATGTGTCCTCACCTTACAAAACGGTTTTTGAATTTGCAGCGTTTTGATTTCAAGTTTCAAAAATGCAATATTCATTTTAATAGAAATTATTTATTATTAAAATATTAAAATAAACGAAAAATGTTGTTTTATTTTCGTTATTAACGTGTTCAAAAATATTTTAATCCAATTTATAATGTTCACTTTTATTACAAAACTTTTTTACATTCATGTGATCTCTCTACATGAATTTCTTAATACCATTCTTTTAACCATATCAATGTAAAGCAAAGAATTTTTAATTTACGTACATATTAATATTATGGTAGCTCATCCCACAAATCACTCAATCGCTATTGTGCTCTGTTATTTTTTTTTACGCGCAGGAATGTCTTTGAGACTTGAAATGACGCGTGTAATATCAGCATTTGTATTCGTTTGATGTAGAAAGATTAGGCCATTTGTGATGAGTATTTTTCACTGAAATAAAAGAACAATGGAACGTCGATAAATAGGGCCCCTTTGTGGTTTGCCCACAGTTTGCAGTGGCTTTTTTGATGTGGCCACTTTGCTTTATAAATGTCTAATTCGCTTTGATTTTGTATCAATATACTTTTGTAAAGTATTTTGTATATTTGGGTACAAATGTTTAAAATATTTTGAGTTAATGCTATCGAGAATACTTACATAAAAATTATAATATATAAATAATCTGCTTATTTCATAACTAGCTGCCGCCCGCAGCTCCGCCCGCGTGACTGTCGGTTATATCTTTCATCCCCTATTTCAACCTTTTTAAGCCATTTTTTTAAATAAAATATAGCCTTTGTTGTTTTTCTAAGGTCTATTCTATCCCTAAAACAAATTTCATCAAAATTGGCTCAGTGGTTTAGGCGTGAAAGCGTAACAGACAGACAGAAGGACAGAGTTACTTTCGTATTTATAATATTAGTACGGATTTCTAAACAAATTTCTAAAGAAGACTAGCATTTAAAACTTTAATAATTATCTCAAAACAAAACTAACTTAGTACATACGATTACGTAGAAGCGATGTCCAAGACAGGAGCTGTCCTCACAAATACGACGGACACTAAGCAGAAAATTCCATTGCGCTAAAGTTTTGATTGTCCCGGGCAGCTGGCATTCTTGGTCGTCACATTCCGTGAATTACTGAAGAGTGTACGTTTTATTGTGTTGATATCACACAAGTTTACAGCCAGAGTGTCATTTGGGAGCGGACGGTGTGGTCATGATTGATGGACGACTGTTATTTTTTATTTTTGATTAAAGGTTGTTTTGAGAAAGAATTTCTTTGGTTTGTATTTGAGTCAATAATAAAAACTTTTGTACTTACTTAAAATTTAAAATCACATTTATGTAAAGAAACATACTTTTTATGTCAAATTAACTTAAAAAGTAGTATTACTAAGAATTAAGTAAAGTAGATACCGAAAATTCACATACATACATACATAGAGACAAACATAATTATGTTTGTCTCTACTAAAAATCCCCCTCACTATTTAAAATTTGATTAAACCCTTCCACGACAACTAAATATCCCAACAACTTCTCAATGTAAACAAAAGCTCCAAATGCAACATCCGACCCTTCGTCATTTTTATCCCTCACTAATTGTAATTTCATTGATAACACAGTTTACAGTTTGACCGGTCCATTAGTGAGAATCAAGGTGGCGTCCGGCCTTACGGCTGTATTTATAACCTTTAGTATAGTTACGGCAATAATTTCATTAGCAGGGCACAACTAGAGGCCGGACAAGACAAATGGTGGCCATTAGGAGGCCTAACGACTGGCCCCGTCAGCCCCCGAACTTTTAACGACGAGAATCAAAGTAAATACGAAACGTTATCTTGCCGATTTGGCGATCATAACTCGGCAAGGGTTGCTAATAGGATGATAGTCTCCAGGTAGATTGTATCTGTTTTAATTGATGCTTAATGTACGATTTAGTGACCTCCGCCGGACTTATCTGGACTTTAATTTTGAATGTTTAGTATCAATATTCCTTTGTAGTCCGTCGTGTGTTCTATGTAAAATAATGAAGATTATCTCTGGAATAATCTTTTTGTTTATATATTATCAATCGAGTATCTCCTGTCTCTTTAATTAAAAGTATTTTTGCTGAGTATCACAATGTAAAGGACACTGCGCGAAAATTTAGAGAAATATGTATAGTATATTTGTTGTAAATTTCATTTCTTAATTTTGTATTTACAGGCTGTTGGGCAGAGAAGAATCATTATTAATTTTGAAAATACTTAACAGCTTGGTATGTGAATGGTTGGTGCGCTCACCATTCGCCATCACTTTAAAATATAAGAATGACACAGACATTCTTTCAGGTGTAGGTACACAAGTATCGGTTTTAAATATTCAAAGTATGAAACTTATTGATTAAATCTTTTAAATGTGTTTTGTATTTGCACTATTTGTACTTTACCAAAATGTTACTTGTATTTTTTTTGCAAGCCCAGAAAATATTAAACTTTGTTAATTCTATGTTATAGGTCATTGAAGAAGTTTCTTATAAATTACAATCTATTCGTAAGTGTAATAAATACAATTTATTTACTAAAAACATAATAACTCCTCATAAACGGACCCTCTTGCTCAAGTGTTAGTGCTGTCTCCCACGGGACAAGGCGAGTTCGTAAGGCAAGACGAAAATCAGTCGCATTCAAGGCGCACTCACTCGACTCACGACGCTCTATGATATTGTGTCCGGTCATTAAGGACTATTCGTGGCGAGAAAGTTCTTCCACCAGTAATATGTCCATGACAACCAATGCTAACAAACGTAAACAGCTGTCTCACTTATTTGGCTGAGCATTGTTGACACCAGATGTGTGAGTAAGTAAATAATAAGAAAGGGCTGCGAGTAATGCAATGCACATGACATAGACAATTGTTATATGTTGATTAAGGAATAATATATAGTGTATTTAGTAGACTTATTTGAAGACTTATTTCATCTAAGTTAAATAAATGCTATTTAGACGTTTGCCTTGAATTTAATACTTATTACCTATAAGAAGTTGGCTGATTGATATTGGTATTAAAGACAATAAATACTTCAAATTAAACTACTAAGTAATGGGAGCCCAAAATTGCCTCAGTACCTAACAGTGAATGAAGCTCGTTAGTATTGTATTAAAATATAGCTTTATGTCGACATGAAATACTCTAAGTACTTCAATAAACAATAAACATACTTATTCTGTTTTTTTTTTTAATAGAAAACGTGAAATTTATATTCAATTCAAGATATTTATAAATTTACAAATATTATAAAGAGGAAAGTCATTAATAAATAAATATAAATAACCAAAAATCAGAGCATACTCGTACATTACCGTCGTTGCTTGTCATAATCCTACATGACTGACATAAGAGCACTAATTCACAAAATAATGTTTATCGAAAGCAACAGTAGCACGTAATCCCGTAACTACATGCGAGGGTCCGCTCATTACGCTCATTACCTCCATGACTCGTGTACTGGGGGCCTAATAATGAACACGTGTTGATCGATTAGGTGTCTGAACATCTGTTTATGTATAAGACTCCATGTAATATTAAATGTAGTATTTTGGGTTTTTATTTATTATGTAAGAAATGTTGATGTTGTTTGTACATCTCTTTAGCTTTAAATATTACACAATAACTAGATTTCGTTCCGCTGAATTTTCAATAACATTAACGTCAAGATATATACAATAGTAGAAGCATCGGTTATCTAATGCACACTTTAGTATAACATGATTGTCTTCTATATCCGGCCTTAAATTGGTAAATAGTATATCTACCTAATATATGTTGGGACATAATGTATTTAGTAGGCCTCATATAGAGCAAACGTGTAAGTCGTAAACAATCCATTAGTAACTTCTTTTGTATTTTGCATAATCTTCGGATAAACTGTCTATACTAGCGGAGTAGAACTTCGTAGAAATAGGCTGTAGTTTATTTCATTGAAGTGTAAACCATAACAAATTAAGTTAATAACATACAGGCATCATAACATGAGGGACGAATTTATGGCTACTAAGACATACTCGTACAGAATGTACACGTGTTATTTGTGAAGTAGCGTGTAGTGAATACATTGATAATGTACTTATACTATTGAAAAAATACTGATAGCGTTTATATAATGATTCTCGTGTTTTGTCCATAATTTTTTGTGCCAAATATAAAAACAAAGCAGGAGACAATATTTTTTATATAAGAGCTTAAAAGACATGCTTGACAAATCATTAACAATCGCACGCACAGAGGTCTAGGGGCGGAACAGAACACACGGCGTGGCGGTACTTTTTTATTAATTTACGAAATAAAGTTATAATCTTGTTAGCGTCCCGGCGACTCCATTGTGACGTCGCGTAACCTGCCCATTGTAATAGGATCAACTTATTAAACACTAAGTATACAAACATCAAAAGCATTTACGCGAAACGAAAGAATGACGCTTTCGCTAAGAGGATTTCTATTTTAGAATAAACAATATTTTTCGTACAAAAATATGTTACCGTATTGTTTATTATATTTATTATTATCTGGGCAGTAATTCTGTTGATAAAACACGATTTATTAGTAGCAATAATATAAAACCTCTCGCGTAGTCGGTGTACCGAAAAGCAATAAACATGATAACATCGTTCTGGAATAATGGTTATGGGGCAAAATATTTGAGATCCATTTACCGAGGATATTAGCCGATAAAGAGGTGCTTGAAAGGCAATGGAGCTACCTTACAGACCCTTCGGGAGACGTTCTCAAGGAGCAAAGGAAGGTGTTGTACCCCGTCCTAAATGCGATCTAATTACTAAATAGTTTCACTTCTTGATTTATAGATTAAGTTCAGTTTGGGTGGGTCGTACACATGGCGCAGCGGTACAACACACATATATTAAAATCCTTTCGCATATGTATTTCAGCGATCCTTGGAATAATATCTAGTATGAATAAAGCTGTGGAATAACTATATTCGTAATGTGAGATAATGTTAAATCTTTTGTAATCTTGTAAAAACCTAGGTACACTCCACTGTAGTTGCTTTCGAAGACAAGTAGTAAAGTAAATTATGGCAAATACGTCATGTAGAAAGTGCATTGTGCATTGCAGAATATTATGATATAGTAGGAACGCTGAATTTGCAACTCAATAAATATAAAAACCATCTCTGAAAAAAGTTGATCACATCTAATTATCTCATTCGCATAATCTGAAATCAATAAAGCCAATACAATATAACCAGAGTTCATATAAGCTGCGGTATTGAGAGGTGTTAACGGAAAGACGGGACAATCTCAGAGGCATTATCGGATTCCGCGGGTACTCGGCCCACAATGGATGTTCCTGGCCGATCCGAGCTTACGATGTGGGCCCACTGCTTTGTACCAAATCACTTCTCTTAGATTTATTACCCATTGCCCCCATTACCCCACTCTCCCCCATATAAATTGTAGAATAAGTGTTGCCATATTTACTGGTGACGTATTGCTAATCGCAGCCAGTGTCGCAGGCTTGTGTTGCCAGTAGTAATATTAATCTGGTTGTCCGTTGACGAATTTGAATAATTTATATTGGTAATTTATTAGAGGTCCGTGGATCAAGTGAAGAGAAGTTGGCACATGTGCCACTATGACAAGGGAAGCTTGAAATTCTAATGTTCCAGGACAAGTTGACGCATGAGGTTGATTAACAGGGGTTTCTTTCATAGGTTCTCGGGTAGATGTCACCAAAATATGAATACCTATAAGTTTATGTTATGTAACAAAAAATATTTATAAATAAGTAATGTATGTTTGGTGTTCATTATTTTGATGATTCCGTATAACACGACACGTGTCCAATTTTTATATACTGCTCTAGAAACAAGACATTACCCGACCAAATTGACCTATGTTGGGCATCGTCTATAATTTACTAAATATCCTTATAATGTAATTGTATCTGTCCTCACTGACGTTACCAAAACATCTAAAATTGGGTCGTTGTTAATCAATCGTCCAAATCGACAGACCGCTGTTGGTCAACCGACCACGAAAACCTTATTACTGACCGATCTGATCCGATCTGAGTGACCGATGACAGTTTACCACCGGAATGTAATTACTCGATGCCTATACCTTCTGTAGGTACATTTTCTTAATGGCCAGGATTATTTGACCCGACAAGGCCAAAGTGAATTTGTAATAAGACCCCACAATCTTAAGACTTTGTAGGCCTCAATAATTTATTTACTTTGATCATGTTGGTAGGTAGTTGCTACAAAATTTGGTTAGTATTTGGGATTGTGACGATTGAGACGAATGAATAAGTTGTTAAATGTTAGATTTTAATAATACATTCTGAATTTAGGGTTGGTCTAATATTATTCAGGTTGTAAATAGTTATTTAACATTTTATAGGTATTTATTATCTGATTTATTATTTGATTTGACCGATATAAAAGTTAGTTGTTAAAAAGAGTCACTATATTTTACGAACTGTTGTTTCAGACTTACCTACACGTTTCATATAGAACCGTTCTTGTGAAAAAAGACCTAATTACGAATACCTATCATGATTCTTGTTAATACGGTACACCACGAAACTCATGTTTTGTAATAATTTTGTACAAACAGAACAGACTTTAAATTAAAGTAATGGTCTGAATAATTTTAAGTAATAACCTAAGTGGTGGTGGGATAAGTACCACCCATTACCCACGTACACGTGCAGATAGATTTCGTGCCATAAATCCTAGCTTATGGTTACACGTGCGATAGGTACATGCTGCAATTAAAATGATAAGATGTAAGTATTGGATTATTTTATATTTGTAAATTGTATGAAATGTATATTTGTCGATTTATAAGAGTGCACATTAGTCTTCTTTCTAGTGTGACAGAAGAATATTATGATATAGTACATACCAATAACAAGAAACATTTTTAAAATAATAATTGATATTATTAGTTTAAGTTAATTTTGTTTGTTCTTTAGGAACTATCTCTAGTTGAGCCTCACTTAGTTCTTTCTCTGACTTGAATGTAGGTACTATTTTTTAACCGACTTCAAAAAGGAGGAGGTTATCAATTCGGGTCGTATGTTTTTTTTTTTTTTTTTTTTGTATGTTTGTTACCTCATATCTCGGTCATTTATGAACCGATTTGAAAAATTTTTTTTTTATTTGAGAGGGTATACTCTGAAATTGGTCCCATTTTTTTATTATAAGAAATGGTTCAGTGGTTGTATGTTTGTTACAACTTAACTCCGTCATTTATAAACCAATTTGGAAAATTCTTCTTTTATTTGAAAGGGTATACTCCGAAATGGGGTCCCATGTTTTTTTTTATAAAGAATGATTTAGTAGTTTGGCTTCAATTTAATATTTTGTAACAAAACGTTTGCAAGAAGTGAAGACGTGTAAAGCAACACGTCGATGTCTTTTGCGACGAATTATCTGACATTGACATGTCCATGCTACAAGTGCGAAGTGATTTTCAAAATTCATTTTTTGTTAGAAACGAAGTGGCCCTGGATGAGTGACCATAATATGCATTTTTTGTATATCTGAGCGATTGCTCGGTCAGTTAAATTATGATTTTTGATGATTCTTTATTGTTGGTAGATCATCACTTTTTTGTTTTGATTTGTGGTTTCTGGAATTCAGGGTTTAGCGATCGAGAAAGTGTTGACAAGGACCTTATATCTCTATTTACAATCTTACCTCTCGTCTCTACTTTCTTTCAAACGGCGCGGCGCTGTCTCATTTGCGCAGCACGTTTAGTAGATCTACCCATATTGAATATATTTATACACAATTAATTCCCACTAAAAGTTTAAAAATAAAATTATTTTTAGAAAAAAAATGTAAACCGACTTCAAACAACACCTACATGTTCAATCCTTAACTAAAAAGTAGAAAATAATATTTTAATTACTTCATAGCAAAGAACATTAAAGGGGAATCAACGCAATCCTTGATACCTATAATACTTTACTATTTATAGTTTTTAATCAGTTATTTTGGAGTCGGTGCCAGCCAAGAAGGATCATAATGACCTTCATAAAAATAACCTACCTACTAGCAAAAAAAAATCTTCTTGATTAATCTATTAATATATGAATGAAAAATATAGATTTAATACAAGAAATCGAACGGAATCTGATAAGTGCGCTTCAAATTTTTTATGTATATCTGAACACAACTATCAATGACGTCTGCGTTCACAAGTATGACCGCGTTCGGGTAGTGCACTCAGGCAATCCCCACGCGTGCAATTACCGCCCCGTGCATTACAAAAGTTGGTTGCAAAGACAGAATTAAAGATCCTTCTTGGCTGGCACCGACTCCAAAATAACTGATTAAAAACTATAAATAGTAAAGTATTATAGGTATCAAGGATTGCGTTGATTCCCCTTTAATGTTCTTTGCTATGAAGTAATTAAAATATTATTTTCTACTTTTTAGTTAAGGATTGAACATGTAGGTGTTGTTTGAAGTCGGTTTACATTTTTTTTCTAAAAATAATTTTATGTTAACTCGACTTGGTCACCTGCGATACAGGTACGCCTAGTGCGGGGGCGCTGTTTAGCATTATGTATTGTTAAATCCTAAATTTTAAGTAAACATTTTACTTTTTGTAAAGCCGACAAAAACAAAAATAAAAATGTTTGATGGTAAATACAAAAGCGATGGGGACATTCAGACCTTTCGCTAAATCCTCTTTGCCTGATTGCAAGCCTACGAATATAACATGTCTAACGAAACTAAAACAGAACTATATCATTTTCCACTCTAATTAGTAGATATGTAGTTAATTAATGACAAATTTTTTCAGTTTGCTTAGTAACTTTGCAACTCCCCTTTCGTTACGTAGCTAATCAGCGTGGTGCAGATGTGTACGACTGCTCTACTCATTCCATATACTTAATTAATTAAAAGAGTACTCGAGTTCGAGGCAGCTCCGTGCCATTCCTGTTTACCTGCGCCCATGTTTGCACAACTAACGAACTACTTAATCATCATTCATTCGATTTCAAACAAAAACTTTCAACTGCCCAATCAGCTCAAAATACAAATTGCGAGTTACAATAACAGAATTCATTGTCCTATTGTCCTTCATCTTCAATTAATCATATTCGAAATTCAATTTTCATAACGAAATTTTCAAGACCCAATTTTACAATTAACCGATTAAAATGGTCCCCGTATATCCGAATGGCCGACGGATAAGAAAATTACATTATACCTTATTAACCGGTTTAATGTAAAGGTGTTAAGTAAATTTGAGTGTAATCAGGCTAAGCCTTTTTTCCGGGATGGAGTTTGTGGGGCTGGAAAAAATGCGCACGGATTTATTGGCTTGTTAACGGGATTTAAAAAAAGGATCGTCGCGACGGAATGGGAAGGAATGCGTCCCGACTCGGGGTAGTCGGCGCGCGTTTGATGGTTTGCAAAAGGAACCCTTGATGCTCATTTTTGTGATCGTTTTGATTATTTTTTTAATTTCTCGTTTAACTTTGTAAGTTGTTATGAATATAAATATTAATTTCAATCTTATTTATAAAATCAAATAGTCAGTCATTGGTATTCTGAATAAACACGAATTAAAAAACTATTTGATTTATGAAACTAATGCGGTTTGTAGAATTTAGAATGTTATTTATTTTACTAACGAAAATATTCAAATAGCTAACTGCATAAGCAGTATTATCTTTGACAAAAATATGCCTTATCTAATTACAGCATTGCAGTAAGGATAAATAAAATATGATGTGACTTTTAAATTAGAACTAGGTATTACTACATTTTTTTTGTAATTCCATGGCTAAAATATCTTCTATATAAATTGTTTCTGTCCGTAACTCAATTGCTCGTCAAGTATTTTAAGTGACTCTTTGAATCTCTCGAGACTCACTCGACTACTTCTTAAATATTCACAGAGCGTGTCGATCGCTTCTATACTTATGGAGGCTTCATCAGCCTATATTTATTTCAGTATTAGATATGTCTATTAGCTAAATGTCAATTGATTTGTTAGGTTTTATACTAATTAATTAATATGCTTGCCTATCTTTGAATTGACGATACTTCAGATATTATTAAAATCAAAATTATATTAGAGATAAGTTAATTTAAACCACATGTATATTTTTGTAGAAACGAATTTAATATAACAATATCAAACAAATTGGAATCAAATAAACAATCACGGAATACGGACTGACTAGCAAATGGCATGAATATTTTAAATGTAAGAAAGGTACATACCTACTTTTAACTCTTTCTACGCCGACTTGGCAGGAATAAATGAGGCAAATTAATAAAAGGGACCGGTTAGTTACAATTACGTTTTTAAATGTAAGCAAGCCAGTTCCTTGTTACGCCTTGATTTTTCTTGTGCGACACGCCATTTATACGCCTTAGGCCGGCAATGGATAAGGTGGGAGTGAAAAATGTTATGTTCACATTTACTTGGAAAAAAGTTTTCGTAGTGTAGGATTACAGTATGTGTTTTCGTCAGTACTATGCACGAGCGTGAAATTTTAAGTGCTTTGCAAAAAACCATTTTAGATAAAACCATAAGATTATTTAAAAATTACAATCCTATTCTTAATTTAATTTGTTTATTTATTTTATTACTTTTAAAACATACAGCATAAATTAAATAATGTAAAAATATACGACTAAAATTATTATTCTTTTTTAAATTATGTTTTTAGAACAATTAAAACAAATATACTTACGCCCGTTTACCAATTCTACGATATTAAGCTTTGATTTTTAGGAAAGCAAGGGGTTAAGAAATAAAAATCGCTGCCCTCCCGCGAAAACCGTGCCAAGGAGGGGTCGCTAAAAAAGAAATACCGCACGTTGTTTTCTAAAGACGGGGGTAACCAGGTAGCGGGCCAAATGAATTGCAAACAGCATTATTATTTCCTCCAGGAAGTCGTATATATTCCCAGCCGCCTTTATTTTAACGTTTTTTGCTTTATTCATTTTTTTCTTACCCCTTTTTTATTGCCGACAACGTCGTAATATATTGTAAACGCACAGCGAGTGCCGGTTGTAAACAACTATTACAACTTAATAGGGAAACCCGGTACCTGTTTATGGGGGTATTTTATTATTTTATTAGTTATTCTACGATAAAATGATACACAATTTATTATGTTTATTATATTGTGATATGTTCATGCCATCTTTGTAATTTAATTTATTATTTTTGTGTGTAATTTCATGGCTTTTCAATTTTTTATTTTTACGACCTTATTTTATTATTTTACTATGCAAAAAACTATGTTACAAATAATAATTGTTTCAAATCAAGGTGCGATATTTGTAAAACCCATTTGATACACACATTATTATTCAAAACCAACAGCGAATTTTCATGAAAATAAAAAAAAAAAATCTAATCCAAACACATATTATCGTTAATAGTATCCATAACTAGGTCTCACAAAAGATCTAACCAGATAAAAACAAGTACATTTCTTGGTTGAATAGTTTCGCTCATAAAATTCGCTATAAAAGGGCGATAACGAGCGATTATAGGCGCTGTAACGGCTCTCTAATAATGAATTGTCTTTAGTATAATGTTCGATCGTGATTGTACTACAGCTATAAGGCTTTTGTTCCACGTTAATAGGATCAAATTAATAATTGCTTGCTTTAGTTTGTTGGGTTAGTCCATATACAATTTATGTTAGTAATTTTGACTGCATATATATATAGCTATAGTTTTTTTGGAGCAATTATATATGTTTTGCCATATTGCAATCACCAAGTCGCTTCCTATATTTGAGAATAATGTCGGTTGCGAACATCTCCGGGCTTTTAGATTCACATCAGGAAATATTTTTCTAACTCTATCTATCTACGTTAGCTTAAGTCCTTACTACTTATTTACTACTTACTACTTAAGTCATAACAGATATAGTTCTTTAGGTTTCTATCTATATCAGGATAGATTGAACTGTCTACATTATTAAATATTGAAACCGTACTTTAACAGCAATTATCTGTATCAATAATCTACCCAAACACGACTCACAAACATTAATACATACAGACGTATTCCATGTACTATTTAGCTATATTTGGGGTAATAAAGCAGCGAGTGGAGCCAATAAACGTAGATTATCGGGAGTTATGACGCGATTCCCGGTAATGCGACATGACAACAGCCCCAGGCTTCGATCCTGTTCGAATATCGTGTTACCAGAGTAAAAATATGTGTGTGATTTTGGGACAATAGCTGGCGTTATGGAATTTTGTCGGGTGTATTTGTTTCACACTCTACGATCCAACTTTTCGTTGTTAAATGCAAATATTTGAGACAATTTTTTATAATAATAGACTGACAAAAATTTGTTACGAAAGATAAGATTTTTATGTTATTTAATAAATATGGCTAAGATTATTCAGTAAGCAATAATTCATTTTGTAAATAATCTAAAATAATTGTGTAACAAATGAATTCAAGTATTTTTATTAATCTACTTAACTGAATAATATAATAAATAATACAAAGAATAAACCATAAAAATGCGTTACTGCCCCACATTGATCCAATTGATTGTTGGAAAGAATACGTTGATCTTACCGCACTGTGCAAACAGTTCGACATCGAGTCAATGTTGACTTTGTTCGAACCCCCTCTCATTGCGACAATAAATCGCATAAATAAATTACTTTTGTCAATCTCCTGTGATCTTATTTGTTAGAAGAAGTCACTAAGAAACCTTGTTTATATCATTTATCGAATATAGTTTTAGAATATAGAAATTAAGTTACCTAATTGGTAAACACATATTTTGCAATACCTTTTCAAATGAAAACTCTGTCACATGAGACAACCTATGAAAACTACAAATTTAGAATTAGATAAAAAATTTGATAAGACATTTTTACTGGCTATCTTATCATAAGCATCGTCATCATCACATGGGACTGCCACTGCCGGGCCATCCGTTACAATTAAAATGTTTTGCGTCTTACTGTATAAATATTTATATGCATAGGTTTAGCTACGCAGTTAAAATTACAATGACATATCCAAAATTTAAATTACTGATAGTAAATATAACGATTGTTATCAGACAATTGTCGATTTGCTTAACCATTAACATACGGTTGTAATCCTCTATTTCGGATGCCAACATTCCCCTTTCGGATCCTTACAAAAAAGCCACTACAAATTTTGGGGTGAAACGGGGAAATAAAGATATGACCTCGGTCGCAAACAGAACGATATGTTGACCGGGGGTCATAAAAAACACGTTAACATCCATTCACATTTATGCCCCCTATTTGCGCGCAACCACTGGTCAAGGGATACAAAGTAACTGATTGCCTACTACCTCTCTACGACCTTTGTGAATGTTAAAATAGAGTTTACTTAGTTTTGTACCAAATTATACGTTTTCGAAAGTGTATTTCTATGTTCTTTTTGCTAAATATAAAATGAATAGTCAGAGAAATCAAATGATGTCATGATGATAACATAAATAACTAGGCAGTGGTTACTATGTCGGCAATTAACTGCATGGTGGAGTTTTATCTAAGCTGCGCTTAAATTTGAGCGAGAAATCTAACGGTGCTCTAACGTACTACTTGCACCTCAGCCTGGCTGTAGATTTACTATAAAGAGTCATAAATAGAAACAATGAGACATTGTCATTTATACGAAGCCTTTTCGTATTATATTCTTTTAGCATTCGCTTTGTTACATTGCGCTCTATCTACGGTGCTCAAAACAAAAGTTTCTCAGAACTTTTATCATGACGCCCCCTAAGAGAAAGGGGTCCGTTGACCCATTTTTCCCGAGATGATCCACCGTAGCTGTTGCTAAGAATGTATTACTTTACGAGGATAATATATAATATTAAAGCCTGAGAAGAAACTACGTTTATTATCAGTAAGCACAGTTGTTCGCTACGCGACAAGGACAGTTTTAGTAAAATAATTAATATTAATTATTTATTCCATTGTTAATGTAACCCAGAAACTCAGTTATTTTGTAACCTAATACCTAATTACCTAATCGTAATATGTTTACTGCTGTAGCTGTTATTAGACCATAGATTTTCAAAAAGACGCATAGAGTCATTCCATTCTACATCCAGCGTCTTTCAGCCGCCTTTATTACCATTTATAAAATACCTACTATTTTGCGTCTTTATATTCATGTTGAAGACAAACAAAAACATGATCTTTGCATGATAGATAGAATATTCTTTATCTACCTATTCTTGACAAGACATCACAAATATTACTTTGCCTAGTTACAATATTATTCTAACACAGCGATGATGGACTTTGACACACAAACACATCATACCAGTCGTAGATTATTGAGTTATCACAGTTGTTCCATTGCTATCCATTGGACTTGTCACTGAAGATACACAGAACCTCACATTGTCACAGATAATACGTTAAATGTGATTAGGTGCAATCACTACATTTTACGTGTTATCCGTATTACGGTATATTCCTTTGTTTTTGAAGGAAAAAGGACGAGTAATAGTCGCAATTGATTCATACAACGGATTAAACTATTTTATTACTTGGTCATTCTGTAAATAAATTAAAACTGCTACACTTCTTAGGTAATCTTACGTTTTAATGTTTTGTCATCATTTTTATCTGATGGTAAAAAAAAGTATGGAAAACATTGTCAAAAAATAAAAAAAGTAGATTATAACTCAATGTTTATCCTGTAATATTTAGATTGAATTTCTATATTAGTTCGTTCGTTTTATTGCCTTTTATGCGTTCAAAAACCTTGAACTTGCTTGTAACTCGGTTACAAGAAAATTTATTCACGAATATCTACTTAAGTTAAATAACTTAGCGAAGGTATTAATCAATCAAGGGAAATACCTGCCTGCAGACAGATCAAGACGAAGAGAATTAGCTCAGGCAAACAAGCCGTCCTTCGATCTTATTTATTTTCTCCTCTATATTTCGTTTCTAACCCCGTTTAATGTTGATTACATTCCACTTCCAAGGTTCAACTTTGAGATGGAAATAACTCGTTACTTCTATTAAGTAATTAGTCAGTATAAAGCGATGCTTAAGTAATGAAGCGTAATTATAAGAGAGGACACGTCTAAGGAGTAGAATAATTAAATCAATCATCCACCCCGTGGTGTATAATCTTTTCACTGAAATTAAGTTTGAATTAAATACTCTTAAACGAATTGAGTCGTTGCTTTGAACTCGATAGCCTTTTGGAACAGAATTTGAGATGTTTGTGAAGTTCGTATCATCTGAACTTATATTGGATTTCGTAGAAAGCAACTACGTCAACTCATATTTCCGTGTATTTTGATCAGTAGAACCAGTACGACGTTCTTTACAACGCTGTCCGTTGTTGCCGTTTCAATAATATTTTGCTATTTTGAAGTTACTTAGCAGTTATGCTAGCGTTCATGGCTTCAGGGTAAATAGTTACACACTTTTAATCACTATACAAAAACTATTCATCAAATAGACAGTCAAAAATAGGTTTTGTATACCTAGGTATCGTTGAATAAATATAGTCAGATGGCAAATTGATATTTTATTGTAATATTTATGACGTAAATTTTTCTAACATTAATACCTGAATATTTACAAAAAAGCATACCACGGCATATATATTTTTTCACTAATAATATTTGATTGGTAGAATAATTTAAAGCGATAGCTCTCCCCCTGGGATGATGCGAACCGAGGCAAACTTTTAAAGATATTATCCAAGAAGGGTTGAGTTGAGGCAAAGGCAAGCGCCGTTGGTCCTACGTGATCTGCCGCGCCATCTGTCTTCAGCCGTCTGGAATTTGTTTATCTCTTGGATACAAAATATTTTAGTATCAGAACTTGTATTTTTTGGTAGAAAGCCTTTATGCTATGTAAAATTTATTAGATCTTTTGACAGGTTACGTATTTTGTATAAGATCTTAATTAATATTCTTCAAACAATAGCTAAGTATTAATTTATCTTACCCAGTATCTAAGTATCCTTATATTTACTGCCTTTATTGCAAGGACAGTAAATTAAGGCCTTTTTTGTTCTAACGAAGGTACCTATCTACCTTTCTACTACATTTTCAGAGTCAACAAATGGCAAACCACAAGTCCATTTACACAACAACGAGGGCCTAAAAGTGTCAACGAATGAGACAGACAATGGTAGGCATTATGCAAACGTGCCGCAGTAACCATAATAACCATAAAAATCAGGACATTTTCCACTACAGTCGGATCGGTACAGGAACTGGACGCACATAAATTTATCATTTTCCACTGCATAAAGCATAAATTCGAATCATTGGTCCTTCCTTGGGGGTTCTATACAAAAACTTTTGTAAGAAACTACACTAGAATTTTACTCGTTGTTTACAACATAGTAGGAAAAGGAAGTAATGTAGTTTAGAAAAATGTGGATATTTGGCAAGAAACGAAAATTTTGTTGAGCGATGTTCTTCGTCACATTCTTATCGACTGTACCTATTGATTTTTTATTTTGGCTATAGAATAATGTGCTAAGTGTTTCTACGAGTAGCGTGAACTGTTTTATAGATTTTTAGACTTCGGATATCATACATCAATTATCTTTGCACTAGAAATGAATAATAGATTATGAACTGAAAGAAATGTCTGAATTTTTGCTACTAGCATAAAACTACTATATTTTCAATACCTTCTAAAATTTAAATGAAAATCTGTTCTCATTTTGAACCAAACTCGAACGAACACCTTTTACAAAAAAGTACTCGAAATATTTCAACTCTAAAAAATAAGATTGAATAGGTCCACCACATGCACAATAGAAACCTCGCCTTCAGCTATAACTCTATGCCCACTTGTCACCCGCATCGGACCGAGGGGTCGAATCTACATAAAAATATCCATATTTTTAAATTTGATTTCAGAACTTGGCCAAATGTTTGCTATTGAAAATTGAGCGGGATAGTGACGTGACGAAAATTCTACGCGGCCAAGTTTCGGTGCATAATAAAAAATAGCGGAGTTATTGAATATATTTGTTTAAATAAGGTGTCGTATGGGGAATGGGTGCATTGTATATAGTAATCGAATTTGCGTCCCTCCTGGTTTGTTATACATAGCTATTTGAAGGAATGGTCAGCCAAACAAAAATCTCTTATTTAATCAATGGAAATGTTGGTATGAAATAAATAAACGCATTCATACATTTTAGTTGAAGGTCAACTAGAAAATAAAGCTAAATAATAACAATTGTATGTAGCAGGTAAACATCATATACAAAAGGAGCATAAGATACCCTATAAATACAGAATCAGTATTGGTAACATATTTGCAAACACCTCAACTCAAAAAGAGCCGCAAACAGCCACTGGGCAATACCTTACATGCGATATCGCGCTCCTAGTAAGTAAATAGTCATGTTTCAATGGTCGCTAATAACGTTGGAGAGTAGGCGCGTCTCGCCCCGGGCGTTTTCCCTTGCTACTGTAAAACTTTGGCCGCTTGTGTACTCATGTATAGTCGTACACATCTGTGCTGGCCGCAGACCAAGTTCTGGTACAGTGTTGCGGTGCTGACGTCTCCCAGATATGTCATATTTGAAACCCTCCCCCCTCGACGCCTCCGCAAGCCGTGACACCCCCCGTACGCCGCATCGGACATCTTCTTGTGTAATGCGCCGACTGATTGTACTCGTACACCACTTGTATATTCTTGAGCGTTTATTTATCTTCTTAGAAATAAATCAGTTACTTATTTGCTGATCCCATCAAGCCCTTTTTTTTCTTTTATGCGCTAAGTGATGATAGATATTTGTTTTGAGTACTACCTTTATAGCATTATATTTAAGCAGAATACATTCGCCGTAGCCAAAATCGGTATGGAGGCATCATCATCATCATAATGAATTGTGTGAGTAATGTGTTTTTAGAGAATACAGCGACGCACGTAACTATTTTGGTATTTACGAGTATGGTTTAAAAGTAAAATAATTTACGTTCTTGTTTAACATAGCTAAATCCTAAATGGAGTCCTAACTTATAAATAATTATGTACTGTTCTGTGCTATGAAAAATACACGATAATGTAGCCCACTATTTCGTTTATCATAGATGACACCCGACATTTGTGAGTAATTTGATCAGCCAGCATCAACCCATGTCAGTCGCAGTATAAGACGATGAATGAAACGAGTTAGTCCACCCACTCTTGGCAGGCAAGTTTTCTAACGAAGACGTCACATATGCTGCCTACAACTTTCACGCGAATATTTGTATTCGAGACATTGCTTGCATACATACCGATAGGCACAATCACTAATAATATTACTACAAGACAGTATCACTGTCTTAAATAAAATATGTTCATATTGCCCTATATTGAGTTAATGTACTTTATTTCACGCACACAGTTTATAAGTTTAACTAAAATTGGCATGATTTTATGTTATACTCGTTATTTTATTCCAAATTTTTGTTTGTCACTACCTCGAAATAATAGTTAAGACTGCAGTAACTAAAAAGAGACCAAAATTTATCAGATACATAAGAATAAGATTTAATTAAATGTGAAAATGACTTGGGATAAAAAATCATGTGATTCTTGCTACTTGTTCCTAATAAAATGCAATTAAATATTGTATAATATCGATGAATATTGGTACTCAGCCTAACAGTCGAGGTTTGGTGTGTCTACATAACTAGAGATGTGCTCTCAAAGGAGCTATGTGTTTGATTTGGACCCTGCTCTCCCGACCCGCCAGCAAATTGTGTTCAAAACTTTGCCTCTCTAGTAAAAACCTTTCGCATTTCCTCTACTCTTTGCACTACATTTGCTAAAATAACGAGTTGATGTAATCTTTTATTTATGGGAAGTAATATGGGTTTTAGGATACGAAGATTACAGGTAATAAAAATGTAAAATGGAGAAGCCAAAAATTTTATTCGTAGCTTAGTTGGCGGCGAAATAAGCATTAAAAAAATATTGAATGCTCTTATCGCAAATTTTATACAAAATCGGACACAGTGAGTGTCAACGATTATAGTTTTTATCAAATAAGAGTAAATAATGAACTATGATAATTAAATGTTTTTGTCTGATTGTCTTCACATACAAATATTTGTAAATGGAGAAGCCAAATATTGTATTATAATACATTAGCGTCGTGAGCTGCGCTAGTCCTCGACAGTTTAACAGTATTTAAATAGCATTTGCGTTCCTATGTACCTAGGTAGTAAGCTAAGTAGCTGTACTAGTGATAGTTAAACAATGTTTTGTTCATAATATACATTCAGGAAGGCGTTCAAACAAAACAGTTGCAGCAAAAACATTGAAAGATATGCATCGCGTTAAAATCTAAAGCACGAAATTAAGTTTATCCCAAAAGCTTTCTGAAGTCCGAACTCACCACACGTACTTTAAAGCGAGTCGCAAATTCCTGGAAATCCTTTAAAATCAGCGGAGCGATCCAGCCTCCTCGCCGAAGTGACCGCGTCCTGATTCCATTAATACCTCACTTCTCCCTCCCGAGACTACCCCCTTTCTCAAAAGTGTCGCCCGAACGAAAGTATCTCTTAATCTAAGCTGGACATCACGATAACGATATTATAAACCATTGCCGCTGACTACAATTCGCTTTTAGAGGGACATTACTAACTTCAACGCATTTAATCTGTACCCCATAGTAGTGCGAGGATCTTGGGGCAACTAGGGTTGCGAGATTAAGTTTTTGTCTTGTCAATGATTTTGGTATCGGTGGATCGGACAGATCCAATAAAGTGAATGCCAATAAAATTGTTTTTATTTCTGGTTCTTAAAAGAGAGCCGATCATGACGCAAGATTATCCGAGATTCGTGATAGTGCATGTTTTGGACAATGTTATTTTCGAAAGCCCTTTACATAAGTTTTAAATCAGCAAATTACCTTACTTAAATGCAGCTTTATATATATTATGAGGTTATTATGTATAAGTAAACAATTAGTTTTGTATGCAATAAAATAATATTCGTCATTTTCTGCATAATAATATCAACGATTGTTCGTCTAAGTTTGTACAAACTTTTATAACCACTTAGTAACCGGCCACAACTTTGACAGCCCTGAAGCATCACTAAAGGGTCTGTGAAAACATTGTAACGTCCACTTGGTCCGGTGTATGTTCACCGCCAGACATTTGCGTAAAGCAATTAGCGCCTAATGTGCCTGAGCCTTAGGTGGTAAGAGGACGATTTGCATGTAGGCAATATATTAGCACTAGTGTACTACTGTATGGGTTAAGCCTTTTTTGTGTTTTAAGTTTTATTATGTATTTCTTCTGAATATGGTATTGCAAAAACTCATTGGCTATATAGTTAACTGGTGATAAGATGAAGAATAAAAAAACACGTTTACCGACAATCGACTTACTGTGATGATTTAACAACTTCTATATTGTTTATATAGCTACTATTTAGTAGTAGACGAAAAACCTGACTATTCGTATTAATATTAACAATGATACTATAGTTATGTATATTATGCACAATCTTGAAACATTTTGTCTGTGTTATTTCTATTAAAATACACTACAGTAATGCCTTTAAGGCGTCTTGCGTTTAGTGGTGCAAATTCTCGAGAACGGACGCTGTGCATTCCACAACAGGAATGTGTTGTAAGTTTTATTGCAAGATTTTAACATCTTCTGTGGCCCCTAACTTGTGGTTGTGGCTGACTAGGATCGCGCCACGGAATGGATATTTTATATGGCTTATCGAGAAGTATGCAACTAGACTTTGCACGAAAAAGATCTAACATCTTATGTTAAGATTTACTATAACGTAAATGTTTTATGTCCTACTATAAAGACGATGATGATGTGAAACTAGGCCTTACATTCTTACTTTCTTTCTGCAAGGTTGAGGTCCACTTATTGCAATAGAACTCAAGTGATCCATCTACTGGGTCTTCTATGTTTTTAATAAATAAATAAGTATGATAAACGGTGAAGTATTCTGTCCTAATAAGAACGTCCCTAAATACAAATGAAACTTAAATCACACCTAAACAATCTTAACAAAACAGTTGATTACAAAATATCTACCCAAAACAATATAAGCAAGTTACCTCAATAGCTCATTCTCAATAATGTTGCAACATACGTATTATTTATTAGATCAATATTGCTAAGGTCTCCCGCCATAATAGTTATCGGGCCACCACCGCCGTTTAATTACCCCCGGCCGCCGAGACAATGGTTAATAAGAAGAGCTCACCACTATCCCTTTGATTTATAGAACCTTATAGAGTCTTTAGAACCTCTCCGTAAGTTCTACAGGAGATTAGCTGAATTATAAACTACAAATAACTTGTGTAAAGGTAATTTATTGTAATTGATTTGTTGTTAATGATAATGGGTTTGCGTTTTCAGTATTCTGCAATGATACGTAGGTAAGTTTGTAGTGTTTTGAGAAGTCTTTTGCTGTTGTCATAAAAACTAAAATCGTAATCTTAAGCGAGATTCAAAGTAGTAAGTTGTTCTACAATTAGGAGTGGCTATATTGCGAATTTTTTTTAGGATAACATGATCGCAACGCGATACTCCTGTTGTTGTAAGTATCCTTAGATTGTGGTGACTGCCTGTATGTTAGTTTGTGTAAAACTTAACTTGAGTATCGACAGCCAGTACCTACAGTCTACAAATTGTTTCTTTTAGGATTCCGTACCTTAAGAGGCAAAACGGAACCTTAATAGAAAAATTATGTTGTCCGACTGACTTTCAAGACCTTTTTTAACCGACTTCAAAATCGAGGAGGTTATCAATTCGGGTCGTATGTTTTTTTTTTTTGTATGTTTGTTACCTCATATCTCGGTCATTTATGAACCGATTTGAAAAATTCTTTTTTTATTTGAAAGAGTATACTCTGAAATTGGTCCCATTTTTTTATTATAAAAATTGGTTCAGTACTTGTATGTTTGTTACAACAGAACTCGGTCATTTATGAACCAATTTGAAAAATTCTTTTTTTATTTGAAAGGGTATACTCTGAAATCGGGTCCCATAATTTTTTTATAAAACATAGTTGAGTAATTTGGCTTTAATTTTATATTTTTATTTTCGTATGCAAGGAGTGAAGACGTGTAAAGCAACGCGTCAATATAATATATAGTTTTGTTAGAAACAACGTGACCGTGGATGAGTGACCATTTGTGTAAATTTATTTTAAGCGTCTTCATGCTTTAGAAGCAGTGGACTTTGGTTATCACTATAATTTGGTAGTCTTTAAGCCAAGTTGGAGGCCTCATGGTCGTGAGAAATTCCAACAGCAGCGGACGGCCATAAACCTGCCCTTACAGCACCACTGTTTATTTTTAATAAATATCTGTTACGCGGTTGCTCCGTCAGTTAAATTATGATTTTTGTAATTCTATATTGTTCATAGGTCATCACTTTTTTGTTTTGATTTGTGGTTTGCGGGATTCATGGTTCAGTGATCAGCAAAAGTGTTGATAAGGACTTTATATCTCTATATTTACAATCTTCCCTCTCGTCACTACTTTTTTCCAAACGGCACTGTCTCATTTGCATCACGTTTAGTAGGCCTACCCATATCAAGTATATTAACAATACACGATTACTTCCCACTAAAAGTTTTTAAATAAAATTATTTTTAGAAAAAAAAAAACGAAAACCGACTTCAAATCAGTATCTGCGTGTTCAATACTTAACTAAAAGTAGAAAATAATATTTTAATTACTTCATAGCTAAGAACATTAAAGGGGAATCAACGCAATCATTGATACCTATAATACTTTACTATTTACAATTTATAATCAGTTAATTTGGAGTCGGTGCCAGCCAAGAAGGATCATAATGACCTTAATGAATATAACCTACCTACTAGCAAAAATAACCTACTTGATTAATCTATTAATATATGAATGTAAAATATAGATTTGATACAAGAAATCGAAGGAAATCTGATAAGTGCGTTCAAATTTTGTATATAAATCTAAACACAACTCTCAATGACGTCTGCCTTCACGCGTATCACCGTGTTCGGGAAGTCTACTCAGGAATATCCCCACACGCGTGCCATTACTGCCCCGTGCATGTCGAAAGTTTGTTACAAAGGCAGAATTAGATAAAGATCCTTCTTGGCTGGCACCGACTCTAAATTAACTGATTATAAATTGTAAATAGTAAAGTATTAGAGGTATTAATGATTGCGTTGATTCCCCTTTAATGTTCTTAGCTATGAAGTAATTAAAATATTATTTTCTACTTTTAGTTAAGTATTGAACACGCAGATACTGATTTGAAGTCGGTTTTTGTTTTTTTTTTCTAAAAATAATTTTCTCAGTAACGCATGGAGGTATAAAGCTGAAATTATACCGAATGCTCTATCTGTATTCTCTTGAAGATGTCAAAGTTCTATGTCAAAGCAATCAAATGATATATGGCAGTTCATATTTTTTCTTACAAAACTACAAGTTTGAACGGAACTCTTAATGCGCGTGTCTGCTCTGAACCGGTATTTTTTATATTAAATCGACCGTCCACTCCAAACCTCAATATATACGAAAATTAGTAACAAGATCGACGATATGCATAATTCCCTTCAAGTTCATCATCAAAGATATTGGCTGAATATTCAAAGGGCTGACGAGGTATTATGTAGGATCTATCAGGTTCACCTAGCTCTTAATTGATTGAAATATATTCAAAACAACCGATGTAGCGATGGCGATGTGGGCCTGCGGTCGACCATCTTAGACGGGCAGGGATGAACTTGGAAACATTTCATTTAAGTGCTTAATAGCAATTTTTTTATTAGTGTTATCTTGACAGTGGTTTGTGAATTTATTTTATACTAGATCAGCCCACGGCTTCGCCCGCGCCTAAAATATGTTTTGTCTCCCTCTGGAACCAGACCGATTTTCGGGATAAAAAGTAGCCTATGCCCGTGTCCGGCACCGAATCTATCTACATACACACACACAAACTTTCGAATTAATAATATGTGTAGGATGCCACTTTCTACCGACTTTAATCAGTAAACTGACGATAAAAAAAATTATTATGCATAATAAACTTTGTTTTCTCAGCGTAGAAGCATCTCACGAGGGCGCTCTGGAGACCACCATATTTTTTTATGAAATGCAACTGAGATAATGACTGCCAATCCTAGACTCAATTAACTGTTTACCATTAGACAGAACCAAGTTATTTTAGTAGGCTTTATATTAATAAATTGCCTGCAATGGTGCGTAGAAAATGTATCAGGTTTTGCATGATAGTGTCAGATTGATGTTGTAATATGTTATTTATAAGTCTTAATACTAAACAGTAGATACACAAATTAACTTCTTAATTATTACGGTTTAATATAGTAAATCTGCCTGGAGTCTAGAATTGTGCCCGATAAATTGCAACAAGAAACCCGCTGTTACTTGGAACTTAAAATAAAAAGAAATGGCGAAAAATGGGTAGTTAAACACCTCTGCCTACTCCTTTGGAGATAAAAAGTCGTGAAGCTACGTAATGAATGTATATAATAAAACTGTGACTTGATTCTCATAAACAAATGTAATACCCGTAATTTATCATACCCGTACATTTTTATGCCAGCATTTTTTATGTCGAGTTCGTCTCTGTATTTAAGACGTAGAGGAATAGTTTCCGTTTAATTGATTACCTTTTATAAGGCTGTGTGAGGTTCGAATTCACAATTGTCTTTGCGTTATTCAAATTGTAACAAGTATTAGCATTTGTCTTACAAGAAAGGGTTAACAGTTAAACATCTGTTAGTGACTTATATCGATAATTAACTATATCAATTTTATTGGTATCAAGAAAGTTGATAGAGTAGACGGCTATCTTGTTATTCTTAGCTCAGTAGGAGTGTTTGTGACCTTTAGTATTTTATTCTATACTAGCTGTTGCCAACGACTTCATCCGCGTGGGTAGGCACAAAAAAAATATAGCCTATTTTATTCATCGATATTGTAGCTTTCTATATGTGAAAGGCTTTTTTTTTAAATTGGTTTGTTTGTTATGGATAAAATCAAAATCTATAACAAATAAACAAACATACAAAAAATAAATATTTTCTCTTTTTATTATTAGTTTAGATCAGGGCTGTCTACATTGACTATGTGGAACCTAGATATACCGCCTCCACAGTTATAATAGAACATCATACCCTACCCTACATTAGTTAAATACTATTCAACCAAACTTATTTTACTCTTACAAAGCATGTTTATTAATACTTTACCGCTGAATTTACGCTTTAATTACAAACTTGTCAAGTAGCAGAAAATATGCGATAAAAAAGAAAAGTCAAGAAAAAATATCACTAGTCACTTATGCCTACTTACGTGACGATTAAAAAAAAGAAAACAATACTAATATTTTAAAAATTAGTATTGTTATAATTAGTAATTTACTAAAAGAGATATTAACAACAAGACGCTATTTACGTTAACAAGCTCACATATTCGTAATATACAATATACTCGTGAGTAGTACACAATCTATAATCTCACACAAGTCAGCTGACTCAAGCACAAGTTTTCTTATCTGCCCAACACTTTTCATAAGGACTGTGCACTTGACTCATGGCGGGGGCGAGTTATTGCGATGCACGAATGTATTTGGACACGGTATAAATATATATATATATATATATATATATATATATATATTTTTTTTTTTTATTAAATAAATCGTTACCCTGGGTGCAAGCCTGCCTACTATTGTGTTACTTGAGTTTGCTTTCCTCATAAGAAAAGCACAGTAGGTACCAGTAATACTTACTTAATATCTTTATACTTAATTATCTTGCCAGCAAAACAGATTGAGTGTTGGCTATTAAAATATAGAGTTATATTTTTTTAATAGTGTCGTCGCTGATATAGAACAAAAATAAGTAGCAATTTATGAATTACCCAGATATATGGAAAAACGTTACCGGCACATTCTATATCCTTTACTGCGATTGTCAATCCATCTGCGAAGCGTAATGTAGTGTAGTAGTATTAGATTATGGCATACTCTTGTAATTAGGAGTTACTTATATCCAGCAGCAGCCGTCTTCTTGCTGATACAGTATAGTCGGTTACAAAATAAAACTACAACGTTGAATGATAATTATTTTATTCTTGAGTAAGGTATCCTCGATATAACGCCGGTGAACAAACGTGTATCGAAATTCAATCTGACTTTTTGACTTTTTTTAAAAGGATTAGGCTACAGGGCAAACCCATAACCCGATTGTTTTAGTTTTAAGGGCCAAATTGTATTAAATTGTCTAGAGCACTTTTTCTCAAATTTTTTAAAGCATTCTTCGTTTCCAAAATATCGATAAGATATTCCAAAAAATCAAGAATTCTTCTTTTTCTTTTTCACTATTTCAGCCATAACTTTTTCGTTTTTGATTTTCTTGAATAATTTTTGCATCTTACAGCTCTAGTGAATACGCGTCTATTGAATATCATATCTTAACAACTCTCCGAGATATAAGGGGCCGCACTTTTTCGTGAAATCGGAGCCTACACTAGAGTGAACGAAAAGACATTTCATATGTCAAAATGTTGTGTAACCTCCATTGTCACATCTTTCGTAGCTCCCCTCCCACGTTCCGTACGTTGCTATTTATTGCGATCGCTCGTTAGTGATAATGTTCCAGCGACATCTTGCGGTGATACGCAGATAAACGATTTTGTTCATCACTCTTTTGTTCTGCCCTGTTTTGTTTTATTTTGTCTTGCTTTGTTTGTACTCGTATATTTGGGGACAAATAAATGTGTTGTAACACATGTTGTCATTACGTTTCATTATTCGTAAGTGTGACAGTCGCCTTATTAGTAGTAGTTACAATAAGTAACGTCATAATATCAACATAATATCTAAAGCCATCTAATAGTAGACAAAGTTATATTATAATAGAACTTGATTTCTTTATTTATGTACAGCACATATTCGTTTTAAGATATTTATAACAGCTAAGATTACGTACTTTTCAATGATTTTGATAGAAATATATTAGTATCTTAAAGTTAGAAGGTAAAATTACGTGGTATAATAACATTATTTCGCCTTAATCTAAGGACACGTATTAACCTACCCACTAAAGTTGAAGTAAAGTAAATATTTTTTTAGCTATCGATAATGTAAGAAAAGGTGAGTAAAGATAAATAGATAGATGGTACCTACGTTTGTAGTTTTAAGATTTTGTAGATTGAGTGTAATGTTACAATTTCTGAACTGTGTCTATATTGAATTAAAAGATTATGTTTTGTCGAAGTGCAGCTGGCGGACTTCGCGTATTAAATTCGGTTATTAGTCGCGCAAACTTTGATGAAGCGGATTGACCCCGGCCAGAGTTCATCGATCCGCGGCGACTTTCACCCGGATCATAAACTGAGCCACCCACTTTCAAAACTGAAAAAACAGTTCCCGACTCACTTCAAAACTAAGTCTTCCTAATCACGCGGCGCGAACAAAGTTCTACCAAGTTTTTTCCAAGTTCAGTTAAACTTCATCGATGTGGGGATCGTTCACCCTGGTAGGGACACTTGCATACGGCTCCGGCCGCGTCGAGCCATTGAAACAAAATGTGGAGCAAGGTTGGTCGAGATTACTTTCGTCGAGAACTTTTTGCGGATCGATATGGAAGTTAAAAGTTTATTACCAGCCGCACCGCCGCGACACGACTCGTAAACCGAACTTTGCCCGGCGCGCATTGCGAAACGCGTTCCCTGATATTTTTAATTAGGCATTGCTGCACACGTTCCCAGTATCATTCTGGACTACGTCTGCGTCTACGTTCCTTTAGTACCTACGAAAGCTAAAAAGAACTTCTATTTACTTTACATATCAGCACCCGTAACTAACGAGCGTAATACCTGCTCTCAATTCGTATTCACAAAGGTTTTTCTACCTACGCTGTCGGCGGGCGTAAAATAGGAGGCGAGTCTGGAAGGAGGCATAAAGGAGAAAATAAAATAAAGACGGCGCCAGCGAACGGATGCGAGGTCCGTGAAAAAAGTACGAGAAAAGCAGGCTTAATGGTGTGGCGCAGGTGAGGTAGGCGGGGTCGAGTGGGTGGTTCGCGAGGATTGGTCGGCGCCGCCCAGCCGCGAGTACGCCCCGCGACTCCTCGCCCCCTCCCGTGGTGCGAGGCGCCCCCCACACCCGCGGCCACCGGCTATCGCCTGGCGACCACCTACAGCCACCCGACGCAAGCTATGCCTCTGTCGTGAATTAGTTTGCCAACTCTCTGTCTATGGCGGAGCTCCGAGCCTGTAAGTATGGACGGCGAGCTGAATAATCGATAAAGGTGTTTATTGAAAACGGGTAAGGACGAAGCACTTTATTGCTTCTTTATTATTAAAGCTAGAACTGAAATAGTTGAGAGCTGTCTCATAGCCGATTCTACGGTTGTAACCTCGCAATCTAACTGTAACTACGCATTGATGACTCAGAGCGCCGACATCAACATTATGTTTCTCGACAAACACGATGTTATTCTCATAATATGGAAATAAAAAGAAGTTGATTGTCATCTTTGGTTACAGAATATAGTTAATCATGTTTCTGCTTGTAAAACGAAATTTACCTCAACTTCAAAATGTTCGTATTGTAACCACTTTAGTACTTGTGCTTTTTTATTCTTCAAGACACAACATGATACCTCGGAATTTTTTGAAGCGGTACGTAGAGATTTAGCTGAGCAACATTTCTCCATCCATTAAAACGAAAACAAAGGAACATTTTGCTCAAATTGGGCGGTCCGACTGAGGTAGATCAGTATAGAATATGTTTTGTCATACGCCACATGTAACTTAGATAAAACAATGAAAACTTATGTAACAATATGTAGTGACAATGGGTGGTCTTATCGCTAATAGCGATATCTTCCAACAGGACATCCTTTGAATGGACTTGGAGTGAAACGTAATCATTTTATGCTCACAGGTTTGTACCTATTTACATACATATACCAGCCCATTATTATCTAACTGCAGAGAAAGGCCTATTGTCACACAGAGAAGGCATGAGCATTAATCGTCACATCTACTTAAACATAAGTATATATAAATAGATATAATATAAAATAATTTTAAACAAAAAAAAACCGACTTCAAACGGGAAACTAAAGGAAACTAAAAAGTTAAAAATAAGTGTACCTAGCAGAAAGTAATTCGTATTTTGATTTAGTTAATCAGAAATGATAAAATAAGTATTTTATAATCTTGAAGTCGCTATAGCTACAACGTAATAGTGTTATAGTACATTTTATACTGGTGAGTCTGTTAGTACCTGTGGATAGTAGTAGTAGATGCTCCTGAATCCTAGTCTTCAGGATTGATGATCTGATAGGTACTGTGCCTTTAGCTGTCAGCTTTTGATCTTTATGATGTGTATGAAAGGTGGTTATAACTTCTCATTCGATGAATCGATGATCTGATAAAAGTAACGGAACACTGACAAAAGAGAGTGCAAAATTGGTCTAGATGGGTACGGTTGGTATGACCTGTATGTAATATATTATTAATAAACAAAAAGCCTATCTGCCTTAAACAAACTAAAATAAAAGGAACCCATTTTTCTTCGTGCCGACGCTACATTGAAATTTTATATCCTCTATGTCATTCCCACAATCAATACGTATTTAAAGACACCTCATATTATGTTAAAATAAATCAAGCCATTTAAGCTGTAGAGCGTGCAAAAGAAACAGAACATACATACCCACATATATACATAATATACTTACATACGCTCGAAAAACATTACCCTCTTTGACTTCGGCAGTCGGGCAATAAGTAAAGCTATCGAAGCCACGGCGACTGGTACTGAGAAAAAGTACCAAATTTCAAGGCTGTATAGACCTCGTTGAGTTAACCTTGTAAATTGTTGACTTAAAAGCAACTTGTATAAACACCATTCATACATAAACAATGAGCCGAAATATACATAAAGTTTAGTTGTTTTGTTAGTCATTGTAAACGTGAGTTGTTTGTAGCCGCAATCAAGGTAATTCAAACCATACACATACATACTATACCATACATACTATAGATTGTATGATAGAGGTAACGATTATAGACGGCTTTAGGGCATTGATAATAATAATAATAATAATATGTGGACACTATCACGCACCGTCATCTAGTCCCAAGCTAAGCAGAGCTTGTGATACGGGTACTAGATAACTGAAATATAATACATATACATACTTTTTTTTTGTAAATACCTATTTAGAATACATAGGAAACACCCAGACTGAAGACAAATACAAATGTTCATCACATAAATATTTGCCTTCCGCGGGAATTGAAACCACGACACCCAGCGTCGCAGTCAGATAAACTAACCACTAGACCAACAGTGCAGTTTTATGAATACTTTTTGTATAGCAATTGTTACACTCTATTACTTCATATAATCCATGTTTTCGTACTGCAAAGTTTTCCCTCATTTTATGTCAGTAGTATTAAATATAATTTAACCAACTAGAACTGTCTTCGTAGGTAAGAGAGAGATTGTGAGTTCGATTATTACACAAGATGAAATTTTGTGTAATAAAGTCCATAATACTTGGCTCAAGTCTGAGTGTGTCGGTTAAAAGTAAACCCTTAGCAACGTGCATGAAAAGTAAGTGCGTAAATGATCACGACTATTATGTTAGGTATAAAATAGCATTACCAAAGGCCTAATATCGGTAAAATTTCAATAACAACTAATGACAATTAAGACAATGACTCTGTATTTCAGATAGACAACCTGTTTACCCCAGCGATACATAAACGGTGTAATGTTCTGTATAGTCCCCCCGTGTGAAGCGAACGTAATGTGCCGTGAAATAATGACGGATTGCTTCCACTGACGAACAGGAGGAATTTACTACACAATTGCCTCTGTTGTACGTAGCAAAGGAATTCTCATAAGCCTTATAATTGTATGAAAAATAGCGACAAATTTTAAGTACAGTGTAATGTCTAGGTACTTAAGTGGCTTGTTTAATACTAACAAAAAAGTATACAGTTACCGTAGCCATGGATACCTTTACCTATGTCAAGAGTAACAATTGGGATTAGTCACCGTTAAAAAAAAGCTGTGAGTGGATTTTAGTGGCAAACGTACATACGGCCCCCCTCATAGCGAGTCATTCTACCTCCAAGTATTAATTCTAAAAAAGGTTCAAGCCTGCTGTGTTAAACATTTTTAGAAAGTTATAAGAAGAAGGGATTGAGAAAGACAAAAAGAAGAAAACCGAATGGCTATTGGGTCTAGCCCACGCGTAGTGTGTATATATTCTAAAGTATAAACTATACAGTTTTGCCAAAATAGCACATTTGGACATAGCACATAGCACAAGAAATTTGTATAGTTATCTATTACAAGAGTTCCAATTAGGAACACTACTTAAGAAGTGTTTGAGTCAGTGTGTTCTTTTGTTGGGTAATCTTCCTCTATATTTTTATGGTAATAATTGGTTTTAGCATTAGTAATGGTATCATATCATTCCGATCATGTAACAGTTCTCATAGTTATTCCAAATCGAATCATTTTGAATTAATATGGAATGTCCACAAAGAATTTCAGAACTGTGTTCCGCTATAAAACGAAATAAAAACAAGTCATGCTACAACCTCCAAATTCCGAACGTGCAAACACCGTATCAACGCTACGTCAAACGTATTCAGAGATCGAACAGAGAACAAAATCGAAAACCGGTAAAGAACAAAAGTTCGTTGAAAAATATCGCGATATACCCTATACCATTGTCCGACATCACAATGCCTTTACGACACAGGGTAAATAACGTTTTGGAAAAATGTAAAAAAGTGGCCGTACAGTTTGCGGGTACCGGGTAAACACGTCACCGTACCCCTTATTGAGTTGATCTGGCCATTTGTACAGCCCTCGCCCTTTGCGTTTGTTAAAAAAAGAAATTCGGCTTGCGAATTCAATTTCCAATATCCATTTTTGACGTGGCGTGATTAGAACGCAGTTTGGTCGTTAGCGTGTATCGGGACGAAATGTGTACTTTCATTTGTACGTATCGATTGAAAGTGCGAATTCGTTTGATCGCCTCCATTCTATTGTCATCTGTACTTGGTTGAATTTTGCACAAATTCGTATTTAAGTATTAACCGGGAGATATGACTTTTTGTAAGTCATATTAATAGGTAGTAACTTTGTAAAATTAGATATTACTAACGTAACTTGGATATTACTGACGTGCGGTGAAAGTGAACTTTGTGAGGATATCCAAACTTACAACAAACTTATTTTTTTAAATGGGCAATATGCCTTGAATATGCATAGTAATAATTAAAATATCGCGATGTATTGATAAGTTGTTAATAATATTACTCAGTTTTCAATAGAATTAGGTCAATACACAGAATGAGCGTATTATTGTTTTACAATTTTCAAAACATTATTATTACCTTTATTTAATGAATACTTCGCATAATATAAATGGATTTGATTAAAACGATAATGAATATTATTATGATTTTACAAGGATTGCATCTTGAGACTACAATGTGTTCAATACATTTTGTGTTTGATTGCCATATGCAGGTTTTCTAAATATATTATTAAAAAACAAAAAACCCGCCTGTCTAAAGCTTAAGTGAAAAGAAAGAAACTATTTTTTTTCTCTTACTGACGCTACATTGAATTATAAAAATTCAATGTGTATCGGGACGAAATGTGTACTTTCATTTGTACGTATCGATTGAAAGTGCGAATTCGTTTGATCGCCTCCATTCTATTGTCATCTGTACTTGGTTGAATTTTGCACAAATTCGTATTTAAGTATTAACCGGGAGATATGACTTTTTGTACTGTCTAAAGCTTAAGTGAAAAGAAAGAAACTAATTTTTTTCTCTTACTGACGTTACATTGAATTTTAATATACCCTATGTCACTCCCACAATCAATACGAATCTATTGACACCTCATAAGTTAAAATCTATAAAGACTTTTAGGCTGTAGAGCCGAGTAAGCTGCCAAACAAATAGACATACAGACTCACATACATACATAGGTATATACACACATACATGCATACATACATACGCTCGATGAACATTATCCTTCTTGACGGCGTAAGTCGAACAAAAACCAAAACGTCAAAGTAGCAAAATGCCTAAAACGAACTATATAATTATCAACACCTTGAGTTGGTACTCTATTGCCAATTGTAATATCAATTGTCGATTATTATCAAATAAGTTGACGTAGGACATCGCAAATCGTCTCTGTGCCTTCAATTTAGAGACTCTTCTACCAAATTAAAGAGGTACCTTCAGTAGGTGTATACATACCTTGTCTTTTTCCTAGAGCACCTATTGGTATTTGTCGTTCCTTTTCTACAGATATTGCACCGTTACTCAAACCTATTACATATTAATCATAACCTGATATTTATTGTTCGTATAAGCTCCTCTTAATACATCTCACGAGTGTCTTCCAAGCCTTGTAGTAATAATAAATATATCATAGTTATCCCCCAGAGACAAATAAAAGGGAAAATAAAGCAAATCGCCATCCCGGAAGGGTCCGCAAAGAAAAACGATTAATATTAACTGAAATTGTTATTGCCCCTTTATAGCTAACAATTTAATATTTTTACTGCTATTATCCGAAAGAGTTTAGTTAGATTCAATACTAATAAAATTTGAAGGCACCGTTTTGATGAAATATGATGATTGTAATTGTTGGAGAAGGCTGATAGCGCTTTTTATTATTGCCTCAGTTTAAACAACATAGGAATGCAAACAAGTTATTGATTGTTTTTTTTAGAATCACTACATTTTGCGCGAGTTGCCATAGATCTGTAAGAGGTTGTAGTATCTAATAGACCCATTAACCTATAATCACTCTTTGAAAAATCAAAATGTGCCTCACTGACACATTAGATAAAGTAACCTCAAATTTAATATTGTCTAAAATTCCACTGAGAATTTAAGGGTTAAAAATACACAAAAATGTCCGGAAAAATACTTAAACTTTAATGAAATCTCAGTTCATTAATAGAGAAAACAAAAAGAGTAATTTGACGAACGCGTGATGTTAACCCCTTAACGAGCGAACGCTACCGGTGTCGGTGTTCTTACATTAAAATGTAAACATTACCCTTTCCCTCAAGTCGCCGTGAGGCCAAATCGTCATTTGTCTGTGGCATTAAACCGGTACGCAGACGAGCGTTATAAACGCTGCGGTTTTAATAAGGGAACATTTTTTACATAATCAACATCGTAGGAAAGTGAAGTTTAAATATGTACACTAAGTTCAGGAATCTTTTTCTGATTAGCTAGCTATTCCCTATTGTTTAAGACTTATTTTGCATCAGCATACTACGTAAACAAAAGGTAAGATTAGACACTGGTAATTGACAAAAGCGATTTTAGGATACATTAGACCTAACTCTGTAGTAGGTAATAGAGTCTTTATTCATTAAGTAAGCCAACATAAATATAACTATGGTATTTTATTAGTTGTACTATTTTCTAATGAAAATGAAACCGATATAAAATTAATTGATCTAAATGTAATCAAATCGCTAGAAGAGTTTTTTATTTAATTCTGTATTTGGTACGATAAAATGGATGGTTGTTTTTTTGAAAAATAAAAATAACAGGCTTTATATATTCACCGTTACTTTTAAGCCTAATTAATTATAGTGAAATTCTATCAACGTACCAAACGTCACTCGACAACCGCCCGTCTGCACAGATTTTATAATAAGAGCGTCTAATCTAAGTGTCGAGTACCTCAGAGCGGTCATCTCTGTCGGGATCACTCCCAGGGGTCCCGTAGACCCCAGGAATCCGGATTTATTCCGTCTGAATACGCACTGTCGCAAACGACACCTCGGTGATGAGCCTGAATGCTTTATGATGTGCCGTGAAGATGTTAGATTAGATTAAATTTTAACATGTTATGGTGGCTTGAAAAATAAATGATTATTTATGATTATATTGCATATTTATATATGAAAATGCACGATGTTTATGTTGATGATAAAATTTCTTACAATCTAAGGATTGTAGATGATCAGTAGAGTGACAGTTAAATCACCACATTATGAAAGCCTCAAGAAAATTATTTACAGAGAAGTGGCATCAGCGTTCGTCATTTGATAAGATTACCATAGTACCATTAGTCAGTCCGCCTGCTAAATGTGCAGTTGTTTGGCAAAATCGTGATGTTAATTTTATATTAAAAATAAGAATTGAGAAAGTTTCCACCACTTGATACTTGCTTGCAGTCACGCAACATAAATTACTTTTGAATGAAGTTTTATTTATTTAAACCTACAATAAATGTACTTATAGGCGTTTCAGTAATTCAGTACGGGGTAACCAAAAAGTTGTGCTCTAGGTACATATTGACTTGTATTTCCTTCATAAGTTAAACCTTATTTCCAAATAATAATTCTAAAAAAAAACAAAAAACAAATAAATCTACCATGCTGCTACTACAAACAACTTGTAGGTAATATTCAGAAATATCTAGATATCTAGTCTAGTCATTTTTAATCTTAGAGTTTCTCAGAAGAATAATTCTTTAAAGTTTACCTAAGCACTTATACGAATTTTAAATGCACTAGTAGTAAAGTCGTAATGAATCTTGTTTACATGCAAACCAGCCCGGTTCACACGTCTAGACTAAATTGAAATTTACATTCGTAAACTTAGCTAGTTTATAAGCTACCTCACTTAAGGTGATAGATTCTTGACGTCGTACAAACCTAATTATGTTGAAGTCAAGGTTCTGAAGAATCGTGTTCTATGTTTAATATATCCTTTAACGATGTTACTCTTCTAATACTACAGTAAATGTATAACGACATTAGTATAAAGATATATGAACGCGAGATATCAGTCGGCATTCGATATATATATATCTATTTCCGTGGCATATTCTAGAATTGAATTCGAATGGCGAATTGAGTTCACACGGCAAATGAACCTATTGTGTTAACAAAACATTAGTCAACTACACTAATGTTTATAGCCTGTATAAGATTATATCCAAGGGTAAATCTAAATTTATCTAAACCCTATTGTATAATGCATTAAATCTCGATCAAATAAAATTAGATATACACCCACGGAAGTCACACAATTAAAGTTAAAAGAACTTTAGGGTTTACTACCTAAATCAAAATCACGAAGTTGGTTGCTCTCAGCTTGCTAACGACTGAGAAGATGGGCGAATACTTTAATTATTTATCTCTAATCGTAGCTAGCGATGTCTTTTGACGGAGCCCTGTTTAATTTAGGATTCCACCCCCAAATTAAAAATATAATGAGACTGAACTGAGCTCGTGTTAATTGGAAACCGATCTCAGAGGGAGGATAGACAGCCTGTTGTTTTACAGTTATTGGGACACGGATTTTATAGACGAAAAACTGTATTAATAACGTTTTTTACAGATTTTTTTAAATTCTGAGAGCTAAAACTCTTGCCCTGTCTTTGGAAATTTTCAATGCAAATGAAAACATAAAAAAAATACAAGAAAACATTTATTCTTTAGCATGCTTATTCGCCTCGACAAGATCTTAAGGTAACACAACAAGGCTGTGAAAGTAATCACTGTCATTTATATTGTCACGGCTCAAATGTAACAACGTGTAAGCACAGAATTAAGGTTATTTTTATCGTTTTTTTTTTAGAAGCTGTAACGAGTTGAACGGCTTAACAGGTGTCATTTATTATACTGTAAGTATTTAAATATTTTTAGCGTAATATTTTGTTGTTTATGATTGATGATCAAGGAAAAGTCAAAAAGATTATTTCGAAATATTTCTTGTAACGTAAGAAGCCTGTTTACTCGTATTAGCCTACCAAAATTAATAAAGTCTGCCTAATAAGCTTTAGTAAGCAACCAGTGAAGTCGAGAAATGGTGGCCACGCGGTAATTATCCCGATTCCTATAGTGGCAAGTTGAAGGTATATTCACTCTCACTATTACTCCTTCCAGACATATAACATGCTTTTTTACACTTCGCTGTTTGTTCTCATATAACACATAAAAAAAGAAAACAAAGTCGTTGGTAAAAAATATAGGTTTTAATTGACTGACATTTTTTTGTGAAATAAAAACTGTCTGGTTCTTATAACCTTCAAACTGGTTACATACTCATATCAACGTTATACATCCTAAAATAAAGGACGTCTATCGAATCATACAAATTCATCTATGTAAAAACTCACATTCATATTCATGGGTGATATGACCGGACGGGAAATAAAAACAAATAAAAAACAGTAATAGAATCAGAGAACAAAATCCATCAGGGTGACATGTTTGACGTGGATACATGCGGTCTTTGTAGCCATAGGGTGCTTGCGTAATACTTACTAACTTTTCTTCGTAATACGTATACGGATGTTATATTGGATAGAGTACAAAAATATTAGTAAAATGACGACAAATTATGCGCTGAGACAAAGGTAAAATTGAAATATACACTATTATATAATGCTGAAGAGCTTGTTTGTTTTTTTATTTGTTTGTTTGTTTGTTTGAACCCGCTAATCTCTGGTTCTATCATTCGGATTTGAACTCAAACTCAACTCAAAGAATTGAGTTTGAGTTCAAATCCGACATTTATTTCATTTTGATCATAAAGTATGATGCTTATGAAAAGTCAACATTAAATAAAGTCAGCCAATTGACCTACAGCCAGTTCGCTGACGAGGTAGAGCTGTGAGAGGAACAGGCAATAAACTCACGCCACAGTGTTACAATTTAAACACTCAACGCAACCAAAGAACAATAACAAATTAATAATAATTACAAATTAACCAATTAATGTAATTACTAAGATTAAAGAAAGAAAAGAGAGGATTTCGATTATTTAGTTTTATCTAGTATGGTAATTTGACTACGTATATTAATTAAAATGGTAAATGCACCTCCTGGTCACATTGAACTACAAGGTATTACTGGATTAAATGTATGCCACGCCAAGATTGACCAGTCATCCCAAGTATGTAAGTTTGAATAATTCTTTTTCGTATGATAGTTCATTTCTTGAGGAAAGCTATGTAAAATCACGCTACTGGCAACAGGTACAGAGCAGTAACAAAAGACGCGGATGAAACCGCGCTGCTAGAAGCTAGTGAATGATATTCATAATTTTGACTATCTCGGTGGCACAGTGCGAGTTATAAAAAAAAGCATAATATTATTTAATAAGTGTTGATCACCATTAATGATTCAATGTTTGTATGTCATTAGGTAGGTTAACACAAATCCTTGCTCTGGTTCCAATCTATATCTTTGTGTTTCATAAAAGTAAAAGCAGCTGTCTTAACCACTAGGATATCACGGGATTTTCAAATCTATTTTATAAAATTAAAACTTATTTCCAATAGGTATAAGGACGTTTCCGCTTAATGCATTAATGGCATAACACATATTACATTAAAATTAGCACTTAGTGGTGATGATAGTAAGTTAAATAAAATATCACCCTATATAATGTTGTCGTCTACGGGCATTGCAATATTTTGCCCACCTTTGGGGTCTCCACATTATGCATAACTGATAAGGCTCGATTTTGTATGCATGCGATCCTTAGCCTTCCTGCGTGGGTATAATGATGAGAGGCCCGCGGGACTAGTGACTAACACAGTTTTTAGGTTATGTTTATAACGTCACTACATGTTGGGAATATGTTTAGTTTATATGCTTTAAGTAATAATAGACCCAAAGACATAATTATTATTCAGTTTTAATATACCTTGGGAAGACGACAACCTTTGATATTATTTTTAAAACTGTTTTTAGTTGATGGTTTTTTGCAATATTATAGGGATATTATGATCTGTCGGCGAACAAGAGCTCTCGACAGGAATGTTTTGAGTTTAAGTAATTATTTAGATATTGTTATAGATACAGTATTTGCCCACTACTATACAAATAAAATAATGTCGTTCGATCGTCTTAGACAAGGTAAAATTTTTCACAAAAAAATTTTTGTGAAAAATTTATACTTAGCGAAATTTCGTTATTTTCATAATCACGTCGGTTAGTCGTTCATATACCTAAAGTTTAATTCATTACATATTTCCGAACCTTTTTCAGTATTGTGTAATTACATGTAATGTAATTACTTATATTAGGTACACATATAACTTAGTAATATAAACAAAGGTATAGAAAAGGCTATATTCTGGATATATTCTGTTCTATATACACAGAATATAATAAATCATCAAAGGTTAGGGATCCACTCACATAAACATACCTAAGGCTGCATCAGTTGCAAATAGTTAAACTGCAGACCGACCAACATATTGCGCAAAGGCGCGAGAATGATGGTAAATTATTTTACTTCAACTGAGTGTGCATAATATTCTGTGGGTATACCTACGTATCATCATCATTGTCAGTCATGTCAGCCGAAAGACTTTAACTGCTGGACGTAGGCCTCACCTAAACAACTATGCAGGTATATATTATGTACGTATATATTGATCATTTGACTGGCCTGTTGGTCTAGTGGTTAGTGACCCTGACTGCTAAGCCGGAGGTCGTGGGTTCGATTCCCACCCAGGACAAACCTTTGTGTGATGAGCATGATTGTTTGTTCTGTGTCTGGGTGTAATTTATCTATAATATGTATGTATTTACAAAAAAAAAAATGTATATAAGTAGTACTATATCAGTTGTTTAGTACCCATAACACAAGCAAATATAATTGCTTAATTTGGGGCTAGATGGCGCTGTGTGAATGTGGTAGAATATTATTATATATACCTATATTATTTTACCAAATGATCAATAGATATTATGACTGTTGTGAATAAATAGATGCTTCAGGGAATACCCATACCTACGTTATTCAAACATTAATACATCATGTAGTCATGTATTTCACCTTGATTAAGCTACCTTTGCGTATATATCTGTTAAATAACGTATTGGTGTTTACGTAATACCTACTGTTACAACATATCGTATCCTTAGTGGTTGAGAGTCATTTAACAACGTACTTGCAGCCGTAACAATGGTTATTGGTACAGAAAGAAAAAGCCTTTACTAGTAATTATATATGAGTTACTGAAATCTACTCCTATCCATTCGACCAATAAATTAGAAATGTTTTCATTAGATACATGGGTGCAGAATATCAATATCGATAATTCAATAAGATGCTGCATAGAGGGAGTTACAGGATCCAAAAAAACTTTAGAATCATCATTGTTAAAACACTTATGTAATACGTTAATTAATGATAAATATTGCAATTTTTATAAAATATACACTGATGGATCAAAGGAAAACAATATGGTAGGCGCCGCTGTTTTTGACCCCCAATTACAAACTGGTGTTGAATTTAAAATAGAGACTAATGTTTGCATCATGTATGCTGAACTATATGCTCTAGCTGAGGCACTCTCTTATATTAGTAACATCAACCACGATAGATTTGTAATATTGACGGATTCTAAGAGTGCACTTCAGCATGTGGCTCGGTGCACCTCGACTTTTCGAGGAGTACCGATTGGTTACACTATATTAAAAGAAATTCGACGTCTGGAATCATGTAATAGGAAGATTGTCATGCAATGGATTCCATCTCATGTGGGGCTGTGGGGTAACGAGAAGGCCGATCGTCTGGCAAAATCAGCTACATCTAATGGGATTCCTAGCTCTATAATACCATTTTATAGTGATGTACTACCTATTCTGAAAGAGAATATATTTAAACTTTGGGTTGAACATCTTGAGAATATTTCCTCAAGTAAGGGCATATGGTATAGAATAATACGAGCTGTGCCTAACCGGTTACCCTTGGTTCGAGTCGAGTGGGTTGAACAGAGATTCTATGGTGACTGCTTTTAGGGTTCGGTCCGGCCACATTCCACTTAATAAATTCGCCTATCTTATGAAGAAAGTACCATCACCGAACTGTTCCGAGTGCGGTATAATAGAAGACGTCCATCATGTCATGGTGGAGTGTGTCCGGAACCAAGCCCTAAGAAGTACGTTATTTAATCATTGTTTTGATATAGGTTACTGTAACAGTATTCTGGCTCAACCTTTGTCAGATAATGCAAAAGTATTGTATAAACTTGTTGAATTTGTTATAAACAGTAGATTATAATTGTTAATGTGTTTAGCAATAAGGTAGTCTTACGAGGACGACATGGTCGCTTCTCCTTGTGTACCAAGTCCTTTCCAAAATAAAGATTAAAAAAAAAAAAAAAAAAAAAAACTTGTAGTCGGATATTATCATCTCCTGACAGTTAGTGTAGTAAAGTAGCATTTCTCAATTTACGCTCTTTTTCCTTTAAAGAGTATTATATGGAAACATGATTACGTAAACAAATAACAAACAAACACGTCTCAAATATAATTCAAAGCAAAAATATAAGATGGACACATCCAAATGCCAATCACAATACGAGTTAACCCTCCGGACTCCGGATATTCAATTCGTGGCTTGTCCGAAGTGTAACGAAACAAATATTTATCAAAACCTGTAAGGAATACGTAAAATGACATAAAACATGTCCGGCCGGACAAACAAACGCGCAGTGATGGATTATTGCCAGTGACCGCCTCTATTTCCTATTGGAATAAGAAATTACCATATGCGCCCGGACTACACTCGGACGTGGGTAAAACGCTATGGAGACGGCTTTCATAAATATGAGATGGTACAGTGTATTCTAATTTAAAAATGCGTACAATTTTATATATATATAGTGTTATTGCTTGCAGTCTTACTGTAAGCAATAAAACTATATACAATTAGGGTTAAATTACTATTTCGATCTAGTCCAAAGCAAGGATTTTACGGCATCCATTCGACTTCTACGCAGATATTGATTAAGTATTTGTAGTAGGTACGTTTGTAGCTAACTACTCTTTTATTTGTGCTTCTACAGGTTTGTCACATAAATAACAAATCGAAATTCACAAAGCTATAGGTGCTTGAATAAAAAAGGCTTGCAAGGAGATACATATACAATACCATATTTTTTCCTATAACACCGAAATAAATGTAGTGTTCAAAAAATAAAAATAGCAAAAGCATATTCCACACTATCACATCATCCTTAAACGTCAGTGGGTACGCGGCGTCGTGCCGGCGACCGGCAGCGACCGGAGACCCTTCAAAAACTTTGATAATAACACCAGCGCAGTAATGTGACAGCCGATACGTCGCCAGCCCACCACTGCTCTGTTTAAATTGTACCCATTGTAACCATTGAAATATTGCGAAATATGTCACGTAGCATTTACATAAATACAGATTTACCGATATTTTTTTTTTGTTTAAGATTATTTTAAATCTCGTGTAATAAGTATAATAGATATTAGACTTACAAGAAAAAAAAACTTATGAGTCGAAACTCCTTCCTTTTGAAGTCGGTTAAAAAGCATCATCGCGAACGCTATTTATTGGATTAACTTTTATTAATTGGACAAACGTTCCGCGCGTGGCTTTTTTGATGTTTTTTTACGACTTCATTATAAATCGTAGAAGTTAAACCTTGCATTGTAATGATGTGCATGTTTTATACTTAAAAACCTTCTCAAAGAAATATTCTAAACAATAGTGAAAACCGTATTAAAACCCGTTGCGTAAGAAGGAGAGTCGTACTCTTTTTATATCGTAAAATACTGTTGTATTTTCATAATTGTTTGCCACTAACATACTAGAAACTCAATGCTTAAATTAAACTGTTTATTCTCACAAAAATATTACAGGACAAAAGAAAAATATAAACAAGGGACAATGACTAAGCTTATACTGAACTGTGATGATAAATGACAGATTCATGAGGTGTTGGCCCGGATCACATGTGTCGTTGGTAGCTAATGCGCTGGAAGACCCGGACCCCTCCGTGACGTAGGCGATTTAGAGGTTTTTCTTTGTCATTATCAACTCAACACGATCTCCATAAAGTAGAAGAGGATGTGAAAAAGTGTTGGCTCTTTGAATTGTCATTTATGCATCACGTATGTTGAAAAATCTAATGTCTAATGTGGTATTATCAATAATAGCGAACGTTGGAACGGTTCCGTATGTCCTATAAACTTAACTTAAGTGTTTACATTAAATGCACTTTCCCAAAACTGGTTTTGGATAGTTGCGTCGTTATTGATTAGCAGGGTAATATTGTCAACTGCTATAGTGCCCTCATGCACAACAGTTTGCTACGATATCAATCAAAAAAAGGAATTAGTCGAGTCGAGTAGTGGATAGAAATCCACTACTCGACTCTACTAATTCCTTACCATCAAAGTGTTATAATTTTCATAAGCTTCTGTAAAAAATAAGATATTTTCGTAAATGGCACAGTACGTTTTATATCCACCAAATGTAAAACCTGGCTTACATACAAAACTTTTCCATATAATGTCTAGACAATAAAGTATGTCGTACATTCCAAAAGTAAGTTTGATACATTGAAATATTCAATTGCTTGTACCGCTATCAGATAGCTAATAACTTTGCAACTTCTGCGAGAGTTGCCAAAGGAAAACACCTTAGAATATGGCTTTGTTTTCAACTACAAGCACTGCATATGCCAGGTAATTTACTAGAAAGTATTTGTACTATCCAAATTTATTTTCAGAAAGGTTGCCAAAATTTACAGCAGGTTTGTAATGCATTCAATTATATTATTAACTATTAAAAAAGGCCAGTCTTAAAAAGCAACGCCTATTTCATACAAAAATAAAAATTAATATACTTATCAGTCTCTCAGCTACCTTGAAAGCGTACAGGTTTACTTAGATTGGGTTTCTTATAAGGAAACGTTTACGAGAACCGTACCAAACATTCACGAAGCGTTTAATCATCACTAATTTCACATCTGAAATAGTACAAATCATTTATATGACAACACAACAACAAAGGTGCGTTGCTTCGTGACAAGTCAGATACTAATCAGTCAACCCTTCGGCCGACAAATCGGAAATTAGGGACGCATGAGCGCTAGCGGGTTAACCTAGAGCCCGCCAGGGTCTTTTCGGCCCCTGAGAGTTACCCGTCTTGTTCTTTGAATATTTAACGTGAAACAAATGGTGTTTCACACTCGTAGAGGTTCGTTGCGACTTTGATAGAACCTTGACAGGTGAAAGATATAAATATAATATGGGACTTTTTGTTTCCACTAACAACTTGGGTAAGCAGTTGAATGACCAACCTATTGTAATGAAATAGATTTTTTACATAATATTACCATACTGCTTTTTAAGAACTCTAAATTATGAACAGATAATAAATATCAATTTATAAATTAAACAGCATTATGAAACCAACTTGGAACTCAGTTGCGTCGCGACTAGTCAGTTAATGTGAACCTCCTTTGCGTTGTCGATTACAGACGCCGAAGTACGGAACACTTTGATCGTGTTACCGTCCATAGACGTATCTTTAGCTTTGAGAGCCATCGACTTGCTCAAGGCGTTACAGTATACCGTTTGATAATTTGAGCTGCATTTGAAATAATTGACCGTTGCTCAAACTTGTTAAACATTATTATAGGAAAGGAAAGAGAAGGAGCCGGTGTTATGACAATATTAAGCACTTTATAAATAAAAAAAGTGAATATTTCTACACATTTGTGAGAAGTAGAATACAAATAAGTAGATTTCTCTTCGCTGATTTTCGTTTATCATTATAGAAACTTATCGTCATTACTTTCATGTCATTCATTCAATGAAGAGAAACAAAGCCAATAATTCTTTTTTATTTCACATTTTGAGCGTACATGCATGAATCATGAAACAAAAAAGTAGTGTTAATTCCTGCATAGGTTTTTGTATTATAAACTGTAGTTGTTATTGGTCAGGTACATACATCATACTTGTATTTCACAAGTTATAAGAGAATGAGGTCATCTGTCACAGGTATTCTGATATACCTAAACGATGGTCTCAATATAGTTTGAAGTTATTAGCAGGCGATCTTATTCTGCAAGTACGAAGTTTTCCACGTAACGGTGGGTGGAGCCGCTACTTACATAATGAACGGGAATTATATTTTAGTATCAGGTGGACCGTTAGTATTCGTTATTCTATCGCCAATAAAAAAACATTTACGGGAGTCAAGTCAAATGTTTATTGAGACATCTTAAGCTGGACTTGGGTCTCTAGATTAAGATATGTTGGTGACAGCACTAAGAGGTAAAGAGATACACAGCTAACGTTACTGCCTCTTCCTGGTATTATTTTAGATCAGAAAATATTGGCTGGCTCTTTAAGTATTTTAGCCCGCGAGGCCGCACTCGAAAGTAAACAAATGTGAATTGCTTGTACATATAGATGCTTCTGGTATTAAATACTCAAACTCGCATATTATTGCTACCGTATCCAACATAAGGCAATCAAAACATATTACACATAAACATTATGAAAGCCCTAAAACTTTGTTCCACATTAAAAACCTGTTACTACATTTAGACAACAGTAAACGTCTATTAAGAAATAACGCAACACATTTGCGGACAGCATAATGGGTCGCAAGTACTTACATACAGTAATAAATATTAAGCCGAGTGTACGCAACGCATACCAGGCCAGATGACGGCGTCTTAAAATATAGGCGCTCCAACCCCCTTACCCTAGAGGTATAATTAATAAATGACCCACAAGGCCCCTTGGACCGAAGCAGATTAATATGAAATTAGTGCACACATATTACAGGGTTAAGAAAATTTTCTTAAGCAAATGGGACCTGAATAAATAACGTCATCTCTTACCTAGTTACACAACATAGAAATATTGTATTTTAAATTATGTTTTTGCTTTAAATAGAATATTCAACAAGAGCCATAAATAAGTTCGACGACAGCCTAAACATGCCACTGCTGGACGTATACCTCTTCCAAAGGGCAAAATTTGCCATAAACTTCACGTTTGGACTATTCTTCTAAGGTTGGAGAAGGCAGCAAGGTGATAATTAGTGTTTAATTGCACAAGTCATGCAGGTCTGCTCATTATCGGCATTTCTTTGGTCGACGCTTATGGTACAAAATGGGTTTTATATGTATAAACAGGTAACCATACAGCACTCAGCAGCAATCAAGCTATTATAACATAAAGCTAACTAACATTCACGATTTCCCAATTCTTGGCTATTAAAACTAAATTAGCCAAACCCTAAAAGAACACATCCATAAAGACGCAATTAAAAATTAAGATAAACACTGTCACCCAAACAAAACTTCATACATTATCTAAATGGTACATAGACGACCTTTCACCGACCGCGCGGCACCCATTAATTACTTAAATTTAATTCATACGAGACCCTACGCCACTATTTACATTCAAAAACGTACCCTTACACCCTTGCCCGCATCCGTAACCCTTGCTAACAAACTTGGCGACCCAAGACGCTAACTCCTAAGTAGACTTTCTTTGATAGCGCGCTCTGCTGACTCTGAATAAAGGCCAACGTCTCGATAGAGTTTTGATCTGTAATTTTATACCGCCCCTACCGACTGTAAAGATTGTGGCCTATTGATCTCTACTTGACTGTTTTTGTTCATAAGTACCGCGGAACTAGGAACAAAGCTGTTTGATCCACTTGCGTCCAATTGTGCATAACTATAGCGTAATTGTGGAGATGTTAGTTCAAAGCGATGAATATGACGATATGCGTCATAATGGTACCTACCCTGGTTGTGTATCATCGCGTTCCGTCTGAAATAAAGTAGAGAAATGCTGCTACAACATTTGAATAGTTTAACTTAAAAGTATTTGCCATAATGTGAGAAACATCATAGATTAACAAACACGTCGTCGTGACTCAGTGCACTTAAAGAAAATAATCGCGTCACTCCCCGAATGCCTGCTAAAATAACTTTGTAATTGACTGGACGTTAGTAGGTGTTCGTTTCGTTGTTTAATCATAAAGGTCCAACTGAAAGCCGACTCTAATACAATTTATGACATTTATAATTACGTGCTGACTCTTTATGCAGTTTTTATAATAACTTAATTGTGCTGGTTAGTAGATTCTATTGATTCTAAAACACCCAAAAAAGTTAAATCGTGACAAAAAGATCTAGGAATATACTTGTGTTCTTACTAAATCTGAGATATAACCGAACGAATAAAGATCAATGATTCCTTTAAGGTGGATTAGCCTTTATCACCGCGATACTTATATGAGTGCCCCTTTCATTGCATTATAGCGTGGGGGAAGGGTTGCGTCATATCGTCTCGAGAAAACAGGAAGAATTTATAAATAAGTTAACCGGGAGCCGCCTCATTCTTCGCCTCGTCTTTCTTTGTTTTATCATATTTAAATTATAAGAGTCAGATGTAGAACGTGTACCTAATTGCTGTACTTTGTTAAGATAATGTACCTTTGGCGCGACTCCACTTTTGTTTTCTTGTTGGTCGACGATATAAATTCACGGGAGATTCGCGGAGAAACGCCCAAGTTTCGTATTCTGTTTTTGTACGGACGTTCGTTTGGTAAGGAAATAAAATTTGTTATGCAGCCGCTCGGGTCGTAGGTGCTTTATAATAACTCCGAGATTACGCTAAGTTAAGGCGGGAGAAATTCGTAAATTTTATGTCCAATAATAACAGTAAGTTACAGAGAGTGATGTGAATTTATCAAGTATTCAGATTGTTTCGTTTGTTATTTTTAGAAGTAATTTGCTACTAAGTAGAATATTTTTCAGAATTAATTATTTAAATAACAATTTCGGAAACCAATAGAAATTATATCAACAACAACAATCAAGTAACGCAACGTGCTATTATAGTTCACAAGGTATATTTTTCAGATTTCTAAAATTTGTTATCTACTTATTGATTATTATACTTAATTTTTTTATAATTATTCTGTATACTAATTTTTGTTAGATAAGAACATGTAGTCGAAATGGTCCAGTGGATAAGGGTGGGTTCGAATCCGGGCAAGTACAAATGTTATTTTTCAAATCATATATTATGTACTTTCTAAGGTTATCTTGGACATTTCTGACTGACGGTGAAGGAAAACATCGTGAGGAAACATCGACTTAAAAGTCTGAAATTGTCAATCCGCCTTGAGCCAATCCGCCAAGCGTGGCGATTAATGCTCATCCTTTCTCCTATAGCGGGAAGAGGCCTTTGCCCTCCAGTGGGACAGTAAAACAGGCTGGTATTATTATTATTATAAGAGCATGTATATTTTTGAAATACCTATATCTTAAAGTATATACTCTGTATCATTCTTTAGTGTTGCATTAGCACTCACTTATAAATCAGTTTATATTGTAGTTTGTATAGAAGCAAGAAAATCATTCAACATAGGATGGACACCAACGTCTTGTGATAAGGCTGTCGCCATTGCCATCACAATAATACATCGTATACCTATTTTTTTTTGTCGCACTGCCTATAAATTACAAATCTTTTAAAATACACAGAATTCATTTTGTGAAGTTATAATATAAACAAAATAAATCTCGTATATAAAACTCACGTGAATAATTACCATATCATTACATAACAAGAACACGTGCGTAAGAGTACAAAACGCCTTAATTTATCCAAGAAAACAATATCTCATTTATATTACAATATTTTCAGCCGTAAATCAAATTTAAGTGTTATTTCATTTCCTACGCACACGCATACGAATAAGTAATTGAAATTTGAAACGAACTTCGATTTTACGGACCCCATTGCTTTTTGAAATGATTATGAGTTTCCTTTCTGAGGGATAGCGTCTTAATGTTCGTCTTTTCATGTAAGGAGATTTTACAAGAGAAAATGTTTTCCTATTGCTGTAATGGATGGTAAAGGGTTACGTACACTGTATCGCGACGCATAAATGATATTATGTTTAACTGGATAATGTCATTTTTATAATAATATCAAATTCAAGTTGGTTATAAACAAAACGGTGTCCGTTTGTGTTTGAAATTACCTATTATCACTCTCTAGATTTATGTAATAAGTATCTGTCACAGGCTTCACATGAGTGTAGAATGCTATCAAACAATTACTCAGAACTAAAACGATATAAACATTAAAGTTTCAACTATGTTATCATGGAAATACCTACAGTATTGTAATGATTTAGTCAACATCCTATAAATATTATAAATGCGGTAGTTTGTGTGTATATCTATGTGTGGTTGTTACCACTCAGCGCCTAAACGGCTAAACCGATTTCAATGAAAATTGGTATGCAGATAGATTCGGTGCCGGGGACGGGCATAAGCTACTTTGTATTGAGAAAAACATTGAGGCTAGTAGTTAAAGAAACTAGTTTCTTGATGATGATGATGAGGAGACGACTGACAAACAGAATTCAAGTAAAAACAGATAATTAAGGATGATGGCGTGAACACGCAATAATACGGAATAAATCCATTTGCAGTAATCACTGTGGCATAGCAATCACACGACCAAAGATTCTTCCATGCCTTGCAATAGCTTCGATATAATTTAGCTGTAGAATGTTCACTACTGGACGTTCACAGGCCTCAACGTCAACAAAACATAATAATAGTAATATTCAAACTTACAATGTATAGACATTGTAATAATAATAATAGTATTTATAAAAAAAACAATGAATTTTATAACATCAACGATCAACAACAAAATAAGTTCACCATTTACAATAATATAATCACTTAGTTACATCAGTTTATAGGTTCAAGATTTCCATTTACATGCAGTATTATCTATCATCCGCGATGTTACGACTGTTCCTCGCCAACTATCATAGCCCCGAGGCCGAAGTGACAAGACATTGTCAACTAAACCCTCCCCAAATATCTCCTGTTAACAACATATGAAATATATTTTATTTGTTAACAGATAGCTTTTTACATTCATAACTACATCAAGCTCAACTTACAAAAGTCAAAATGAATAGTGTCAAGTTTAAATTATTAGCTTTGTATTATGCCGAGATACTATTGGTCACGTTAATACGTCTATAAATGACACGTAAAAAGTGTATTTTTGCATAATTGAACGATAAAATAACATACATTATTTTAGTTAGATATCAAAGGACTGTAGGTACAAGTAGACACATAAATGTCAGTATTATAAATTTAGGTACAACGCAACATTTTACTTAATAATGTAAACTAAAACTCGTGCTATTTTGTTCTGAATTTGCCAAAAACTTCGTTGGCACATGTGTCAAGAAATTCAAGCGCCAAAATAAAACAAATCACCTGAAGAACGGTGGTAACATCGCATCACGAACGTTTAGAACATTCATAATTCGACTATTAAAACCCGTTACAAGCGTCGCAATGTTGGCAACACCAATAAACAACAGGCGAACGCGAGCGCGAACGTCTAAAGTTTTGAGCGCGCGGTGAGTGCAGAGGGCTCTTAATGAGGGTTAGAAATTTCGGCACATTGTGGCCCAAACCGCACCCGGTTTCTTAGCTTATTATTAATTCTGTAAGACGTGTCCCCGATGTCCAAGACGTGCGCTGAGATTCGAGACAAAAGTCACAAGGGCGGAAGGGACGACCGAGGAACCCCCTCGCTCCCTCGTACGTGTGGAGCGTCGACAAGTCGCAAGTATGGGATTTACAGGTGGTTTTAATAACGGCAGCCACTAATGTCGCGAGATGAATACTTAATAGAAGGCTCATCGAGGATTTAGCTGGATTGAGGAACGCTGACGCGCACTAATAATAAATGTGGGTAAGACAATGTGTCACAATGATAGGCTGATAACATGTCTACGTATCTGTGTGATATAAACCATGGCTTACTGCGCGATGGGAAACATAATTTCAAAAATAGAAATAAATAACATGAACGACGAGATAGTGTTGCGGGTGAAGCTATACCAATAACAAAATATATTTTGTCTTCAAATTATGTAAAAGTGTGCAGGCTAAATGGTAATGGTACTTATTTAGAAGATTATTTCAAGATTTAAAAATAAATAGGTCATAGTTAAATTTTTTTAATTGCCACTTATGGAAGATAAGCAAAACGGTTACCATAACCCATATATTGATAATGATAACGTTTGACATGGAAGACGAAACGAAAATCTCAGAAGTGATGAGAGCACAGTTATCCACATCTATTATACCTCTGGCACTTGTGTCTAACACTGGCACCAACTCACCATGTATAGTCGACTATAAAATTGCTTTACCACTATTAGAGTAAATGTCGTTTGCATTATGATAAAACAATAATGTCTGATTTTGCTTGCAAGTGCACTCCGTGCAGTGACAGTTGTCGATGTCATAATGAGTCTTATTGAATTTAATGTTAACGGAATTTTTCCTAAAATTGGTAAAGCAAATACGAGTACGGGTAATATACGTAATGTAAATTGCATGTAGAGAGTTTTCCTTTTTATTAAAAGGAAAACTCTGTTCTTGCAGCCAAAGACTGCTGTTACTAATCCAATGCTTTTATTAAAAATACTAGAAACGACTACTAACCGGTAGGAACTCAATTTTATCATGCCGATGCCATTTCTGCGCTTGTCTGAAGAGTGGATTTTCTTCCCCAGCTAAATTAGTAACTCAAAGAAGGCACTATGACCACAAATCTCGAGTCGCAGAGAAATACCTCTCGCATTACTCTACGCATACCTTATTCAAGTGTAGAAGAATTGTCATGGTACCTCCTCCTGAGAAAGCAGCTTATACTATACAAAGTATTTCTTAATAATGATCGTTAAATTGCAAACAGTATAGTTGATACATAGACATTGCATATTGAACACACGTATTAAAGTAGCGCTAAATATATAAGTATACTCTAATACAATGGTAGAACCACAACAACAGTTTAAACCAGAAAACACTTGTGAAAGACAGTGTTTTAACTTTAGCCTTAGTATCCTGGTCATATCCATTTCTCCAAGACAATTTAGTTACAAAGTGCAAATCCCTTTAAGATGGCGTACCCTGACAGGGGGTGCTTTCAAAAACTCGTTAGGAGGTTGGCATTCTGCGGTGGTGGGTCACGTCGCGAGGCCGCGGCTGCTCCAAGACAAAATGTTACATTAGAAGTTTGTAGTGTGCTGTCATGTAGCGCTCGGTTTAAATAAATTTACTGTAAGCTATGTTGTTGACATTATACTATTTTTAGAGTAAGAATGTTTTCACGTAATTTTTTTTAAGTAATTAAGTAATATTCATTATCATATTAGCCAAAAGATCTCTACTGCTGAACATAGGCCACCACAATTTTCGCCACTTTGGCAGGTCGTGATAAGCAACATTACTAAAAAAGTGTATTGTTATTTTTTGTGACTGCCTCTGTGGTTCGGTGGTACTGTGTACGGATTACCACGCAGAAGTCTGGGACTTAACCCGAAGTCTGGAATTACGCCCGATATATGGCAACATGCTCGCCCCCTGTTACATGGAACTCAAAAATAAAATGGCGAAACGTGGGTGGTAAAACACTTCTGTCTATCTCTTCGGTAATAAAAGTCGTAAAGCTATGTATGTATGTTATCTCGTCAACATAAAATTATGTACCCTATTAATATTATAAATGCGTGCGTGCGTGCGTGCGTGCGTGTGTGTGTGTGTGTGTGTGTGTGTTTTTTTGTTATCACTGAGCACTTAAACGGCTGAACCGATTTTGATGAAAATTGGTAGGTATGTAGATAGATTCGGTGCCGGAGACGGACAAAGGCTACTTTTTATACCGAACATCGGTCTGGTTACCGAGGGATACAACAAACATATTTTACGCGCGGGTGAAACTGCGCCGCGGAAAGCTAGTATTTTAATATAGCCTACCAAAATAACTACACTTTGCCAGATCATAAGCAGTCAGTGAACTCTAGAACTGATGCCAATGCCACATTCCAATTATTGCTAACGTGATACGTGAGACCTAGTAGAAGAATATATAATTTACATATTCCTAATAAAAAACTTGAAATCTTTTCAAATAATGTATACTGTACGGCAATAAAGATTTACAACAAACTGCCAGATAATTATAAAACATTGACATTAAATATTTTTAAAAGTAAACTATTTCAACTCCTTTTAGAGAAGCGTTACTATTCAACAAAAGAATTCCTTTGTGACCGATTTCATAAAAATGGACCTTAATATTAGTATAATTTGATAATGCACAAAAAATACTGACATTTTCTTTATTTTAATTATAATTTATTTGACATTGTATAACGATACTTTGATAGACACTTCCTCTATTTATTATATACAATTTATTGTTTGTTTGGTAATATTTGCATGATACATTAATTTTTCTACGCCGGCTACCGGTAGAATATGTGAGAATAACTATATATTCTGACCCATACTGTACCATATTCTCAGAAATAAATAAATTTGAATTTGAATTTGAATTGGAATTTGATAAACTCTTGATATTACGATCTTCTTACTATACCATAGTAGATGCACTAAGATAAAGTAAGAATACCGTACAATCCGTAATTTTTAATCACTTTGTTTTATTTTGTATTATATAAACTACAAGCAAAACAGAACAATGTTAGGTATCAACAACGTTAGACGCGTAACTAGAAAAATTGGCAATCGCCGAACACGTAAGTGTCGTGATCAGCAAGCGTTAGAGGCGTTTATCGGCAAGTGGCCGCTTGGGTACAATATCGAATGAATCGAACCATCGTAATATATTGCGATCTGTGCACTTTATATCGTGCGATGTGTAATTGATTGTGTTTATGTTCTAATTCGTGTATTTCTAAGAAATAGTGGAGTGTTAATGTTATTTATAGTAGTGTTCTACTGAAACCGATATCTATGACTTAACAAAGTCCTTTGTATGCCCATCATATAAAGAAGAAAGAATAAAAATACATTTATTTTGCCCAAAAATAACAATGAAATAGCAAAAATTAAACGATTTTCAAATCGCGTAAATTAAGTATATAGGTATAATAATAATAATACCAGCCTGTTTATTGTCCCACTGCAGGGCAAAGGCCTCTTCTCATATAGAGAAGGCATGACAATTAATCACCACGTTTGCTCAAGGCGGATTGGCAATTTCAGACTTTTAAGTCCAGGTTTCCTCACGATGTTTTCTTTCACCGTCAGTCAGAAATGTCCAAGATAAACTTATGAAATATATATGATTCAAAAAAACATTAAGTATAAGTCATGACTAATATATACTTTTCTATTGGTCACCACTAATATATGAACTTTGAGCTTGCTATTGAACGATGAGGTCATCACTTACGAACGTTTAGAATAACAAAAATATTACACAAAGAGAATAAACATGCATGACATGGCGTATGATTATCCTACCGAAGTTAAAGAGTGTAATTTTGTTTACATATGTTTATAAGTGGACATTTTGAAATGACCAATAAGACGATTAAATAAAAAATCAAGTTGTAATTTTATTTGCAACTGCAAATCTTTACTAATGAATAAAGCAGGAGAGTTTGTTTGTTTGTACGCGCTAATCTAAAAAATCTTTTTGCAAAGGATAGCCCAGTTCTTGAGGAAGGTATAGGCTGTAAAACATCACGCTGCTGGCGATGGGAGCAGAACAGTGAGCAAAAACGAGGGTGAAACCGCGCTGCGTAAAGCTAGTAGTTTATATTAAAGAAATGCTATAAGTACATTTTGTGAGTAATCAAGGAGCTTTGTACCCGTATTTAGGGTCGAAAATAAATATAAAATGTGAAACTTAATCAACAGTGAATAGAAAATCGATAACAATAAAAGTTTTTACTACTTTCTTAGTATCCCTTTGCCTTGTCGTAGCAAACACCGATTCGATACCTATTCCTTCTAGTCTATTCTCATATAAAACAGTAAGCTTATATAACTAAAGTAAGTTAGAGTTGTTGTATGGCTGTTTTATTAGAACTAAAAATATTTTTGTTTTCTTTCTTATAACATAATATTTAGTCTACCGTCATGATCCGAATCATTGCTTAATTTACGTTGCCATGTCATTACTAAGTAGAAATGTGTGTGCTTCAAGATCACACGTAAAAAGAATTAAAAATGTTTTAAAAGATTAACGATTATAAACTGTATAGATAACACAAGCTTAATTCTTACTTAGATAGCTTTCTTTTAAAAACTCAGTTCAAGCACTTCTGTATGATATACGTAAATATTCAGTCGGCAGGCTCTAGTAGAATAAGATCTAATAATTTCAGTCAAAAACCCTTTAACTCTTAAAGTAAACTAGCTTCCCGCAGTAGCTAACAACAAACAAACAAACTCTTCCGCTATATACATTAGTATTATAGACTGTGTGTGTACAGATCTCTTATCATAAGAAAATAATCAAAATCAGATGGACTGTTGTATAAAAGAGATTTATCAATACAATCAACATTCTTTTAAATAGCAAGTAATAAACAAGAATTAGTCGTTAGATTTCAATCGGCCGGTGGGCAGCGGGCGGTAAATTATCAGGCAACACCGGACGAAAGAAATATAGCTGTCAACACCCACTGCACTCGTAGTGGGCAGTGATGGGAATCTAACTTATCGATAAAATGTGACTTTTAAGTATAATCGTTAACGTTCAAGTTCATTTGAAGAGAAAACTGAAGTTTGAATTGATGTGATTAGGATAATGTAGTGGGCTATAATTTTGTTAACTCTGTGCTTATAATGACTTTGTAAACCTTTTATATTGTAGCTGTTTGTCCTCCTATAATAAATTAATAAAAATAAAAAAAATCGTTTAAACATAAGTTGTTTTCGTTCTCGTACTTGGGAATTGATCTCTGCATCTACCTATACTTACAAACCTAAGAATACAGGCCACAATGTACACCCAGACTTAGAACATTTTTGTATAAATCGCATAGTTTTACCCCGCGTTGAAATCGAATCTACAACTTCATGTACCGTAGTTACAATGTTTCATAACTGTGGCTATATGTTTTGTTTTTTATTATTTACTGTGTGTCACTTGCATGTGAAAAATAAACTTTTTTTTCTCTCTTTATATCTTAATGAATCTTTTCATAGCACAAGGATCCCAAAATTACTTTATTCTGTCCAAAAAATTACATTACGTAGACATGCTACGATATCTACGGTCTACGGATGCATCTACGGACCGTAGACCAAGCTACGCACGTTCGTAGCATAATTTTAGCCACTACTAAACACTCTAACCCCGAGTTTTCACTGACACAATATGTTGTAAACAGCTACCTATCCCACTCACTCTTTGAGAGTTTCCTAGTTAGATAGATGTTTGCAACATGTTTTGTCGTCAGTGAAAACGCGAGGTAACAAGCAGCATTGAATACTATAATGTAATTATAGTCTGAATAATTTTGCTAGGAACATTATTTACGCACTAATTATAGTAAAAATAAAGCAATGGTGTGTTTGTAGCTTACAAGACAAATTATCTCAGTTTAGAATCCCCTTTCTCAATTCATAACACTGCCTAATAAATTATTTAGTGTCTTCTGTAGGATAGACGAACGTTTTCAGTGAAGTGAAGTCACAGTTATAAGAAACGTATAATACCCACTATATTTTATCGATAAATTTTAATATAGTACCTATTACACAACATTACTACGATGCTGAGTGTTTTAACAAATCGTCGTGTAAGAGACCGGCCCTATACCGCCCGTCGAGCGCTTAATCACTTAACACTCACTTTAACCTTTATAAATAGAGATCTACTTCTGATTAAAAGATTTGTTTAGGAAATAGGCAGTGTGACCATAATCACTAGGATTCATCTTCTTTATCATATAGTAATTTATAGTATTTATTTATATTCCTATTTATTACTTTAGTATGATAATTTTATCACACAATAAAATAACTATCTTAGCATTGTACAAAATTTTTGATCATGCAACTAAAAAGCTAATGTTTATTATTTCAAAACGCAAAAGGGCAGGCTTACTGCCAAAGTCATTGCCTAACAGTCAGCCGTTGGTTTAAGAAAATATTGTAATAGTTGAAGATGTAGGTATGTAGAAACAACAAGTTAAGTAGTAACACTAATATCCTGTATCTATATACATTATTCTGGTGTAAATAGTAGGTATTTTGGAACATAATTTATACTTTACGAAAAATAAGTACAGGAACAGTATACTATATCAATAGCATAACCAAAATTAAAAACAAACTGATAGCGTTACTTGTAGTATCGACCGGGAAATGGAACTAAAATCAGAAAAAGTCACGAGAAAGGGTAGTAGATACAAGAGAATTCGACCCTCGTAAAGACATTAATTCTTACAAGAATGAGGAATGAGACAAACGACCAAACTGGCTCGCTACCGGCCCGTGAAAAGAAACCCTTTTTATGAAACGTTGGCTGATATATGGACAAGATGGTTTAGGAATCAGAAATTTGCGAATAAGGACATGACCGAGTATAATAGTTTTGAAATATGACTGATATTTTCTTTTTTGAATTCTTGAATTTTTAATTGTTATATGAATGACATCTTTTTGCTTCTGATATGATGACGATGTGATATGATCTGTAGAATCGACGAACGTACGAATCGATGATATACGTAGAAAGGTTTCCTGGAAGAAATCGCTCTTAGGGATAAGGTCGTCCATTGTACTACATATTGTATTTTGAAATATATAACATATTCGTAAGTTTGGTGTATGTACAATAAAGTGTAAATAAATAAATAGTGAAGATTTTACTTAGAACTTTTTAGTAATCCCAGGAACTAATGTCATTTAAAACAAAAGTTCCTTTGTCTAATGTCAATAGTCGACCTAGATGTTGATTTTGCCATTGTACGTCAAGAGTTACTTCTCGTAAAGAAGACAACTAGAGGTAGCTTGACATTACTTTCAAACGTTTTAAAAGAGTTTTACAATAAACGAACTGTCACTTTGACAACTATGTTCAATAGTTTTCCAAACTGAGCACATCCATTCTATTCTAGCAGCACCCTTTGGAACGACAATTGTATGTTTGTCCGAGGTCATCGGGCCTCAAAGCGATCGCCAATAAATAAATAGTTGATTTGCTTTGTAAATAAATACCGAGAGGCCTGAATAGTTCCAATAGGAATGCGACAGGGAGGGTCAAGCTAACTAACGAGAACTAAATACGTTTGCTTTGGACAGGAATCCTGTTTACCCCGTTTGATTGATTTATTTGTTTGTTTTGACTAGGTATTTATTGGACATATTTGTTACCCTCTTTTAGATAAATGTAAAATAGCGATGGATTATTATATACATAAGTCCACAGAGTATAACCGGCCCCTGTGCTTGGCGTTTGTGGACTATGAGAAAGCCTTTGATTCGATCGAGACCTGGGCCGTGCTGCAGTCTCTCCAACGGTGCCATATTGACTATCAATATATCGAAGTGCTGAAGTGTTTGTATGAAAACGCCACCGTGTCAGTACGAGTTAATGTTCAGAGCTCAAGGCCTATCCAGTTGCAGCGAGGAGTACGACAGGGAGATGTTATATCTCCGAAACTGTTCACCGCTGCACTGGAGGACGTGTTCAAGCTTCTGACCTGGAATGGGCTTGGCATCAACTTAAGCGGCGAGTACATCACTCACCTTCGATTCGCGGACGATATCGTGGTCATGGCTGAGACCGTGGAGGAGCTCGAATTCGTTGACGAGTACATATACCTGGGACAAACAGTCCGATTTCGAGAAAGAGGTCACTCGTCGAATCCAACTCGGCTGGGCAGCGTTCGGGAAGCTACAACATATCTTCTCGTCCACACTACCGCAGTGTCTCAAGACCAAGGTCTTTGACCAGTGTGTGTTGCCAGTGCTGACATACGGAGCAGAGACGTGGTCGCTAACTATGAGTCTTATGCGAAGGCTCAAAGTCGCTCAGAGGGCGATGGAGCGGGCTATGTTAGGCGTCTCCCTGCGCAATCGTTTGAGAAACGAAGAAATCCGCAGGCGAACCAAAGTAACTGACGTGGCTCGCAGAGTTGCTTCTCTGAAGTGGCAATGGGCAGGACACATAGCTCGCAGAACTGACGGCCGCTGGGACAGAAAGGTTCTAGAGTGGCGACCACGAACCGGAAGACGCAGCGTGGGCAGACTCCTCACAAGGTGGACCGACGACCTTATAAGGGTGGCGGGCAACCGATGGATGAGGGCGGCGAACGACCGGCCACGGTGGCGAAAATTGGGGGAGGCCTATGTTCAGCAGTGGACGTCTTTTGGCTGATATGATGATGATGATGATGATGGATTATTTACTCCGTGTTTTATTTATTCCATTCTGTCGTTTTTGGACCATAAGGTATAGAACAATAATTATTTTACCGCTGTGTGTAACGCAAATTCTTACAGCTTGATGGTTTTTAAAATGGAGTGCCAACGATACAATACTAAAAGCCTCACTGCACAGTTTTGTGTGCGTTTCCATTGAAGGACCACATCTGAATTTTAGGTATATAGGTATATATATTGTTTTTTTTTATATGGACTGGCCTGTTGGTCTAGTGGTTAGTGAGCCTGACTGCTAAGCCGGAGGTCGTGGGTTCGATTCCCACCCAGGACAATCTTTGTGTGATGAACATGATTGTTTGTTCTGTGTCAGGGTGTAATTTATCTATAACATGTATGTATTTACAAAAAAAAAATGTATATATGTAGTATATCAGTTATTTAGTACCCATAACACAAGCAAATATAATTGCTTAATTTGGGGCTAGATGGCGCTGTGTGAATGTGGTAGATTATTATTATTATTATTTTATAATAATATAGACAACTGGTACTAAATTTGTTAACTATTAAGGAACTTGATCATATTGTCGTTTCTCGAAAGTCTATAAGCTGAATAACTAAATACAGTATTGAACCGAAGACTATACTGTGACCACACGGTGGCTGGCACCGACTCCAAAATAACTGATTAAAAACTATAAATAGTAAAGTATTATAGGTATCAAGGATTGCGTTGATTCCCCTTTAATGTTCTTTGCTATGGAGTAATTAAAATGTTATTTTCTACCTTTTAGTTAAGGATTGAACATGTACGTATTGTTTGAAGTCGGTTTTCTTTTTTTTTTGTAAAAATAATTTTATTTTTAAACTTTTAGTGGGAATTAATTGTGTATTAATAAATTTAATATGAGTAGGCCTACTAAACGTGTTGCGCAAATGAGACAGCGCCGCACCGTTTAAGAGAAAGTAGAGACGAGAGGGAAGATTGTAAATAGAGATATAAAGTCCTTATCAACACTTTTGCTGATCGCTGAACCCTGAATTACAGCAACCACAAACCAAAACAAAAAAGTGATGACCTACCAACAATAAAGAATCATCAAAAATCATAATTTAATTGACGGAGCAATATCGTAACAGATATATAAAAAATAAACAGTGGTACTGTAAAGGCAGGTTTTAATTTAGTTTTTTAGTGTTTAGTTTTAATTTCACACGATCATAAGACCTCCAAATTGGCTTAACGACTACCAAATTATAGTGATAACCATAGTCCACTTCTTCTAAAGCATGAAGACGCTCAAAATAAAATGACACAAATGGTCATCCATCCACGACCACGTCGTTTCTAATAAAAAATGAATTTTGGAAATCAGTTCGCACTTGTAGCATGGACATGTCAATGCTAGAAAATTAGTCAAAAGACATTGACGCGTTGCTTTACACGTCTTCACTCCTTGCATACGTTTGTTTTGTTACAAATTATAAAATTAGAGCCAAACCACTGAACCATTTTTTATAAAAAAATATGAGACCCGATTTATTATACCCTTTCAAATAAAAAAATAATTTATCAAATTGGTTTATAAATGACTGAGTTCTGTTGTAACAAACATACATCTACTGAAACATTTCTTATAATAAAAATATGGAACCAATTTCAGAGTATACCCTTTCAATTAAAAATAGAATTTTTCGAATCAGTTCATAAATGACCGAGTTATGAGGTAACAAACATACAAAAAAAAACATACGATCCGAATTGATAACCTCCTCCTTTTTGAAGTCGGTTTAAAAGATATTTAAACTTAGAAGAAAATAATAAGAAAACGAACGTTTCTTCTCAGTCTCTACATATTTTATTATATTGAAAATAGCGCCATCTCAATATTGTTGTAAGAACTACTTTAAGTATACGCTCTCTCACAAGCAACCCTCCTCAGAGGGTTGAAATACAAGTTGATTCGGAAGGTTCCTACTTTGTTCACACCTAGAACTCTACAACGCGTAACGTACGTTTTGTTGTGATCATAACATACTTGTCATTGATTAAGTTTCTTAGCTGTAATTGATTTTATATTATAATTTAAAACTTTAAATAATAAACCATAACTTTAAAAATAGTATTTTATATTAAAATTATAAATAATAATAATATTTATTTTATACAGTGAAAACTGTCTTGAAAATCTTGGACAAATTGTCACCGCTAGGGGCGCTGTTGAATCAGAAAATATAAATAAAATTACATTTCAACTTAAGGCAAATTCTTTTATTTTCATAAAAACTTAAATTGTCCATCAAAATACTTAATAAAACTTAAAATAAACTTAAAAAAGAACTTTAAAAAAAAATCTAATAACAACAATAAATAGTTCAAAATGCCGTCACTAGAGGAGCCACAGTAACGCAAAAGTTTTACGACACGATCACAAACATTGGTTGTTTTTCTTAATAATTTATAGCTGTTCCGAGAAGTTAGGTCGTTCCGTACTGTACCTGTACGTTACTGAACGAGTACGTAGACACGTATACGTATTCACTTGTTCAATTATGAATCTCTATTCTGTTTAAAGAATCTTTCTGTGAAGTCTCTTAGGTTTTATATTTGTATTTATTGAGTGGACTTATTTTATACGAATGTTTTTGTGAATTAATTAATATTTGTGAATGTGTAAGAATTTGTTAATACTGGCTGGCTGACAGTTTTATAATAAACTTATTATTACATTAGGTATATTATAACTGCAGATGATGGTTACTCAGTAAACATATTATTATTTATGAATGAATACGAAATCTAGAAAACTACTTGACTTATGAAGCTAAAATTTAGCAGTCCGGTGGCTTATAGATAGGATACTTCAATTTGCGGTGAATTTTGCAACAAGACCGAATCAAGGGGGTTAATTAAGAGAGCCTCCCGGGCTTAACCGAGGGCGTACCAGTAGGTACGATTGAGGGTACGTAGGATTAGGAGCATATACCGTTAAAAGTTAAGCAGTAGCTTAACTTTTAAGCTACTGCTTAACTTTTTTAAGTTACATTAATTGAACACGTACTGTTTTCAGTGCGAACGAAGCCGCAGGGCGCATTTAGTTTGTACATAGAATAAATCAAGTCAAACTAACATCGTCGTCAAAAAGGATGCGTTAGCTGGCTAGACAAGATCGCATCTGTAGACCTGTCTTTAGTTTAATAGTAAACGCAATCAAAAACGATTCAGTTAATAACTTAAGTGCAAAAGGATTACAAAAAATTATTAAAGATCGTACACACTAAATTGTATACGCTATAAATGCAAATTTTCACACACGTGTAACATTTTAGTTCATGCACTGACCTTGATACACGGCGCGGGTGGATGAACGGCGGGCGGCGGGCTTCGGGGCGCGTTCGGCAGCTGCAGCAAATGCCGTATGCTGTACCCTTGACGAGATTTACGTGACATTCTGCCGGAAATATATATATAGTTAGATATTATACTATATAAATACGGGGTTTGTCGTAAATAATAGATAACCAATAAGAAAAAATGTTTTAATAACGTCTATAATAACGGTTTTATAAAATAGTACACGCCTTAAGAGTACGATACAAATGAAAATACTAAAAAATATCATAAGTTGTTAAAATGGCACCCGAATGTATGTGCAAAGTAGCAGAATATTAAAAATAACACAAATTTGCTCATAATTTTTACATCGTTGGCAACCCTGGCACAAAAACAGATTTTCTTATAGGCTGATAATTAACGACAGACCCTGTATACAAAAGTTATAAGTTTAATACGATTACTATAAAAAGTGATCTGCTTTCTAAATAAAACTTTATTGATATCATGTCAAGTGTGGTGATTTTGATAAAATACTAAGTAGTATTTTAGATAGATTTAGAGTTTAGAGTATTTAGGATAGATTAATAACTAACAATAAACGTCTCTGAACTAATAGATAATGCAAATCTTAAACATGTCCATAACTAAATAAATTATACTGGTTCATAAATTCAGCTTACATTTATCATTAAGTTTAGTGTCGACGTATTAAATAAATTGATAAATCTTAAACAAAGACTGGTTTGGTAGTCTCTTCACGTAAATTTTGTTCTCTTTAAATTTTAAGCACTACAGATTCTGAATCAAGAAAACTTTTTTTTTGTTTTTAATATAATTCACAAAACTGATGTACGATCATTTTCACATGGTTACACATTAAATAATACAACATAAAATCATATTATATCTGATTGACATCTACTAGATGTGAATCCAGCATGCATTTCGACAGTTAAGTTTGCGTTTATTTTTAATTTTATGTTAAACTAAAGTAGTATTATAATATAAACGTATAATAAAAATAATGATAAATTAAATTACTTAATTAACACTCCAAGTTTTAACCTGACTGAGGCCACAGAACCAATAAAAATATCCATTTCAGCGCAAATGGAATTGGCTAAACACATCGTGCGTGTCATAGGTGAACAAAGTCCTATGTTCGTTCGACAATCGGGTAAGACAAATGTTTTTCTATTTTCGTGTAGATTCGTGGGACTGAAAAAATTATCATTTCCAAAAGCTCGGGTGAGTAAAGTTGACCGTGGACTTAAATAAAAACAAAATGTCTAATATCTTCCGACGTGCTTTTAAAGGTATCATTTTAAATTGCTGTAGCCTAGATTCATAAGAGTTGTAAGAACGATATTTATTTTCCAAGTAACATAAATGATATAGAAATCTCTTTTGTACTCTCTCCAATCTATCACTGTGCACTTCTATCGAATGGGCTCCACGCTGTACTACAATATTCTAAAACACTTCTTATAAAACTTATAAATTAAAATTGTAAGACTTGGTTCTTTAAGAATTTTCATTTCTCTCACTATAAATCCTGTTAATTTTGAAGCTCGATTAACTATAAGATCAAAAAGATTTCTAAAGCTTAAAGTATTATTCACCCATTTATCTGGGTCCCTAACAATATTAACTTCTTGTAGGACTCTGTTGTTAATATAATAATAATTTGAAATTTGATTTCTTTTTCTACTAAATTTAATAAAGTGACACTTACTTAGATTAAGTATCATGTCGTTATTTGTGCACCAATTATATGAATTATTTAGGTCTAACTGGTCTAACTTTTATTTATAAACAAAACATCGTAGCACACGACGTAGGTCTGGTAGATCTACGGCATAGGTCTACGAGATGGATGGCTCGTAGGCAATAAACTAAGTCAAAATTTAAAAATTAGTGTGAAGTCTTTTATATTTTTTTATTTACATAATATAACATTGTGATAGTATAAATGACTGGAATACTTTATTAATTTTGGGTGACCGTATAAATGTTTTATAGTATGGATAACTACTTACATTTTATGAACAAGTTGTTGTTGAACTGTAAGTGACATCACTACAAGTTTTTACCCCAGTAAAAATGTCAAGTACTTTCACATACTTATTCTTAGAATGATTAAACTGGATAAAACGATGCCGAGCCCAGGGTAGCAATTTATTTTCTGATTTTCAACAAATACATATAATGAGTAAAGTATCATGTATCGATACGCAGTTAGCGTATTGAAAATGAACACAATGTGGGAAGAAATCTTGTTCTATCTAGCTATAATATTGTGAAAGCTGTATAATAAATAAGTATCCATAATGCTTACAGTTATTTTACTATAAAAAAAAACACAACTTATGTTTTAAATGTATTATTTGCATATAAATAGAACTATAAACGCAATGATTTCTAACTTGTTATACAGCTTTCACTTAATTCTAGCATTTGTACAGAATATATTTTCTTATGACGCGCTTATTAGGTATAGTAAGTAAAAAAATTTCTTATGTCAACTGTTCGCGACACCTGTGAAAATAGTGTTAAAACAGTGCATACAGTGATAGACAGAACCTAGACAGATTTAAAACCTAGAAAAACATTACACGCGTGTGCTAGCATAACATTTAATGAACAGTGAATTTGAGTGCCACACGTTTATATATGAGAACGAGAACGAAAACGTCGTTCGTCTACCGCCATTAGTAAAAGTTAATAGCGAACTATTATTTGTTTACCTTATGGTGAAATTGTTTAGTGCTAATCTAAAATCTAGATTTATAATGTTTAGAATCACTTTTTATTGTGCTCTTTAGTGTTCTAATCACGAATATGTATTTGCCTTTTAGATAAAACAAATAGTTTATAAGTTATAGCAGAAACAAAATTATTTTTATGTTTAGGTCATAATTTGGTCTGTAACTTAGGTTTTAATCAATAAAGAATAGTTACTTTGGTGTTTCATTTTAGAGAATGGTGTCCCCTAGATGTACGTAAAATCTTATTATAATAGATTCAGTAGTTTAGAAAATATAAGCAGATAAAGTTCAAAGTACGTCTAGGAGGCACTAAAATTCTAGGTTTATACTACAATATCTAGGTAATCGTAAAGTTTAGAGTTATAGTATAGATATTTCATGTTTAGGTAACATCGATACCTATCTAACGGTACCTAGATGATTATTGTATTATTAAAAATGACGTAGTTATAACCAGAAATGTAATGTTTTGATAATGAAAATAAAGTTTGTACGAGGTGTTTTGCACACGGCACTAACCGAGGCAAATGGTATATAAGAGCGCGCGCGCGGACACAGATCGTTCACTGTTAATCAGTAACCCATAGAAGACTCTTCAAGCCTCAACACCTAATGGCCTAAGCAGAACACCTCAAGCATTGAACCAAGATCGTTTGTTTTACTTCAGTATGCCCCTATAGTGAAGCCCTACGCGACGTCTTCGAAGATCAGCGCTGTATCCGGAACCTATAGGTGTAGGACGACAGCGGGTCGTTCATAGATCTACACAACACATTCGTGTTGGGTTCGATTACCGCCCGTCCGGCACATTTGCTGGTCCTTCGAGCCGGATCGCAGAGCTGAAAATTGAAGACATAATACTGAAGAACTGAAGATGCCGGTCACACGTTCAAAGGGAAGAGCTCCTGAAACCTGGAAGCGGGACACTGACGCGGGTGCATCTACAAGTACGCCTGTACTTCGACACCAAACGCAGCCACGCTCGCCGTCTACAAGCGACAACGCGCCGCCGCCGCCGCCGCCCCTCTCCCCGCGCCCCGCGCGGGGGGGAACACCGCCTGTTACGATGCACGCAGCCACGGAAGAGGGCTCTAGTGATACAGTACGCCCATCGCAACAGACACGATCGAGAACAGCCAGCCAGGAAGGTGGTGCGGCAGAAGAACAAGACAGACGCTCCGCTACTACCAGCCGCTCGAAAAGGAAGGTGCTGAAGGCCCGGGAAGAAATGTTGAAGATAAAATTACAGTTAGCGCAGTTAGCTCTTCAGAGGGCTCAAGAGGAGGACTCCGACTCTGACTATGAAGAAGACGGACACTCCAAAATAGAATACGTCAAGTCGTGGCTTGAAGAGGCACCAGAGCCGTTATTTAGGATGGCACACAGTATAGAAAATGATGAAGAACCTACAAGAAAGGGAATTCGTCCACAGAATAGAATAGAACATGATGAAGGACCTGCAAGAAAGGGAATTCGTCCACAGAATAGAATAGAACATGATGAAGGACCTACAAGAAAGGGAATTCATCCACAGAACAGAATAGAACAGGATGAAGCGCCTCCAAGGAAGGATATTCATCCACAGAACAGAATAGAACAAGATGAAGCGCCTCCAAGGAAGGATATTCATCAACAGAATAGAATAGAAAACAGTACAGAAGATGAAGCTCCTCAGAAGAAGGAAACTCATCACCAGGGAGGGGACCTGATGACACCACTCATCACGGGACTTACCTCCGCTATAGCGGCACTCGCCGACAGGAAGCCTCTGGATACATCGATAGTGTCTCCACATCCGGCGGTTTCTAAAGTCATTATGACTTTACCAACGTTCAGCGGCGCACATACAGAATGGCTATCGTTTCGCGCGCTGTACGACACCACAAGAAGATACTTCAACGATATAGAAAATACAGCAAGACTAAGAAGAAGCTTAAAGGGTCGAGCTCTGGAAGCAGTCAGCTCAGAGTTAATAGGAAATGCCAGACCGGACGAAATTATGAAGGAACTAGAATTACAATTTGGAAGGCCAGACTCCATAGCGCAGGCAGAGACAGACAAGCTGAAGACATTGCCACGCTGCACAGAAGCACCTAAGGATATTTGCGCTTTCGCCAGCAAGATTAGAAGTAGCGTTATTACACTGCAAGCACTCAAGAAAGAACATTATTTAGTGAACCCTGAATTACTACGAGTGCTTACTGAAAAGCTGCCGAACTCTCTGCGTGTGACGTGGTACCGGACGTACACAGAAAAGTACGAATCTCTGCCGGATCTCAGCCGCTTCAGTGAATTTGTAACAGAATATGCGAGGTTCTGCAGTGCTTTCGCCCCAGCGGAGAATATTAGTGAACAGCAACCAACGCGGCGAACAGTACAGCGAACGCATACAGCTACAGAGAAGCGCACGTCTGATCGCGCCTCCTCGCAGAAGTGCAGAGTATGTGAAAGAGATGGTCACCACGCATCAGAATGCAATGCTTTCAAGTCTGCCGACGTGAACAGAAGGTGGGAACTAGCGAAGACACATCGCCTGTGCTTCGGCTGCCTTCGCCCGCGCTACATGGGACACATATGCAAGTCAAAGAAGTGCAATATAGGAGAATGCACAGCTCGCCATCATCATCTTCTGCACTACGAGAAGAGGAACGTGCAAGGAGAAGCAAAACAGGAGATAGTTGCCAGCTCGAGCGTCTGTGAGAAAACTCAAGCCTTTTTGAAGATAGTTCCCGTGCACGTAGTTGGACCGGCGGGAGAAGCGTCTACGTTCGCGCTGCTAGACGATGGATCCACCGTGTCACTTATAGACGAAGATATAGCGAAAGAAATCGGTGCAGAAGGCACATCTGATCCACTCACGATTCGAACGATTGGCGATACGGCGATGGTTATATCAAGTGCTAGAAGAATAAATGTTACCTTGAAGAGCACAGAAAACAGAGAGACGCCGCTGTGTGCACGCACGTACCCAGGCTTAAACCTGTTACCACAAACAGTCAGTGAACGTGACCTGTTGGACTGCAAACATTTGGAAGATATAAAGGAGAAGCTGGTATACAACACGGGCGTACCAAAGATACTTATCGGACAAGATAACTGGCATCTCCTCGTCGCTAGCGCCACCAGAAGAGGACCCAGCCACCAGCCAGTCGCCTCGCTGACGCCGTTAGGATAGGTACTACACGGCACGTCCACTAGAACACTGGGACACACCGTACACTTCGTAAATCAGATGTCATCTGTTAATGAAAACATAGACGCACAGTTCAAGGAACATTTTGCACTTGAATCGCTAATGATCACCCCACGTCGTCCGCGCTCCGACCCTGAAAAGCAAGCAGAAGATATATTAGAAAAGCACACGAAACAGATAGAAAATGGGCATATAGAAACAGCTCTTCTGTGGAAAAAAGAAGAGTTCGAGATGCCTGACAGTTATGAAATAGCAATCAACAGACTTACTTCAATAGAGAAGAAACTTGACAGGAACGTTGAACTGAAAAAGAAATATATAGAACAGATGAATTTATTAATAGAAAAGGGCTATGCTGAAGAGGCCCCATCATATAGAACTCCTGGGAGGACTTGGTACTTACCCCACTTCGACGTATACAACCCCTCGAAGCCAGAGAAGCTACGAATTGTACATGACGCCGCCGCGCGAACAAAGGGAGCGTCGCTCAATGATTACCTCCTTACGGGACCAGACCTGCTGCAATCGTTACCTGGTGTGCTCATGAGGTTTCGCCGCCACCGTGTTGCCGTCTCTGCCGACATAGCAGAAATGTTCATGCAAGTGCAAGTAAGAACAGAGGACAGAGATGCACTTAGATACCTGTGGAGAGGTGACCGGCGGGAGGGCCCACCAACAGAATACCGTATGAAGTCACTAATATTCGGCGCAGCAAGCTCACCGTGTACAGCGATATTCGCAAAGAATTGGAACGCGCGTAAACACGCGTGCTTACATCCTGAAGCGGCAGAAGCGATAATAGAGAACCATTATATGGATGACTACTTGGACAGCTTCAGGGATGAGCACGAAGCGGCGCGCATAGCAACAGAAGTCCGCGATATACATAGAAAAGCTTGTTTTGAATTACGAAGATGGGTGTCAAACTCAGTGGAAGTTATAGAAAAGTTACAGCCAAGTTCAAGCCCTATAGAAACAGTTAGTCTTGCCAGCGATAGATCAGAAGAGAAGATACTCGGCTTAATGTGGAATCCGAGTACTGACGAGCTGAGTTTTAACCTAAAGCTTGCTCGACTCCCCTGCAACTTATTAGAAAAGGAAACGCCTACCAAACGAGAAGCGTTACGCATCGTTATGTCTCTTTATGACCCTCTTGGACTCGCCTCACCTATCACGATTAGAGCCAAACAAATACTGCAAGAAGCGTGGCGACTTGGTACAGACTGGGATGATAAGCTAAATGAAGACTTATCTCAACAGTGGACATCGTGGAAGCGACAATTACAACAGTTGAAAACAGTCAGCATACCGCGGTGCTATCCCGGCTACAGCGACGCAGCTTCAATACAAGTACACGTGTTTACAGACGCCAGTGAGACAGCCTACGCGACAGCTGTGTATTGGAGAACAACTACACCAGATGGCCGAGTGTATGTGACACTCGTCTCAGCAAAGGCGAGAGTAGCACCGCTGAAAATAGTGTCTATTCCACGTCTTGAACTTCAAGCCGCTGTGTTGGGAACTCGCGTTGTTTCAAGCGTCATACAAGAACATCGTATCAAGCCAGAGGCCGTTATATACTGGACGGACAGCAGAACAGTATTATCGTGGATAAGGAAAGGCTCAAGATCATATAAACCATTCGTCGCACATCGCCTTGCTGAGATAGAAGAGCACAGTAAAGTGGAACAATGGCGCTGGGTGCCTACTAAATGCAACAGCTCGGACATCGCTACGCGCGGCATATTATTAACTTTTTCGCAGGCGCTATCGAAACAGTTAGATGAATGGTATTATGGACCTGCGTTTTTATACGAAGATTCGTCATTATGGCCCGCGGAGAAGACTAATATTTGCACAGACACAGGGGAGGAACGTACCACAACAGTTACAGATTCATATAGCGAGACACAGAAAGTGTCAGAAGTCATACCAGATGTAAACAGATTTTCTAAGTGGGAACGACTTCTACGAACTACAGCGAGAGTTCTACAGTTTATAGAATTATGCAAGAAAACTAAGAAGCAAGTCTTGTACAAGAGAACACAGAAAAATAATCAGGACGATCCAGATTGGTGCACCGACAGCATCAGCAAGAAGCACTGGAGACGCGCACAGTACCTAGCCGACGAATTTTTGGCGTCGCTGGGTGCGCGAGTACCTGCCCGAGCTACAGAACCGGCGGGAGCCTCATGGGAAGGGCCCCCTCTTCGAAGTCGGCGACCCCGTACTCATAGCCGACGGCCAGCTACCTCGCAACACTTGGCCGCGAGGTAGGATCGTGGCCGTCTATCCAGGCGCCGACGGGCAGATCAGGACAGCGGAGGTGCGCACATCAGCTGGAGTGCTCAAGAGGCCTACAAAGAAACTGGTGCCTCTGCCGAAGTAACGTCGCTCACCGGATGGACTGCAGCACCGCTCCAACACGACGTGTCCACGCGTTGCTGCACGGCGGGAGAAATGTTCGCGACACCTGTGAAAATAGTGTTAAAACAGTGCATACAGTGATAGACAGAACCTAGACAGATTTAAAACCTAGAAAAACATTACACGCGTGTGCTAGCATAACATTTAATGAACAGTGAATTTGAGTGCCACACGTTTATATATGAGAACGAGAACGAAAACGTCGTTCGTCTACCGCCATTAGTAAAAGTTAATAGCGAACTATTATTTGTTTACCTTATGGTGAAATTGTTTAGTGCTAATCTAAAATCTAGATTTATAATGTTTAGAATCACTTTTTATTGTGCTCTTTAGTGTTCTAATCACGAATATGTATTTGCCTTTTAGATAAAACAAATAGTTTATAAGTTATAGCAGAAACAAAATTATTTTTATGTTTAGGTCATAATTTGGTCTGTAACTTAGGTTTTAATCAATAAAGAATAGTTACTTTGGTGTTTCATTTTAGAGAATGGTGTCCCCTAGATGTACGTAAAATCTTATTATAATAGATTCAGTAGTTTAGAAAATATAAGCAGATAAAGTTCAAAGTACGTCTAGGAGGCACTAAAATTCTAGGTTTATACTACAATATCTAGGTAATCGTAAAGTTTAGAGTTATAGTATAGATATTTCATGTTTAGGTAACATCGATACCTATCTAACGGTACCTAGATGATTATTGTATTATTAAAAATGACGTAGTTATAACCAGAAATGTAATGTTTTGATAATGAAAATAAAGTTTGTACGAGGTGTTTTGCACACGGCACTAACCGAGGCAAATGGTATATAAGAGCGCGCGCGCGGACACAGATCGTTCACTGTTAATCAGTAACCCATAGAAGACTCTTCAAGCCTCAACACCTAATGGCCTAAGCAGAACACCTCAAGCATTGAACCAAGATCGTTTGTTTTACTTCAGTATGCCCCTATAGTGAAGCCCTACGCGACGTCTTCGAAGATCAGCGCTGTATCCGGAACCTATAGGTGTAGGACGACAGCGGGTCGTTCATAGATCTACACAACACATTCGTGTTGGGTTCGATTACCGCCCGTCCGGCACATCAACAAATAAATTGTATTTGTCCCCCTATGTATGTCATAATATTTTATACAACTTAGCAATTTATCCACCTGTTGTTAAGTCATTACTTCATTAAATAGGACTACGTTTAAACATTGTTAAGAAGTACAATAAAGCATTGCCGACCCAAAGAAAGAAGATAATAAGAAAAAGAAGGAACTCACGCATACTATGGCCGCAACGCGCCGCACTGCAAAATTGTGTCAAAGCACATAGTAGTCGTAGTATAGCAGCGCGATGCAATGCGGCCCGGTGCGGCCCACCTGTAGTGTGCGATACTTCATATGAAATGTACGAAATTGGTGTAGGAGAATTTTTGGGGTGTATTATGCCAAATCGAATGCCAAACAATCGAATATCAATTGATCGACCACTATAAATCGAACGTCTAAATCCTCAAGTGTTCAAAATATTGAATGGTTTTTCACACGATGCGATGCGGTGCGACCCACCTTAAAAATGTACACATTAATTGTATGTTTGTATGACGTCAATCCAAAACATAGAACCTCCTTTTATTCCATGTCTTACTTAAAAAGTGGCTGATAGACTTAAAAAACTAACAGTAGCTCCTTTGTTTGCACTTAGACCACTTGATACATTGAGCAGCCTCACAGATGGAGTTAAAACGAAAAGTAAAAGTTTAACTACTCTCAAGATTCTAATAAATAATAGATAATCAGCAGTATTGTATTAGTAAGAGTACTATGATTATTACACGAGAGAATCGAACCCACAACCCTCAACATAACAAACAAAGAAGCGTCTACCTTAATCTTTATACAAAACAAAATCATACAGCTACTTATAAGCTTATAAGGAAAACAAGATAAAATATGACATAACAATTTATTGGGAACAGGAAAAGTTCGGTGTAACAAGAAAAAGTCGTAATTGGCTGTCTTTAACACGAGAGTTACGGCCTTAACACACGGAAAATTTTTGCTATAAGTAACTCTACATATAAGCATAATTACGTTATATTTAGTTATTTATTAATACTTTTTTGTACACAAACAAAAACGAGAACAAAGTCAAGCACTCGCTTCGTAAACACGAGGTAGTGGGTTCGAATCCGGACAAGTACCAATGTGATTTTTCAAATCTTATGTACTTTCTAAGTTTATCGTGGACATTTCTGACTGTAAAGGAAAACTTCTAAAGAAAACCTGAACCTTAAAATCTGAAATTGTCAATCCGCCTTGAGCAAGCGTGGTGATTAATGCTTATACCTTCTCTATATTAGAAGAGGCCTTTGGGGAAATAAAACAGGCTGGTATTATTATTATTATTATGAAGCAAAGTCACGGTTTTCTTCTATAAGTTTCTCTGCGGTTCTAAACAATCCAACAGATTTTAATCACACAATCTAAATTTACGATTATTCTAAGAATTTTATCTAGAAAATTCTACTAAATGATATAAAGTAACAGTTGAGAGATTCAAAGTTTTGTAATTATTTCGTAGAAGACATAACAATATACTGGTGTGATGCCGAGTTGCTAATAAAATAAAAGACCACGATATAAGTGAAGTGAAAGACTGCAGGGTGTGCTAAGTGTATTAAACTGAACGACTAACCACATGTATAGAAAGTTACACTTATGATGACAGCACTACGACTCTCGGATATTTTTTATGCATTATTTTTAGTGTCTAGGTTTCTTTACAGTGTTTTCTTCATCGTAATTCGTATATATATATATATATCAGTAATATTAATAAGGTTGCATAATCAGCGTAAGTTACTAAAAAATAAACCTGAAAGTACCTAGTAATGAAAATATATTTTTTTAACATCCCGCTTCATCTATTTTTCAAAGATTACCTCTTAAAAGTACAACGAACCAAACTGATCATAAATAATTGAATTTCGAAGGAAAATGTTAAAGTAATATTTACCTTCATTTATATTCATTAAATACAATAATAAAGTAGGTTACGGATCTATACTGAAGTGCCTGTAAACTGCATATTAAAATGTACCTTGTAGACTCTATCATAAAGTTAATTTTAAGACGACAACTTTTACAGTATCAACGGACTTTATCAAAGTCATCTTGTGATAGTCTGAATTAAACTTTACATGTTATTGCATAAGGTTTATAATATCTTAGTACTATGTTAAGAAGTAATAAGCATGATTCGTATTTGAGTTAAGTACTTGCTTTCGTAACTATTGTTACATTATCAATCAGGTAATTTGTTGTTATAAGGCATGTTCTGACTTTGTGTTATTTATTAGTTAAATAATACTATTGACAGTTGATTAATATGTTTAGAGATACTTGGTGAAGTCTTTGTCCGTCAGTAAACGTTTTTTGAAACTATGATTAACATGTCTTAAAAGATAAATCATAAATGTAGTAAGGATGTATCCTTGCTTGTTGGTAAAGTACTACCCTCTGATAGATATATTATCGGCCTAAAGTATTGCAATTTGTTTAGTGAATGAGAGCGCTAGAGGTTCATAAACTCTTTGTCGTCTTTATTTCCTCCATACGGCGGCTTTATTGAGTACTAACTGCAGCTGAGTACTAGCAATATTACCCGCGTTAAGTTACATCTTTAGTTACTGCTCTGCTCTCGTGAGTTGTAGCGTGATGTTACATAGGCTATAACCTTTCTCAATAAATGGGTTGAAAAAACATTTTTCAAATCTAACTAGTTCTAGAGATTAGCGCGTTCTAACGAAAAAAAACTCGTCAGCTTAATAAAAGTATAGATTCTAGGCATTGTTTCTGGCGATTAGATAATTCTGACATATACGTCATGGTTTATGGTAACAACTTATAATTAGGTGTATTCTTGTTTGCTAGCGAAGTTATTAAAAAGAGAGTTTAAAAGTTATTACGTACAGGTGTTTTACGAGCTACAGTAACGTCTAAATAGTGGTGCATTATTAATTTACACGCTAATACTGATAACCAGAATATCATGTACAACAGTACATATTTAGAAGGTATATTAGAAGAAGCTTTTAAACAATAAAACAAGGGGCCTATGACTCCAAAAAATTATCCCTTTTTTAAATATAATATTACGACAAAAATCTACGAATAAATATTTCCAACAAGTTTGTTTACAACAGTCAGTCAACAAGTAATCTCTTGTTTTATCGCTGTTTCAATAGAAAATGCGTTCAATATTTCATATTATATAAGTTATGGGATCAAACAGTCCGTAATATACGTGTATACAGTGGAATATCGTAGACCAAACAAGGTAACAAGGTCGATCGTGTATAGAGAAACGTATAGTCGACGCTTTGAATATGAATTGGTCTAATGGGAACGTACAGGTATTTGGTAAACAGTGAATTATAATTGCGTACATTTTATACACTTACTACTAAAAGGTTTGTGATAGTAATAATAGAATTTTTTGTTTCACATTCGTCGTGAAGTCTTTCAGTCATTTATACTATTATATAAAGCGGAAGGGTTTGTTTGTTTGTTTGAACAGCAGTCTGTTTTTTTTTTTTTTGTCCGTTTTATGTTTTTGTTTTTTTGTCTGTGGCTGAATGTTTATTTTTACATTATTCTTGTGTGTGTCACCTACATGTGAAAAATAAACTGTTTTTCTTTCTTTCTTTCTTTCTTTTCAGTAAGCAAAGACGCGGGTGAAACCGCGCCGCAGCAAGCTAGTTTTATATAAGTGGGCCATTATTTCGTATGAGTTCATGGATATTTTATTTATAACTTACCGTTTGTCTACTTTATTACTAGAATATATATCTTAGGACCACACAAAGACCACATCTCTTGATGGATATTTGTTATGGTCAAAGTTTCGCTCGGATTCTACTATAAGATGAAAAAATAATATAAATAACTCTCAACTTTTACTTCATTATATTAAAAAAGTGTAACCTCTTACGAATTTAATTTATGTCTTCTAAAAGAAAGAATGAATGTTCAACTAACTTTTGATTTTTGTCAAAATATTCAAAACATTTTATTTATTCCAAATTATGTGTTCTATTCTAAATACTCAAATATTCAATCATGCCTTTAATATACATACATTACAAAACAAGTCTTTAACTTTTCATTTAAAATTATACTCATACTTATAAATATTTCAAGAGTGACTAAACTCAATAACATTGTGAGTGGGCGTGTATCATAAATAATAAAACCCACACAGTTAAAAAATAAAGCAAGGACTCCATTTTTAAACATATCTTCAAAGATTTATTGCCGACAGTGCCAGACGATCAAACAACCCACTAAGTAGTAACTGTCGCTCATGGACGACTCAGAGTCTCTAGCATTGCTCCTGCAATGCAAGGAACTCTGCGAAACCGCTGCCTACCATAAAGAAAGTGGGGTAGGTGAAGGGATTGAGGGAAGTGAGGAAAAAGGAAAGAGGGAAATTGGGCCTTCGTCACTCTCACTCACCAAATCGAGCGCGATAGTATGAATACTATTACTCTTACATCGATATTCTATGAGAAGGTATTAGGTACTTCCCCGGTCGATCCAGCCCATTCATGTTGAAACCAGCGTAGATCCACTATCGTTAAAAATTATATAATCGGTTCAAATTAGTTTTAAAAGACAAAGACTTTTCAAAAGAAAATATTCAACGTAGCAGTTTGCGTAATAGACGCTCTTATAACAAAAAGTAACATTCGCTAGCAATCTTTTATAAACGAGAATGAAGCTTGAATAAAAAATCTTCGACGTATTAACGTTCTGAGATTGTTCAATGTAAATAGAATGGTTTCTATTTACATTGAACAATATAATATTTTAGCCAAGTAATATTTTTCAAGTTTAGTTGAAGGTCGTGGTTATATCATAATAATATTATTATCTGCAGTCGATTAGCGACTGAACTGATTTATTTTTAGTTTACGTTAAAGTTAACTTCTAGTTAACTAAATTAAACTAGATTTATCGTGTCACTTAAGCAGCGTTAATATTACGAATTAGCACAGAATAATCTAAAACAAAAATGTTCTTTGTTTTGCAAAATTTTAGTTTAATTTGTACGTAGAGCGTCTTCTGAACTTCAATTGTGTTTATCGATAGCGTTAAATAAGTTTATTTGTTTTAGAACAATTAAAATAGGATAAAGATATCTTCTATAAGTGCGCTCGGAGAAATATGCGGTTTGACCTTTTTCCTTCCGTGGGATTGACATAGTTAGGTTCGTACAGAGAAGGAACGCAAATAGTAAATAAATATTATAATAAAAAATATTTACAATATGTAGGTTATTATACTTAACCAAATAATTCTTTATAAAGGATTTAATTCTTTATAAAGGAATTTTTTTATAAAGGATTATTGAGAATTTCGATCACTGTTCGTACATTGGTCAAAATTCCTAAAAATAGAGATCGTTCTCTAGTATTTTTTTTTCTTTAATATGAAGTAATTCTTTTGTTTTAAACGAACGTCATCAAAACATACAAAATAATTAAACACTTGTCCCGATCACAACGTTGAACAACACAACTACAAAGTAGAGGAAACGCGGCTTTAGAATTTTATCGGCATTTCACTCAGTTACTTACCGTTTCGCTTTATAGATTGTTAGTCTCAGCGGGTAAAGAGTAAAGCGTGGTAAAATAATGAGTTACCAGCAATTAACGAATATGCGTTATCATCACTTAGGGTATTAACATTGAAATTACGATTTATACACATTTCTTACGGTGTTTAATATTACTGTACAATCTGAATGTCGATGAATTTGAAGTTCAAAAATATTTAAACTATTGTTTTTTTACCCATTGCCTATAGGCGATTTTATAGTGTTCGCAACTAGACGAGTACTAATGTATCTTTTTCAAAATCGGTTTATTTAGGACTTTACTGATAGCAATGACAAACTTCCTTTGATCAGAGGCCTATATTCCGCTGTGTGTTCAAGCTGCTGCTGTACTCTTCTTCTACTCTTCTCTCATCATTTTGAGCGTAAAATCTTCTAAATGAAATGAAATGAAATGAAATGAAATAAAATGAAATGAAATAATGAAATGAAATGAAATGAAATGAAATGAAATGAAATGAAATGAAATATATGTTTATTCATATAGGTTAATTAAATTAACACTTATGAACGTCAAAGTTTACAAAATGTCAGCAAATTAACCTACAGCCAATATCTAAAATAAATTTCAATGAAACTTATCGCCCTATCTCATTTATTTCTTAAGTAAAAGTAGTATTAAGACTAAACGTACAGACTCTACTACTTGGTACTACAGACGTCGAAGGGTCGAACATTTGTGTCAAACTTGGGCGTGTTCTGTTCAACGATATCTGCGTCTAACTAATAACTATCCCAGATGATTATCTCAACTGTTGGTTCAAAGCGAAATTGATACAGACAACCACTCAACAACTAAATTCCAATTAGTTGAGATGAAGTCTCTCTCTCTCTATAATTAAAACGATAATTATCCTTATTTTTAATTTTTTTTATAGTAATTTTATATACATATTAAAAATATTCAATATAGCATAAAATATTTGCAGAACTTTTCAATCTCTGAACAGATGATACATGCATACTTATAAGAAATTAATAATCTCTCGACAATATAACAATATAACCGCTTATATTTTAGCAAAACCTTCTAAATAGATGCAATAACTTTCAAGTTAATTTTTTTAAAGTTTTTATGTTGTAAGTTTGCGAACCTTTTATAAGTTTCTAACAAATATACCCCGATTTACATTTTATAATCCAATCACGAAACTTTACTAGTATTTTATTACTCTATTCATCCAATTTTAGGGTCCCCCTGACCTTATATTATGCAAAATCGAAATTTAACAACCCTCTCAATAAAATCGAAGCTGCTCTGTTTACTTACGGATAATATCATTAAGTCGCGTATATAAGACAGTTGTGTAGTCGAGAACCATTTATTGTTCAAAGCAAATAAAAAGAAACGGAGCAAAATGTTCAACAACACAAGAAAACAGACTGAAAAGTTAAAACAAAGTAAACGAATACAAAACTATAAGTAATGAAAATAAGATACAATTTTCTTTGCGTAAATTAACGTTACTTGTTTCGCTTTAAATTGCGAGAATTATTAGGGTTTAATTCAGGAGCTAGCAGTAAATTCTGAATGTACTCGAATGTATAACATACTACACAATTAAATATGTTGTTACAGCGGGCTTTCAGGTTTCTAGGAAACTTGTGCTACTATTTGAACGTATTATATAAGCAATGTAATGTTTGTGTGGAGTTGCGAGATTGTCTATAAGTACACATAAACATCTATGTGTGTATGTCTGTGTTTACTTATATGAAAGGCGTGTCCCACTCTCTTTGTCTTTATATTTAGAACATTTGCGACGAGATCGTGGCTGCACTTTATATTACTTGCAATTTCATTACTCATGATAATGATAATATTAACACATATGTTATGAGTACTTAGTCGTAGACATTGTTAAGTAAGCACGTAGGTAATCACAAAAATATTAGATATTCAAACAAAAATAAACCTAACCAATGCGAAACAACCAATATTAATAACGAGAAGGCTCGTGACATAATTGAACTCATACATTCCTAGAAATTGCGCAATGTGACCTACTAACGTTATTAATAACTTAAAAATGCAGTAAATTTAATTATGAAACTGTCGAATTTGTTATTGTCATTTAATTATCACATGAAAACATCCGGCAATCAATCTACATACTTATAATATATACAGCTGAAAACGACGCCATTTTGAAGTGCTTATTTCCATTATAACATTGTACTAACTACACTGAAATGTTCTACAAAAGTTCGCGTTTTGCTTCGTGAAGTCCAGAACTTTCAACTCAACAGAATACACTAACTCCCCAATTGGCATTACGCGAAAACAACATTTATTACAAGCGAGTACAGATTGAATTAGCCCGTGGTGGAATTCCGCTTACAACTTCGTACAAATACGCCAAGTTCAAGTTATCTGAAAAGTTATTTAACAAAGTTTCATAGCTTTCTTCGCTGCTTTGGGAAATTGTGCTTTAAGCTGAAACGGTTAAGGTTAATTATCGTTTGGAATACCATGTGCACATGAGCTCTTACAGATTTGAAAGCCATCTGCGTTATCCCATCGAGAGCCGTGACTGTAGAAAGATTTTCCTTCTACAATGGACTGAGACTGGGACCGGTCGCTGAAATGACTTTGTAATAGCGTCCTCAATAAAACGACCCAATATCGTGGGCTTTTTACTTTATTTATGAGATAGTTGGACAGAACTTTCGTTACTAAATAAATGTTTGCGTATAGGATTAAACGAATGTTCCTTTTGTTCAACGGATAGACCTACAATAGGCAAAATTATATCTTTATGTTATACAGAAACATTAATTTTGTCCTTAAATATACTGCCAACAACTTAGATAAGTTGAACGTTAACAAAGTTAAATATCGCTTGCGATCAATGTAGAACGCCGGCAACTACATCTCTATGATTTTATAGACGCCAGAAGTTTTAATGAGTTCAATTTATTCTTCAAAACCTGATACACAAGTTAGCAATTATATTAAACGTAGTTAAGAGGCTATTGTAATTTTATACATTAATTGAATATAATAATTTTAACTAAATGAAGAAAATCGTGTTAGAGTAATAAAAAATATTTTAATAATGACTTAATTAAATAAAAAAATATGTTATTAAATATTTAAACCTCAAAACAAGGCTAGATCACACGTACTTAAATATGATTTTAGAATTCCTTTTCGTAGAAGGTTGATAGCTTATACTTACTTTGTAATTCTAAGAAAATTAAATCGTTTGATGTTATGAGAAATTGATTTTGGAATGAAGTAGGTATTTGGTTTTGTTTATGCTTTATTATAATCTTATTGCTTAAACTTACACGACGTTGGTCTCCTTGTTCTCTCCTCGTTATAATAGTTAGTATGTATCATATATTATTTTATTATATTAATCACGTATAATATATTTAGCAATAAGTTATTATATTCATATTATAATAATAATCTAAACTCGGTTAAATCATAGTCATAACATAAACAAGCCATTTCTATTGTTATCAAATACATAATCACGCTACCGCATCAGTTTCGAATTATTTCACACTCGATATAAGTAGTTATAGTAACTCGTATACTTTTTAAGTAAAACTTTTCACTGACAGAACTTTTCTACCGGTCATGTAAACTAGTGAAACAAAGTTTATTACTGATCACCTGTCACTTATCCGAGAGCCCGGGCCATAGACGCAAGGTCAAAAAGTGTTCACAGCGTCCCCCTCACTGTTGCCAGAAGTAAACACAAATTACAAGAACATCCAAGGAACGTCACTCGAGTTTCACTTCAAAACAATATCTCAAATGAACACAAACACTAGTTATTCGAGCTAAACGCGGCCACAGTAAAACTAAAACGTCACCTTCGAGTCAGAATACAGTCTTTCGTCTTTCAGTATAACCTCAAAACATCTTACTGACACTCCGCGGCCCACAGGAATTAATAAAAAGTTTCTTTATAAAACAAGTGGGTTGTGAGCATGTTCCAAAATGGCGGAACTTTGCGTTAACTTCGGAACGTAGAGCGACGTGAAGTTGTAGGGTGCGCGGCCTGAGCCGCGCGCGGTACAGTTGCACAGCAAACACTAACTTTTCTCATAATAATTCATAAGTTAAACTTGTGAACACTTATTTTTTTACACGAAAACTTTTTAACACACAATGAAAAGTAATTTTGAATAGGTAATAACAGTCAAAAGTAGTTTTTATAACGTTTTCTAAAAGTTCAGAAGTGTTGTAGTGGCGTAGAGCTCTTGTACCGGACCGCGAGCCTCGTAGTCGACAGGGGTTCGGTCGGGGAAAATCAATAACTTACGGCCGACTCTCTCCGCCGCTCTCCGCGTTTAATCATACACTTTGTGAGCAAAACATTAAAACTTGTCCGTTTGTTTGTCGGAGGCGGATCGTTGTTGGCCGCGGAGCGTAAAGTGAGCGCGGGGCGGGTAGCGGAGTCGAGAGCGGAGCGGGTAGCGGCCACGGCAGCCGGCGACGGAGTACGTAGATAAACAGTTCGCGGAGTTTACTTGGGACAAAGTTTTGCGAGGTGTTCTTACAAAGAAGTACAGTTATGTACTGCAACGTGAGGAAGATTGGCGTCGCCCCGCGCCCTCCGCTGACGGCCACAAGTTTGCTGCATTGTTATCGGTGGCCAAGTTCAAATTAAAAGTTTGTTCTATAAAAGTTCGTAGTTCAGCTATATTGGTAGTCTTGCGCGTTCCAGTAATAAATTACTTTTTAATGATGTGTAGGCGGTCGCTTTACGTAGACGTCGTGGTTTTTTTTTGAGTAGGACATTTTATAGAAACTTTCCGTGAGTTTATTTTAGTGATACCTTAATATAACAGTATCTATGATATATATATGATGATATCAGATGATATAAGATATGATGATATCTGTGATACTTTTCTCGTGACAATTATGTTGTTTATTTATACTCGTAATTTGACTTTCATGGCATAACATTGTGTACATGTTCTTTATTTGGCTGTTTCTTATTATTAAGGGATTTATTTTCATTTAACATTATAAATTTATATATGTACTGAATGTTTTATTATTAGTACTTTTATTTAGGTAATATGTGACTTCTTAGTCCTAGTATCAAATGATTAAAATAATAAATATTTAATAATTTACAGAATTACGTAGGTATTAGGTATACTTAAATAAACAAACTGTTCTAAATAAAAATGATTCACAAATACTTGAAATCTTAAGTCAAAAAGTCACCGGACGGACCACTTAAGCGAACACCCGTTGAAGTGATTTAATTCCGTAAGTAGTGTAAACAAGTTTTGTCCTTAGATGATTCCCAGTACACACACCCTCTGACACTCCTTTTATACGAATTATCTATAGAACTGTGAACAAACAAATCTGACATCCGATATACCATGAACTACTTTTCCCCGCCCAACATTATAACAATAAACTGTGCTGACGCGAAGATATACAAATTCAAAGGTCTTAATAAATTGGATTGTGCAGTACGTTGACTAGTCGAGCGACTGGTCGAGCGACAAGTCCAGCTTTGCTAGGAGTTGTAGGAGCCGATTTCATCGCACAATTCCCGGGGCAGAGTATTAACAAGTATTTTACGAGATAAATAAGTTAGCCTGAGATACTGTTGATGTTACTTACGAAAACGAGTACAATATTACTTATCATTTGTATGAATTATTTTATTGTATGACTACACTTTTGCTTACATTATATTCTGTAAAAATAATTACTCTCACCTCACTTTCGACTTAATAAAAGTTTAGAAAACTATTTTTTAAATAATTGGATTATTTCATAATGCAATTATTACAGTGGGATCCTACTATCTTTTGCATTTGGTAGGCTAATAACAGCAAAATACTAACCTGGATTACATTTATTGCAACAAAATTATAATGAATTCAACAAGAAAAACAGCACGTCAAGACAATCTTCTCAAAATGTTGATATAATTTTCTAAGTATTTGTACGATTACTTAAACCATGTCATTATTCAAACCCCGTAGCAGCGTTAAACTATAACACAGAATGATATATAAACCAAATGATACTTTTAAAGATAAAATATTGTTAACCACCTAATTAAGTTATTACTCTTCACTCTTTCACTCTGAGGGAATTTCAAATCGATCGAGTGTAAAGATGATACTAGTTTAACGCTCTGTTAAACTTTTCTAAAGGTCGGATCTTTTTTAATATCTTTTTAGAATAGCAACGTTGTTCGTCTGTGTTAGTGAGATTTTTAAAATAGGTATTGGCTACCGACGCGTTCTCTATTTAAGTACCTATATTTATAAAGCATGAACAAAAATACAAAAAAAAATATTTTAGCGTTGGTTGTTAAGTCCTAAGAAAATTCTTCTTTTTTTCTGTTAAACATAACCTTACAAAAATGTTTATTGCCATAAAATAGAGCATGTCTCTAGTAGCTCTCCATTACTGTAAGATTCGCAGAATCAAAACAAATATTTGTGTGAACTATAATCGTGTTTTTGTTCATTAATTGGATGTCGATAAATTTCCTATTAAAGAGGACTTGAGGCGGAGTAGATTTATAAAAACTTCGTGAAAATAAATGTTGTATAATTTGATTTCAAGTTTTAAAAATGATTATTGAAAAAAGTTTATTTGATATTAAGCCTTAGTTAACTACGTACCGGTTTTTAAAATCACATTCAACTACATATTTTTGCCCACATATTTAAAATGCCAATTTAAAACCACCCTTCTTTGTCAAACTGATTAACTGTATGCAACTTATTTATTTTTAAACATCGACAGTTTCCTTTTCTAAACAAAATCCAACCATATAACTATATATCTTAAAGTAGATTTTTACTCGTAGAGCTAACATGTTGCGAAGCTACACGCGGTCGTCTCGGTAACCCATTTTCTTTAGGTGATACTACCTACACACGTTTGAACGATTATGTATGAAGCCTTTCAGTTTGTCTAATTTATGTTTTACCGATTTACATGTTACATAGAGCAAATATTTTAAGATATTGGCAAATATAAGTTAACTTGTGATCCGCCCTGCTTCGCACGTGGGTATTACTTGTATATTTTTATGACACGATATATGTGGCAAACAAACATACGGGCCCACCTGATGGCAAGTGGTAACCGTAACCTATAGAGATGGCTGTGTTTTCCAAAAAACTCAGAAATAATGCTTAGAAAACACAATCAATTTCGTTGTCAATCACGGAGAATGGGATGAGGAAGGAAAAGGAAAAAGAAAAGGACCAAGAGGGTATTTGGACTGCCAACGCTCTCACTCACCGATCTACTACTATTATGTGCACGAATATATAATAGGTATACTATTAACCTTTTGGAAGAATTCCTCTAAACGGCGGTGAAAACTGTAGGTATCAAAATCCGCAAGTTAGTGTGAAAACATACAGACATACATTCAGAGATTAGATTCTATTATATTTTCAATGTTATTCTAATATTCATATATTAATTTAAAATGAATACTGTTTGAATAGAAAATAAAGTTAAGGAGCAATTCAAAGGCATTTTTTTAAGTATTTGCATACATACATTTACATGTCGTTTAACTCTATTGCCCTTTACTTGCACAACTATTTAAAAAGTTTTATTTATTTTACGCGTGTTCATTGACCCCAATTCTACAACTATTATTCTCTCATGACCAACTAGAGCACTTTATACTTGTATTATGTAAGACTAGGTAGGTACATATAAATTTGTTACTATAACAAAAGATTCTTAGTTTTTCTGTTACACAAGTCATTTTATGTAGCAGTTTCATGATTAAGTAGGTATAACAGCAGTAAAATGGTAGTTGTATTGTTTACCCACCTTGTGTAAGACTTGTTTATCCTCTATTATTACAAACATTACCTGTTACCTGTAGGACCTAACAAATATTGTATCCTTGGCAAATTGTATTTTTACATACAATGTGATACGAGTTTATTTATTAATATTACTAGCGACCCGCCCTGCTTCGCACAGGTTCAATGCTGATATTAAATATAATACAGAATGTTTTTATACACAACGTTCATTTTTTTTTGTTTGTTTGTTTGTTATTAGACAATAATAACAATAAAGTAACATGTTTTACTTTTGCGCCACCCGGCCTCCGGCCGATACCGTTGCAACCGCTATGTCCCTGCATTTTAAATCTGTAATGTCTTCGAAAATATTCATTTAAATTAAATGCTGTAAAGTGCAATATTGATCTATATTAAATGCACAATATATTTAAGTTACTTAATTAAATAAGGATTTATGCTGTATTGCTTAAAATCGCTTCGTAAATAAGCCATAGAGATAGATATATACCATCGAGGACTTATATGTAGACCTTATTAAGGTGTACAATACTGCACTACATTATTTTGATCGATCTTGTAGGGTTCAGCCAGCGTTTGCAATGTAAGCCCAAAAAATGTGTTTTATACGACATCACATTAGAAACCTCTAAAATTATCAGTGTTTTTATCCTATATTCTGCATGATATATACATATAAACGTTTCTCTTAAATCATACTATCTATTAAAAAAAAACCGCATTAAAATCCGTTGCGTAGTTTTAAAGATCTAAGCATACATAGGGACAGGCAGACAGACAGCGGGCAGTGACTTTGTTTTATACTATGTAGTGATTGATTCACGTCGCATATTTATCAGCATGAGATTATTATTGCCAAATTATAGAATTTTTTTTTTTTTATATTATATCCTACCAAAGTGACTCCACCCCGCTTGATGGTAAGCAGTCAGTGGAATCCAGAAGTGGCGGCCACTATACTAAAAGCCATCGTCTTAAACTGCTGGTATGACGGTCTCCACTATGGCGGCTAGGAATGGGGTTAGGGGAAGGGAATGAGGGAGGTAAGGAAAGAGGAAAGGGGGGAAATAGGGCCTCCGGCGCTCTCATTCACCAAACGAAACGCAGTAGTACGGATACTACTACTGTTAAGTCGATCTTCTATGAGAGGGTAGTACTTCCCCGGACGATCCGGCCAGCGATCAGCGTGGATCTACAATAATGTCTTCGTATAGGTATTATGCCGTTTTGTCACTAAGACTGCAATATTCACAAAACATTTCTTTATTTATGTGACAACACAACGAATACGTACTTGGCAAGCCCAGGGAGATATTTTTGATAGAAATAAAAGGTAATATGTACCATACAAGGTTGCAGATAGAAACTTCTAACTCTATAAGTATAACTTCATTAAAGCAAAAATAAGTCATTCAGTCAAGAGCTTAATGATCGCTTGTTTCTCAAGAACCAAGCTTACTTCTTGGTAATCTTAACTAAATGTAAAATATTTCAATAGAATAATCTCGCTCTGTGATATAAATTATAATTTCTATTTGAAAATGAAACACTTCAAAATTAAGTACCTATTGATATGAGTGTAATAAACTTTACGGATGACTCAAATCATTTGTGATTAGTTCTTTTAAATGACTGTCGGTAAACAAACATGTGCTTCACCTGATGGTAACTGGTAATCCTAAACTAAGACCTTCGCCGTATTCTCTAAGGGCAAGATTCACAGACCGCACTTTGACTTTACTTTGATGCAAAGATCTACTTTGTACCAAAAATATGGATAGGAAAGGGGGGAAATTGGGCCTCCGGCGCTCTCACTCACCGAACGAAACGCAGTAGTACGGACACTACTACTCTTAGGTCGATCTTCTTTCCGGTCGATTCGGCCCATTCATGCTGAAATCAGCGTGGATCTACTACCGTATAAGAAGAAACAAACATAACACCATCAAGGTACCTATAGTGTTACTTTGCAGTCTTCTGTATGTTGAAGATATAAAAAAATAGATATTTTAAAGTAGTTACTTAATTAGAATGCTTTTGAGTGAAAAATAATGAAAATAATTTTATATAAAAACTAGCTTTTCGCGGGGCGGTTTTACCCGCGTTTTTGCTTACTGCTATGCTCCCGTCGCCAGTAGCGTGATGTTACACAGCCCTTCAAGAACTCCTTATCCAACCTTCCTCAAGAACTAGACTATCAGTCTTTAAATCTGACTGGTAGTTCCAGAGATTAGCGCGTTCAAACAAACAAACAATTTCTTCCGCTTTATATAATAGTACAGAGTATAGATAACGATTTGGAAAGTTTTAACCATGTAGCCACCACTACTGGGAATCATCGCACTCATTACCAGTAGGATATGTACATACATTTCCGAAAAAATTGTGTTATACCTTTTTTTAATAAAGGTGTAGTAAATTTTATTCGATATCATTACTCAACAACAAGGACAAAGGAAATTTCCTTCATATTTTATTTACCCATAAAGTTAAAATAAATTATCTGAGTAAACTAAGTAAAGTTCCCATCTTAGCGAGAAACACGTAAAAGTAATTTATATACTTTACGCACAGTCCCTGTGTTTAATAATTCACATCTAACATTTTTTATTTAATTCAATAAATTATTTATTTACACGTTTCGGCTTTCCCCCATATTTATTTTGTGACAAGTGACAATCTTAATCCTTTCACTGACCGTGTTCAATTTCACGTTTAAAATATATTCTTAAAATATTATTTAATTATGTAACGGTAGGGTTGGGACTTGCGCTCGATGGAAATAGAATCCATTTGGATCTTTACTTTTAAATAAAAAATTTACGTGCTTCAAATGATTTTATAGGTAGGTATTTTGTATTCCAGTTGACTGATGGCTCATAACGTCATCGTATCTTCTTACATTGTAATTTCAGTATCATGTTTCCTTTCGATTTTTTTTTTTTTAATTTAACCTACCTTTTTTGATTCTGCAAAAAATCAATCACATTTTTGTAGGTATATTATTATGCATGTATTTATATTGCATTTTTCAATTTGTCTATGTATTAGTTGGAATGACATGTTGTTTAAGTATGTATTTCCCTCCTTGCTTTCGGCAGTCGGGCAAACACAAAAAGCCCGCCTGCCTGCCTAAAACAAAGTGACAAGAAAGAAACCCAAATTTTTGCTCGTGCTGACGCTACATTGTAATATTACGTACTTTATGTCACTCCCAATTAAAACGAATCTAATGATACCTCAGACAACTTACTTCATAATATTAAGCATATATTTTTAGAATTACGAGTTTATCCGCCTAATTAAGTTTATTAAGTGACCTAACTTTTACATAACTTACGTTGCTTAATCTTTAAATCGAATCTATTAACGTGCAATTCGCTAAACTTCAAAACCTACAGAGAGTACTGGGATAATATAAAAATCAAGACAAGCCAACATTAAATTGAATAAACTTTGCCTTTGGCTTTGTTAATAAGTGATGATATAAAAAAGTAACAAATGCACTAGTCTTCAGTACGATTTTCGAAAGTTTCCTTCGATTTCCCTGGATGCCATCATCAGATCCTGGTTTCCTTATCATGGTACCACACTTGGGATATCTACTTTCCACCAAAAAAAGAATCATCGAAATCGGTTCATAAACGACGACGTTATCGACGAACACATATAAAAAAATATATATATATACGGTCGAATTGAGAAATCTACTCCTTTTTTTGAAGTCGGTTAAAAAGAAGATAAATTATAATTTTATTTTATGATATTATTATGAAATAGAATATAAAATATTGTTTTTCTTTGTCCACACTTTGAGTTTGACGAGACATTTGTTTAAGTTTTACGTAATTAGCTGCAAACCTAGGCTCCAGAAACTCAAGACTCGGACTGACTAACCTACTGAAAGAACTTCTAATACAGAGTCAAACTGAACTAAATAGCAATATAACAAGTGTACCTAGGTATATATAAATAGCTTCGGAAACGGTAAAAGTGTACCTATATAGAATAAACTTGTGCACTTTAGTCAATCAAGGATATAATGACAATAAAATAAAATTCAAAATATATACTATTATATAAAGCGAAAGAAAGTGTAAAGAATTTGTTTGTTTGTTTGTTTGAACGCGCCAATCTCTGGAACGAAATCTAATAGATGGATTAAAAAAAGTTTTTGCGTATGATAGCCCAGTTCTCAAGGAAGGTTAAAGGCTATGTAACATCATGCTACGGGCGACAGGAGCAGAGCAGTAGGCAAAGACGCGGATGAAACCGCGCCGCGGAAAGCTAGGAATAATATAATTATGATTAATTACATAGTTAGACATTAGACATCGTAAAATTAAAGTTAGTCAAAATATCAAAATTTATATAAACAAATAAGCCGTTTCGATTTATACAATCTAATCAGAAATTTGCGATATTCGCAACAAAGAAATTCTTTAAAAAAAAAATAAAAAAATTATTTATTTCCTCTACACAAAGTTCTGTACAATAACTTAAAATAAGTACTTACTAACAAAACAAAGTCATCACAAAACTTTGTGAGAGTCTGGTGCATGTTGTAGATTTATCGCTAAATCTGTTTTACACGTCACCAGGAGTTTTGTTTTGTGTTGACTTTGAGTTTTGTTTAACTAGATTACCTAAAAGAGCACTCTTGAGGCCTGTAAAGATCTAAAGACGTGGGTTTTGAGTTCCATCTTCCTTAAAACTCTTGACGTTTGATTAAATGTACAGTGCAGTGTGAGTAACCTTTATAGATACCCTTTAAAATTTTTGATACTAAACTAGTCTATTGAGAGCACCGGCAGCCGAATTACCCTCACGAATACTTTCTTTTCCTTATTTTCTTCCTCATTCTCTTCTCCCTAAATGATCGGCAACTGCTTACATTACATAGTCATGTCCATAGTTTGCGGTTACCAGTTAACATTAAGTAAGCCGTATGCTTGTTTGTCTCAATAGTTGTAAAATAAAGTCTACAATACTAACAAGTTAAATAGTGATTTAACAAAATCCAAAGAGGTTTATTGTCTTTTTCATTTCTGGCGTAAGTAAGTATCTGTCACTGTTAAAGCCAAACGGAAGACAAACTAAAAGCGTTCCTTAAAAGGGACGAAGGTATTCTAAGGTCAGGGTTCGGGCCGATACACAAACCAATTGTCGTACGTTACCTGATGTTACAATAAATAGGGATAGCCCGGGTTAGCTACAATAAATTGGAATTTCGTCCGTTCAGTCGACGATAATTTCGTCTGGTATTTATGAGGTCGAACGGTAATATGAGTACCTACAGCTTTTTGTACAATAAAGTACTACTACTATATAATAGTGACTATAGCATTATTGTAGCATACGATATTATATTTGTTTTACTCGGAAACAACAACGTTAGTTGTATTCGAAGGCGGTGATGAGAGCGCTCATAACCGCACCAATCAAGGTGCCGAAACTCGGAAGAGGCCAATGTCCAACAGTGTATGAGAAATAAGGGCATTAGTTCTTACGCATTATCTTATTGAAATACAATCCCACTCACACGTCCATCACTGTGACATCTGTAAGCCGACTGGAATATTCGAGAATATTCCAGTTTAAGCGAAGTGAGATTAATAGGCCTGGATGGTACTTAACTCGAGAGTTCTTCAATAAATGACATACAAACGGTAAATGACATCATATGGCCCACCACTTCACACGAGTGAATAATGTACGTATTATAAACCTTTCTGAAGAAACTCTTTGAATGTTAATGAAAACCATATCAAGAAGTTAGCGTAGAAACAGACAGAATAAATTAGCGACTTTTCTTTATATTATTAAAAGATTATTTATCATAAAAATTACAACAATCTATTCACCAAATATATTTAAGCTTGAAACTAACTGAAATAAAACTTATCTTGTTGACTAGAGTTGTTTAGAAACGCGATGTCAATTTCCGGCTGAGTCTTAGGTCTCTTTTGAACTGTACTAAACTTGTATCAAACTGTCAGATTATTGTATAAAGTGGCTGTGTACGTCGTATGAAATACTGTACTAACTTGATCTCATCAATTTACTTTACAACAAATTATACTGCAATCAGAATTTCGCCTGATGTTCACTGAGTAAGAACCAGTTATTATCAGTTTAAGAGGCTAATATAAAAAAAACCAGCTTGGTATTATGCCTAGTTTTATTCAACTTATTACTATGATGTTATTTGAAACTCAAATTCTGGATCCACTACTACGTGCAAGTGCAAGTGCGTATTACAGACGCCTAAGTATCGCACGTCGAATTTTGTTATAAATATTAACTGTATGTTAAATAATAATCATGTCGAGACTAATTAGCTTTTCAGTGTACGTCGGAGAGTCGTGACCGCGACGCTACACCTCATATTAAGAGTAAATCCTTTTAAATGCATAAATAATTTAGCTGACGGCGGATTAGTTACGGTTTCTATTACACCATTATCTAAAATGTAGCTTAAATCTGATTTTATTAAATTACTATATTATTAATATCTAACAGTATGTAACAGTAACTAAATATTAGCATTAGTTTTGCCTTAAATAAATGAAGGATCATACATCACATAATAGACTCGTACTAATGTGTGAACCTTTATTTATACTTTTATTCAAGCGGCTCACGCGCAGTTGTTTATTTATACCTAATATTAGTAAATTGTCATATTCAATATAAAAAGTCAATTGTTTTTAATATCTCGATATTAAAACAATTTACTTATTTCTTCTCGTAAAAACTAGCATAATTGGATTAGTAAAATAAAGAGTCTCTTACTGTTGAATTGATATTCGTTATTACTTTTATGCAATAAACTTTTTAAATTAACTACGTTTAAAAAGAGTTTGGTAGGTTCGTGTAGAGTGTACATAAATATTCCTAGTGTTTTATTTGCTTGTTTACCTTATATTACGCTACGGTGTAGTACAAACCCATAATTCGTATGAGACGTGGATACGACCCTCGTCTTCCGTTTCGGCTGCATCGCGTAATCCTCTTAATAGATTCCGACGGACTGCGACTCCGACATGGGTACCGATAACACCTTCTTAATACACCGATGCACGATGCTACATATTTACACGCAGACGGGAACTATTCACTTAAGTAGTACTCGACTTTGGAAATTTATGAGAGTTTTGCCTTGTATATTGAACGGAGTAAGTACCTACTTGTACCTACCTACCTATTAGTGTTATTTACAAGATTATTATATTATATACTAGGTGCGCCCCACGGCTTCGCCGTGTGTGTTTTGTTTGCATCCCTCGGGAACCAGATCGATTTTCGGGGTAAAAAGTAGCCTCTGTCCGTCTCAGGCACCGAATCTATCTATATACCAATTTTCATTTAAATCGGTTGAGCCGTTTAGGCGCTGAGAGGTAACAAACACACACACACACACACACACACACACACACACACAAACTTTCGCATTTATAATAATAATAGGATCATCAATCTTATTCTGTCTATTTATATCAGAACTTTTGCCTACCGTATTTTATTCTTTTCTTTGCTGGTATACCAAAGAATAGTCACATTTCTTATTCAGTTCATAATGGAATCTGTCTTTTATAATCAATAATGCCAAAGACTGAACAAAAATCCTGTTAAAATATTTTAATGTTTATCATAATAATGTTGAAATTATATTACTTACCTACCCATATAAACATGCGTCACATTATGCAAATATTGTTTTTCTCACGCGGGGTACGAACATTTTGATATAATGAAATATGACGTAAATGTTACATACTCATTGAGAAATCAGTTAACGTTGGAACCAGAGTGATCTAGGGCACAATAGTATGTTTCTGAGAAAATGAAGGAAATGCGTTACGCGTTATTATTGGAAATCTAGCATTTTATTATTATTTTTTAGTTATAGGTATTTCTCTGAGCTTTAAATAAAAAAATAACTATTTTTATCAGTATGAGTTATTTATTAAAACTAATATTCTTAGTTTTACAAAAAAAAATCACTTAGATCACTATGGCAGTTCACAAATTTAAAAAAATGTAATATTAGTGTAAGTTTTAACTTTGATATTGTAAGAAAAAACCACATTAATCATCACCAAATACAGCAGGCAAAAAATTATCATCTTGTGCTTCCTGATTGCCGCCTCTTCTAGAAACATGTGGTATGGTCAAGTAAAACTGATGATGGATAGATAGGAGGTACAAATTTTAGAGTTTTTCTTGTATCTTGCATTTTTTGATACGATATTAGTCTAGTTTCAGGGGCTTTTTCTGGTATATAATTATTTAGGTTACAAAAGAAGGTTTCAGAATCCATATCATTTGGTTGCAAATTAACTGTTTCATATGTTTCCGTGTAGTCATCATTGTAACTAAGTATACTTGAACCTTTACAAAACTTTATCTTCCGCATCTTAGAAATTTTTGCGCCTTCTCTTAATACAACCTGATAATATTTTAATAGTGTGCTAGAAACTTATTTTTCATATCTCGCACAGTAAAAGGTTTTTGTTTTCTGCAGTCTCGGACGAGCTTCATCCAATCTTCTGGTGTATAGATATCAGTCTTCTTTTTAACCGACTTCAAAAAGGAGGAGGTTATCAATTCGGGGCGTGTTTTTTTTTTTTTTGTATGTTTGTTACCTCATGTCTCGGTCATTTATGAACCGATTTGAAAAATTCTTTTTTTATTTGAAAGGGTATACTCTGAAATTGGTCCCATTTTTTTATTATAAGAAATGGTTCAGTAGTTGTATGTTTGTTACAACAGAACTCAGTCATTTATAAACCAATTTGAAAAATTCTTCTTTTATTTGAAAGGGTATACTCTGAACTCAGGTCCCATGTTTTTTTTTAAAGAATGGTTTAGTGGTTTGGCTTCAATTTTATATTTTGTAACAAAACGTATGCAAGGAGTGAAGACGTGTAAAGCAACACGTCGATGTCTTTTGCGACGAATTTTCTGACATTGACATGTCCATGCTACAAGTGCGAAGTGATTTTCAAAATTATTTATTGTTAGAATCGAAGTGGCCCTGGATGGGTGACCATTTGTGTCATTTCATTTTCAGCGTCTTCATTCTATAGAAGCAGTGGACTATGGTTATCACTATAATTTGGTAGTCGTTCGTTCGTACTCAAACCCAAGTTGGAGGTTTTATGGTATTAAATCTACATTTTTCATTCATATATTTATTGATTAATCAAGTAGGTTATTTTTGCTAGAAGGTAGGTTACTTTTATGAAGGTCATTATGATCCTTCTTGGCTGGCACCGACTCCAAAATAACTGATTAAAAACTATAAATAGTAAAGTATTGTAGGTATCAAGGATTGCGTTGATTTCCCTTTAATGTTCTTTGCTATGAAGTAATTAAAATATTATTTTCTACTTTTTAGTTAAGAATTGAACATGTAGGTATTGTTTGAAGTCGGTTTTAATTTTTTTTTCTAAAAATAATTTTATTTAGTTCTCGACTTATAAAAGAGAAGTCAGTGTCGTTAGGCAGGTAAGTATGGCCACTGACGAGATAATGCATGGTGATCGTTTCTAGATAAGGCGATTTATTAACCAGAAAGATCATAAAGTGTAAAACATTCCAGATTCTGTTTTGACCGGAGCAACAGTCGCTAAAAAAACACAATGATTTGACAGTGTCCGACACGGAATCTTCTAGAAAGTAGTGAAGTGACGACATACTTTCTTGCGAGCCTCTGGCCCCACAATGTTCTGGCCACATATTCATGAGAACTTCTTCTCCTTCCTTAGTATAAGCATGAATACCAAAGTTCAGCATTTGCAGTTGTCTTAAATAATAGACCTCAACAGTATTTAAATAAGGAAGAGGTAGGGTTCGTTCCAGATCAAAAGTAGCTACTAATAACGATTCATCAGTTTTGACTTTACCTTTACAGTCGTTTAATATGTTTCTTACTTCGCCTGCAAGTTTAATATGCTGATATTTTTGACCCTTTTAGCTAGGCATGTTTCTATATCACAGGTTTTAGAAGTATCTGCCTTAGGGATATAGAAATGTAAATTAAACTCGGTTGTAAATACTTTGACGTAGGCACTCTTTTTCAATATTGGTTTTTCCTTCTGACTCGCATTTTGCTTTAAAAAGTTCATACATTTTGTTCATTGAAAGATCCGGGCGCGAATATTTTCGTGTTGATCGTCTTTCTCCGTAGTGACTCACAAATTTCGGAAAACCATTAATGTGGTCTTTAATCCAGTTCAACTCTTCATCAGACAGCTTGTTAGCAGGTACATGTTGTCCCGTCTTATCTCTTTCCGCTATTCCAGAAACAGATTTTTTATTGCGTAATACATAATCTAATGTTTTGTTAAATATTGTATGACCTTTAAAAAGAAATTTTTGCAAACTCTTTTGTCCAACAGCATGAATTGGCGTACATAATTTATGCGGCTAGGATTTTGAGCATTTTGTCTTTGCTTACGGCGTTTTGGTTCTAAACTCGTAGTGACGCTGCACAACCATGTTGTTTGAGCATCCCATGAGGTGAGCTGATAAAACATTACGTGTATTGCTTCTTGATTTTCAGGTGGAACCTGCTCACTGCATTTGAACCTACAGTTGCATACAACTGGTGTAAATACTTTTGCCGGGACAATATTACCTCGTACGTTGCGATATTCTTGGCCTGCAGTTCTTTTTCGCTTCCTTATATTCTTTGCCCACTTGTCGAAATTTCGAACTCTTCTTCTTACTCTGACAGGTTCATCGGAATCTGGATGATTTATTTCCCCCAAGTTACCTATAGGACCCTCTGGATCTCTTCTTTCTTTATTATCTGTAAAGAACGGCATAAGCTGTAACCCAAGCCCAAGCCAGACTCAAACATGAAGCAAAAACGCCACAAACGAGTATTTGCTTATAAAAATAGATTATATTATGGAAGTAGTCTATTAGTGTATAGCCTTCTTCGTGCTAATTGATAAAAAGAACATAAGTGTAAGTCAAGCAACAATTTTTGAAAAAAATATGATTCTGAAATCGAACTGCAAAACTGCAAACAAAATAAAAGTAAAATCTCTCCAGTCTTTAATATTCGACAACAATACATACCTTCACTGTCTTCTAATTCTGTGAAACTTTCTACATTTTGCTCTGGATGGTAAGAAGAATGATCACTTGAAAAATCTTCATTTATTGAAGTCGATGAAGATGGCGGCGGCGAAGATAGCAATGCCATATTTACTATTCTTTTAGCTCTGTTTCTGTTATCCATTGCTTACATAACACCCTTTCAATTAAAATGATTAATAAAACAAAAGATAATCGCAAGCGCATGTGACTAAAACGAAATCAATATGACAAGTAACGTCAATTGATTTTGATTTTGTTGACGTGACTGTGTTTGTGTGGCCAGGTTAAAAATATTCAGTGTTTTTGTAAAAATGTCAAACCATATTTTTTGTTTAAGTTTATAATCATAGATATTATATAAAAATTAGGTAAATGATTTATATATACGCAAATAATTTATATTTCTTTATTGCATTTAGGTCAGTTTGGATTTCCATAAACGCCAGCAACTTGCGACCACAGTGATCTAAGTGCGCCTCATTACTTAGATCAGTCTGGCATGTCTCCATTTTGCAAATCGCACCGATTCTATAGCCACTCAAACGTCCACGCCGCGAACCGTCAATGCACAGAAACGTCACGATGAAAGTGTTTAATTTCGCGCTAGAAATCGCTCGGTATGTCTACCGACAAAAACGTTTGTCAAAAGGAAGTTATACGACCTATATTAAAATTAAAAATACCGTATTATAGCTTAATGTATAGAGAATATGATTATTTAAAGTATAGTCTCCAAGCCCAGATTTAAAAATTTAAAATAAATGGAGAACTTTAGATATCTAGATATTTTTCCTCATATGTCAACATTATTGGTTTTTTGTAAAAACACCATGCAATCTGCAACAGTTTTAACTATGGTGAAAGAAACTAGACTATATTTGCTTTAAAACGAGATCAAAACATTTATGCTCTATGCATCATAACTATTTTTGATAAATTAAACAAAAGAGGTCTGGTTATCGTGATTTTCGATGCAATCGCGAGATGTCTGAATGTGCAAAATGGCCGCCCTGGGCTGTGCAGACGAGATACTTTCTTTGATTTTCTAATGTTACTTAAATTATTTTGCAGTTCCACTTTACTATTTTAGTGAATTAAATTAATACCCTATAGGTAAAAAAGTTGTTACATTGTTGTGCATTAATATAAACAGATATGTAAAAGAGGAAAACAAAATAATATTTAGAACACAAAATCCGACACCAATATCTCGTCTGCACAGACCTTTTACACGTAACCGTCAAAGAACACTCCAGTGCCTATTGCGTGAGCGCATTCTATCGATGTATTTACTTACTTTGAATCTGCTTAAAACACTGTGAATTGTATTGTAAACATATATTATACTTAATCTAGATGAAATAATTAAAGTAAGGACATTCATTCAATCACAAAATATGTATTCACTTAAGTTTTATAACCAAAAATTTGCAGCCATTTTGACATACGATGAACCATCTCCAATGTAATTAGATAATTTTTCAACCATAGCGCAAATAAAACTATGATTCTCTTATATCATGGACACGAGCAAATCTTTAGAAAAGTTTTGATATAATACACTATACGATTTAAGTAATAAGAAAGAAGAACTTACGACATAATTGCGGACACTCCTCAGCGTGACGCACACACAAAAGTCACTCAACTTCAAACTGATATATAAAAACAGATTAAAAAGAAATGCATTTCTTGTACATTTAGCTTAGAGCATTAAACCAACCGGAGAGGCCACTGACAGGCGTACCCCTCTGCCAAAGGTACCAGCCCACCGGTCATACCCGTTATATAAAACTAGTTGACGCGCGTTCCGCATCATAAGTCACATATCAGTGCATGCGTAATAGCGTCTCAATAGAAATGCCGAATTGCAGTGTATTTTGGTGTAAAAAGCGTTCAGCGACATCAAGTCTACAAAAGGATAATATTACATTCCACCTGTAAGTATTATTTTGTTCTAATATTATTAAATAAGGCATTAAATTAGCAATTTAACCAAATAAAATGCTAATCAACAAGTGTTGCCAGGCTTATAATCAATATTCCAATCTGGGGTAATATTTTAAGTTGAATTAACATAAACACTAACCTTTCCTTTTTTATATCTCGCCTTGTTGACATATCTAATATGTTTCATTTTGGATGTACATTATTGTGTCACCGTTCCCATATTTATTTATTTTTAATTAAAACCAATGTTTTTTTTACCAAGTAATGCACAAAATAATATTAAATGAACAAGTAAAATGAGATTATAAATCCAAATACCTATACAAGATTAGTGCACTTTATTCCGAAAGATAATTGCTCATTTCTTACAAAATTAAGCGTATTAATTTTTGAGAAACTGGTCACACTTTACCATAATTAGAGATGAGACAGTTTAATCACAAATATCGATATTGGTTTTCCAGTATTAAATTAATTTTTTTTGTTTGTTTTAGATTTTCAAAAGAAGCAGCGCCTCGAGTCACTTGGGTCCAATATTGTAGGAACCATATAAGTGGGTTCCTAAGCGTACAAGTATCTGACTAACAGCTTAAAAGACAAAGCCTTCTGTGCTGCCAGCACTGCTACCTCCTCCCTAACCCCAAGCGGCGGAGAGCTCAATTTTTAGCAAGTAAACTCACTGTGGGCTACCTCCTCTTATTGCATTACCTAGGATTAGTTAAACTAGATTTATAAGGTTAGTTTTTCAGTATTTTATTATACCTACTTAAATAAAGACTTTCTGAAATATATTCTGTTGTTTTTTTGTTATCTGAACAGATAAAATATCTCTCTAATAAAAATCTACTCATACATTCTCATGTCAGTGTCTTGTTACTATGTAATCAGAACAAAATCCTCCAATTACAAGCTCTGCTTAGTTGGAACGAAATTTAATAGCAACAGACAATTGATTCAAAGTATTATTTGGTTTGAATATACATACATACTTAGGAATAATACACGTAAAATTGACACGTAATAATTAATTACAATCTTTAATCCACACTAGAACAAATTTCAACAGGTGGTGGTTATTGAACATACATCCTTGTGCGCAGTAGTAAAATAAAAAAAAGAGTGGGTACCCATGTACGCACGTAAGAAGTTATACTTCTTTGGCATAACAATCCAAAAATACCAAATAATAATACAACGCATACATACATAAATATTTGAATTGATATAAACGCCAATATATTTTTTATTTATTCACACAGATTATTTGTACTGATACGACACACAAAGATCCGCAACTAACTTCAGTGTGTAAAAGGTTCGCAACTAACTTCAGGGTGTTGCTTTTTTCTGTCGGTGTGCGCGCGCATCGTAAAAATTCACTCTCATAATTTTTTCCCAATCGCGCCAAAAAAACTTATAAAAAAACGGCTAAATGCCAGTAGGACTCGCGCGCCGAGGGTTCCGTACTATCAGGGATCGGAAGTATTGAATAAACATTAGTAAACATAGTAGAAGAGCCCGACCGCATAACCAGATTTGTTTGTCGAACAATGTTTAACAAATAAATTTAGCCCGACCGTATGACGGGCTTTTTTGATAATAATTACAAAAAAGTGTGCTAGTTAGAAACACTGTTTCATTCTTCCTGTAATATTGACATAAACATGAATTAACAGAATTACTTCTAGTTAATTCATGTTTATGAACTATTTACTTTACTTTCATCTATTTCAAAGACTTAAATAAAAAAAAACTTTAAAATTATAATAGATTATTATTACCTAAAACTGTTCTATATAATATAAGATATTGCTCATTTTAATAAGCAAACATAATAATCATAAAAATAATTAAATCTTTCGCGTACTTATATGAAATCCTAAACATCGATACTAAATATCGACAGAGTCAAGCTCTAACTGTTTTACGCTAAGGAAGCGTAAACTGATAGATGTCCCTGTGTGTGAATGTGATTGTGTGTGTTTAGTTTAAGCTAGTGTGTAATAATTTTATTGTGTGCGTGTATAACGACGCGATTTAAAAATGCATTAGTAGTTAACATTGTAATTAGTGTGCGTTGCTCGCGTTACCCCGTCCCCCGCCGAAAGTGGCAGACTTTTGCGCAAGGGAAATAGAGCGCGTGTCCACTCCTGTTGGTTTAATGCTCTAAGACATTTAGGCGCCATCTACGTTCAGTTGCGCGTCTTAAATACCAGACAATATGCAAAAAGGAGTTTTATTACAACCGTATAAAGCTGATTTGTATCACTGCCTATAGACGACACTCTAGTGTACCCGGGCGTAAGATGACAAAAACTTTTTAGTTACTCAAGTGTCTCCTGACGTTTGAGTGGATAGTGAGATGTTGTGATTTCTCAAGGAAAAAAATACTGGGAAGCACTTAGATCAGTATGCCTGAAAGAATTATGATTTTTACTTGCAATTGTGTAAAAGAACCATTTTTGCCAAAAATGTCACTTAGATCACTCTGGTTCTAGCATCGTTGTTCTGGCAACAACATGAACTCAATATCATAATATATCGTACTTCACAAAATGACAATGCGTATTTAGGTACTTAAGTAACGATTGCTGTCTACATTGCAACATTTACGACAATTATAGCGTAAAATAACAACAAATTCACTTACTGATTACTATATGACTATATGGACCCACGAAAAAAAATTAAAAAAAGAAAATTTTAATTTAACACATATTTTTACACAAAATACGAACCAGATCTGTGCGCATATCACTCCGCGTTTACGCTCGTAGGGTAGATTCACAAACTTACTACCTACCTACTCATAAAGTTTTAGACGTGGCGAGTGAGAAATAAATGTTGGAACAGTTTAACGGAATCATATGTCTGAGATTATAAACTAAATTACACTATTATTTCCCTATTATTATCTTTGTGTGATTTTTTTCTATGCATCTTGCTGTAGGCCGAATAAAGTGGCGAATTATCGGTTATGATAAAATCCCCTATTTTATGAGAGGATGAAAGATTTATACTGAATATCTATAATATCCAGATTTTCTGGTATCTACTGAAAGAGGTAAAAGTTGAAAAAAAGTACCTTGAAATGACACTTTGGTTACCAATCTTTAACAGACAAATCAGTTCAATATTAAAGCCATGATATTTCATGAGCAGAACCTTGTAGATAGATTTGGCAGAATATAAATCGATTCTATACAGGTAAATAACATAGCAAAACAGCAAATATGATTGAAGTATCTACGTCGACCCCAGTAACTCGATCGTGTGGAAAGAGCGAGTTAAAGGCGATTAACGTAAAGCATTTTTCCATTGAACTTAAAGAGCGTGTAGCGGAAAATGTAGAACGCTTTTGAAGTCACACAAGGCATATATATTTTTATAAAGTTTACAGAAAATGAGTAATTAAGGATATATATAAACAGTAATGATTTCTATTGAAATAAAATTAACACAGCGAGCATCTCGCTATTTTACCCGAGCGAGTGAGCAGAAAAATATTTAAGTATGTAAAGATGTAATTTTAAAGAAAAATAAAACATAGAAACATTCTGCTAAGAATAATTTTCTCGTAACGATTTTAACGACGTCATAACGTTTGTAACTGAATAAAGTAACTCGATTGAAACCTTATTGTCTGTTCTAATATTATATATTTTATTATCATGAATTGATGACACCCTTCTGCTAGTAAATTAAATCATTCTATAGCTTCAGTAACACTTTTGTTCGACACCTTCATATTGTGCACTTTGCTAATAATTACTTATTGTGTCGACACCAATTATAACGCGTCGCAACACCTCATAGAACAATGTGTCTAACAAATTGTCCCCTACCTCCTCCGACCACGACGCAGACGCCATTGATTGACGTGTTCCATAAAACCACATTATCGCGAGCAATATTATTATATTTTGAATATTTTGGCAGTTCAATGTACTCTCAACAATAAATGTCTTGAGTTATTGATGAAAACATTTCTAAAGGTATTGTTGCTGACAGAGTTAATCTTCAGAGGAAATGTTTGCGAGAAATATTTTATTAAGCAATGAAAGTTCAAATATTAGGTACTATGGATTTGCAAACAATTTGTACTTTTATTGTGATTTAACCTGTCCAAACGTACAAGCATTCTAAATTGAGCAAGTTATAAATATAATTTTATTGCTAACAAGTAACCTTACGTACTCTGCTAAAAGTTTTGGAACTTATTATAAAATAGCTTTTCAACTGTCGCCTTGTAGTTGATTGGCGTTTCGACCAGGTTACACCGGCCATGGACAAAAGCTGCCTCGATAAAGAGTTATTATTGTAAATGCAACAAAGTTAAACGATTTCATAATTGCACATCTATTATTGCAGTATTCGGAAATGATCTGCAAAAAGAGAAAATCTTTTAACAATTTAAAATTAAAATCAAAAGCGGACAATCTTAGATTGTCCTTGTCAACATAAACTCATTTCGGAACCGCACGGTTCAACCGCAAGCGGAATCACTTCTTCCATTATTAGATTAAGACATTTCGTATTTTGCAAGGGGTGTATTTTTGATGCGGTGAGCGACCGCGACTTAGCCAAGTTGCAAAGCCTCAGGCGAGTGACGAATAACTTAAAAGTTGTCTTGCTTTACCCCTCACGTCTGCGAATTGTCGCAGGTACGTGGACGGCTTTATTTTTGTCCTTGGATAAGTATTTAACCGCATCTTGCCAAAAGGTACTTAACTATTCCGGTTTTGTTTGCTACCTTTGTGAGATTTTGTCGTGAGGATATTTTTTTAGTTATGTTGTTGACTTAAGATCCTACTTATGTAGTAATATGAAACATTGACACAGATGTAAGAAGGGGTTAAAACACTCATAATAAACTTATCTTTTCTTTGGTTTAAAAAAAAAAAAAAAATAAGAGACAGATTTAATCCCTAAGTCATTACTTGTTGTTAGCAAAAATTCAGGTCAGTGTTTGTTTCAGTTAGCAATAAACTAAGAAAAAGACGTATTTAAAAGAAAAAAAATGTAGTTTTATAGTTTTTTATATTTGCCTACCTCAATCATTCGACCCTGTCTGATGGTAAGCTGTCAAACATCCAGGTGTAGTGTATTATATATTATCTCATTGCAATTATGGAAAATTACTGACATAGTGAACATCTCCTATGACGGTCTTGTGCCTTAGTACGAATTTTTGACCCTTAATAAAATATAGAAAATACTTCTGAGCAAATATACCTACACAAACTATTGAAACTATTTGAATACGATAAAAATAACAACTATGTTCTACAAATCCAATAAAATGTATTCGAATGCATGCTGTGAGGCGTAACTGGTTGATCTCAACCCCAAAATTGTCACGATTCTATTTCCCAGTAGGACCATTGTGACAGCCGACCAATACCGAAGGCAACCGACTATCCCCGACGACTCTCAGCAATCATATACTAGTAATTGGTACTGAGAGATTTATTGGCCCTTGTCCCGAAGAGTTTGCTTCAAGTAACGTTTTATCTAATCTGGTGGCTCATTACTCCGTGAATAAGTGGCGTGTACGAGTATTTTGTTATTGTGTTATGACTTATGAGTATGAGGTATAATTAGGTTAGTACGTTTCATAATGTATTATTGTTTTTTGTGGTATTTCAGAGGCATTGAGTCAATGATTACAATGTTTGTTGCTTCAACAAATAAAGTATACAAAATGGTTTTGCCAATATCATCAATCATAGCGTATTATGTCGATATGCGTCGAGAGGGATAATATTTGTGTCATATCTCTTAATTATAAAGAACGAGAGGACCCAAAAACGATCTCGTGAAACAATAAGCTAGCTCTCACTATCCGTGCAGAGACTACATAATATGAAAATTTATAATAATATTTTTATCACTGGTGGCTGCTCCGCTTAAGTAGTTGGAGAAAATCACTTCAAAAAATTTTAAATGATAATTTAATATCAGGGCCAAGTAATGCATAAAAACTATTCTGTCAAAATATTGTTAAAATAATAACGCCCAATCACTCAAAAGCTAGTTAACTTTAAGTTAGGCTTAAAATTCTTCCGGTCGCTAAACGTTACGTTAAATATATGAATTAGCTATTAATATCATCATACAAGGCTATTAACTTTAGCCTGGCTTTTTTTAAATCAAATTCACATCGCGAAAGAAAGAAAATTCGCCTAAAAATAGAGTAAAATTATATTTTTCAAGTTATGTGTTTTGGCTATTTTGTTTTTGCCATAGCTCTAGGGAATACGGTGGCCATGCAAATTGGCCAGAGTGGGGAGCCGCGATCGTTCGCTTACGGTACAATTGTTCTATGATAATTTCATTTCGTTCACTCAAGTAGGTGGAAAAATTCTTCCCCGTGAACATTGAGCTTTCGAATAAGCCATCGAGAGTACCTATTTAGTGGTTTTGAAGTTTTTATAATTGATAAGTACTTTTTTAATTGGATTGATTTGAAGTAGCGACTGCTTCTAGTGTAGGTAATGATGTGATTATTATTAAACATTCGATTTTAATAAAGACGTAAGTTTAGTACCTACTTTAATGAAGTATACTGTGAGGCCTATAATTACAGCAGGTATCTATCGCTGACAGATTTATACAAAAGTATATAGTATGACTGCTTTTAAAAACTAAGCTAAAGATCTTAGCAAAAAACAAAGCCTAACTAAAAATTAAACTGTTACTGAGTAACGTCCAAGAAGAATATTATCGTGTGTCCAGCGGTGAGATTGGCCGGCGATATCGCAACTAGGTAAGAATACTACCTTTCCGCGGCGCCGCTTCACCCGCGTCTTTGCTTACTGCTCTGCTCCCGTCGCCAGTAGCGTGATGTTACATAGCCTATAACCTTCCTCGAGAACTGGGCTATCATACACAAAAACATTTTTCTAATCTGGCTGGTAGTTCCAGAGATTAGCGCTTTTAAACAAACAAACAAAGTCTTCCGCTTTATATTAATAGTATAGATATAGATTGGTAAAACTTAGACTAGACAAAAGAGGTTAAGTAATTGTTAAAGTAGTTTACACTAACATAATATGATGAACATTGCATAGAGACAAAACAGCTAATTTGGCAATACAAATGTTTGTAATAGAGACAAACAAAAACTGTAAAGTCATTGAACAAACACACGATTATAATAAAACTTATAAAGAACATAATAAGCGAAGAAATCATAATAAATTCGAGGAGAATAAATGAACTAATCAGGGGCGGAGGGCCACGAATTTCGCTCACCCAATAAAAACAACACTTCGCTCACGGTAAAAAAAACTCATTTTCTTTTATTGCAAGAGCCTAATTTGAATTGAGTGCTATGCAGTTATGATTCAACGAAGTGGATGATTTTAAATAACTGCGTAAGATGTAAACAAATGTATGTAAACTCTATATTTACATAGATATACCTAATTAACAAGTATCACCACTTGTAAATAAAAAAAACTAAAAGTGTAAATAACATCTAACAAAGCCGCCATAATAGAGGCCACCAAGACATGGCAGCAAATGAGATAGTGTCACTACTCCTAGAGATTAACGACTTCTTACCATCAGAAAGAGCTATTTTGATAATAGGTAAGTATTAAAAAATATCTATTGTTCCAACCTAGCCTCTTTGGTCAGTATAGTATTCATTGTTGACACATTAACCTAGATTATAAAATACTGATAACGATTATACTTCTTTAACTCACCTACGTAAAAAGGAATCTGCAAGCAATAATTTTTAAATAGTAATACTTTTGTCTTTTAAGATTTATAATAAGATCTTAATTATTTTTATTTTGAAAGATAATTTAGTATGCACGAGCTTATAAGACTTGCCAAAATGACCAGACGAAGACTTGTAATTTACAAATTAATTAATAAAAATTAAAAATTAATTTTATAAATATAATATTATAATTTAAATATAATTCATTGCTAAACAAACAAAAACCGCAAGTACAGGCACCTAACATTATTATACCTATTTTTGTATTAATTTTAGGCCTTTTAATTGTATACCTTCTATTTAAACTGATTGTAAAGTGATTTTATGTGATTATTTGCCAAAAAAAGTTACATTTCTTTCGTTTAAACCTAACAGTATAATTACGAAATACAAAAAAGATATTCAAAAGACCGTATTTGCGTAGGTACATACTTGATTAATATAACTATCACCTCGAGGCAACAACGTAACCGAGTTCTTTGCCTTGTCTAAAATTAATGAACATAGATGAGCGTCCTAACGACAGCGAATAATGCTTGCAAAATATTACCCCTTAATTTGAAATTCAACTGAATTCTACGTAAAAGACTAATCAGTTCCTTTCTAGTAAGAAAGGAACTGAAAATAGTTTTAATAAGATACTGACTCAGCTATTGTCATTGTCTGCCTATCCGTTAAATAAGATAAGATAAGATACACTTTATTTGCAGTAAATAGGGTTTTTAATACATAGATTCAAGCTTATTATAACTACTTAGTCACACTTGTGAGAAAAATAGAGTATACAATGAAATTTAAAATTAAGTTTATAATAAATCAACTCTACCAACCGTTGAATATACTTACCTAAGTTTTTGTTGCCACTCCGAGGAAAAACTCAAAACTCGCTTCAGGCATTATTTAGAACGCTTGTCTAGTTCACCGCTCACATTATACTAAAATGCTATCATAAATATTTAATAGGTACAATACATCTGCAGTAAAAACAGGACCTAAATATGTATATTTATATTATTAGAACCTCTTAGGTCCCGTACAGTGAAGTTTCAGAGAAACTTTCTCCCTCGTACGATAAGGTTGTGGAATGAGCTCCCCGTCAAGGTTTTCCCGAGAGACTACAACATGGAGTTCTTCAAGAAAGGAGTTAAAAGGTTTTTAACAGGGTCGGCAACGCGCTAGTGATGCTCCTGGTGTTGCAAGCGTCCATAGGCTACGGTAACTGCTTACCATCAGGCGGGCCGTATGCTTGTTTGTCACCTTAGTCGTATAAAAAAAAAAAAATTATAAACTTGGGGTAAGTACCTACTTACCTACATTTTGAGGAAAGTTTGAACACGAAAAGGTTTTGCGTCGAAAGTTTTAAAAATTGAAAGTTGTAAAAATGTATTTTGAGACTGTTAAACGGTAACACGGTAATAAATAATGCATATTATAATGAAATTGTATGGAATAATTGTTAAAGTTATTCTGACCTTAGTTTAACCTCAGGGTTAGGTATATAGGTAAGCAATGAGTAGTCTTGTCGATAACTTACTGGTCCAGAATCAGAATTAGCTAGGAAACGACGAGTAAAAATAAATCGTGTGTGTGTGACTTACAAGTAGTATATAGTTGTCAGCACCAGTCTATTATATAAATTTAAATAATTTCTATTAATTTTACTTAACTATTCATGAAATTTTAGAGAAAAGAAGAGGAACACAACCATCTTATTTGTAGCCATCTATGCACAAAAAATGTTTTATTTTGATTTGTTTACAGGAACGCTCGGTTATCAAGTTAAAAGAATGTTTTTCATTCAAGTTTATACTTTAAGTCTAAGACGGTATATTTTTTGCTTAATTTGAATCATAACGAAACTCTTAAGCGCTTCGCAGGTTTCCAAGTTTTTTCACAAAATAAAGTTTGAAATTACTCCGTCAAACTGCGGTAACTCTCAAAAACAGTTTTAATTTGAGATAAATGAATGGAAATTAAACTGTTAATGACTAACTGCTTATTCATAAACTATGAAATACCTATTAGATGATGATTAGATATATTATATGTTTAAACTACTTTATTTATCAGTTTGGCTCCGATCGATTTATTGCAGAGCATTGAAATAATAATGAGAAATATAAAATGTATTAAAATTAAGAAGTTGTAGCCATTCAGAGTTGTTTAAACATAAACAGTTTTCCCAAATAAATAAAGGGCATCTTTTTGGAAACATATATTTTATTTATCAACGGATAAAAAGTACATTTGAGACAAATTATATTTATTGGATCACATAGGTTTTGTACACAACAGAACCTCATCGAAAACAATTGATGCTTTAAAAAGTATTTTTAATTGTCTTTAAAACTTTTTGTTCTTTACAAAGTCAATAAATGTCAATTGATCTTACCGGTATCAAACCAACGTAAAATGTATTCAAAGAAAAAGGTACCTACAGAAACAAATTCTGAATAGGTAAAGTTTCTTCTTGTTTCGTGAAGGAATTTAATTAACATTCTGGGGTGAGTGGCGACTGGACATGGTCTAATTGCGGCCTGTCAGTGCCAGGCACGGTCACCCTACTCTACTGTTACTACTGTCAAAACATTGCGATGGAATTTAAAACGAAACGATTAGGTATTGTCAAACACATTGATGTACTTTATTTTAAACATACCTGCCTACTTTTTGATTCACGACGACAAGCATCGATAACAAGTGAAAATTAAGATTATATGAAAATGTAATCATTAGCAACCATTTAAGTGATAAAAACAAGTTAAATGTGTGAAGAGATTTTTATTTTTACTTTTATTTATAATATTTACAAAAAAAACTATTTAAGTAATTGTGTAGGTATATCCGCATTCTAGAACCCTTAACCACAGAGTACACTATACATATACTGCCCTTAACACAAGCTAATAATAAAGTATCTATATGCTTACTTTGGGTCTAGATGGTGTTGTGTGTTGTGATATTATTAAATTATAATTGTTATAGGTTTTCGCAATATTACGATACATTACATATAGTCTCAACGCGTTGGAAAGTGATGATCCAGCTAGCAGATACAATAGTCCACTCAACGAATAGCTAAACAGAGGTGTCGGGTGCGGGAGCGGGTAATTTTACAATTCCTTCAGAAACATGATTACGGTGATCAGGGAGTGAACATACTAAAAGTCCTCTTCCCTAGAAAGTAAGCCGGAGGGACTCCAAACTACTTTTATCTGTTATCAAAACCTAAAAAAAAAGGTTAGGGACTTACGAAGAAGTGAAGAACACCGTTTTACCGTATTTTTAGACAAAGACAAATCATTTTTTTAGTACCCTCGTATAATCTTGAGCCACAAGTGGAGTTTTTGTTCATAACTATTATTCTAGAGCGTGTAGCTTAAAAACTATCGGGAAATTGCAATGTGCACAGAATGAAAGTTAAAGAAAATTGTATAAGCTTAAAGCTTTTTTTTAAGCTCCGATAGGAGAGGCACAAATTGATGCCTCCTAGAGAGTAGCTCTAGGAGGCACCAATTTGGAGATATTTGTGAAAACCCAAAATGGGGAACTTTATTCCCTCCGGCTCACCTTCTAGGGTACATGTTTCTGAAGGAAAGCTAAGTTACTCGCGCACGCATTCTATAATTCTTTATTCACTGGAGTAAAATAGAACAGCGAATGTATTTTGATTGAAATAATGAAATAAATAAAGCCTCCTCCAAGCATTTTCACTTTGAACTTTATAATAGTCTTCGCTGCTAATAAATTATTAAATGTAGTTAACGGTATTTATATACTACATACCTGATCCTATTAGATAGTAAATAAACTAAAAGTACCTTCATAATGATAAGCAGGGCAAAAGCCATTAATGATTTTCATATTTAACAACAAAACGTAATCATGTAGCATCCATAAATGCGGTCATAAACCGGCCAAGATAATCCCTATGGGATCATAAAAATACGGAATAGAGCCTTTTAAAAAGTAGTAAAAACTCTAGAACATTAATTCGGTAACAGTTGGCAGGTGAGATTGGATCAATAGCTGCTTGCCTTTGCCTTATTAAAATAATTAAGAAACTTCCACTGTCTGTTCTCGATATTTGAATAACTTCGAATTTGTTTTGGAATACTTACTACATACCTATTATTATAAAGTTTTATGCGAATGGTGTTTCGCTTACTTTTGATTAGATTTGCAATGTATTGGTGCAACTACATATGATATGTAACTTTAGGTACCTAGTTACCTCGGTGCCTTGTCACCTCAATTTCAGAGTTATGATATAATTTTAGCCTGAGATAGGTGTATCATTTAATCTAAAATTATGAATTGAACGATGGAAAATGATATTTATATAATTACCTATAATTACAATCAGCCTGTGTGCCGTGACTGGAATGCGGCAAGCACTTGCCTTATTCCAGCAAAGGAGGATTCTCGTAAGCAATTATAATAATAATTAAAAAAAATGTTCTAGTAAACATTATTATATATCTATAGTAGTAGTATATAGGAAGACAACCGCCGTTTTATTTATTAGTAAACAGACAGGAACATAGTAAAGTTACTACCATTTTATATCTACCCTCAAGAGTCAGACAGATGTGCTTTCTATGTTGACCATAAAAAATATATTATCTCCGCACCGCTCTAAACTGAGGTTTATTAAGCAGTCGTAAACGGAAACGAGGGGCTATGTAATCTGTAATGAGTGTTCGAGAGTCGGTGATCAAGGACTGGCTAATATTTGTATTACAAAAGAAACATTATGGCGTAAGTGCGCATTCGTTTGAAGAGGCGCGCAGCTGTGCTAAGCATTTTGTTTTCTTATGACGACTTATATGCAGCAGTAAGGCATCTTGGTGGGTATATTTGATCATGACGTCAGATACCGGTCCTAATGATAACTTTATAAAAAGTTTGCTTACATATAAAAAACAATAATACTAAATTGGATGCTTACCTACTAATTAAAATATCCGCCTAGAGTTTGTGATAATCTGGTGATTAAGTTGCTTCGTAAACGCAGTTCGTTCGTAATTAGACAAGTACAATTGTGACTTTTTTTTTATTTTAAAGAACTTTTCAAATTTACTTTGGCCACTATTGACTTACGATGAAGCAAAAACATCGTGGAAAAGACTGGACTGGAAATTCCATTCTCTTTTGACCAAGCGTGGTGATCAATGCTTATGCCTTTTCGAGAAGAGATCTTTTCTAGCTTCTGCTTAAAGAGATAATAAAGAGCTAATGTTATTGTAATCTCCACTTACAAATTGTTATCACATTCCGAAAGATTTTGAAAATAAATTTAACATACCATCTACTTACTAATCAATTGAACTACAAAACACAACTTAAATTGGTTAAGTGCCTGGCTTTCAACTATCTTTATGTCATTCTAGCGTAAAAGATATCGCGAAAGATTGGTTTTGTGCCCATCTATGATGACCGACTTTACCAATTGCTTCAATTACATTATTTCAATCTGAAATTCAGATATTACTAGTGACCTGCCCCGGCTTTGTACAGGTAATATGCTGATACTAAATATACTACAGAATGTTAAACAACGTTCACAGCTTTTTTGTCATTAGACAATACAAACATGTTTTCTTTAGAGGCCGGCGGCTCCCAGCCGGTATATACCGCCTCTACCGCTATGTCCCTGCATATATTAGAAACCTCTAAAATTACCAGTGTTTCTCTACTAAATTTTGCACGTATTATACATATAAACCTTCCTCTTGTATCACTCTATCTATTAAAAAAACCGCATCAAAATCCGTTGCGTAGTTTTAAAGATCTAAGCATACATATGGACAGACAGCGAGAAGCGACTTTGTTTTATACTATGTAGTGCTTGATGACCCCTCACAAGGTGGACCGACGACCATATAAAGGTGGCGGGCAACCGATGGATGAGGGCGGCGAACGACCGACAACGGTGGCGAAAATTGGGAAGGCCTATGTCTGGCAGTGGACGTCTTGTGGCTGATATGATGATGATGTAGTGATTTTTAAGACTCACAGAAAATCATTTTTTGTGCTTCTCTAAAGAACTTGCTGTGTGCCGGTGTTGGTAATCTTGATTTAATAAAATGGCTAATCCATTTTTTTTAATTACAAGTTAGTAAAAAAGTTAAGAATATACTGTTCAAAAATAGAAAATCAAAATTAATATCACAGCACATCGTGATAATATTATAATGAAACGAAAGTGATGAAAGCACAAATGAGCGGAGACAGCGTGTCGGGACATTGGGCAATACTTACTAATGAAAAAACTTTGTGCAACCACGAGGCAGTGCATTACTTACTGTGGGGAATACTAACTACTACGACTAAAATATACACTAGTTTTATACTTAGTTTTTTAATTTCAATATTTTGTTATATTTTATAAATTAAATTAACAAAATATAAACTCAAGTTTATTGTATTATGGACTATTCGGCTTCAAGACCTTTACAACTGACTGAATAAATATAAATTTAAAAATGGTTTGTTACGAATATAAAATAGAATAAGTCCTACGGACGTCGGTTGTCGATGCAAATATTTCTAATATTATTCCATGACACTCCACGTAGCGATCATAATGAGGTAGTACTATTAACCACTACACCACGATAAACCAACAACCACCATAACGGGTTATTTCGGAAAGAACGTAAATATCTAAATTCTGTACGAATATGCTACGCATGCTACGACAGCATTAGTTGAAAAGGCGCTAAGTGGCTTATACACTATGTGCACATAGTATACTCTAAGTCATTCGTTGTTTATGTAGTTTTGGATCGGTTTATGGATTTTACTTAGAGCTAATAATGTTTTTATTTCAATAAATAAATAAAGACGTCCATTGTTGGACAAAGGTCTATATGTCAATTACACATAGGATATAACATTACATATGGCATATGGGTTTAACTTGAACGAAGTCAGGGCTGGTTGCTAGTTGACAATACTTACTTGTAGAAATGTAAATACTGCATAAATATGCTACGAGAGTTGCTACAGCAAAATAAAAAAGCGGTACGTGCAATCACTATTCTCTCGTAGCAGTGTGTAGGTCATCCCTGTAATTTGATTTCGTTTGAATTCGTACTGGGGCATTTTTATTACTGCATGACAAGGTGCTCTCGGTTACATAGAATAAGTCATTAGCATTGATCAAAAAGCGGTTCAAGGCCTATTGGTTACCCACACGTTAGTATGAAAAAATATCCATGGAAAACATTGAAAGTATTATTGAATTAATATAAAATATTCAAAAATATTAGATGCGAATTAAATAAATGTAGTTATTATTAATTTCAAACTCGATTAACAGGGCACCATTCCAAAGTGCTTCAGATGCTACCTCGAGCGTCGTAATAGTTTGTACCTAATAAGCGTAGCTCTACGTCTCTACCGAGGTTAGACTTTAACAAATTCATATAATAAATTAAGGCGGTGGAAGACCGATTGTTAAAATATGTTTAATGTTAGTAATAATAACGTATTAATTCATCTAATACTTATAATTGTTATATTCAACATTTTAGGTGAAATAGGTATGAATGAAGCAGTAATGCATGTCGCATTATAAATTATAGTTAATTATAGAGGGCCAACGAATTAACCCTATCATTTATTTCACTAAAACATACCATCATTTTGATATTCCGACTGAATATACGTAGCTAAGTTCACGAACAATAATTATCGACAACAGTTCACTCCTCAATAATTACAACTTTGAACGTAGCTTGCCAATGTAATATAACCTTTATGCTATTAGTAATAAGGTACAGCAAATATTGGTTTAATTACTAGTGATCGTCACAGGGGAAAAGATTGAAAACCATTTAGCTTATATGAAACATACATGAGTTAATTTGTTGATGATTGCAGGGTATGGACTGTGATTTGGAAACTCCCCGAGAGAATTACATTTCTATGCTTGTACATGCATATATATGTTTTATTCCAGGACTTTGAATTTAATTTGTTTGATATAAGCTTTTCATTGCAAGTACCTAGGTAGGTACCTATATAGAATGCAATGAAACCCTTTTTTTTGCAAGCAGTATTCCAAATAATTCAGAAACAATTTATTTCGGACGCCGGTAATCTACTCGTCCCAAAACAATCACGATCCGTTGTACTAAAATGAGTTGACCCATTTCAACATAAATATTTATTTGTGCCTAGTTTCATATTTCTACTAGTAACATTTTCCAAAGCATTTTCTTAAATTTCGGTAGTGACTTGTCATAATTACGGTTCATTGCGTTGGAACGAGTTGTTTTTTTTTTTGTAATTAGGCAAATCGACCCGATAAGTATAATATAGTACCTACCTAGTAGGTACTGTGGTAACATTAGATATAATAATTATGTACCTATGCTCGCAGAACTGATAGCCGTTGAGGCAGAAAGGTTCTAGAGTGACCACGAATTGGAAGGCACAGCGTGAGTAATCCTTTTACAAGGTGGCCAAGGTGACCGGTCGGCAAAATCGAAGGAGGTTTAGCAATGGACGTTGTATGTATATATTTGTATAGACGTAAGTAGAAAATTATTTAGTAAAGTAAAAGAGCTACGTATCAAAGAAAACCTAAGTTTACGAAAGGAACACGTTCATGTTTATTGTTTTGGCTGAATGTTTATTTTTACATATTCTTGTGTGTGTCACCTACATGTGAAAAATAAACTGTTTTTCTTTCTTTCTTTCTTTTCTTTCTATGTCAGATCTCGCTTTGTTTAGGTTAGGTGCTTCTAACTTTACGCCTGAGCCTAGAAGTAATTCATAATAACGTATAGTCTTAAAAGCGGATATTTAACTCTTTAACTCTATTAATTTTGAAACAGTTGTCTGAGTAGGTATTTCAATTTACATGAAAATAAGGTAGGTATCTCCACACTTGGAAAGGTTGTAAAGGTAAGATAAGGTAAGGTTGTACAAGAAAAATGCAAGGTTAATTTAAGTTGATAATAAACTCTATGCGGCACATCTCTAATGCACTGGGTCTACGGGTCATGTTTTCCCCATAGTACCACCCACAAGGCAGTGGGACTACGGGAAAAAAAATCTCCGTGGACCCACCAGTGCGGCGTAGCGGTGGGATCACGGGTACCAGGCGAGAAAACCAAGGTGAAAAGTTACTACTAAATGTGCCTGTTAAAAAAGTGGGTAGTTGATTTGTGTTACTACTGGTGGTAAGACTGGCAGTATCACGGGTCACGAATGTATTAGATGTACACCTACTTAAATATGTATTAGGTTATATTAGATGCATAAATTTAAAACTAGTTTATACCTTCGGCATAATTGCATAATTACAACTACAGCTCCAAAGTTAGAAGGTACAAGATTAGTAACGCATGCCTCGGTTTTAGTCCTAATTGTGCATAATAATGCCAGGACAAAGGTGGTAGGTACGTAAGTTGCGTGCCAGTGCGGTGCCACGACTACGCGACAACAATTTGTGGTGTAGCCAAGTTATGCAGGCGTCTTTAGCTGATCCCGTCTTGTTCGTATAGGATGTGGTATTGCCAATAGTTTTAGTGTTTAGTTTAGTGAAAGGTAAATTGGTTTTGATGTAAGTTGGAAATAAGTTTAGTAACGTTGATTGATGTCGAAGCTATAATGTTAGTATCTTAGATGTTACAATAAGATAATAATACCTAGAGAAGTGGGTTTTTTTATTGCCGACATTAGCAGATAAGCAAATAGCCCACGTAATGGTAAGTGGAAACCTGCAATGCCAGGGACTCCGCGAAGCCGCTGCCTACCGTGAAGGGAGCGGGGTAGATGAAAGGATTGGAGTAAGTGAGGGGAAATTAGGTCTCCGTCACTCTTAGTAAAGGGGGACATTTGGAAAAGGGGAAATTGAGTAGGTAGGTAGATAATCAGTCAATTTTTGTGCCAAATAATGTAAGTACATAGGTAATAAATCCACGCTGGTTTTAGCATTGGGCCGATTTGACCGGGGAAGTACCGTTCGGAAGTTTCATTCGGTGAGTGAACGCTGGAGGCAAAAAACGGTTAAAACATAAAGCCACGTAAGAAGCCGGGTGGGTTACTGGTAGGTGGTAAATAAAATTGTTTATTGATTTTTGATAATATTGCTTTACCAATAACCCGTCGCCAGTGCACCTCTAGCAGAAACTTAAGACAATTTAAACTTCACTGTACTTATGAATATGGCGGGTATGCATAGGTAGACTTCTTCACCTAAACGGATATAAAATTGAGATTATGTTACTCTAAGAATAACATTGAGTTGTCTGTTGATAAAAAATAGATACCTCACTAGTACCTACTCGTAAACAGTATGCAAAAAGTTATCATAGATTACAAACTGACTGGTAGCTACTTGGTAGTTTATTAGTGGTCAAATGAAATCGTGCGTTTTTAACCACCTACCATTTCTGCATTTCAGTTGCCGGTGGTGGTACCTTGTTGATGGACTCCTTTACACTAAGGGCAATGCACAAAGACAATTTGTTTCATATCGCGCCTGGATTAGTTGACTGTTGCAACCACTAAAAAGCGCTGTATTTTCTTGTGATCTTTACAGGCTGTGACGTCGTCGGAGTGCTGAGAATGTTTGCCAGATATTATTACATAGCTACCCTAACGGGTGGGCACTAGGCAGGTGTTTAGCCACCCATTTTTTGCTTTTTTTTATTTTGCGAGCCTGTTGTCATTAAATCCGCTCAGGCGCCAGGGGTCTACTTCGCAAATAGCAAACTTCTCTTTATACACCTACTTCTCTGTTTTCCTACTTCGCAAATCGCCTACTTATCAAACAGTCTATTTCGCATTCAGCCTACTCGCAAAGAGACCACTTCTCATACTGCCTACTTGTCAAAGAACGACCTAAGTACAGACAAATAGAAAATTGTTCGTTACATTACCATAATTTCAGCAAATTTTAAACCTACACGCGACTGATTCCCTTCGTCCACGACGATTGTAACCAAGATTTCATAATGAGCTGCCTCTAGCAAGGGCATTTCACTGTTCAAGTAAATAAAATAAAATATATGTGTATTATATTATTTATTAACCAAACATACTTAGAATGAAATAAAACTTAAACTGTAATGTAATAAAAAAAAAACTTAAAAAGCTAATGAAACTTCAATCGCATGTAAACTGTTTTTTGTAAATATTCTTTAATTGTTATTTCGGCAGCTTCTAGTTGACACACGAGTTTTTCCAATTTTTGGTCAAATTGTATATCACAGTTCTTACGGTTTTTTTTCAAGAGGTGAAACAAACTTCTTTGAATTTCAAAATCGAAATGTTTTCCCTCTTTGCGCAGTTTATGAACAAATGAGAAGAAAGTTGGCTTTTTAGGTATCCTGGCATTGAGACGCCTATGCCAACCTTCTAGAACATTTGTTGTACGTTGCAATTGGTGTGCACAACTCAGGATCTCCGCAGAAACTTTTCTCAGCCACTGTGTTTCAAAGTAAACTTTGAACTCCATAATCGGATTAGTGAGCTCTGGGACGTTATTCAAAATAACCCTCCACCCTTCTTCGATTAAATGTGACGGCAATAAAGGCAAGTGTGTGGTCCATCTTACCATTTTTCGTCCTCCATGGCTGTGTATTTTTAATTGTTTATACTTTCTCCAAATTGCTTTTTGGAAATGATGGTAGCATCCTGTTACCTTACATTGTGGATAAACAGTCTGCACAGAGTTTATTACCGCAGTTTCATAATCACATTTGAAATCTGTCATCTCAACCTTTAATTTTTCTTTTAGTATTTCAAAAAGGCGTATATAAGTTCTTTCACTTTTGTTAGGTAACATCGCATAAATCATTGGTTTCACGTTAACAGTTTCAATCGTAGAACCCAAATCTAAATGGATAGTATATAATTGATTGAACGGTGACGGTACACAACGGAACGTGCCATCACCATAAAATCTGCCATGTTTTCCTTTTATCTGTTTTTTCGCCAGGGGTGTAGAGAAAACCAAAATTTTTTCAATATCACCGTCTTCACAAATCAGAAACTTCTTCGCCAAACCGTTAGGAACGTAAACTTCCTGAATATTTGAAAATATTAAACGATCGGTATTCAAGAAATTTTTTCTGGCTCTATATAATGTATCTTTTACTGACGAGAATGATGGAACACAGCAATCAAGTTTTAAGTGTTCAATGTTATTTTCATAAATTTTTTGGATTGGTTCAAAATTTTCACAGACATCGTTTTTTGTTTTTTCTATAGCCAATATAATTCTATTCCTGTTTTGATCGGGAGAGCACGTATGAGGGTTCTTGTCGCTTGATCTGAGGACTTTAGTTTTGGTTAGGTCTAATGTAATGGTACTGCTGCAGCAACTACGATTTGCGCAGCGCCAGTGTACTGCCAGACTTATTTGTCTTTTCAAAATTGTACCTGTAGCCTTCTTGTAACAAAGAAAGACGACCGGCTTGGTTCTTAGTAAATTGAAAATCCATTACGTACTCCGTAAAAATACTAATCCCTTTTATTAAACTAACGCACTGAATACACATGACTTTGATATGACATTATTTCATGTTATTTGTCATTAAAGGAACATAAATAAAGAATACTTCAGAAAATAAAATGGCCAGTAGTCCTCTAGCAAAGAGATTGCATTGTGCATTTTATTGCTACGAGTATTATGTTAACTGTCCGAAGATGACGTTACAGAAAATAATAGTCAGTTTGCGAAATAGTCCAACTGAAAAGTAGACGGAATGCGAAATAGGCTGATTGCTAAGTAGGAAATTTGCGAAGTTGTCTCCACGAAAAGTAGTCAAAATGAGAAATAGACGGTTTGATAAGTAGACCCCTGGCGCCTGATCGATTAAATCGGGCACAATTCCAGACTGAGAATTTTTCGACAGAAAAACCCAAATCACTTTACCTGAGCCGGGGATCGAACCCGAGATCTCTAAGTGGTAAGCCGTACACAGTACCACCGAACCACAGAGGCACTCAGGTATTTTTAAGTTACTTCTTTGAATTTAATTACGATCTTTCATCATTTAAGGCCAAAAAACGTACACTGCTAGAAATGAGACTAGCTCCAACCATCTCCACCTTTGATTGGTACTAATCACTTCCAAGAGCAGCCTACCTTTAGATTGAGGGTTATTCAAATAAAATACAATAATTTATTTAAATTTAGTTTATTATCCATTCATAAATGGACACAAATCGTGAGACTTTACTAATGTCTCCATAATCTAATCGATATAAAAACATGCGTAAAGTCGATTAAAATATCAAATAGAAAAAAATATATAATAAGAGGATCCTAAGTGGACAATCAAGTAAATTATTATAAATCTTACACTAAATGATTATATTATTCTAAGATACATTCTTCTAACTGTTTAGTGCGTTTCTAGGTATTCAATTATGATAGGAGGTGCAATAGTCGATATTATTGGTAAACTATAGAGAAACATACTTCGTGTTAAGTACCACTCGTAACATAATCGACAAATAAAAAAACATTCATTCAATTCACATCAGTAAGGTTCGTCATTAGTCCACATCAAATACATAAATCTTGTTATGCTTAATCTCACTACTTATCTACTACGTCAGAGAACATCACATCCTCGTCAACAAATACTAATAGCGGCTATACTTTTGCTCATTTGTTGATCGACACGGGGTGAAGGCGACGCACATATTATTATTTTCCTTTAACTCCATGGCGGTTAACATGTTCGCCAATAAATAGCCCGTTCAAACTTATCCTACAATAAAAAAAAATAGTATGCATGGCTACCTTCGTTCTACACAGTCCTAAAATTTGGCCTTATTCATCTCTGAAGGGCAGATAACAAAAATGGCAGTCAAACATTAAAATTAAAATATCGAATATATATATGACTCACTCAATCAAACAGTCTTATTCATTATTTAAATAATAATAATGATTAATTCAAAATTGTAACAAAATAATACAAAATCAAAACTCGATCATTCTTAAATAAATCCAATACTTCAAATGCGCATTACTAATTCAAATACAAGTACTATTAAATACGATTTTAAAGCCTATAAAAAATCTTAATCTTATAATTAAAGTACCCTATTTTCCGATTAAACGCATTTTATACGTGCGCGTATAAAATCACGATATAATCAATGCAGGGTACCACACACTTGAATAATTTGACATTTCGAAGCTGAAATATTGCTATAAAGCAATAAACAAAAAAAAACATTATCTTGTTGATAATTTAGAATCAATATAAAATTGTTCATTTTAGCACCAATGTAAATAAACCAGCATGTTTTAAGTTTTGTTGTGTTGTTTTGTACTGTATCTTATGCTGTAAATCGATATGTAGCTGCTCTTTGATCACAGAATTCACATTACATTGAAGTTGTGATAAATCCCTTTTAATTTGTCTCATTTTACATCTCCCAACTAGACTAAGACTGACTTAGTGTAGCCTGGAAATTTAGCGACAATATTCTGTGTATGTATTGCATAAGAATAATTCATTATTCTTATATCATGTTTAATACATAACCTAGTACATTCAGATTTAAACAATCAAAATGCGAGGAAATAAATATTTACGGAAAATCATTCAAGTATACTATTTTCATTACATTCTTGACATTACTAGACATTCTAATTCACAATAAGTTCAACTACATTAAAAAACTGATGCATACTAGAAGAGCTCGATAATGGCAATGAGACCAATAATATTGTAACTGAATTAACGTATATTATAAGTTACAATATTTTTCACATCAGCAATACAACTACAGGCAGTTTTATGTTTACCCGATATTATTGGATGCCTAGTGCGAGTTGTTTTTACGTTAACGCGATCAAAACTTTAACCGCAGTAGACACTGATTGGTTAAGAGCTTGGAGCGAGCCAATTGGAGCACTGAACGTCATAAACGTGTCGATCGCGTTAACGTAAAACAAACTCGCAATAAGCACTTTGTCTACAAATAACATAGTTGACGTAATCTAAAGGTCAGTGTCGTACCAAGCAGCGACATTGTTGTTATCATGCGGTGGTTCGGGGAACGCTAGATCAGCTGATGCGGCGCCTGCCCCCTCTGTCTCCCCTATATCCATATCCATTCCAAAACCGCTGCCGATATCCAGTCCCTGCATTGAATCTATCGGTATTTGATCGTAGCCTGTGAAACATACATCTGTATAAATTGCTTACCTTTTTATTTTATGTTAAAAGGATAATAAAATATTTGCACATCAAGGGTAGTAAACATAGGATCACAAATTAGTATAGTATTATGAACAACTCCATACAATGAGCAGCAACGGAATACAGCCACAAAATAAATATAAAAAAAAACTAGCAAATTTATAACTTCTTTTGGTCTGCCTTGATGTTGCCTGTATCTCCTACATGTAAGTGACTATGTTAGTGCATTTACGTGAAGAACTACCGTCATCTAATCTGGGCAAGGGTCACACATAACACTGCAGTTAATGCTTAAAAGCAGGGTTGTGGCTACATTAATTATTAAACACTGACGCGTCAAGAACACCAACGTTATACAAATTCGACTTTATTGAATAAAATAACTGTATGAAAGAAATATGTATTTGATATATTGCTGGGAATCATGCTATATTATACTTTAACAAAGGCTAAATTAAATTGAAAGTTTATTTTAAATGATATCTTATTTCAAAATAGGTATCGCAATCATCATAATTCTAAGCTTAAGGACACCCAAAATTAGGAATATTTATCTGTATCTATGGATCACTTATTAAGAAATTACATCAACAGTCACTGTAACTTTATTGGCAATAGTAATAAATGCATAACTTGAAGTCTACAAAGATTAATTAATTAAAGTATAACTATAAGAGCCTTTACGCGTCATGAGTAGCAACGTCGCAATTTAGTACATATCTAAAAATTTGTTCTGTGTTTAGGCTAGAATTAGGTGAAAACAATATAAAAAGTAAGAAATCATTGCGTTTACAGGTCTATTTATATGCAAATACATTTGAAACTTACTTGCGTTATTTTCATAGTAAAATAACTGTAAGCATTAAGGTTACTTACTTTTTATACAGCTCTCACCTAATTCTAGCTTTGAGACAGAACATATTTTTAAAATATAACCCTGATTAAATGATAAAAATTAAAAAATTACGAATTATGACACTAAATTGTGACGTTACCACTCATGACGCGTAAACCCTCTTAAATTTACTGGCCTAACATAAATTGCGTCATATAAGTTTTTAGGGTAGGCATAATTACTTACCTGTACATTAAAAAGTCAATACGCATACATAAAAATATAACATTAATTAATATGCATGCAACCACAAACCTGTTATATCAAACAATATATACGTAATAAGAATATTAGAACACGAAAACAATAGAAATAATATTCCCATCACCTGTGTTTAGTGATAAATAGGTCCCGGGTTAAGCTGCGTGTAAAGAAGAGAGAAACATGTTTATACATACACCATTGAATCTTATGATAGGAACATAAGTGCTTAATGCAGACGTGTTTCGAGAGGCGTTTTTGAAAATTTCAAAAATACATCTCATATCGTTGTAGATATTACATAACCTTACTTTTGTATTAATTCAATATAAAGTTTCTATAGAATCTAATAAACTAAAGGGAATTAGTAACTAAATCACTACTGCTATGGGAAATATTAATTCTACATAATATACAATACAGTTTAGGTTGAGAAGATATTAAGAATACCTATATTATTATGGATTATTTTTATGTAATTTAAAGTGCTACTACTAGTTTTTGTCCTAGTACAAGACGAAGACCTCATAAAAAATAAATGAATATTGATCGCCACACTTTTTAAAGATAGATTGGCAATTTCACGTGCACCTACGTAAATATTAATTATTCAAATATGATTTTAATTGAAAATTAAAAGTGTCGAAATGTTATAAAGAGATATTTAGTATCTCGACACGGAATCTAAAGATTGTAACTGGATTACGTAGTTAAGTGAGGTTTTGTAACATTCGTACTACAATAACTAAGGTGTTAGTCGACCAAACTTGCTACAAACACGTTCCCAAAGCTTACCTTGCTGGTGAAATGACGGTCGAGTTCCATATAGTCCCTCATAGCCTTGTTCTGGCCCGAGCATATCCTAGTGAAGGGGAATAGGATGAAAAATCAAATAAAGTGAAAAAGAAAATTAAGTTAGAAAATAAATTGTAAAATAAAAAGGGTGTAAGCGACATACACAGCACGGCACGACACAGACGTAAAACACTGATTAAATTTAAAGGATTTAAACTTATAATTAGTGTCGACTTTCATACCTAAAATACCAATCACGAAAGCAAAATAACCTAATAATCTGTAGATTTTAATATCTACCCTCAATTGAATTAACTAACTTGAGTAAACTCTCATGGTGGCATCAATACAGCAGTAATAACACAAAAATGATTTTACAAATAATACGTAATAATTTAATATCTTTCGATAACTATATTGAAAATTATTATAAGGTGTCATACCTCTTTACCCGACGTTATTACGTCTTTATTCGACCGAAACGTCGGGTAAAGAGGTATGACACCTTATAATAATTTTCTAACACGAGTAGACCCGTTTTATAAATATAGTTATGTGTACAAATCGTGTGAGTTTAAAATATTTAACTATATTGAAAGTAGTTTTGCAACATGCTGAATGAAAAGGTACATTATAATTTATTCAAGACTTTTTAATCAATGATAAACATGTACGTAATTATCTCTGATCATTCACTATTATGTTTAATTTAAATAGCGTCACAAGATTTATAATATGTCGGAAGCAGATAAAATAAATGAACTCCAAAAGTCTGGTTCGAAATCTGTTTATTACAGCTTTACTATCCTGCCGAGATTAACCAAATTCATTGTTTTATGTCCACTGTTATACATAAGTATCATTTTTCTTGATAAAATATAGTTAGTTTACCTGCAAATCAGGTTGCATAGCCAGATCGTTGGGCCACATCTGATGATCGTCGCGGAACAACGAGTTGGTCAACTCCATAGAGAGTCTCTTTTTGTAGTCGTGAGGCTTGTCTTCGGACATGCGGAATAGTACCGCTGCTGCGTATGTTGCCACTCCTGTAATACGAGATGCGGTTAGAGATATCTGTATATTAATACGTGAAGCAAAAATTTTGCATCCCTTTTTATGAAAATTGCGCGGACGGGAGAGTATGAAATTTCGCACACTTATAGTTTATGAAGGAATGCAAATGTTAATATTTTTTTAAATTATGCATAGAAAAAGAATGGTCGAATTTTGATCACCAGGCGACCACTAGTTATATTATAATTACTTTTGGTAAAATATATCATTAAACTGAACAGCATACATTTGTAGATATTTTTTTATAGAAAATCATAGTGATCTTTTGTAAATGGGACTGACGACAATATGTTTTCTAAGGTATTTCTCTGTTACTCCTATTTGCCATACAAATACCTAAAATAATTGTTAAATAGCAGCTAGTTAGAACTCTGAGAAATCTACTGTTCTAACAAGTGTTGGCCAGTAATTAAACAGATCAAATTGCAGTAAGTTCAAAATACTACAAATCGGCTATGACGGGTTACACCAAAAACAGAAACTTATAATATAGCTAAGAATAATTATGGTTAATGATGAAAATTCCCAATTAATAACATAAGAATGTAATAACCTTCATTTCGAGAATGTAACAGTTCAGTGAGCGGTGCTGTGGCTCCTTCAGCTTCTATCATCTCGGCGCCTTCTTTTTCCATAGCCAATTCACACAGCACTCCGGCAGCCACACGCTAAAACACAATGTATTTTATATTACTTAAATTAATATAAGTCTTCTGGATAGATAAATAATGTAAATACATTATTTATTATAATTTAAAGACAAAACACTGCATTTTTTATTTCTATCAATCAAAATTCATGAGAAAATTCAATTTAAGAACAGTCTATAATAATTCTAATTCAATCTAAAAACAGTTTTCGTTTGACTTTTCGTTTCTATAGTCAGTGGATTTCAGTGGAGATCCTCATTCGTGTTTTTTTTATATCCACTCACTAAGTAATTGTTACTACCAATCTCAGAATAATAACTATTCTAAGCTACCAATAAACATTAACGTCAATAGCAACGGTGCGTTCAATGAGGGTTTAGGAAAATGTTCGCCACCAGTTGGCGCCACTTAGGTGAAAGGTCTTCCATTCACAAAAATTCAAAATTCATTCAAAATTTGAAGTACATAGAATCATTCACGGTTGATTGGACACTGGACCTGACGCCTCAGTGCTGCCACCTCGTGTGTGCTATTTTAGAAAACCTTAATTAACGCTACCATTGAGGTGACCCCATCCCGCGCGTGTTCTATTTCCGCTGCCTTACGTCCTCCATCGGCCGCGGACCATGGGAGTGTCACATACGAATTTGACAAGCTATAGAATGTAACAAGTATGGACGTACCTGTATGTTCTCGATCTCATTAAAGAGCAGTTGCACAAAGATGGGTATGACGTTCTGCTGTCGTATGAGTTGTCGGTTGAGCGACTCCCTTGCGAGGATATGTAGTGCGCCCACGGCTCCTTCCACGATCTCTTCCATGCGCACGCCGTCTGCGTACGCGCCGCCTGCCGCACCGCCTGTGCCACCCGCGGGGGAGGTGCGCTGCTGGAGGGAGGAACATCACATTGTAATACATCACCATACCAACCTGTTATTATACCACTGCAGGGAAAGGCCTCTTCTCGTATAAAGAAAGCATGAGCATTGATCGCCACGATAATACGGTTGAATACAATTTTAAAAATAACACATAATAAATATGCTTGAAAATTGCATTGAATAATTAAATTATGCAACAATTTCATTAAAACGCCGTCTGACTTTAAAAACTGTGACGTCATAACTATGTATTCTCATTCTCCACGAACTATTAATTTATTGATATAGTTGTCATCATAAATTATTGCAAAATTTATGGCCAGCAAAAATATATTTATGATAAGGACTTGCGACACTAGGTGACGAAATATTAATCTTCTTTTCACAAAAAATAGTAAACATTTTATGAAAACAAAGATCCTTTTTTCTTAACTTGTTTGTATACACCGTCAAGTTAGATTAGCAGGTCTGCCAACTAACTTCCTGGCAGGCAACCAATCTAACTCCTTGTGCCGTGTGTACAAAAAAAAACAGGAAAAATATTAAATAAAGTAACTTACTCTCTGTGTATCATTGAACGCACGCATCAGTAGTCTAACAAGATGGTGAACGGCTCCGTGCTCCCTCAATGGTGCGTAGTTAGCGGGACAAAGTGCTAGATTACGCACCAATCCTACTACGGCCTTGACCAACGGCCAACGGGATGGTGGTTGCAGCAGCTTTACAATCACCTGAAAGAAAATACGTCTAAAATATGTAAAAAATAGAACAGAAACTTTTTTTACAATATATGCTTTTATAACTATAACATATATATAACATATTATTATTCTACAAATATTCTACCTATAACTATATTTATAAAACGGGTCTACTCGTGTTAGAGAATTATTATAAGGTGTCATACCTCTTTAATTCGACCGAAACGTCGGGTAAAGAGGTATGACACCTTATAATAATTCTCTAACACGAGTAGACCCGTTTTATAAATATAGTTATGTGTAAAAATCGTGTGAGTTTAAAATATTCTACCTATCACTTTAATAAAAAAGACAACTCCTGTAGTTCTGTCTCGCGGTAAATTTTATAAACATACAAATTATCAAACACAAAGTCATTATTATGCTTTATATAATTACGATATCTTAAACTGTAGGTATTTATTTATTGTACACAGGAAGATATAAACTTTAAAAAAAAATTTGTTAATAAATAATTAATTAATTATTTTTAAATACAATCTATGTCAATTTCTTTGTGCAATAATAAGGAAATAAATAAGGGAAAGCTTTATTCAGAATTTTACATCAATAAAAAAAAAGTTACAAATAAAAAGGCGATGAATCTTACCGGCAGTCCATAATGCAGACGCACAGCATTCTGCGCCATTTCGCTCTCAACGTGCCTCGACGTAAGGTGTCGCAGCGCGCACACGGCGGGCTCGGTGATCTCCTCGCGGTCGCCCGCAGACACAACCGTACGGACCAGCGCGTCCACGCCGCCCGCCTGGCACACCGTCACCTGGGACCGTACGGTTTTTGATTATTTATACTTTTATTAAACCATGGCATGTACAATGTTCGATCGAATTTGCACGAGCATCTTTCAATAAAATGAGAAAAGCTCTGTGTTGTCGACAACTAAACATAAAGCTCCGAGTCAGAATACTTCATTGCTACATCTGGCCTATTGTCATGTACGGTTGCGAAGCATGGACCTTGAAAGAGGAAACTATGAAGCGCCTGCAGGCATTTGAAATGTGGTGCTACCGTCGCATGTTGCGCATTAGTTGGACACACAAGGTCAGAAACGAAACAGTGCTTCAACGTGTTTATATGACCCGAAAAATACTTGTTACCTTTAAGAGGCGCAAGATAGAGTATCTCGGCCACGTACTAAGGCACGATAGGTATAAGCTACTCCAGCTTATTATGATGGGCAAGGTTGAGGGCAAAAGACGAGCTGGGCGAAGAAAGAAATCTTGGCTGCGAAACATCCGGGAGTGGACTGGAATTACCACCGTTAAAAGACTGTTCCATCTCGCACTGGACAGAGACAAATTCAAAGAGCTGACGGCCAACCTTCAATAATGAAGAGGCACATTAAGAAGAAGATGTACAAAGAGAAAAGTAAATGTCTTTGTTTAGGAATGGATTTAAAAAAAATAACTTCTATTATTATTTTACCTTATTACGTTGGTTGTTGCACGTCAAGTTAGACAAAATGCCAGCAGCACAAGTGACAATGTTCACATCAGTTGAAGCCAGAACTTGTACCAAACTCTGCAGGAGACCTTCCAGACCCTCAACCTGTTAACAAACAAAACAATAGTGTATGAACTTACAAAACAAAATAACAGTAGTTTTTTCTAACAATGATTGAAAATTATATTATGGTTTTATGAGATATTTGAAACAAATTTTAATATTTTAATATATTCAAATGTTAAATAGGTACTTTATTAGTTCAATTGCATGTTTACGATACCACCCCGTCATTATCCCACATTGCGGGGAAAAATCTCTTCTCTTATAGAAAAGGCGTGAGCATAGATTGCCGTGTTTGTTCTAGGCGGATTGCCAATTTTAAAACATTTTGTTAAAGTTTTCCCACAATGCGTCTTATTTTAACTAATCATCATGTACGTAACTATTTTAGTACTATTCAGAACAATTAACAAGGACAGCAACTGATTTACCACTTGACTTAAATTGTCTTTTGGTTGTAATTATTAAACCATAAATGATGAATTTCACACAAACATTTTGACACACCACCACCATGTTAATAAAATGCATTAATAAAACAAATAAATAGCAAAAAATAAATAACCATAGAAGAGAATATAAGAGAAGAAAAGGGTGTGCTCTAAGAATAAAGAAAATGTATTGGTTAAAAGGTTTACATATTATTTAACTAGCTGTTGCCCGCAGTTCCGCCCGCGTGAACTTATCTCTGTTTATATGTTGACGATTTTCCATACAAACTTTCATCCCCTATTTCAACCCCTTGAAGTCATTTTTCTGCGATAAAAGCCTATGCCTACGTTGTTTCCCAAGGTATAATCTATCTGTATACTAAATTTCATCAAAATCGTTTTAAAAAAAATTGTGGTGTAGGCGTAAAAGCGTAACAGAAAGACTTTGTTTCACATTTATAATATTAGTATAAATAGGGTTAGTAGTACACATACATAATATATATTTAAAAAGTAGGGTATAGCAAGGTATGGAAAGGTATGGAAAGGTAAGGTACTCATAGGTTACACTGTTGAATTCAAGCAGTGAGTACCTCAGCTAATGATTACAAACTCAGTGCTTTTCCTAACTGGTGTGCAGTGATTTTCTGTATAAGGCAACGCTTCATTGCCAGCTGTAGAGGTTGTATATTGGGTTATGTGGTTATTAAGTATTACATGTATTGGTGCAAATATACTGTTTTTAATATTTATGATGATAGTAGCACAAAAGTAATTAAATAAAAACTTGTTAGGATTCTATAACAACAGCAAAATACATCTGAAAGTTGCTAGTGTCCAAGTAGTTATTGCTCTAACATAGCAAACTGTTTCTACCAATTTTCAACTCAGTGATAATGTGTAATGTGTCGTTAGTTACAACTTATGTTTATTGTATATATAGTTAGTTTAACCACAACCAAAGTCATACCCAAGCATTTCAAATAGTAATAAACATTTGATTCCTCACATCTACCTTGGTAGCGGCATCTGAAAGATTCCGCAAGGTCCAGAGACAGTTCTGCACTAGACGGCCGCTGGGGTTGCCAAGATGCATCGCAAGAGCTTGCATGCCGCCCGCCTCTACGATCGCAGGCTTGTTGCTTGAGCACACAGACAGTACCTAAGGGAAAACATGTATTAGTTGACAAATTAGTTGAAAAACAGACAATTAACTACCATTTTTTTGTATTCAAGTATGTAAAAAAAAGAAGTATTCAAGTATGTATATCCACATTCTAGAACCCATACATAACACAAGCTATATAAATATGCTTACTTTGGGTCTAGATGGTGTTGTGTGTAGTTGTTGTAATAATATTATTATTGTAATGTAAAATACAAATATGCATACTTACTTTCAACACCCTTGAGGTAGTCCACAGCAACTTTTCATAGTCATAAGAGCGCATGATTCGCACGAGTTCGATAGGTCCTTGGGACGCCAGAATAATCAGTTTAGACTCCTGATTTCCATATGCCAATATCTGTAGACAGTCAGTTACAATTGCTAGGAACTTCACGTTGTTCCTCTGCAGCAGAGCTACCATTTTCTGCAGACCACCAGCAAGACGGACTGCCATCTTAGAACCATCTTGATGCAACAGAAGGTTATGGAGTGTTGTGATCGCGTAGAAAAGTACAGACTCCACTGGTGAACTGAGTAACTTGACAAGCGCGGGTATACCGCCACTTTTGAATATAGCGAGTAAGCCTTGGCGATGGTGAGACAAGTTGTGCAAGGTTCCCACAGCTCCCTTAGTAGTCTCAAGATCGTTGCTATTAGAGATCGCGCGAACTAAAGCAGCCACCATCTGCGGTGAATTCATGATGGCGTGGCGAGAAGCCTCCTTCTTGGAGAGCTGGTGGACCATCATGGCAGCTTGAGATACCACTACTTGGTCCTCATCATTTAACAACTTGATCAACTCTGGTATAGCCCTAAAATAAAATAAAATAATATGTCATATTATACTCTTCCATAATCTAACAAAGCAATTTATTTATTTATTAATTGTTTTGAAAGAACAAACAAGGTTTTTAATTTCAAGCTTACCTGGTGGCCAGATCAGCATCATCTTGGTAGTTAATCAGGTTGACCACAGCATGCTTGAGCATCTGAGATGGCTCAGCAAGGCGTTGTACTGCAGTAGGCTGGGCAGGATCCAGTTGAGTGGAAGGGATCTCAATGCCTTCCTCCAATGTCTCAGGGAACATGGCCGCGCGCACGCGTTGTGAACGCGTTTGTGACAGCTGCTGGTTCATGTCTATAATAGTGCACGGTTTTTATGAGCATGCTACCAGTAGTAGTATCAATGTACTATAATAGTTATCAAATTGGATGTGAAAGGTATTTTTTACAGATATCATTTTGACATCAATTGTTTACAACAAATTAATGTACATTGTAAACAATGTGTACAGCATAAATTTTCTTTAAGACAGGTCAAATTACTCAGTAAAATTTAAACAAGACTTCGAAACTTGAGTATGAGGAGGGTTGGCTCTACTATTGTGACTGTAAGATCAATTGGAACTCTTTTGATGGTTTTAACTTGATCATATGCTTAATAATAAAAGATAGGAAAAAATTGTATATCAGAACAGCTTACCATCAACTTGCTCCTGGGTAAAGCCCTGAGCAAACCCCTGGTCCAGATCAAACATAAGCTGATCTCCTTCCATTTCGTCATCCTCCTTGCCAGTAAGTGATGGAACCTATTAACAGAAAATATTTGGGTTTACAACTAAATATAAGGTAAGTTTTCCAGCTTTCAACCTGTGAAATATTCACAGATAATGAAACAAATTACATTTGTAGTGTTTTTTTGAACTTAAATTGTTTGTTTCTATTGTGATAGTTTTTTGCTACCTTTGTTGCTTTTCTTTTTATACCTATTCTCAATTAAGTCTATACTTTGAAGACTTAGATTATTATAAGGATGGATTTCTTAGTTTTGTATATGAGCAGAACTAGACTTTTTATAAAAGTTAATGAATAAACTTTACTTAATTGATCATGGGCAAGAATATGAATGTAATTTTCTGAAAATAAAAAGTAATCATAAAAACTAATAAGATAAATCTGAAATTACCAAGTTCTTTGATACATTTATGAGTGCTACAGCAAGTTTTTTTTTTTATATTTATTTTTTTTTGGAGTTTTTGTCTGACAATGCACGTCACTCCATTGTACTTATTCTAAGCAATATACAAAATACTATATAAACTTAAATAAGGCTACAAAACTTAATATATAACTCAGGGGTAGGTTTTGCTAAAATAGATAATATTAATCCAACATATAATTTGTTTAAATTAAATTTGCTTATTAGGCATTCTCTCTCCCGTTTGTTCCAGACACTATCCATCAACAAATGTTGTACATCCACAATTTTGCCGCATATGTCTCAATTAGGTAATTTATTTGAATTTACAATAAAAAATCATTTATGACTGCTACAGTAAGTTGTAAAAAAGGTTTGTTAAAAAAAAAAAATAAGCTACACACCTGAGTGGCGGCCCCAGAATTGATACCTGAGTCAACCAGGTACGAGTTCTGCTGCCACATAAGGGTCTGTTGCTCCTTGCTTGGTGCCATGGGCACATCCGACCCAGCATAGTTGCTATGAGACACTGGAATTAATAATATGAAAAGACAATTATCAGCTAAGTTATAGTTAACACGTTAACCTGCATCATGTGTATGTTACATAATGTTACTTTGACACTACTGAACAAGTCCTGTGTCAAAGCATACTTGACAAAAATGAAATAATTAAACACCTACACCCAACACACAAATATTAATTTATAAGTTACATGGTTTATATTACAAAACAGTCAAGTAAATTCCCACAACAGTACTGAAGCAGAAAAATAGGCAGAGAGCTGTTTGTATTACATAGGTACTTATTTATTATTTGCTTTTAAATGTTATTTAGTGTGTGAAAACAGCTTGATGGTTTTTACTATGAGCCTGCATAGGTTGAAAAATATGTACAGTTCATAGACCTCTTCATGTTGGTTATTTATAGGTAGGTAAGTAGGTATTTGTTTTAGGAATTTGTTTGCAAATACACTTTACATAGGTACCTAGCACATAAACTTGTTAATCTGTGACAGGTGACCTATGCAACTTTATGAATGCAAATATTATTGTAACAATACCGTTCTTATGAGTCACGGTACAATCACGATAGTAGTTAGTAGCTAAGTAGGTATATCATTATCTAGCACATAGTTATGCCACTATATACCTAATTGAGTATTCGTAAACTCGTAAATAATGAATTAAAGTATACTTACTTGTGCGGCTCTGTGATGAGGGTATCTGATAGCTCATGGTTCACAGGATGCAACAATGCACCCTACGCCTGTTGAAAAAAAAACACCATGATCTTACCGATCGCTGCCCAGATAGAGTATTGATCTAAAGTTAAGTAAACAATTTGGAGACGCCCTATAATTCTTATAAACATTTACATCTGTGGTGTGTTTCATGCATAAATAATAGAACTCATCATACTGTTAAAACAAAACAAACAAGAGATCTGTGAACTAAATACCAATACCACACCCGATCCCATAAATGTTTGCTAATCAACCAAACAGGGCATTTTCCATGTTTACGTATCTTTATTACATTTATTCACACTCGTAATACTTGCCTTAGCTACCGTAAGCCACAAGGGATTTGTAAATGCTTTATTACAACAATATCTCGAGAAATAAGCACAATGAATTCAGCACTGTTACAAAATTGACATGACAATATGGCGCCCGTTCGTTCGTTATGTTTCGCTCATTGTCGGCGGAGAATTTCGGAGGACGTTGGCTTTATTGCTGATTTCTTCTTTACCATTAAAGTTATATAAGTCTGTCTCTTTCCAACATCAAAGAACAGGCATGCCACCCAAACCAACGCAAAACAATGAATGAACTACTACGTTCCGTAATACGCAAGCAAAATAAAGAAACGTTTTAATGGGATTGGGTAGTACTTAGATTTTTATTTAATTAAATAAAATATTAACGAATTATCGATATCTTCAAAAACCATTTTTAAAAAAAATATTGAGTCTAATATTATTATTTTTCATGAAGATGCAGACTATTAATTTTATTCTATTCTAAAATCTCTTTCATGAAAAACATTTCATGTTAAACAAATTTGTTGTGAGTTAATTGCATTGCAGAAGTTTAGATAATGAATGATGTGGACTTTGGACACGTGCAACAACTACGAACTGATTGAACTGATTTCAACTGATCAGCTTTTATTGCCTTGGTACATTCACATTACTACTAGTAGGTACTATTAGGTAGTTAGGATAAAAAATCGTAGGTACTTATTTACCTACTAATACTAGACCTAAGTAGGTACTAATAAGTTGGTAGACTAGACTAGCTTAGAATAAGACTCAAAATAATAACAGTAGGTAGATAATATAAAGTAATAGAAAATACTGTTAACTATTAATTTGCATGATTAGGTACTTACCTAGTTGTTTTAATTTTTTGTTTTGGTTTGGTCCTTTTATTCAATCCTAAACAGTCAAGAGAGGGCTATACATACAATGGACGTAATATTACTTCGATTTAGAAGGTAGTAGGTTGATCCATGCTGGTTTCAGCATCAATGGGTGAAATCGACCGAGGTGGTATCTACCACCCTCTCATAGAAGATCGACGTAAGAGTACTTAGTAGTTTCGTTCGGTTAATGAGAGCACCGGAGGCCTAATTTCCTCCCTTTCCTTTCACCTCATGTTCCTCATTGCCTTCACTTAGTTACCCCACTCCCTTCACCTACCTACTTCACTTCCTTCCCGGTAGGCTCCGGCTTCGCAGAGTTCCTGGTATTGAAGGAGTTCATGAGCGACAGTTACCACTTAACTACAATCAGGTGGGCTGTTGACTCGTCTAAAACCATAGCTATTAAAAAAAAACATCATCTTAGCAGTCGAAAGACGTCCAATACTGGACCCATGTCCAGGGAAGGTTTATACCTTTCTACATTTTCGCCAACGTGGTCTTTCATGAGCCGCTTTCATCCAGACGCCTCACTAGGCAGACTGACTACTTAGTAAGTAAGTGTAGCCGGCAACCGATTATCATTATACCAGCCCGTAAGTTATTAAACCACTGCAGGGAAAGGTCTCTTCTCTTACACAGAAGGCACGAGCATTTTTTACCAACACCTGCAATGTTCATACATTTAAATGATAACTGGATGCAAATAAATATTATGAATAGGTATGATACCTAGTTTCTATAAAAGAAGCTTTTAGTTACTTGAACTGACAGCAAGAAACGTTAATATCTCTCCTAGATCTGTGGCAAGAAATTTGTTTACTTCGTAATCGGTGCAGTCTGAGATACCTACCTAATATTAATACACGTAAAATAAGATCTGCACAAAATGACGTCTACCAACAATGGTAGTTCATGCATTTTATCTGAGACTGAGTCAGATATAACAGCTTTCGTACAATTATACAGAGATCGCATAAATAAGCAGCTTCAAGTGCAAGAAGATGTCACAACGACACAGTTTTACTCCTTTGCTGAAAAGAAAGTCAGTATTTTAGATCTATCATGGATGGAAGAGAATGAAAAGAAATATCTAAAAGATACTCCCAATAAAGATTTGGTAAAGCAGTATTATTTAAGCGAATGTGGCTACATTGTTTCAATGGTGTATAGTGCTGACGGAGAAATAATTATTTTAGGGTTTTCAAGCGGTTTGATACAGGTAATCATCATTGTCATCACGCTAATACTAACATTTGACACTATGACATTTTTAGGTTTTGCCATAATCGCCACACTTAGCAAGAAAGCTGGCGATGGCAATTTGGCAATGGCGAGTAGGCTGTCATTATTTTGTGGATTATTGCCCAGGTGAAGTAGGGTTAATATAATCTAGTGGTCGCGTAAAGCGACCACTAGATTATATTATTACATAACTGACTAGTAGATAGCCTAGTTGTATCGTCACTTCCATATCCCGAAAATATGCATTACCAGGTACCTAATACCGTTGTTTTTTTATATTAGTCTACCAAAGTGACTACACCCCGCCTGAAGGTAAGCAGTCAGTGGAATCCAGAAGTGGTGGCGACTATGCCAAAAGTAATCGTCTTAAACTGCTGGTAAGATGGCCTGTATATGGCTGCTAAGATCGGGGTTAGGGGAAGGGAATGAAGGAGGTGAGGAAAGAGGAAAGGGGGAAATTGGGCCTCCGGCGCACTCACTCACCGAACGAAACGCAGTAGTACCGATACTACTACTCTTACGTCGATCTTTTATGAGAGGGTAGTACTTCCACGGACGATCCGGCCCATTCATGCTGAAACCAGCGTGGATATACTATGTTGTCGTTGTCTAGAATGAAACCTTGTAACTTACTTGTAGGATAAAGTTGCTCAAGTCTACCACATTTTAAGTTGTACCATGACAGTATCTCGTCTGATACTTTTTAATTTGCACCTTCTGGTAGCGTTAAATTAAACTATTTTAACAAGGCATAGCTTGAAATGCAATGCTACACTGTTTATGTATGTTGCCTTATAAATCAGAGCATATGAGAAAACATTTATTTTGTTATTCAAGTGGGCTTTGCTAATTATGTCAAACTCGGAATCAATTCTAAGAGAATACGTTGACGATCTCAAAGAGTATTATAACAACGAAGTACAGCCGAAATTATGGTATCCCATGTTTTATCGGTCTGTTCCGAAGCAACACATCGACTACGATTGGGTGCACGAAAATCACGAGAGGTTTTTGAAGAATACACCTAACAACATCCAGTATCACAGATGGTTTTTCTCGGAGACAGGAGCTATTACTTCAATGCAATACTCTCCTAACGGTAACCATATTATCGTTGGACATTCCTCCGGGTTGATAGAGGTACCTGAACTACAATTATTCTACAAACACTACCATATCGACATCCTAACTTAATATTTACCTTATGAAATCAAGCTCCAAGACCTAAAATAACAAGTTTGATATTCAAATTTGTTCACCTGGATTTTGATATATCAAAATAAAGTTAGCTGCAGCATACAGAATCAATGAATAATGGAAACGTTTTAAACAATTACATTTATTTTATTAACTTAAATTGAAGACGATATACAGTTTAAAAGGATTCTAAGATATTTAAATTGACTTACAGCTCCCTACATTATAGGTCTTTGAATAAATTGTTACACGCAATGGCCATTCCCAGATAAAGTCACAAAATTTTGCGTAAAAGCTTTAATAGGTATAGCAATTAACACAAGAGTTTTGATTGAAAGTAAATATTAAACTGATGAATGCTAAACAATTCATGTTTCTTAATTAATAGCCACATTTTTGAAAACGATTCTGTCGAAAACGGTAATTTAAATAATAATTTGTAGAATTACTGGTAGTAATGATACGTGCCATTGGTAGATTTATCATCATTATCATCATAACAGCCAAAAGACGTCCACTGCTGGACATAGGGCACCTTGGCTGGTCGTGAGACACCCTCATCCATCGGTTGCCCGCCACCCTAATAAGGTCATCGGTTCACCTTCTGAGGGGTCTGCCCACGCTGAGTCTACGCTGAGTCAATGGCCGTCAGTTCTGTGTGCTATGTGTCCTGCCCACTTCCGAAAAGCTACACTGCGAGCCACATTGGTTATCTTAGTTATACTTAGTAGCGACTTTGAGCCTTCTAATAAGACTCATAGTTAGCGACCACGTCACTGCTCCGTATGTCATCACTGGCAACACACACTGGGCAAAGACCTTGGTCTTGAGACACTGCGGTAGAGCGGACGAGAAGTTATGATGTAGCTTCCCGAACGCTGTCCAGCCGAGTTGGATTCGACAGGTGACCTGACCTATATTAGATTTATAGATGGTATAAATTCGTTTTACTATTAAAACACGTTACTTGATTCCTTAGGTAATACCGCATAAAGGAAAAAAAATATAATATATAGCTCTAATATCGGTCGAAATATAGTCTAATTAACCAGAGAAAGGTTCTACAATGAGCATTTACTTTGGTAATATTATAATATAATATTAATACTAAAATTAACTTGCTACTTTATTTGGCACTTGGCGTGGAATTAGAGCAACCACAGAAGATTTCACAAGCCAAGTAGGGACCTATTAGCATTTTACCTGCAATGACTATGTAGTAAGTAGCTAGTAGCTACCTACTTACTACAGAGTATTTACCAACAACGAGGCTTATGTAGGTAATCGTACCAAATCGACCCATAGTAGGTAAGTATTAGGTAGGTATATCCGATCCCATAGGTCTAATCTTTTGTTCCAGATGCGAAATGGTATTACGGGTGCAGTCCTTTGTACGCTTCGAAATATTCAGTTTCCACCGAAACCGGTGTATGCTTTGCAGTACAGTGATTTTGAGGAGAATATTTGCTACGCAGCCTGCATGGACGGGGCTGTGTATCGCATCGAGATACCTCACGTATGTGTTCTATTGACGGGAACCTACATTGTTCTCGTTGGTGTTACATCTATTGTTTTGTAAAGCTTTATCAGGGTTTTTGTGCTTAGGTGTAAATACTTATGTGTAGGTACTTACCACAAGCTGTATTAAGAAAATTGTTTATTTTAAAAGCGCTTTATTTAAGATAAAATGTAAATGTTAATTGCATTTAAATAATCAGATTGCCATCTTTGTAAGTTAATAAACTTGACGAAAAATAACGTCAATAGAATCGTCCTCAATAAGGCAACGAACATAATTCACAATAATTCCCGCGTTCCCAAATTCATACAAGTAATTCCAATTCATCAAATGGAATTATTTATTGTGACACAAAAGCGAGTTTTATTCATTTCCGTTGTGTTTTGGATATTGCAAATCACAACTAGGAATAACCAAGATTAAAATGTTATCCGCGATTCCCATTGGTATTAGCGACCTAGCGGTTTATGTGTAGATAGCCTTTCGCCTGAAATTGGTTCTGTAAGGCATTGAAACAAGCGGTAAAATTTAAATAGCAAATCTGTACAATTTTTAATATTTTATGAATCTACGTGTTATGTCGCAATATTACAGGTCCAGTTTTAACAACTTTTGTGTATATAGGTACATACATAGGTATGTATTATTTACTCGTGTATAGACTTGAACGATGTAAATCAAAGACAGGTATAGGTTACATAACATTTATTATGCATGCAAAGTGCTTAAGTAGACATTTTATCGCTTTTAATTTTGGATTGCTATGACTAGATTTATTATTATAATCATAGCTGCTGGACATAGGCTTCCTCTAAATTTTGCCACTGTGGCCGCCCTCATCTATCGCTTGCTTTCCATCGAATAGATTCATTTTACGTTTAATACCTATTTAATTCAATAATACTTTGATATTTATGTATTACTTAGCTAGAAGCATCGGCTACGCTGCCCCCGACGAGTGCTATCCGAGCTGATCCGATGTTGGACACTCTCAACACGCAGTTCTATGGAAGTCCTGGCACATCGTCTTATGCTACACCGTATATTATACGTAAGTCTTTTTATTACCTATATTACAAAGAATCTTGTACTTACTATTGCACGTGTACAGAACTCTTAATTTTGTAACATTTTTGCATACACCATTGCATTTGGGTCGAGTAGAAGTTTAGTTTAGCTTTATACCTACTATTCAATACTACAAAGCAAAACAATGGGTTTTATTAAACAAAACCTTGCATTAGAGTAAGTTTAAATCATTTTTTAGCTTGAACATGGCCGCCAATCATAAGGACACCATAAATGTGTAATCACAACGAACTCTCAATGCCCTCACTTTCATTCTGTTGGGACAGCAATCCTACACAACTGTAGATAATTTAGACGTAGAGTCAACCTTCGTGCTTTTCTAGATACTGAAATATTTAGGATACAAGTAGCTGCTCTTACGACCTTTTTCATACTATTTTATAGTAAAAAAAACCTTTCAAATATTTTTGTCTTGCTCTTAAATACCTAGGTAGTTATTGGGAATTTAGGAGTTTCGTACTGAGCATTTACAGGGAAATTCCTCTCAGGTTGTTATATATATTATTTGTATTCGGCTTCCTTTGTAGAGAAGACGACAGACAAAGAGTGCTTCAAAATAGGAGCTTTTATATTTTTCGTTATGCGAGAGTGTTTTCTTTGGTTTCGGAAACGTTAATATAACTGCTTACTGCATAACAAGATTATACTCTACATATAATTTATTCTTTAATAGAACGCAACTCTGCTATGAGTCTGGGAGTATTATGCGAACAACGCAAACTAGTCGTCGGCTATGAAGACTCATCTATTAAAGTGTATGATATGGAGACGCAAGAGGTAAGTAGTAAAGACGTCCACGGCTGGACAAAGGCCTGCGTCAATCTTCACCAAGGTAAGTACTTACGCTTACATAATGAAGATTTATCTAAAACTAACTGTTCGTTAAGTATTTTTATGTAGATTTATGATGAATAAGTTTTAACCTATGATTAATTCAGAAATATATGTTCGTGTTAAGTAGTATGTATTTGCAAATAATACCCATCTAACACTGGTGTAGTAGATGAGCCATATTTTGGTAAGTGGTAACAGCGTTCATCCACGTGGAAGCCTTGATCTATGTCTGGCACCTTGTAAAGAACTAGTCTCTATAGCTTACAATTGGTCGTTTCTCTTTAGAGCTCTGGACACCAATACTCACATTACTCACAAACGCAATACTACTTCATGCAATATTCGAAATGCGATACGACCACAAAAAATATTCAGAAAAACAAGATTTTAGTATATTTCTGTGGATACTACACTATACCTATTTGATACTTATCCATGTTATCAAACGAGTACTATCCGAGTACACCTGAGATAATTATGTAGTTTCAAAGGGAGAGAGAGTTTGAAATACAGAATGGCTTAATAATGTTTAAGCCACTGAGAAAACGTCCCATAAACTCTTCTAACCCTCCATAAATTCTACACATTATGTTATTTGTTATACCTATCTAGAGTATCTGGTACTCAAAACGGACCAGACTTAAATGCTATGTACTAATATACCTATACACAAAAAATTTACACAAAAGCTGGATTCTTTAATGTGTTAAGCCCAACATTGCATAAGTAAGAAATCATTAAGTAAATAAGTATTTTCCTATTAAAATGTTCTGAATATGCATGACCTAATATCTAAATTTAACAGCCTACAGTGATTTAAACGTTTTCTTTTTTCTGTTTTACAAAATTTATGTTCATTGGATGTTTTATTACGTTCCGAAGGGTACTTACTTTTTCCAAAATAAATACGGGTAACGTTAGTATTTTTACTTTAGTAGGTACAAGAAATATTTGAGCTACACCGGTTAAATTATTAGGCAGAAATAATTAGTTTTTCTGCGAATAATAGGTAATGTCTTTTCAAAACCTTCTGTTCCATAATTTAGCACACCTTTTAAATTGGGGACTATAATATTTTAGAAATAATTACTTGTTGTCAATGGAGTAGTTTTATAATTCACTAGTGGAAAATTATAATAAGAACTTTTAATATCACGCAACAATGATTTCCCTAAGTGTATTCAGTTTGTCTCACTTTATAACGGAGGCAAAGGGATATATTTTATTTTTAACTCCTACATTTTACTTCTGATTAAATTCAATTGCGGAGTTCAAGTGGTCCAAGACTGTAGATATAGAAGTTCCTAAGATTACCTACCGAGAGCTCGATGTTCATAAGAGTTTTGCGCTGTTAAATCTTGGCTTACAGGAGTCACAGTGATGAACCTTTGTCTTAATTAAACTTGAAGCTGATCAGAACTCGTTTCATGTTCACATTAATTGCATAAATTCTACACTAAAGGTACGTAGACACGAGACCATAATAATTCAAGTTGACTTTAAACGATAAAGTTTAAAACTCTAAATAGGTATCGACTATTATTTGAATGTTTTACGTGGGAGAACACTGAACATGTAATACAACTATGTAATATAAAATTTGGGCTCGAAGCTAGCATTGTGGTTTATCAATACAAAGTTAGTTACAGACAGAAATGTGATTATAATTGAAGTGCTTTCAGTGACAAAGGGTCCATTTCAAAAGATAAATAATTTAATCTAAACCCGACCAAGTATTAAGGGTATGCGTAAAATGTAACCTTCAATAAAAGGTTACGGCTTAATCTCGGTTTATTACCGCAATAAATTTGACATTGCTGCATTGGTTTTATTATATACTTTGATGTCTTTCATATTAAAAATTTGGGTTGGATATTTACTGTGAAAATTTAAGCGTCCTATCTTGACGTGGCTTCTACCGATGCTTTAGTCAAAATATTATGAACCTACCTACTTATTATTGAATGTCCTTCATAATTAATCCTAGTTAAAATTTTACCTAGTGTAATGCTACGTGTGTTCAGTAAATAACACTTTACTGTTCTCTGGCTTGACACTACACGATGTAGCCAGCTACGTATGATATAAGTGATACGTACGATATAAGTGCGCCTGCGCACTAATGCATGTTACTCGGTCAACGGCCAGGGAGCGACTGCCTGTTCTATGCGCGCACCGAAAGGAGAGTGAATATCCCCTCTCCGCCCGCATACACTACACCTAGTATTAATTATACAGACTAGCTACCGACCAAGGTTTCACTACGTCTCGTTCGCTTGCGGTCTCGGTTTTGTTTGACTTATGTAACGAACCCTTTCAATACACATCCGATATATTTTAATACATAAATAGGCATTTCATTTGGTTATTTTAAAATCTTTGGTGTTTTATTTTGTGGAAAATACAATAACTCTTACAATATTTTACAAATAAAATGAAAACACTACCTATTTTGATACCTCAATAGGTATAAGTTATAATATGATCATCTTCTCCTTTGAGTTTACAATACCTTAGTATTGTAAATCAATAAATAAAAGATAAAGTTAATTGCTTTTATTGTTTTAGGCAGAAACTACATACAAGGTCTACAAGACTCGGCTACAATACATCCCGAAGAAACTTCAGCGCATGCATTTTGGACAGGTGGTAGCTTTAAGAGCTCATCCGCAAAAACCTAATATATTCGCCACTGGTTCGTGGGATAAGACTCTACGGGTAAGTAACAATATACTAATAGACAACCAGGTAAAGCAATCTTCTCACAGATAAAGCTGAACATTGATCACCCCGCTTGCTCAATCTTCGGTCTTCGTAACTTTAAGGACTTCAGTAAATACTTGATGCGTGAAATTGAAGTCACTTAAATCAAGCTGGTGTATGGAGGTTTCTGTGTTAGCGTAAAATTGTAGTGGCAAGACATCTTCTATCTTCTAAAATACAGATACAGTCAAAGAGTTTTTCAATGGATTGCAGGTCAGACTGTAAAGTTTGTGTGGAGGTAGGTAGTTTATTGTCATCAACAGCCTTATCAAGCGACCAAAAAGCAAGTAAGTATCCCAGAAGTATGATTTGTTCATCTTTGGAAAATTTGCTGAATAAATTATGGACTGAAGTTGTAACATAATTATCATAATAACAACTAAGTATGTAGTAGCTGCTAACTTTAATTTACGTTGGCGTATCAAACAGAAACTTTTTTCAATGTTGTTGTTCGCTACATAGTTCTCAACTAACTTTTAACGTGTGGTCACACAAAAAATATAATTTTTAACTTTGAAATTAATGGTACAATGTGACCGCAGCTCTGACGTCCTCGGGTAAATTTTGTCTAAGGTGTGCAAGGAAACTTAAACGTCCTAACGGAGTTGCCGTAGTCATGGTGTAGGTAGTGGTTGTTACGCCTATTAAACAGGAACAGTGTTGTTGTGCTCCGTTAACACTAAAATTAGTTTCGTATATTTATGTACGAATATTTTATTATTAAGTACGGTCTACACGGGTTTTAATCCAGAAAAATGCGATTGTGTGAGCAACCGTGAAAATGGCTAAAATGTTTATGGCGTAATAGCGCTTTCACAACGCCCAATAAGAATGTCAACATCTGTCTGTATAAATCAGAATTTATGGTCATAACTTTGAGAGCAATGAGTATATAACCACTTGAGTGACGATGATATGATTTCTAGTACACACGCGGACTCACCACTGCGGGTCGGGGGACGAAGAAATTATCGCAACAGTGATTGGTTAATGCATCAATGTCAATCATATTGCACCGCCCCATAGTGTTGTACCACATAATTGTGCCAAAATAAATCGTTATCGATAAAGTAATTTTTATTCTATGTCCGAATACATGGATGTCAGAATTATTTTAACAATATGAAAACAATATAGAAAGAGGTTATTGTGTCTTACTAATAAATTTACATTATAGGTATTTTTTGTATGTAAATGGTTTATTGTAGAATTTATAAAAGTTATTCATAATTGATGAGTATAATAAATAAATAAATATTTTATTTGCATTTATCTTTACAATTGATTTAATGTCTTCAATAAATGAAAGGTAAAACTATAAAATAATTTTACTTACTAGTAGGTAGGTACATAATGTGTGTCTTTTTAATGGATAAATATTTCCTTTTACCTCTCGAAAAAAAAGATGTCTGGATTAATAAATAAATTGAATAGAGTAAAGAAAAGTGATTGACACGAGTGAAATAGGTAGTTATAGGCGGTTTATGAATCATGATACGATAGGTACGCTTGTTAAAACCTCGGGGCATGTGTATTTTTTTTCTTAATTTGTATAATACCAAGTAAATACGTGGTATTTTATTATTAGTAATAGTTGTAGATTGTACTGTGTGTGAAAAAATTAATTTTGTAATTCCAGTCAAAAAACAACACGCATATGTATACAGTATTTAAGATTGCTATTAATAATAAGAGTTTCAAAAATTACGTATTTCGACAAAAATAAAATTATTATTTTCACATTAACTTTAAATATTTTTTTAAGAAGTGAATTATAAGCGTACTAAAACAGGTAAAAACATTGTCGGCGTTGCTGAACTAAATAAACGCCGTCGGTTTTTTAAATTTTCAAAAGAATCAAATGTGTCAAATGTGAAATTCCTTGAACAAATAACGCTGTATTTGCTAGGGTACCAATTTTGTCTGTTAACAGCATTTATCCATTTTTCTTTTATTTCTGGGCTCTTCGAAAAACTAAGATGTTAGAATAATTAATTAATTTTAAAATATCTTTAATTAATATTGTTAACCGAATCATGAATAGTAATTATCGATATCAACTTTATTTCCGATTTGTCTCAGCGCTACTGTGACAGAAAAAAACAAAAAGAGACGGAACTATTGACAATCGTCTCGCGCGAGAAAAAGAGACAAACTGTGATGGTGACGTATTTACGTCAAACAACCAATATCACTTGAGCCCTGCAATCACAATAAATATTTATCATAACACAACTAAAATCGTACTTTACCGGTGAAAAGTTATACCATCCTTGTTATAACTTGATATTTTAGTGGATTTTCCACACCATTTACCAGAGCAGGAAGGCATTTTCGTAAAAAAAACTAAGAATGTAGCGTATTGACATGTGCGCACAGATCTGACACTTGGTCGGAACTAAATGAGTAAACTCTGTCGCGGTTTGATATAAGCGCTAAATGCCTTATCTTTGGCGAGCGTTTGTACGCTGTATTAGCAGTCAAGTGGATCTATCGTCTTTGCTTTGAGAGCAATGAGTATAGATATAATATAAATAGGCATGTAGAATAATAAGTAAAACTTGAAGAAACTTCGTAATTATTGTTATAAAGCATCAGGTAAACATTTTAAAATCAATTTTATTTGTCTCTCTACTTATTATTTTTACTCCATCATTTGTCTGAAATGAAATGAAATGAAATGAAATGAAATGAAATATGAAATGAAATATGTTTATTCATATAGGTTAATTAAATTAACACTTATGAACGTCAAAGTTTACAAAATGTGAGCAAATTAACAGCCAGTTCGCTGACGAAGTAGAGCCATGAGAAGAACTGGCAAGAAACTCAGGCCACTTTTTTTAATCGCCAGGTTATTACAATTTTTGTAAGTTACAGTTTCAAGTAGCATGCAAAGTGACGCAGGCAATACACTTAACTCTATAGATACTTAATTACTTACAGCTTTCTATGTTGTAAAAAAAAATTAAAAAGTAAAATGTGTGCTTTACAGGCTGCCTCAATTTGCATAATGCTACAAAAGGTAAAGGCAACATGTGAACTGTGATAAATGTTTCTATGTAGGTATTATATAAACTGTAAATTTTTGGTATAAGTATATAGTAAGATGAACTTAATTTACCACAAGAGTATACAATGTACCTCTATTTCACAAGTCACAATGTAAAATTTTAACAATACTAAGTATACAATTTTAACAAAACAATAAAAAATGTGTACTTAACTATTCAAATATGGCTCGGGCATCATATCATTTAAAATTAATACAAAACAAAAAAAACATTTTATATATTATGTCAACATTTATCAATAAATTAATGTCAAAAAATTATTTGTTTCGCATGTCATTCTTATTAATCATAAAAAATGGCATTCATAGAATCATTAACAAAAATATGTCCTTAAAAGTATAATGTCATTAAAATTAAGAGTAAAGTTAATTTACTCCGTCGTCAAGTGAGCATCCCATGACTTTTTATCGTTCAGATACTCATTAACAGTGTAGTAACTCATAAATATTAAATGTTTTTTGACAATTTTTTGTTTTGGAGAATTTTAAAGACAATTGACATTAGGAGAGGAAAAATGTTGGGGCACCTGTTACGACATGACAGCCTTATCCGTGATATTCTGGAAGGAAAGATAGAGGGAAAGAGAGGAAAAGGAAGGCCTAGGATTCCGTACCTAAATCAGATAAAGAGAAATGTTGCTGCCATGTCGTACCAGGAACTAAAGGAAAAGGCACTGGATAGGGCTGGTTGCATCAATTGCACCGACAAGAGCAGAGCTCTTAAATTTAAGAGAAGAAGAAGAAGAAGAAGGCACCAGGTCCCGTAAACGAGTTATGGACTTTATGTAAGCGATAGTGTGAGCCAACCAGTTTATGCTTACCCGTGGTGTTAATCTCATGCACATCGCAATTCCTAGTATAAAGACCAATGTTACTCTTAACATAAACATTATTAGCATATATATATATTGGGATGCAACTGTCAATATACCTATCTTTTTGAATCGCTCTCTCAGGGAGACTCGTGAACCTAGGTTGAAGATAGAACGTATAGTTTGTTTTTGAATAATAAAAACGGTTTCAATGTCAGCAGCATCTTGGAATGACATCTATAGTTTAATAGTAAGGTCGCACTAAGTCAAACGATCAGCGATCGTTTGACTTAGTGCGTAGTTTTCATAAGGGTGGTGAGAGCTTGTGAACAATACCTATACAAATAGAGAAACAATGACTTGTTTCTTACGCGTAAAACACTCAAAGTAAAAGGCCAACATTATTATCCAACAGATAGTTTTGTGATAGCAATATAATATACTCCACACGGTTCTAATGTCACCGTATAAAGGCACAAATCTGACAGTCGAGTACGTGGAGCGAGTAACTTAACTAGAAAGTCTTGGTAAGAGTAAACACGTAATGAATAAAACATGTCGGACAACGACCGCGGACAGACTCAAAGCATCTCTGTCGAGATTAAAATATTTCTCTTGGCGGTTAACTGCTCAAATTATTTATTAAGCACTCCTTTTAAATGACGGCGCGAAGTATAATGTTCTCTGTTTACTGGCTGTTATGGAATATAATTCATTTTTACTTCGCGAACATTGTTGGAGCTTTGATGTACAGAATGGAAAATAAATTAGGTACAGCGAGAGGTTTTTCAATTGGAATAGTTGGTTAATCAATAACGCCTTCGTAGGATATTGTGAGGTCTAGCAGGTGAATCGCAATGTAGAAATGTTTTTATCATTTATAAATAAAAGCAGAATGGTTAATTTGATAGGGTATTTTGACTTATACTGAAAATAATGCATTTGATGTCATGTCGCTGAACTATCTTACATGTAAGCATTTTACTTTTAAAATAAAACATTAAAATTTATATAATAGAAGCTAAGATCAGTGAATTACGAAAAGACGAAACTTGTTGTATAAGAAGCATGTACCTAGTTATGATTTTAGTAGGTTTAGTACTAGTACATTTTAGTTGGCTGAATATTTTATTATTTGTATTGTTTTGTATTGTGTCATTCCTCTAACACATCTATACATATAATAAAAATGTAACCGATCGCTGTCTGTACATAGAAGATATATGAGAAAAAATACTATTGGGACCTATATCAACGCAAATAGAACCCAAAACAATGATTTTTAAAATTTTTGTCTGTTTGTCTGTTTGTCTGTGCGTTTGTGCACGCTAATCTCAGAAACGGCTTATCCGATTTAAATATGGTTTTCACTAATATATTGTGGTAAGCTTCACTTAACATTTAGTGTTTGTTTCATGTCAATCGGTTCATAAATAAAAAAGTTATGCCAATTTAAAGAATCACATCGAACATTCGTTAATTTACTACGAAATCTTATAGAAGCAGATATTTTAACAGGTTGCGGAATAGCTGATAGTGTTTTTATTCCTTGGATTCCTGTCATTCTAAACAGTCTTTCATTTAGTTTTAAACGAGTCCGGTTTCCAGTGAGCCTATGTTTTGCGATGACTAATTAAAGTAATTAATTAATTAAGTAATTAAAGTAAAGGTAAGACACTAAAAGTTGTGGGTGTGGATCTAAGTATTAGCTGTTTTTCGGTCAGCTTTATGTGGCTCTATCACGTGTTAGCATTACTAGCAGCCTGTATGCTTTGATCCCTGATGGCTATACGTCTAATCCATACATCCATACATATTGTAAAACGCTTTGTCCTGACTGACTGACTGACTGGCAGACAACGTAAAGCCTAAACCGCTGGTCGTAGCGACTTGAAATTTGGAGGGTGTGTTTGTCTTAATGTCTAGAAGTGTACAAAGAAAGGGTTATTAAAAATTCAACCCTTAAGTGTATGAAAAGGGATGAAATCGATTGTATGAAACGTCTTCATTTTTTAAGTTATAGCTTTGAAATTTTGTTTTGGAATACTTTTATTTAAATAAAAAATACGGTCATGATTTTTTTTTTACTGGGGTGGATTTATAGGTGTGAAATAAGGGATGAAATATTGTATGAAAAGATCTTTGCTTTTGAAGTTGGCGACTTGAAATTTGGAGGGAGGGGGAAGGGAGGGGGAGGAAGAGGAAAGGAAGGGAGAAGTGAGAGGAAAGTGCGGGGTAGTGAGGGAGAAGTCAGGGGAAAGGGAGGGGAAAGTCAAGGGAAAATCGACTGCCTCTGTATTTCGGTGGTACTGTGTATGGACTGTGAGGTCGCGGGTTCGATTCCCGCTCAGTGCAAATATTTGTAGCATGAACATGTCTATTTGTATTGGTCTGGGTGTTTATATGTATAATATGTATCTATTTACAAAAATAAAAGTATTTAAATATGTTTATCCGTATTCTAGAACCCATAATACAAGCATATAATATGCTTACTTTGGGTCTAGATGGCGTTGACCTCGCAGCATGTGTGGGACCAGCTGAGTATCCGCTGAGTCATTGTGTGGGTGGTGTGGGTCACCCCGCCGGCCAGGGAGACCCGTTTATACGGTGGTGCCGCTGGCCGCCCGCGGCATTGTACAAGGGCCCAATTAGACCTAACCAAAAAAAAAGAGACTGCCCCACCAGGTTGCGCATAATCTCGGAGTGGTTCGTCGTGCAGGTTGGTGACCGGGTAGTGGAACCCGGCGACCATTTTCGAGACGGTACGGCGGCCTTTTGCGAGCAGTCCGTATCATGGAAGCCCGGAGGCCTAAGACCCTTGAGCCTTTACAGCTGCGAAGAGACATCGCCTCCTCCACGGCCGTCTTCTATCGCCTTTGCCACGGAGAGTCTTCTCAACAGCTCTTTAAATTAATTCTACCCTCTCCCTTTTTATCCAGAACGACACGTGCGGGACTGAAGTGCTACCCTTTCACAGTGCAATCTAAAGGGTCTCGAACCAAACGGTTCAGCACTTTATACTTTTGTCGCTCAATTAAAGCCTGGAACTCTTTACCAGCGCATGTGTTCCCACCTAACTTTCATCCTGGGACTTTTAAGCGAGGCGTGAAGAAGCATCTCACTAAGCCGCCATAGTGAAGGCCACCATACCAGTAGTTTGGCTTTTGGAATGGTGTCAACTACTTCTAAATTCCACTGACTGCTTACCATCAGCCAGAGTAGAGGCACTTTGGCAGGCTAATATAAAAAAAAAAACTTACAGCGTTTTTATTCCTCGGATTCCTTTCATTCCAAACAATTTCCCGTTTAGTTTTAAACGAGTTCAGTTTCCAGTGAGCCTATGTTTCGCGATGACAATTAATGAGTGTGGATCTAAATATTAACTGTTTTTCGCATGGCCAGCTTTATGTGGATTTGCCACGTGTAAGTAATCCTAGCAGCCTGTATGGCTTTGATCCGCGATGGCTATACGTCTAATATCGTAGATAGAGAAGCATTTACTGTAAAGATTTTTCTTATTCACCTAAACGAAGATGTTTATAATTCAAAACAAACCAAAAGATATATCCAAAAAATGCTGCCCAAAATCACTATTCCACGCGGACGAAGCCGCGGGCACAGCTAGTTAATAAATATGATATTACTTTCACGTGTAAAGTACCTAAGCCCAAATTTAGTATAAATAAATATCCAGGTACTAAAACTTTGCAGCTACCACGCTAAATTCTAACTTACAACTTATAAAAGTCGAATAAGAAAATGGTAATGAGGAAAATATGAAAGGGAACTTATAACATCTGTTTGTCCACAGTTTTGGCTTCATTATACGTAACTAGGAATATTAAATATTTCAATATTTCCTTTTCAATGATTCAAGGTAAACTTATTCTTCGAATCGATTAAATTTGTACCTAAAATGACATGCTCAATTTTTTTTTTTAATTTTCAATTTAATTTATCACTGCATTCCCTTATGATATAGTGGTCAACTTTGTGGAATAAGCCAATATTTAGTAGCTTTACATCAATGCGGTTGAAATAGTTAGTCAACAGAGATCTTTAAAATACGCTTATCATTAAGTTTGAAAACGATGTTCCTCAATTTAGTCAACTTTGTCGGAGATCAAATTAAGTGGCTTACAAAGCTAAAAAGCTTTACACGGCTTTTGTTTTAAAATAATCTGTCGCCATTTTTAAGCTCCTTGTTTTGTTTGCTCGAAAAAAAGTTATATTAAATGACGTGTCTTACTTAGAACAATTGTTGTTTGGGAAACAGGGATGGTGAAATTTGATAACAGGCATATTCTTCATGAATAACACATTAGACAACATCAATTTATCTAAGTGGATACAGGTATTTCAGTCTATCTGTCAATAATTGTTTGTTTGTACTTCTACAATAGCTGATTCTTTGATTTTATAAATGAAGTCAAAAGCTGCGTTAATAAAAGTGATAACTTGGCAAAAGATATTATTTACGACATTATCCGTAGCAGTTTGCGTTTAATATGTAAAAATTCGAAAAAATGCCCTAAAGTTGTGATACACCCCATTCTCAAATATATTATATAACTAATATAAACCGCCATTCAAAAAAAATGCGTTATTTTCTCTAAGCATCAAAAGTAAATATACCTACAAATAAAAAATAAAAGCACATTACATTTTCCTTCCTATTTTGCACACCGTCATTGTCCTCATATTTTTTCTTTATTACGATTCTCACTATTGTGAATAAAATAAAAATCCTTCCCAACCCTTTTTATGTTTACGTTTGGTTACTTTCAGATCTGGGACGTGAGGTGCAAAGTTGGTTGCATCATGACTTTCGAAGGCGTTGATATTTGCGGTGATAGTATTGATCTAAATGTGAGTAACACTTCAGTTCTTTTGACTTTTAGTTAGAATAAGGTAGAATACAATATTCTTAATTGCACACTACATACCTATTACCTACATACTGGACAGCACAACATTTTTATGTAGATACTAGTTACAATGGACGATCATAATGCTAAAAGCGATCTCTTCCAGACATTCTTAGGTATTACTATTAAGGTATTTATATAGCGTTATTGATTTAGGATTTGAACTAAATTCATTAAGATTGTGTTACTTCAGTGCTTAAATATCATGTAAGTTATTTTAATATTCACACATGCTGATATCCATTTATTATTACCTAACGATTATTTACTACCCTAATATATTATTACTAATAAATCTGGCTGTATGGCGTAACCCTTTGCATACTTGATTTAATATCAAATAGTTTAGCGATATAGTTGAGCCATTATTCTATTTGCCACGAATACAGTATAATTTTAGCGATTTAGTAGGCAGACGAAAGGTATAAAGACGATATTTTCTTACAATATTTCTCGGCTTATTTGAAATATGGGTTGAGAAGAAAATTACCTTTACCTTTCTGAAAACCACATCCTTATTTATATGAACATTAATATCGTAGTGTTTTATTCTTGCTGATTGTTGGTTTTTGTGTGTTGTTTGTGACAGCAATAGCGATTGGGTGTTGGGTTGCAAGTATAATATTCCCATTTATCAAGGCATTAAATACATCTAAACGACTAATAATATTCATTCGCTCGCGAAAAGATGGTACATAGCAGCAGGCAAGTAATTAGGTCGACATTTACAAATGAATTCAATTCTGTTCACATTAATTTAATAAAAGATTTTTTGATATACAAAAGCCGGTTGCCATAGCAACCAATACCGTTATTATGGAGGGCTATACGTATACGCTATACGTGTAATATAATTACGGTATATGATTGTGGCTGGACAAATTAATTTACTTTATCCTCTAATGTGTTTATTTTAATATATAAAGATATAAAATCTTATAGATATGTGTGTTATGGTGTCAATAAAATAATAATAATAATATAGACTGGCCTGTTGGTCCATTGGTTAGTGACCCTGACTGCTAAGCCGGAGGTCGTGGGTTCGATTCCCACCCAGGACAAACCTTTGTGTGATGAGCATGATTGTTTGTTCTGTGTCTGGGTGTAATTTATCTATAATTTGTATGTATTTACAATAAAAAAAAGTATATAAGTAGTATATCAGTTGTTTAGTACCCATAACACAAGCAAATATAATTGCTTAATTTGGGGCTAAATGGCGCTGTGTGCATGTGGTAGAATATTATTATTATTATTATTATTATTATACATCGTAGTCAATAAATGAGAGCGGCTCACGGTCGGTCAAAGTAGAAATGCTTTAAATAACCTGTGTTAAAGCTGAATTACTTGAATGTCTATGTAATCGATAATTTATTTGCACCGTTAATTAAATTATACCATAGTATATGCATTAAAAAAATTCATTAAATTGCACAAAAACAAATGAATAAGCACATTTTATTATTATTTTGAAGCGTACAACACACAAAATGTAGTTTATTAAAACTTTAGATTACACTTGGTACAAAATTCTCTTCGAAACGTGTTGCTTTAAATGCTTTGATAAAATACAGCAACAAATCTACAGACTACCTAGGTACTTATATGAGTAAACGGGCACGTAGTCCGGACAAAGTTACCGCTTTAAAACTAAAAATATAGATGGTCCCTACAATGATAATATTCTTCAAAGTCAAAGAATAACTATAGAGAAACATCCAACTTGCTAACGAGGTACGAGATCCACTAAGCTGTTAGATGAAACACCGCGAACTTCTAGCACGACAAAGGCAAGTTTTTTAATTAAAAAGCTACTTGTATTGCCGGCCTGAATGCGCTGTGTAATAATATTAGAACATGTACACTATTTAATTTTATAGTTTTAAATTATTGACATCTTAAACACCACGTCGGTCTACGTCGAGTATTTAAATATTTTAAGCTGTAACTTTGGTCGTCACGTTATTTATAAATATTAGTGCATTTTTTTTTTGTTGACACTCATAAACCGTCATCTAGTCCCAAGCTAAGCAGAGCTTCAACTGACCAAGAGACGTCCACTGCTGGACATAGGCCTCCCCCAATTTTCGCCACCGTGGCCGGTCGTTCGCCGCCCTCATCCATCGGTTGCCCGCCACCCTTATATTAAAAAGTCGTTGGTCTACCTTCTGAGGGGTCTACCCACGCTGCGTCTTCCGATTCGTGGTCGCCACTCTAGAACCTTTCGCCCCAACGGCCATCAGTTCTGCGAGCTATGTGTCCTGCCTATTGCCACTTCAGAGGAGCAATTCTGCGAGCTACGTCAGTTACGAGTTAGTTTATGATTGTAGTTAATACCAATAAAGAACTATCGTTCTTTGATTTGGCTGATAGACTGTTTCGTTTATTTAAACAACCTTTTCTTTTAGTGAGTGATTTTATATTATACTAGCCGACCCGGCGAACTTCGTTCCGCCTAACAGTCGATCAACATTACTTTATTTTTCTAAAATAAGAGAATTTTTCTAAAATAAACGTAGCCTAAGTTACTCCTTATTACATCAGCTACCTGCCAATCAAAGTCCTGTTAAAATCGGTCTAGCCATTTCAGAGATTAGCCGGAACAAACAGACAGACAGACAGACGAAAATTGAAAAAATGTTAATTTGGTGTATGTACCGTATGTATATTAAACATGTAGTAAAAAACGGTTATTTCAATACTACAAACAGGCACTCCAATTATATTATAATATGTATAGATGATGATTAAGTAGAGTAGTTACAATTGTCTATTTGTTACGCTAACTGCTTGGCATTAAGCAAGTCATAATAATGAAGAATGTTACCTATTTTTAATTTTTAGCTCTCAAAATATGTGTAAAAAAATTATTTCGATACATTCAATAGTTTTCGAGATATTGAATTTTAAAAACACGTGTGCTCGGCGAGATTCCGCCGGCCGGCGCTCGCTGCTGTGACGTCATAAGTCAACACCGCCCGCACGCTCCCGTTGACGTTTGTAATTTAGTACTGATTTAGGAGTTATAGTGATAAACTATGTCTAATCCAAACACAAGAAAATCATGTGTACATTTTGGCACACAAAATGTACACATGATCAATCAATATCATCATCAATGCACCAGAAAAAATTGATTTTTAATTAATTTAAAATAAGTACTTAACAAAAAATAAATATTCAAAAAGACACTACTTACGTGTCCTATTTGCCTATATAAGCACTAGTTCTTTGTAACTCTTTATACCTACCTACAATGTGTACAGTTTTACTCAATGTATTCACGCAATCCATTCATTTAAGTATTTAGTCATTCTTCGATACAGACAGAATATTATGATAAATCTATGCTCTAATCTTTCATAAAACGAGTAAATATAATACACTGACGGACTCATAAACTGCATCAAAGTAATAGACGACTTTGAAATAAATATTTTAACCAAGTATGCAAACTTTCTATACAGATTAAAATTGAAACCTCTAGATTGGTTCGTGAACTTTAAAACAGCGTACGGTCATATCCTTAAGTTTAAGTTTGTGTACTGGAAAGGACCTTAAGACTTTTTTTAAGAAAAAACAGATATTTAAGAAAAATTAGTTTAAAAAAAATGGTTTTAACAATAGACACAAACTTTATGCAAGGGTTTATTTATGTTTTAATAAGGTGTATTACCTCCACTCCTTATTACGGATTCTAATCAGTTCCGCATAGATTTTATTAGGATTATTAAGAGATCTTGCGGAATATTGTCCCATTCTTCTGAAAGTGCTGTTCTTAGTGCTGCCACTGTCGTGGGCACAGGATTTCTCGCATATATATATATATATATACAGCTCTTTTTAAATTGTCCCAAACATGCTCAATGGGATTAAGATCCGGGCTGCGTGCTGGCCAATTCATTGTACTTATCCCAACCTCTTCGCAATATTGTCGAACTTGTGCAGCAGCGTGCGGCCGGGCATTATCCTGCATTAAAGTAAAATTTTCGCCTATGAATCTCATGTAAGACACCACGTGATCTTCTAAGATCTCTGTTATGTAGCGATGTAAAGTCAAACCCCCTCTATTACCGTTTTGACGGACCATGTCTATGAACACAAGTTCTGTTCGCCCGTTCATCGATATGCCACCCCAGACCATACACGAACCGCCTCCAAAAGGAACACGCTCCTCAATGCAACTTTGAGCATATCGCTCCCCACGTCGACGATAGACTCTTCTGCGACCATCTGCACCATATAAACATGTCCTACACTCGTCCGTGAACAATACGGAGGCCCATGATTGCTCTTCTGTCCAAATTAGGTGATCACGCGCAAATCTTAAGCGAGCTTGTCTGTGAGCTACAGACAACTTTGGACCATTTGCTGGTCTAAAAGGGGTGATATCCACTTCCTTTAACCTTCTTCTTATTGTTCGTGCACTCACATTTACTCCACGCACTTCACTAAGCTCTGTTTTGATGTTAACTGACGTGAGGAAACGATTTAGCAGGGAAGTTGTAACAATAAATCGGTCATCACGACCGGTGGTTGCTCGACTCCTGCCTGTACCACGTCTCCTTCTGTAAGAACCTGTCTCCACAAACCTTCTGTATATTCTAGAAACCGTAGACTGGTTTAAATTTAAATTTCTACCAATCGTTCGTTGATCCAAGCCCTCCCGCACCAGTGCTACAATTTGAGCCGCTTGTTCGGACGAAGTATCCATATTATGGTTTAAAAACTCTCGATGAGTTAAAAAACTAACCCAACAATTCTGCTGGTAACAATAATTCAATTGACAAAAGAATAAAAAATCAATGCGAATCAATTTAAAACTTTGCTTTAAATAATACACAAATTTGATACTACGAGTAAATTTTCTTTTCCCGGCTATATTCATTTGTTTTACTGCAGTTCTATTTTTAAATTTTGCTTTTTTTTAAGATTTAGAGCCAGTCTCTCCATATTTATATAATTTAATCTAAAAAGTTTGCATACTTATTAAAAAAAATCATTTCAAAGTAATCCTGAACTTTGATGCAGTTTATGAGTCCGTCAGTTTATATTATAATGGTTGATTATTTCAAAGATGATACTTATTGTCTTAGTCAATGTTTATATACTTTTTTTAATACCTACAGTAGTAGAGGACTAGAGGTTAAAGAATTTGAGTTTGGAGGAAGGGGTGGAGAGGTGCGGGTTTGATCATTGGCGTATTAAAAGTAGTTTACGAGAGCCCCGTTGGGGTAAGGTTTTACCAAAGAGAACACTAACATACATTTTTTGAACATACTGATGCATTTGGAGAGCGCTTGAGCCCCCTTAACCCCTCCCCCCTTCCTTGTAAATGTCTGAAAATGTGTCTTGTCTCTTTCGGGAACCAGACCGATTTTCGGGATAAAAAGTATTCTATGTCCGTCTCCGACACCGAATTTATCTACATACTAATTTTTATCAAAATCGTTTCAGCCGTTTAGGCGCTTAGTAGTAGCAAACTCACATTCACACACACACACACACGCATACACACACACACACACACTCACACACCCACACCCACACACACGCACACGCACACGCACACGCACACGCACACGCACACGCAAACGCACACGCACACGCACACGCACACGCACACGCACACGCACACGCACACACACACACACACACACACACACACACACACACACACACACACACACAAACTTTCGCATTTATAATATTAATAGAATGATAAAAATAAAAAAATGATCATAGTATAACTACCAACATAATAGGTGCCAGTAGGTAGCTTATTAATTGATTTTAAAAGTAGTTACGTAGGTACGTTATGCGGTAAACAGGTATCTACAGGTAGATACCTGTTTACCGCATAAACGTACCTACGTATATCATTTTTTGTACTTTTACCGTGACAGGTATCATCATTATTTAATACACACTGACACCAATAATCAAAGTTATGAAAGGAATGGCACAATAATGCGCGAATAAAACAGCAAAATCAAGCCACTGTATGCGTAAGTTGCGTACTACCGGCCACAGAGCGCGATAGCGAGTTGCCCTGTGACGTCACGCTGCTGTCGTGCGCCTGCTCGCGGCACTCAATAATTCACGACAAACTCAAATGCCTGTAAAATCTTAACCACTTGGTATTTTTAAAAGAAACAAAAACTAGTGTATTTCTATACATTTATCCTATACTGTAATAAAGTTTCAAGCGATATTCCACACCTAGTAACATTCTCCATTATTATGCTTGTCTATCATCCTGTACAAAATAGGGAATATGAATACTTGCCTCGCTAATGCCGTACCTACATATGAATTTTACAAAATATTATGAGCACTTTTAGCCAAAGTAAAACAATTGAAACTATAAGAGATAGATATCAAAAAAATAGTAAAGGTAATGCGTATGACTTATTTATGTAACAAGCAGTAGACGTATAATAAAGCAAGACAACTTATTATTACAACACTTGCTCATTATAAACTCATGAACTCTTAGTAAAAATTACAAGAAGGTTATTTTTCTTTATTTTCTCTGAACAGAAAAAGAGATCATGTAGAAAATGAAAAGGATAACCAACCAATAAATGTCCCTGTGACACAACTAACGTATTTATTGTATTAATAGTAAGAAGTTGCCCTCGACACGTGTCAGGTTATTTTATATGTGTTTGTCCCTACATTTATTTTACGAAAGGAGGAAAACTATATAAATAACCTAACTGTACAAATAAATAACATAGTATTTTATTAGACGTACGAAAACAAGTTAATTGTTATTTCTTTTATTACATTCTATTTAGATATATTATGTCACTAGCTGCGTCTCACGGCTTCGCCTGCACGTAAAATATGTTTTGTCGTATCCCTCAGGAACCAGACCGATTTTCGGGATAAAAAGATAGCCAATGTCCGTCTCCGGCACCGAAACTATCTACATACCAGTTTTCATTGCTGAATTTCAGCAATTCAAACACACACACACACACAAACTTTCGCTTTTATAATATTAATAGAATTATATCTTTCAAGTCTATTTACCTATCTTTTACGTAGTTACATCATGTTGGTATGTATGGCATATCCAATTTCATGATGGGTTAACTTATTATCGATAAATTCTTTGAAATGGTTTTTACCAGAAAAATAATTAAACCGTAAAGAAACTTGAGGATGTGAAATTTTATTTTACTTTTGGCAGTAGCAAAATTAGCTTGCAACTTATTCTGGTTAATAACACGTTAATATGTGTTCAGGTTTAAATGAATACATAAGTTTATTTTCACCTTATAAGAATAGATTTACCTAGAGGGTGAATGATTACACACATGTATATTTAGGTACTCTTTCGCTTTTTTTATTCCTAAAGTATCTTTTTAACCTATGGTACCTATAACAAATACTGCTTTGTTACAGAGAGATCAATGTATAGCCGGTAGCTGGACAACGACCGATGCACTAAGTGTATGGGACTTGGCTGCTAAGAAAAGACTGAGCATCATTAGAATACAAAATAGAAGGCTAGATGTAGATGGAGAGTATATTTACGCGTGTCGGTACTGGCATTCTACTGATGTACGTATTATACATAAACCCCCTTATTCATAAACATCTTTTAAGCTTATATTAGCTAAAAGAAAAAAATATATATACGGTCGAATTGAGAAACCTTCTCCCTTTTTATAAGTCTGTTAAAAATAGGTTTTTTCGTTTGTCTTTATCTGTCACCTTGACATTTGTACTAGTAAGAAAGAGACAAAACCCATTTTAACTATAGAGGCCTCTATGATTTTTATGAATAAGGTGGTTACATTATGATACTTAATTCTTGCAGGAAAACTTACTCATTTGACGAGGTTTTAAAAATACCTGGTTTTATATGGAGACATAATTATGTAGGTCCAACATGCAGTACTAACTGACTAACATTTCGGTTATTAAATCGGATGAGACACTTACCACAATCTTATTACCCTTATGCACACGATGTTGTACAGTTGAATACGTTAACAATGCTTTCCGAGGTCCTACCGAGCGCTAAATTAATTCACTGTTCATTCATCATTACTCAATATAAATGTACACATCAACAATCCTAGTATCCCGCATTGCATGTAAAAATTCCAGGTCAACTAAAACTGCGGTTAAAATATATTTTCAATAAATAAATAAATCGTGATATCTCAGTGATTTAGTTACCCGCTTCGTATACGCGAGGTCGCGGATTCAAAACTGAATAATTTATATGTACTGTTTAAGTCTTCTCTCAAGATCTTGGACTTTACTGACTTTTAGATGAAAGAAAACATCGTGAGGAAACGTGGACTAATAAAAAAATGTCTGAAACCGCCAATCCGCCTTTAGCAAGCGTGGCAATCCACGCCTTCTCTATATGAGAAGAGAACTTTTTCTGCTGTGGGATAAAAACGGACTGTTATGATAAAACGTTTAATGAGTTTTGCCTTGTAACCTTCACCGCCGCCCTCCCGTATTAAGATTAATATAAAAGATAATAATAATATGACATTTTCTATAGATGTGCCAACGTTTATGTTTCATAAATCAAATCAAGTCTTGAAACTTCGGTAAGTATAATGGGATAGTGAAGTTGATAGGAAAATAAATCTGATCAAAATATGTATATTAACAAATATATTCGGCAATATTTTTTCAAATCTAAAATACATTGAAATTGTACTACAAAATGTAACGACAGCACATTTACACTCAGAACTCGAGTATTCATATTTGAACAGAATATTGAGATGCTGTCAAATCGATTTTGTGCTCAGTCAACATTTTCAAATACGAATAATGTACGTTTACTGTGCTGTAAGTACATTCGTAATATTTTATTCGATGTTGAGCAAATAAGCTATCCGAGTTCTTGAATAATAGTACTTAAATAAAACGTGATAGCAAATGTTGAGCATGATATGAGGTTCAAAATCTTCTGCTGCTTCTGTAAACGCGCGAAGAACCGCTAATAAATACAGCTAAAAACTGCCTAGATAGTGTTAGGTCTAGATAGTGTAGGCTGTTTCTGACATCCCCCCCAACGGGGTTCTCGCCTTGTCGCGGCGGGGGGGCTTAGTAGCCGTGGTTACCAAGGACCACGGTGAACCAAGAGGAACCCCAAGGAGGCGCCGCTCCTCTGGGCTTTGCCGGTAAGCCTACGATGGAGCGGCTCTGGTGGGTTGCGGTGCTGTTTGGGCGGCACCGCAACTGGGTCGGGCTGCAGTGTTGCTTCGGCGACACTGCGGCTGAGGAGTGGCGGGGCCGCGGCGGAAGAGGAATGCCGGTATAACGGTGCGCCGCTCTCCCTACCTTCCGCGGCCTCGGCGGGGCCGCAACCGCCAGATTGCGGACGCGGTGGGGCCGCAGGGGAAGAGGAGTGTCGGTATTGCGATGCGCCGTTCTCCCTATCCTCTGCGGCCAAGTTGGCCTGCGGGCGGCGATCGGGCAGTCGCCGCCCGAACAGCACGGGCCCGAGACGGCAGTGCGCGTGTTCCGCACGCGCCTCTCGAAGGAGGGGGGGCTAGGCCCCTAAATTGGACGGGGCCCGCTCGCGGTGAGCGGACCATGGCCCGTCGGGGTCGCGGATGAATGCGCAAGCGACTCCCGTGACCCCGACACTCTGGCCGTCTGGAGGAACACCGTGGGTTTTAGTCGGTATGCTGGCCGCGCTTTGAGTGCGGTCGGAGAGTCCGACATAACCCCCGCCTTGCCCGGGCGGGTGCGTATGCGTAATGCATTTCCCACGTAAAAAAAAGGCTGTTTCTGACATAGGGCACGCCACGGTGGTGGCGGTAAGTCCCGTCCTAGAGGAGTGGCTGGAGAGGAGGCACGGCGTCCTCACGTTCCGGCTGACACAGGTACTCACCGGTCACGGGTGCTTCGGCACGTACCTGTGTCTCATAGGCCGGGAGCAGACGTCCGTCTGCCACCATTGCGGGGTCTGCCCGCACGACACGGCGCTCCACACGCTCGTGGAGTGTCCAGCGTGGGCGGACCAGTCCCGCGACCTTGTTGCGGCGCTCGCGACGGCCGAACTCTCGCTGCCGGCCGTGGTTCTGTCCATGGTCCGCAGCGAGAGGGCGTGGGAGGGAGTCGCCTCCTTTTGCGAGCAGGTAATGCTCGCCAAGGAGGCGGCCGAGCGGGAGAGAGAGCTGACCACCTTGCTCCCCGCCCGTCGCGCCTGCCCCGGACGTCGCCGTGGGGCGCTCCGGGATCTCCAGCCACCGTAGGAGGATGCCTGCAGGCGGCGATTGGGCAATCGCCGCTCGAACAGCACAGGCCCGAGAAGGTGGCGTACGTGTTCCACGAACGCCTCTCGATGGAGGCAGGGGGGTCGGGCCCCCCAAATCAGACGGAGCCCGCTCACGTTGAGCGGGCCGTGGCCTCTCGGGGTCGCGGATGAATGTGCGAGCGTCTTTTGTGACCCCGACACTCTGGCCGTCTGGAGGAACACCGTGGGTTTTAGTCGGTATGCCGGCCGCTGTCTCATTGTGGCCGGAGAGTCCGACATAAATAATTTCTATTCTATTCTTAAACTAGAATATAAAATATATGGGATTGACATAAGCTAACTACGACAATGTTGTCGTTAGCTTATGTCAATCTCATACATTTTTTAATCTATTCTATGAAATCTATTTCACTTGTCGAGGGCCTCTGGGCTGTTGTTGATATTTCGTTTCATAAACCGTTTATCTTATTATTGTATGATATGCAAAGCAAATTCTGCCTTATGTTTCACGAAACTGTAGTGGAATTGGTTTATTCTTTTTGATACCGGATGTTTGTGTGATTTTTTGTTGTTACTAGAATGTTGTGAAGGTACCACATTTGGTACATTTCATCGTAACAGGTGACGTAAACGATATTTATTATGCGAATAACAATTTTCATGAGCATTTTATGAATCGGCGAAATATTGTATAGATACCAACGGTGTACGGAGCTGTAAGTCTTTAAACTGGTTTACGTACACATTAGTGACTCGTACCTATCAATATTTAGCCGGTATATTTCGGTGTACGCTTTTATAAAACGATGTTCGTTATGACTGGCTGCGTTACCAAGGGATACATATTATGCACAGTTGCATTTATGTCACGCATCAGTCGGGTCAATTATGACAGTATACAATTAAATTATGGTTCGAGCCCGTGCCAAAAATATAGACCGTACAAAGTTAGCGTAACAGCTCGCTCAAATGTACCGGGTGGACTAAGCTCTACAAGACTAAAGCGGTATCTGTCCATATTATTGTACCTACTGAATGCTATTAAATGTATTTATGCGAGTATTGTTACCACAGAATTTATTTGGCACTTTAACAGTTTGCCAAATATTAGTCCAAGGCAAATTCAGACAGTCTGACCTTGCGTACTAATAGGTTGCAGACGTAAGTTTCAGTTTTAAATTGCATTCATACCTACGTTAAATTTTTTTTTTATGACCACTCACAATTTTGGATTAAAATTTTCTGGTCCGTTTTATCTGATTTCATTGCAGATCAAGTATGTTTTATGAACACCTGTAAGTTTAAAATTAACTTTTAATAAAATAATATAGTATTAAATTATTATAGCTGTAAACGTTATACATTTTATCTACCGTAGCTTTTTATAATAATAATGTACCTAATGGAAAACATGTTCAGGTGAAGTTTCACAGATAGTACCAATTTGCGCAGTATTTATAGTGTAACTCAAGGATGTCACATCACACTAACATTTGCATGCAGGAAGAATATTGGCTACTACTATCAATGCAGTCAAATTTGCTTGTTCTGGTTCAGCCAGAACAATATACATTTCATTACAAACTTTGTTTACTGTCGAAATGTTTTTAAGAAGAATATAATAATTTCTACGGTAGTAGATCCATGCTGATTTCAGCATGAATGGGCCGGATCGTCCGGGGAAGTACTACCCCCTCATAGAAGATCGACTTAAGAGTAGTAGTATCCGTACTACTGCGTTTCGTTCGGTGAGTGAGAGCGTCGGTGGCCCAATTTCCCCCCTTTCCTCTTTCCTCACCTCCATCATTCCCTTCCCCTAACCCCATTCCCAGCCGCCATAGTGCAGGCCACCATATCAGCAGTTTAAGACGATGACTTTTGGTATAGTGACAGCCACTTCTGGATTCCACTGACTGCTTACCATCAGGCGGGGTGGAGTCACTTTGGTAGGCTAAAATATAAAAAAAAATAAAAAAAAATAAATAAATTATATTGTTTTTTTTTAGAAATTATAACTTACGTGAGGCAATGAGATGTAACGTGACATTTTTATGCTAAGTGTTATTATTTAATTTGCCTCTATATTATTATACAAAATACACACACTATAAAACTTACAGTAGAATACTTTATGACACGCGTATATAGACCTACTACGCTTAGAACAGCAAAGTGACTACTTACTTTGTCACAATAGGAATCATGAGACATTTTTACATAATCTTCTCTATAAAAAGGTAGATAAACTCGGCAGCAATACAATCAAAGTGCACCTCATTAGAGCACTTCTCTTCAAAGTTCCTGTAACAGTACATTTTGGAACCAAGTTTTATACAGGATCGTGTTAAAATTGGCAGTAACAAGTAACGTAACTGAAAGATATAATTATAGATAGATATAGATATAAGATTCTTTGAATTTAATTCTTTATTAGATGCATTGTATTTTAAGCTAAACACAACTAAGTCTTCATCACGTAAATTTAATCTGAAGACATCTATTAAATGCAGATAAATGTAGGTAACACTGCGGGTCATTACCTGGTATTGCCTAAATCGTCTCTCACCCACGAGATGGGAGGAAGTGGCTTCATATTCTAGAGCAAAGACATTCGGCCTTTAAGATGGTAAAGTTGGATACTTCTTTGGTTTAACAACAACTTTTATTTTTCAGTACAATCGCAAAGGCAAATACTGCATTATCGGAGGCAGCGGTACAAAATGCGTAGAAGTGGTTAACCTACACAACAGATACATTACCTGCTCTTATCCAGCTGCAGGCACTGTTCTCGCGATCGCAAGCCATCAAGACCGTATTGCGTTCGGAGGCACATACCCTGCGTTCTGCATCGTATCGTTCCATGATCGTAAGCACGAGAGGCAATTGTACCAGCCGCCAATTACACCCGACTATGATTATACGAAACCCTCCATGACTTTTTTGACGGACTATACAACTTATGATTCTGAAGGTGCTAAATCATTCGGTCCCAGCGAATTTGACACTACATCTCAGGGCTCAGAAAGTGCCTAATATTTTATTCTTGATGAAAAACCTTGAACTATTGTATCCGATGTTTGTGGACTTCGTGTAGTCAAAACGTACTTTAATGTTTTTTTTGTTTTATTAATTAATAAATGTAATTAAATATAACAACCAGGTTATATTAAATCTAATAAATGTAAATGATGATGATGGGTCAAATTGCTTTGGCACGCGAACGGTCCATCACTGAAAACAGTAATCTGTTTCAATTTTGTTAAAGAGGTACTCGTGTCCATTTGATACCGAGCGTGTTGGAGGTTCAACGTATCGTCGCCATTGCAATGGTAATTTGCAAAGCTTGTTTCGACCGAATTGGACCGCAACTGCAATAACCATAAAACCCATCCAAATACGTGTCGGAATTCAGCGGCACCAAATTGAAATCCAAAAAACAATTGCACAAGTTTTCACAACAGAAAAACTCGGCTTTGCCAAAATTGAAAAATTAGAGTCGGCATTGTGAATTCAGCCAAGACTACAATGGCGAACAAGTTGCAATAGAATTTAAATAAAGAAGCGTTCCCTAACAGCGCGAACTCGTGTGCGGGGCGTTGGTGAACTTTCAACTTTTACCCGCTTATGTAGCGGGAACATACCTACACCTCCCTGATCCCTCCGACCCATCCCTCGGTGGGGGTGTGGGAGCCTTTCCGTACTTGGACCGAATATTTACAGCACAACCTAAATATAGCGTGCCGCTGCTCAGCTGGTACGGGCGGGGATGGAGTGGGAGGGTAAACATTCACCCTCCACCCTCGTCAGCTCCTAGTAGAAGGCCATTCGGGCGCCGGCTTTGGAGGTGAGCGGACATATCCTGTATATTGCAGAGGTCGTATCGCGACCATGACCGTTGAAGACAGGAGGGGTTGTCGCTCGCTGAAGCTATAAAGTCATTTTCAAGGCCATGGTGTAAAATTGGACGTGACTCAGTTGTATGAATGGCATGTAAAATTAAAAGAAAATTAAACTTGAAAGTAACGGATGTAATCCTTGCCTGCTTTAACACATCTACTAGTAACATACATAGTTTAAAAGAGATTTCTCTTGCTGGTATTGATGTGGTTCTAGAATTTATATAAAAGATAGAAAAAATTATTCGCATCTTATTAGTATCACATTTCTGCAGTCGGTACCAAATTAATATTACTATTTACAAAAAATAACATGAAATAAATGTTACTATATTTTCTACTAATTGTAGGATTTTTATTACAATTCTATTAGAACACTATTCTATTACAGTTTTATTACAAGAACACTATAGGAGCACCTATTGTTCATAATATATCGTTAATTCAACTTTTACGTTGCAACAAATTATACTTAATAGCATCATCGGCATCGTGCAGATTATGCACTACTACGTTCGGATTTAAGGATTCATACGTTAATCTTACGTGTAAGTGTGTGTCTGTATTAAAACTAATGTCTCACACAAAAAAGTAAGTTAAATCCTTTGGTGATAAGCATTAGTTTTAATATGAAATATTGAAATCTTCTATAAACTGCGGTAAATGATACTAGGTTTATTTTTTGTATCAATAATGATCTAGTACAATAATTACTTTATTAGCCTAATAACTGGACAAAAGCCAAGTTTGACGGTATATTGTGCCTAACTTTTCAGTTACATAGTAGATTTACAGCTAGCTTTAGCTTAGCTAGTCTTTCTCGAACATGAGAGTGTGAGAAAGTGCCAAGGAGTGAGGATACTAATTTTTTAGTTGCTGATATATTATGGTGGCCTACATTATAGTGCCTGTATGTATGAAAAGAAATATGGTTTTTTCACATGTATCTTAGATTTATTTTAAGCATCAAGTTTTAAGTCAGAAAGGAACTTGAATAGGTCAAAAAAAAAGATTAACTCTAAAAAGAAATGAAAGTATTCCTTAATTTCTGCTACAATTTTTTATAGAGTGTAGTAGTCTTAAACTTCCCAAACAAAATAATCCAACGCTTTTGTGAATAAAATAAGTTGAGAAATTATGTTTTCCTTTATAATTACTGCAAAATACATAATAAAGTAGCTCAAACAAATTCAATTTATCACATTAAGTTAGCGTGATAAGTATTAGGACGAAAGCTTAAGGGATTTAAGACCTCTCTACAAACTGATTAAACGTACAAATTGGTTAGATGCTTACTAATCAATTTGCATTTTCACTAGCCCTTAATTATTCAATCTTATTCAAGAGATACCGTATTACAAATAATCTACTACTAACTCTTGTACGATCCTGTCAAAAAGCCCGACATACGAAACCCGTGAGATAATCATGCTTCATTTTTTCATTCATGCGAAGTGTTGGATTAGTAAGAAAAATGAGCCTTCTGGGTCTCCCAAGAAGATTCCAGAACCTACAAAAAGTTGCTACCTTAGTCACCACTGACCTTTAAACAATATATTCTATTGTGTCTACTTGAATAAATTTTAAATTGTAAATACGATAACATCAGACAAATCATCTGAATGCTCGTTTAGAAATGTAAATGCGATCGTTTATTATTTAAATCAGATTTATTTTTAATGTACAAAGCTTATAAAGTTGGTTTGCTAATGTATCGTGAGCCATTATAAGCGGGCTTACGGCTTCTATATATCATTTTTGTGGCTTTTTGTTTTGCGAGTTTGGAACAGGGCCATTAGGTTGTCTCTGACTATTTTTTGTGCAAAAGTAAATTGATTCCGTAATTTTTCATGTTTGTTATGAAATATAACTTTATTTTCAGGTATTTTGATTATATTTTGAGTATCTTTATAATATTTTTCTTTATAAATTTTGTTTGTCGACGCAGCCTTTGTTGTGTTTCCTTTTCAAAAAATGAGAAGAAAAATGTATTTTGTCCGCGATTCGAACATTTATGAATTATTAATTTTTGTCACTGTCGAAATAAAATATTTTTACATGAATATAGACAATCTAAATACTACAAGAGGAAATTAACAGTAATTAGTTAATTACAAATAATTATACAACACAATTGCGATGAGGAATAATAAATACCTATTCATGAAACTACTGCTTCACACATAGGTATGTATGTTTTTCCTGTTATGGTTTAATTTTTTCTTTTGCTGAAGGAGGATTATACGGTAGATAAGTAATCGTGATTATTAATTACTTACATGTGTTTAACTTCTAAAAATAAGCAGTTTTAGAACAATACTATATATTTTGATTAGAAGTTTCATGAACTTAAATAATGAAAATAATATTAACTGCAACATAGGTTGACCGAAAATTAAAATACACAATGACTTACAACTTTTATTGTCGACATAATAAAATAGATTCATTACTTCGGTGCTGACGAGCTAACCATTTCAACCTCGTTCGTTCAATTTAATCTCGGGAGCCGAATATTTATTACTTAGCGCGGTACTCCAATTTCAACAAAGAAAATAAATTATAAACGTGCGACCAAAATTCAACACGTTATGACGTCAATAAGAGGGAACAAATTCAAGTCTGCGGAATTAAAAAGCGCTGAGAAGGCAAACTTGGATTTAGATATTCGGGCGTAGTGTCGTAGCGGCGTAGAGAAGAGAGGTGGGAGGGAGGGGTGGCGTAGCGGGACGTAGCGCGGGCGTCGTAGCTGCATCGATCCGCGGGCCGTGACCTTGACCCAACCGCGTTCCCGGATGTACCAGTACTCGCCTAGTTGCGCTATTGTCGCTTTATTCAGCTTCTGCTAGCTTTTATTAGCCTGGACTTTATTTTGCTTACCTCGTATCAGCTTTGTTAATGTACGTGTGTCTAGACAAGTTGTTTTTCTTGTTGAAATAATGGTTTATATTATTATTCACTTTCAAGGTTCTTTTTGTGTCGACGTTTCTTTGATTCACGGCGTGAATATTTGATATTCGGAATCTCTCTGATTTCCAAATCTTATCTACTTTTTATAACTTACCTGACATTTTTCCTCAATCTTTCTTATTTTATATTTTCTTCTTTCATGGAATCTATTCATACAAATATTATAAATGTGAATAAGTTTACTTGTGTTTGTTGTTCTCCATTCACTAAAGAATGGAGCGTCACATTGATGTAGTTTTCTGAATGCGGAAACAGCCGAAGGGATTGAGAGCGAAAGAGGCTTCATGTTCTATTTCCTTCAATAGTTAGTTTTCATGCATTTAATGAAATAAAATATTTTTTTTTTGTTAATGGCGATTATTTATAGTATAAAAATATATTTTCCTTGAGAGCCAGGTTGCTTGATGAATTATTTATTTTGCAAATGTAAAATTCAAATTATGAATGAATGGCTTCTTAAGTAATTCTTTGGAAGTCTTCATTTAATTAAGACTTCTTATAAAAACATTCTTAACAAAAGTAGCGAGTGAGGATGGAACGTGAAACGGTTTTACTTTTAATATCTTATTAACATAGATATTAAGGCACGACTATGTTTAAGTATCAATTAGGCTTTTCGGGGAACTCACATTTCAAACTTTTATATACTTCATACACCATATATGTACCAGAAGCAGAATTTTAGTGTAGTTTTTTTAACTTACAGCTATGTCACTCTCTATGTCTATTGCTTAGGATATACCAAGACATTTAGAGAAACCTGAAAACGGGCAACAATGTCATCTGTGTTTTAAATAATGGTTTTCGCAATCACTAACCCGCAAGCCAAGGGTGTTGACTATTATAGCAAACTCTTTATTTTGAATGAGGTCTATTTTAGCAGTGATTGTTAATGTTATGTGATACGCTATTTTGCCGCATCGCTAGTAATTACTGAATAAAATTTTGCATCAGAGCTCTAATGAATTTGTATTGGATTGTATCAAGCGTATAAACATAATCGCTGTTTGACGTCACAAAACTTAGAAGGGACCGATTAGCGGTAACATCTCTGGTGCAGTAAGAGTATTAAAAAATTCCATTATGTGATGTTCTAATAGGCGGTAAAATTGACAGATATAGGGTCTTTCTCGTGGTTAGAAAAACAACTTGGATAAACCACTAGCAATGTAACATCTATATAAAGCGGATGTTTGTTTGTTTGAACGCGCAAATCTCCGCAACTACCAGACTGATTTGAATAATTCTTTTTGAGTATGATAGCCCAATTTTCGCTTTTCGCATCACGCTACTGGCAACGATAGCAGAGAAGTAAGCAAGGACGCGGGTAAAACCGCGTCGCAGAAAGCTCGTATTTTATAATAAAGCATTGAATCAATACTTATTATACTCTTTTACTTACATATATTATAATTTTAAATCCTAATTTAATTAATTATGTATTTTATTTTTTTATTTAAGTATGCAGATAACGAAATAAAGTAATGCTAGATGGCCTATGCTTTTCCTCGAGAATCTATAAAAGAGAGTCCCAGAGAGTACAACATGGAGTTCTTCAAGAAAGGAGTTAAAAGGTTTTTAACAGGGCCGGCAACGCGCTAGTGATGCTCTTGCAAGCGTCCATAGGCTACGGTAACTGCTTACCATCAGGCGGGCCATCTGCTTGTGCATCTGCCGGGTGACAAAAATAAAATACTAAAATCGTCAATACAATTTTGTAGATTGATTCGAAATTTCGCTTTAATTATTAACATATGACACCACCAACTATTTCCAAGTCTAAAAATGCCAAACTACGGAGCAAGCATGGCGATCAATACTCACGACTTTTGTGGATAAAAAAAGGTCTTTTCCCGCAGTAAGACAATTAAATAAGGCACTGTTACTACTTTACTTCTAAAGTCCTTGAAACAAGATGATTTATTATTAATACAATGTTTACATTTACCTGAAAGCAAGTATATAAGTATGTAATCACATGTACACTGTATATGAATAAATTACTCTCCAAATTTCGGTTGTTCGGTGACCTAGTTTCATGATGACGCATATTGTTTGATTTACAACCAAATAATATTATTGTTTGCGCAAACGGTTATAAAAACAGAACCCATGTATCACTGTTTATTTTATAATGAAACTTACTGGTACGGAATGAAAACAGACATTGTGAGAAATATAGACTACGAGTATAACAAAATATATCAATAGATTTGAAAGGTCGAAATGCGCTGGCTTTTGCATGCTATGCCTTCCTGTGATGGTTTATAAGTAAAATTCAAAAAATCCTTTAATGGCAACGTTTACTGGCTAAGCCCGTGTCATTGCAGATTGGGCAACGTCATGCGGCAAGCGTTTATAATATAATTATATATTATATATAAATGTATTCAACAAAGCTTAATGCGATGATTAGAATTATTATATTCGATTAGATTTATGCGACGCCGAATCTACAAGAGAAGCAGGTAGGTAGATGTTCAGTATCAAATATGTAGCAATAACTACACAGTATCTAACAGAAGAGGTCAGTATTTTATTAAAGCTACTTGTTTCCATAAAATAATCTATGATATTAGGAGCTTATCGCAATCAGATTTTGAATTGTAGGCCACTTTCTTAAACACTTCAATACCCTGCCGTGCTTTGAGCAAACAAAGCACTTTGCTTTAGTTGTCATGAACATCTATGAAAAAATATACCCAATGAGAATAGCAAACTTTTGGTCTAACAATTACGGATGTACGGTTTGTTCTGCATAGTTCTAAACAAAATTATGCAAATAAATGCAATCTGGTCTGTAGGACGGACAGTGGTCACTGCATAACAATGTATGCTAATCAAAAGATAGCCGCGCATGATTTAAGTGTACGCTCTGTTTTTAAAGTCCTTGAATTTTAGTAGCATTTTTGGATAAACATGTTTTAAAACAAAAAACGTCGGAATTGTAAAATGCATTGTACGAGTATAGCCCTTTGCGATGCTATGAAGCAATACACACGTGCTACGGCTATATGGACTTCAGGCTACGGTTACGGACTACAAGTTACGATTTTCTTTTTAATCATTTGCTTCATAAAGATAGTTTTTCTTTATTAAAACAACAACTACACAAAGCTATCTAGATCCAAAGTAAGCATATGTTATAGCTTATGGTATGGGTTCCAGAAAAGATAAACATACTTAAATATTGTTATTTTGTAAATACATACATATTATACGTACATAGAAACAACCAGACCAATGCAAATAGTCATGTTCATGCACACAAATATTTGCACTGTGTGTAAGTGTGTAGTGGGTATCAAACCCACGACCTTTGCTTGGCAGTCCGCATACAGTACAACCGAACCGCAGAGGTAGACAGACAGTTACACATCAAATAAACTTCAAATTAATTTGCAGACTGCAAGTACCTAGTTAGACTGAAAATTTTGCTCTTCAATTACCAATATACATTATTATAGTAGTAAAACTTAATAACTCTCCTTGGTAATACGAACCAAACGATATTTTTGGCTCCAATTAAAATATTTTATGGAAGCTCAAATTAAGACATTCATTATTTTGCTGATAAAGCAAAAGAATTTGCATTTTAGGTTTGTTTTTTTACCAATAACATAATAATAATATATCAACATACCGTTTTATACCTGCATAATCTGCTTACTATAATATTAGCAGCTTACGTACTTACTGGCTTGTTGGTTATTTAAGTGTTGCTGTGGTTTTCTATTAAATTTCTAAGATTGTTTGTTTTTATGTACCTAAGTTCGTTCAAAATTATAGTTATAGTGGAAGTAAAGTATTATCTATACTACTATTTACTAACACCATTTAAGGAGACTGAATAGGCTCAACCATTGTTATTTATTTAGTCGTAAGTCTATCTTATTTTATGTTATAATTTATTTGCAGATAATCATTACGCGAAACGCTTCGTAAAACATCTGGATGTCTTAATAATCTCTGTGGATTATAATTATGAAAATTAATTCTAGTTCCAAAAACAATGAAATTTAATTATTATAGATTCATAGATAAGTGTTAACCTTGGCAGATATATATTTGTGTAATATACGCTCAAAGACTTTAGCAGGGGAAGATAAAATAGCAAATGGCCGATACTCCTCAACGGCTAGCTTTTTTGAAGAGCTTTTAGGTATTAGAGTGACTCTAGAGAGTTTCCATTGAGAGGGATACACTCTAGTCCATAAAGCCATGTTAAAAATATGACAAAAAGAAAATATAAATGCCTTGCAAAAAATTGATACAACTATATCGCTCAAAGGGCGATAAAGCGGAGTATGATAGGTCTCTTTGCTCAATTTAAAACATTTTTCAGTGGCATTTGTGTATGAACAGAAGTTTCTTATTTTATTTTTTCATTATGTTAAACCTGTAATATTTCCACGATATTATTATTATATAAGTTACTAGCTTTCCGCGGCCCGGTTTCACCTGCGTCTTTGTTTACTGCTCTGCTCCCGTCGCCAGTTACGTGATGTTACATAGCCTATAACCTTTCTCGTGAACTGGGCTATCATACGCAAAAATAATTTTTCCAACTGGTAGTTTTAGAGATTAACGCGTACAAACAAACAAACTCTTTCGCTTTAATATCAATAAAATAGTATAGATTAAATAAGTTTGAATATTGCCACTTATTGAATTTTTATGTTTAGTCTATTGATTAGCAAAGTTCACCGCCCTTTACTATATTTACAAAAAAAAAAAATGAAATCACATTCCCGAATATCGATACCAGAAAACTTATAAGTACTTTATTTTGTTGTCATCAAAATACCATCGACTACAACCTATCTATATCAAGGTTTTGTATATAAATAGAAGCCGATTTAAACGACCTTCATAAATTGTAATGGACCCTGTGTTTAAAGTAAATTACTTACTTGTTGACTTCAATTTCAATTAATGAATAAAGAAAACTATTGCTTGAAATGATGGAGGAATACATGTATGTACATACTACATGAGTCTCGCTTTATGCCTGGAAAGTGTAAGCAGATGTGTTCCGAGCGTGATTGTAATAGGTAAATGTTTCAAGCATGCTTCCTATTCAAACATAGACTTCGTTAAGAGTGAGAGAAAAGACAGAATGCCTCATCTTTATTTTTCCACATTTTGCCCAGTTTTTTTTTTATGGCGAGATAATACATTGCGACTCGCAATATGAATGTTTTGAAGTTGTTTTGTATTTTGTCTATTGGCGCACATACTCATTCATGACCTCTGGATTCATGATGAACTGAAGTTAGAAAGCATAGTAGCATAATTCTTAAAAGTATAGTTCTAATTTAAAGTGAGTAATTTTAAAAACTCTGTGATGGTGATATCTCTTCGAGTACTACGAAGGTAAATCGATATTTCGTACCCTAATAATGTGTCGAGTTTAAAGATCATAACTGGGGATTAGTTAGAGCTGGTATGAGTGTATCAAGTATTATACCTTCTAAGAAAATTTAAATTATAACTTGCCTGTAAGGCTATAGGTTATATTACAGTAATTGAGTTCAGGTGACTACTAGCATGTTTACTGCGTTTGCCGATACGCTTGTAAACAACTTGTCAACTGTAACAAACCTCTCTAATGAGGGTGTTTAGGAAAATTTTTGCCACCAGTTGGCGCCACTTAGGTGAAAGGTCATTCATTCCAAAAATTCAAAATACATTCCTAATTTAAAATGAATAGAATCGTTCACGGTTGATTGTTGATTAAAAGCGCTTAGACAGGTGTCCCTTATTGGAAGAGGCCTATGTCCAGCGGCGAACATCGTCTCCAATCTGCTGTCATATAACAACAACGAGTACCAATGTGAGTTTTTACTTTAGGCGGTAACTGCTTCTCATGGGTTTCTGTCTACGGTCTTTTTTCAAGGTTCCAGCTAATCTGCTAAATAACTTTTGTATCACCTTACCTATTTTCTATTATAATGGCTATGCACCTACCTAAAGCTAAACATCAAAGTTAAGTAAACGTTAAGTAATAAGGTTTTCGTCACAGCTGTTTAACTTTGCAGTTTGTCCTTTTGTTGTGCCCAGAGCAGGGTGTTTAAGGCAAGCAATAAAGTGTGCCAGTATACTAAGGATATATTATGTATGTGTTTACTTGTTGTGTGTTCCTTTATATTGAAAGTAACTCCAAAAATACTGCATTACTTTTACAGTCAATGGAATGTGTTATCTTAGTAAAAGCAATTCTTATATCGATACGATTACGATTAGAGCCTTTATACATTCGCTAATGTGTACATATTTTCAGCTAAATTCGAATTGTTATCAATATTTAACAGTACTGAAGCGCAATTTAATTTTAGCAGACGCTGTTGCACAAGTATGTGTAAATAAGCCTTGTCTTGATATAAATAAAAGTCTAGGAGTTCCTAGCATTTTTTTAAATTCATCCTTTAACGTCTTACGTCATAAAGTCCGATTGGGCACTACGAATCAGCAAAATACAAATGAAAAATGTAGTGAAAATGTATATCAAACAAATGCGAGAACTTTGGTTAATTAATAAACATATTATTCTGTTTCAGACGTTAGCGTATAAATTATAAAAAGATTTTCAAGTGCACCACAGTCCGCTTTGTTATTTCAGCTATTATCTAAACGAGTGCCTGCGAAATAAGCTTTTAGTGGCAGTCATATTGTGCCCGTGTTAGTATAATGAACGTTTGTGTTAAAACCTTTTCTATTTGTTGTTAATTGCGTTTTTTTTACATGTTTTTACGAAAACAGTAAATGATACTGACGTGAAGCACGTTAATTATAATATTCTATTTGCATCGGAAAAAGCTGATGATACAACAAAGACTGTATTATGAGACTTTGCAAATTCATTTGTTAAACAAAGATTTCAGATTGGAGAGCTCGTTGCGGTTAACGTAACCTGACATGACCTCTGGCCTCGAAGACTGTTTACCTGAAGAAGGGAGTTGAGATAGACTGATTTCGGTTGCTAGAGAACTAAGTACTATTGCGTAAATAGGAAAAGCCCTATGCCCAGTACTGAACTATTAAAGTTGGCTAGGCTGATTGATTATATGACTTTACAACAAGTTTATAGGTTGTCAATCTTGTGTTAGTTTGGCTCCAACTCGCTTGCGTGATATTTAGCCATGTTTTACATAGTCGCTAAGCAACCATAACTTCTTATATACTTAGCAGAAAAATTGTAGCGAACTAACATAGCAAGCGTAGTCGCTTGCTATGTTAGTTTGCTACAATTTTTCTAAATATATAGATATTTTATTAATTTTTATATATATATATATATAGATTCTATATTTATAGCTTAACTTAGTAAACAATTCACAAGGACTACCTTGTGAATTGTTTACTAAGTTAAGCTATAATATTAAACTTGAACTCAATCAATTAACATGACTTATTTAAGGTAATACCAAGGTGATAATTCAGCCTCGAATATTCCAGACCTCGTTGCATTAACACCTTCATTATTTGTCTGAATTATAGTCGCTGTCTAAAAAATAATTTATGAAAAGCTAATATAAACAATTCGGTAGCTCTGCATGGAATACAAAATGAAGAGTTTCGCCATAGCCCCACGATCGCGGTACTAGATATTTGTTTAATATTCATGAAGCTATTTAAATAACAAACCTATAATAGGTATTACCGATAGATATGACTATATTCGGGTGCTATCTACGAGTACCTACGTCGTTTTAATTAAAAACACGTCGACGCGGAATCAAGTGATCAAATATGAACAACAACGTGTGCGCAAAATTAATTATATCCGTGTCCCACGTCATTAGTCTCAGCAGCACAGGTACGTAAACCACAACATTTTCGCTTTAGGGTTAGCCGGTTGGCCACGGAAATTACCTTTGGACCACCCTTCGTAAGGCCTGATCGTGCCCGGCCAGCTTAATGTATTTTAAATGAACGAATCAATCACCGAAACTGTACCATATGAAAATGTAAAGGGGAAAAGTCAATGTAAACTTTATTACGCAATAAAATTGTTATGGCGTCTATAAGTTGGTGAAATAACAGCACGCTATTTATATACATACGAGCGTCACTGAAAACATTCTAATAAAACTTTGACTTTTATCTCTTTGTTTTCTGAAATCCTAAGCCTTTGTTTAAGCCTCGCAGACATTGTTCCAGGCAGTGGTAAACCCTTTTTTCCAATTTACAAATAACAAGTTACATTTTTCAAACTATCTCGTATACCTACATAAATCCGTTCGAATTCAGGACACGCACGAGTAACGTAAGCTGTCTTTTTCGAGGAATGTAGGCCAATTCTGCTGTTCGTATTTCGAAAAGAGAAAATAAGACGCTTTTTATGAATATTTGGCAAGAGTACTGCACATTTTCTTTAGTGTCCTAGCGATATATTATGTAAATTTGAAAGCTAAGTCTGTAAAGTACTTATCACATCCACGTTGCACATTATGTGTTAAGTTTGCTACAAATTGTACATAATATAAGTAATGTGGAACAGCTCTGTTTTCCTGTTCCATTTCAAGCCTCAATAGCCCAGCGGGAAATCTTATTATGAAGCAAAGATTTCAGGCACCTACGAATTTAAGGTTGTCATAATTTTGATATATTACACAGTTGTGTAGGGTAACCATTAACGTGCCTCGATCTATTCAGGCTTGTTTACTACAAAAGTTGTATAAACATCACCTATTCTGTTTATAAAAAAATTATCTGAACTGATCCACATGAACAGAGCCTATAAATATGCTTTGTTTTTAAATTTAAAACACACGTTGTTCAAAATATAATTTTGCTTAAAGTTACGCCGGAACGCTCTAAACATGTTGACAAATTTAACGTACATCATCAAGCCTTCTGGCCAGGGACATTTGGGAGTGAGCCAACTCTGTTTGTTTCGCGAAATAGTTCGTGCGTATAATAAATATCACCAAAGATGTATTTACATGATAATTCACTCCATTTTAGCCTAAATAGAAAGGCATACACAACCTTATTTAAGTTTAAGGAAATGGGATAAGCAAAATCCCTTCCTTTGCCCGCCCTCCACGAGGGTGAAGATCTTTGCTTTTGTACTTTTTCTATTGCCTTTTTATTACATTATTTAGACAATCCTGAGAGCTTATTCATGTGCGTAAATTCCACTTGCGTTGACGTAAAATCGTAAAAGCCCGAATTTGGATCAGTAAGGCGTTGAATTTTCAAATAGTTAAATGTATTTGTTAACATAACGTGTCAAATTAGATTTCAAGGTTAAAATACTTTTGGAGAAAACTAATTTACAGTTTAAGTAATGTAACTATTTTAGTTTTCATTTCAATATTTCTAAACGTTGCTTTGTATAATATAATATGTCGATCAGTTAGAAGCTAAAACTCTTTACCAGTGCTCCTGTTTTCTTCCAATCCTTCACATAAGACCATTATATAAATTCGTTATAGAAGCAACTGGAATGGTGACCCCTACTGATAGACTCCATTATCACATAATTTACACAATTCACATAATTTTAATAGGCAAATAAGTAGCTAGAAATTTACGGATTGAAGATGTGATTTGCACCAATGTCTAATCAGTACTGGAGACGAAAGGTAAATGTTGTGTTGCTTTGTAAAATGTAGATACTTTCCTAGCCCGGCTGGTTTTATTAGCGAGATTTGATTTGCTGAGATGAAAATTGCGACCTTTCTCAAATTTGAAGCTGAAATTAATTGGTTATGGAAGGCAAAAGATCAGGTGTTATGGCGCACAAATCAATAATTATGTCTATCTCCAAACTGTACAAAAACGGCTGTTTGAGTCAATGCTGAAATTACCTTTTGAGAATAAATTGAAGTTTACGTATATCCGACATGTGTACTTAACTAAAAAATCCGAAATGTTTTAAAACGTAGGTACATGGAAATCAATCAATTGTGTGCCCTTTCGGTTTGAATTTATTTCGTGCGTAATAAATGAACGTTTCTAAAAGGACCGTTTTATTTCTTTGTATGTTTAATGTTCTGTACTATTTGAGTAGGTACATCAAAGTGAATAAATTCTATGTAAAGGGTATTTATACCTATTTGGTATAAGCAATAATGTAAACTTAGAGTGACCTTATAATTTATGAGTAGGTATGTATGTACAATATATTCTACGTAAACAGATTTTTAGGACAATACAAAATTAAAGCGCTTAATACAAGTGTTTAGATTATATTCGGTTTTTCAAGACATTTCTCCGAACATGGGTTGCCTATAATTCACCGATAAAGGTTGTATGTCACATCAGTCGTCAGTCAGATCAAGAACAACCATCGTTGCCTGTGTGAGGTTCTAAGCCATAACTTTCGTCGCTGTAGGTATTATAAATTAATCTAGAGGTAATCTTTTATAACAAGATTTATTTCGTATCATTTAAAATCTATTTGATAATGCTCTGATTTCAAATAAAGTCGAGCCTAAATGTTGGAATTTCAAAACATTGCGAATTCAAATTCAAAGCATTAATTCCTACCTACATACATAGATACATAACACATTTTGTACAAAATGAAACAAAGTAAAACCCATTCCATTGTATTCCACGTTTATGTATTAGGTCAGTATTGGCACAGAGTCTGTAAATCAGGGAGGCCAAACGTCCTTTCGTAAAACACTGTCGATCAATTCAGAAAACAAATTGCGTACAGAGCCGGCGATATTTGCTTAATATTTCAAAAGTAGGAAACTTTCTGCCCTCACAATTATATTTTGCTCAGCTTTACTGCCGCGAACTCTCAATCGATTTGCCTATACAGACACATTTGGAATTTTGCCAAGTGTTATTGCATCGGATTCGGGTTGGAATCGCATGCCACGGACCCAGACACGATATGAAATAGACTGTGTTTTAAATTTTTACATTTAATTTGTGACAGTAATTCCAAGATAGAACGATGAACGAAATAAATTAATTTAAAAATTGCATAGTATATCTTATATTTTTTAAGTGAAAATATGTATAGCTATTGGTACATTAATTAATCTGAAAGCGAACAAAAAAATGACAAATTGTCAATGAAGTAATGAACAACTCCTGTACAATTATGCAAAAATATCTTGACGTTCTTTTATTCCGAATTCGTTTCGCTTTTTGCTTTAAATATTTTATATTTTGTTTTACAAAATGACTGTGTTTATCCAAATTATTCCAGTACCTAATTAAAATGCTTGATAATTTATTCCTAGGCAAAAAGTTAAAAGATAATTTTTGTACGATACGATCACGAAGCTAAGTGCTACCTACGTAAAAATTATTTTAACTTTGTCTTCGCTAAAAGAAGAAAGAAAAACTAATCCGGGATGAAGCAAAAGCAATATTTTGCATGAATAAGTCTGATAGAAAAGGTCATGGAAACAAAATTGGCGTATTAAAGTCTATATTATCGATTTTGTTTTTGGGTACAATCGATTTGAATGTTACTTACTTGTAGACAATGTTTTCGTATAACAAATATTGGAATAGTACTTCTTACTTACTACTTTACTTATAAAAGCCTTACGAAATTGCTGTACGAAATATCTTTCCATATTTGTTCGATCGGTATCAGGCTGGTGTCCTAACATACATAGTGCATATGTAACTGTATGTGTTTTTAAAGGGACCTTTCTCTAGACCTTTTTCTAATTAGCATTATTGTCAGAGTATGTTATGTAATCCTTGGACATATGTTTTGACTAGTGGCATTAAACACTAAAATATACCCAGCTAGCATAATTTAATCTTACAAATATCCCGAAAGAAATAGGCGTCTCATCACAGTTAAGTGTTATTTTTATGCCACTAAGTTGACAATACGGTGCGCCTGATGGTAAGCACTTACCGTAGCCTATGTAATGCCTAACTGAAAATGTGTATTTTTAATTAGGCAAACTTTATAGAAACACATCACTTTAAAGAAATACACTTTAGTCGATTGCTTACCATCTTTACTAGGCCTTTGGAACCATCTTGTTGGTAGCCTATCCACGCTTCATCTTTCAGTTCGTTGTCGTAACTCGAGAATGTTTTAGAACTTTTAAAGTCACTCAGGTTAAATAAAAATCTATTGCAATAGTTAGTTCTATTAGTTCTTCGTACATGGAAGATATATGAGAAAAAAAATTATTGGGGCCTTTATCAACGCAAATAGAACCCAAAACAATGATTGTTACAATTTTTGTCTGTTTGTCTGTTTGTCTGTTTATCTGTTTGTCTGTGCGTTTGTTCACGCTAATCTCAGAAACGGCTTATCCGATTCAGATATGGTTTTCACTAATACATTGTGGTAAGCTTCACTTAACATTTAGTGTTTGTTTCATGTCAATCGGTTCATAAATAAAAAAGTTATGCCGATTTAAAGAATCACGTCGAACATTTTCTGATAGAAACTGAGACTAACAGGTTACGGAATAGCTGATAGCGTTTTTATTTTTCGTATTCCTCTCATTCTAAACAATCTTCCGTTTAGTTTTAAATGAGTCCAGTTTCCAGTGACCCTATGTTTCGCGATGACAATTAATAAAGCCCAAGGTCAGACACAACTAAAAGTTGTGGGTGTGGATCTAAGTATTAGCTGTTTTTCGCACGGTCAGCTTTATGTGGCTCTATCACGTGTTAGCATTCCTAGCAGCCTGTATGCTTTGATCCCCGATGGCTATACGTCTAATCCATACATCCATACATATTATATAAGGCTTTGTCCTGACTGACTGACTGACTAACAGACAACGCACAGTCTAAACTGCTGGTCGTATTGACTTGAAATTTGGAGGGTGTGTTTGTCTAAATGTCTAGAGGTTGCACTAAAAAAGGGTTTTTAAAATTTAATTCCTAAGTGTGTGAAAAGGGATGAAATCGATTGTATGAATCTTCTTCATTTTTTAATTTACAGTTTTGAAATTTTATTTTGGAATACTTCTATTTAAATAAAAAATATACCTATAATTTTATTTTAACAGGGGTGGATTTAGAGGGGTGAAATTAGGGATGAAATATTCTATACAAAGATCTTTAGCTTTTGAAATTTACAGGGAGGGGAGGGAGGGAAAGGAGAGAGGAAAAGGAGGGAGGTAAGGATGGAGGAAAAGGAGGAAGGAAAAAGAGGGAGGAAAAGGAGGAATTGAGGAGAAGGAGTAAGGGAGGGGAAAGTGAGAGGGAAGTGATGGGGGAGTGAGAGAAAAGTGATGGGGAAGTGAGGGTGAAGTGAAGAGGAAGTGTGGGGGAAATGCGGGAGAAGTGAGGGGAAAGTCAAGAAGAAGTCAGAGGGAAGTCAGGGGAAAGCCAGGGAGAAGTGAGGGGAAAGTGAGAGGAATGTTAGAGGAAAGTAAGAGGAAAGTGAGGGGAAGTGAGGGGAAAGTGACGGAAAAGAAACGGGGAAGTAAGGGGGAAGTGAGGGGGAATTGAGGGGGAAGTGAGGTGGGTGAGGGAGCAGTGAGGGGGAAGTAAGAGTGAAGTGAGGGGGTAGTGAGGGGAAATGAGGGGAAGTGAGGGGGTAGTGAGGGAAAATGAGGGGGAGTGAGGGTTAAGTGAGGGGTGAATGAGGGGAAAATAAATGAGAGGAAAGTGAGGGGGAAGTGAGGGAGACAGTAGAGGAAGGGAGGGGGAAGGAACGCGGAAAGAAAGGAGTTCTCGAATGGTGGAAAAAGGTAGGGGAAGGGATAGTAAGCGATAGGAAGGGAGAGGACAGGAGGAAAAGAAAGGAGAAGAAAGGGAGAAGAGAGGGGAAAACGAGGAGGCAAGGTAGAGGGAAGTGGAGGAAAGGGTAAGAGATGCTGGAGGAGGGGCAAAGGATGCTGAAGAAGGTGAAGAGGAGAAGGTGGAGGGGAAGAGAGGAAGGAGGAAACTGTGGAGAGTGGAGAAAAAGTTCAATAGGGAAGAAGGGGACGGGGAAACTTATTGTAGTGAAAATTTGCCTTTGTGTATTGTATATTGTTTTTACGAGGGATATCTTTAGGTAGGTGAAAGAGGATTTGTATGAATGGGAGATTAAAAATAGTAGGATTACCAAATTACTAGAAAATACTCTTTTTTTTATTATTCAGCAACCCCCTTATTATATGGGCAAATAAGAGTCGCAAGTTTGTGTGTAAGTGGTTTGTCAGTTTTAGCGGTAGCGGGTTTAAACTGGATTCGCCATAAAAACGGATAATACTGATACAATGTACGATTGCCATAAAATCAGGCACGCAATATTCTCATAGAGGCACCCATCTGAATTTTCACGCGAACGAAGTCGCGGGCAACAGCTAGTTCAGTACTATAATCGTTGTTTTCGATACTTGTGTCTTAGCTAGACTTTATACTTAAGTACCTAGGTCGCCAGAAAAAAACATCTATTTTGTTCCAAGTAAGTACCTACCTATACAAATTTAAGAGTAATTACTATTGGTTTAAGTTAATGTGACTTTTCAAAGTACTTTATGTATACAATATGCATTATCTAATTTGCAAATACAACAAAAACCAACTGTCATACGGTGAAGGCATACATCGTGAGACACTCTGCAGTAAACTCGTAACATCAAAAAACGTTCTAAGAATGAAAGAGCTCTAGCTTACTAAAGACTATAAATAGAACAAGTTTGTAGAACAGGATACCTACAAAATGTATAATGCTATTTATAAAATATTGTTAATTTGTAAAATCATTTATTAATTGTGACAGAATATTAACATGACATTTGTTTATATCTTCTTTTGTATAGAAACAGCGTTCTAAAGAGTTTCTAATACACCACATCTCTCCTCTCCTAGCTGCTGCGGATCAAAGGTGCAACCAAGAGCTGGTTGAGGTGTCTGCGCTAGACATCACCATTGTCAGTGCGAATTTCATAGTGTAGTCGGCCCAAACGTTTAGTAAATCTTCCAAACTGCCACCGCTTCGTGGCACTTGTATAGTCACGAGCCTGTACCCGATCACCAGTTTTGAACTCTCCTGACATTGACTTTCTGAAGCGCTGGTGCGGTCTCCTTTTCTTTTCTTAAAAACGTAGCATGTAGTGCTGTGCGTATTTCTCTGCCAAACATTGGCTGGTTCGGAGTTTAACTATTAGCATTTGGCGTTCGTCGGGGACGAGTTCTCATCGTTACTAACTTATCTAGTATGTTACCTCCTTCTCCCGGTTCTGTTGCTGACCTGCATTCTGTCTCTGTTTTGTTAAAAGTTTAGATATTATCGTTGTATGAAGTTCCTCGAACTCGTACCTGTATTCTTGTTTTTGATCATAAGCGTCATCATCCGTGTCGTCGACGGTCTTTTGCTCGATCTTCTCTTGTACTTCCCGTAGCGCCAGGATCGTCTCCTTCAGGCCCAAGGAACGGGCAGTAATATCCTCGTCAGATATTGTTGCCCTCTGAACGATGTAGGTGTCGAGTCGCGTGAGCATCCCGCATAGGGTGCCTCGATATTTTTTTAATTTGTCCATTATGTATATACATTTTAAAAAAGTTTATTTAAATCCCATCCTCGTCGCCAATATAAAATATTGTTAATTTGTAAAATCATTTATTAATTGTGACAGAATATTTACATGACACTTGTATATATCTTTTTTTGTATAGAAACAGCGTTCTAAAGAGTTTTTAATACACCACACTATTATTTTTTTGAGGGAACAGGTGATATAAGGAAATCGGGACACACGTCCAATACCGTGACTCCTGTAAGCCAAGATTAACAGTAGAAATTCTTTGCAAATACTGAGGCTATGACATATGAAAGTCCCGGGAGCTGTTAAACTTACTGTCAACCCTGCATCGAATTTAATCTGAAGTAAAATCTAGAAACAAGTAATAAAAGACTTTTAAGTTTTAATTTACTCTGCTCACTTTTAAGACATATATTGTATAATTTTAAAGGTATGCGTGATTGTTTACCACTAGAATGTGTAAAGGAATATAGAAAGTTTTTATTTATATATCTATCTATATAAAGCGGAAGAGCTTCTCTTTTCAACCAACTACCTAGAACTGCCAGTCGGATTTGAATAATTGAGAAGAATGGCGACGACTTGTGAGGCGGGTTACAAACTCCAAATTACGACCACGACCACTCTGATAAGAGTGTAACGAAGAAGAAGAAGAAGAAGTCCGATTCTAAAGTAAGCTTATGGAACACACCCTACAGGCCACGGGTGTGACGCAGTCACCAAAAATCTAATTTATCGCGAGTGAAACAGCGATATGGACAACTAATCATATAAATTGTGATAGTAAGAAAATAAATGAATTTATATTATTACGGTAGTTGTGAATTTTTAAAAGCTAATTGGGTTTATTTTCTCTGACTTTATATTATATAAACACAACCCACGCTGCCCGAACGTAATCACACATTGCGGCTTGGTTACATTATGTCCTACAAAAATAACTCTTATTTATTATATAAACTCGAACATATTAAAGCTAAAGGTCACTGAAATTTGAGCAATTAGTGAGAAACACAATAAACTTTATAATAAGTTATGTAAAACTTTGTAACTAACGTAGAATAACTTTTAACTGATCTAAATTAAGTTAGGTATGCTTGCTTGATTATAGGGCTGGAATTTTGTTGTTAGTTTTGAAAATAAATTTAATACTGTTCAAAATTCACAAATTTAAAACCTCATAATAATTTCTATAAAATAGTATAAATGAAGAAAATGATTCTCACAGGAGGCATTGTCGGCTGAGATGATTATGTTAATAAATCTAAGATATTTAATCGGAAAATTGCACTTTATGCTTTATATTACAGTACTACATTTGTAATATTAATTGTCAGGGTTGTATTGGTTTATCTATATTAATTTCCACCGTCATTAAACCAAAATAATCATCACAGACAGTTGTAATTTGCTAGAAATTGGCTGCGTATCGTAAGGTAAGATGATGGCTTCATCACCTTTATTTCTTAGGATGCGCGTCGGTGGATGAAATGCTAGTCAATAGAAGTAGACTTAATCATTATTATGCATGGCAAATATTATGTTATTCAAAATAACTTTAATCATATTGAAGTCTCCTGCAACCATACAGCGTATGGAACAAGCTAAAAGTTTAGTCTGTCATACTCAGATTTTGTAATATAATATTAATGTAACTATCGATACTATTATATAAAGCGGAAAAGTTTGTTTGTTTTTTGGACGCGCTAATCTTTAAAACCACTAGTACCAGGATTTGAAAAATTATTTTTACGTATGATAGCCCAGTTCTCGAGGAAGGCTATATAACACACACTACTGGCGACGGGAGCAGAACAGTAAGCAAAGACGCGGGTAAAGCCGCGCCGCGAAAAGCTTGTAAATAATACAGGCAATTTAAAAACTAATCAGTCTATGCTTACCGAGACCATAAATGAATTTCGGCGTGAACAACGATTACTGCAGTACCGGCAGCAGCCTTGCAATCAGGTTTCTATCTGGCCACAAGCCAGGCAAGCCTAGATATAGACGTGATACGCAAAGATACGTACACTTTGATTGTAGGAAGCGACAGTTTATTTTTCTTTGTAGCTTGTAGCCGTGTTTCTTTTTCTTTGAAGCTTGTACCCGTCTACTCTTGTTTGTACGATCTACAAATTGAAACTACGGTTTTTGGAAATGTGTTTTATTTTTACTAGACTGGCCGAGAAAATATTTAAGCTGTTTCTTCGGCTTATCTTAAAGTCTGATTAAATTGGATTTTTACACGTCTTTTTTGGAACGAACTAATAATGTATGTATGTCGATATCTACTTGGTTTATTTGTGACTGTGGTGTGTGTAATATTACGCTAACTGGTACTAAAGTCAGTGTTTTTTGTGATAGCAATGAGTATAGAAACGTTTTCAGTTACTAAAATTATTGTTGAGTATAATAACTTAATTGAACTCAGGACGGAGCAAAAAGCAAAGTATAGTCATGCTTGCGGAATACCTATAAAGCAGTGACAGACCTTTGCAACCGGTCTGCTGTCGTGTCATATTATTAGGAGAAAAAAAGTTTTTATAAAAAAGGTTTTATTCAGGTAGCACCGGCAACTCTTTAGCGATACTGATGATGCGATTAATAGCTTTTATAGTACAAAATCTTCATGAATATTCCAGCGAAGTTGTCTGAACTAACGTTACGATACACATTAAAACAAACAAAGACTCTATGAACTCACTACTTATACAATAACAAGCATTTAGAAGTATCATTGAATGAATATCAAGATTACCTTCACAAATATATTATCTATAATAGGACTCAGATCTCAGGACGAAATAGGGTATTCCTAACATTTACATACTTGGCAAATATAATGGTAAATACTAATAATAAATAGTAGACTAGATTCAATGTATGTTTAGAACTACCTACTATTTGAAAAGATTTGTACTATATTGCTCATCAATTTTATTTATAAGAAACGTACCATTTTTCTATTAAGGTATGTGGTTCTCGCTCCATATGTGTGTGGGTTTCCTTGGCACTGCAGCTATATTAAGAACACAATCAAAGAATGAGAAAGGCAAAGTGGAATCTTAAACGTAATTTGGCTACCAGCTCTTGTTCAGCGACCGCTCGATTAAATGGATAGTACGTCGACAATCTACGAGTACGAGGAGAAAGATACTCATAATATGTATTTCATGAACCGTCGATCTAGTTTTAGCATGAATGGGTCGCACATATTCGGAACTACTACTGTATTTTAGGCAGGTTATGGGCTATATAATATTTTGCAACATAAACAAATAAAGCAGTGACGAGGGTGGGGTGAAAATGCAGTGTGTCATGTTTATGAAACAAGCATGCATAATGAAAATATTTCACGTGTAGGTTTTTATTAAAGTGTTACTTAACATAAATACGTTGTGATGTTATTTATATTACGACGTTTTACGATTAGGGTAGGCAGATGTTTGTTACGTTTCTCACTTTATACAGTACTAGCGGACGTCACGCGGTTTCACCCGAGTTTCATTATCACTGAGTAAAATAGCTTATGTTATTCAGTGATAATGTAGCTTTCTAATAATAAAAGAATTTTTGAAATTTGTCCAGTAGTTTTTGAGTTTAATTGTTGCATACAAAAATACAAATCTTTTCTCTTTATAACATTAGTGTAGGTATTAAGTATAGTGGCCTGATTCTAGGCATATTTTTTATACAATCATTAATATAATTATCTATCATGTCTCAATGCACGACACTTAGAGGCTGAATGGGTTACATGGATTTTATTCTAGTCCACCTACCTTATTTCAGCCACAGGAAGTCTATTAGACGTAGTCCTCATTCAAGTATTTGAGCCCGGTACTTTCATCCCATGCCCGGTATCTTTAACAGGATATCAGTCTACCCTTTTCATTGAGAACATTCACTTTACATATAAATAAATCGTAATATCTAAAGAAAAGGTTGCCTTAGTATAATACTATAAATAAATACAACGTCTCTAAAACGTGTTATCACGCTTTCGCTTATTGAATAAACGGGGCTAAAGTGACACATGGGGATGGTTCCAACTTCCAAACTTGGTTAACTTACTCCGTGTAAATGTTGCTAGTTTGTCTTTATTGTGGGAGAAGCTTGATTGTTTAGGCTGTAGGAGCGCTAATTTTATACGAGAATGTCGAATAAAATAAACTGATTTTGATGTCAGTAGGTGTGGTGTATGGAAGTATCCTACAAAAATATATACCGTACCTTTTTACTGCATTAAACACAATATAGCACGTAAAGCTAAATTGCTACCTTATAATAGTGAAATCAAATGGTTTTCAACCAAACTTTTAGAATAGTGTCCATCCATCACTTCTGAACCTCACTGCATATTTACCTTATTGGTCCTCTATTCGGCCTCTATTCGTATTAACAGATTGAATTAAAAAACGTACATGGTTATTATTCAAAACAAAAACGTTAAAAACAATAACAGTAAGTAAAACCTATTTTTGAGTTGTAATGCATACCTTCTCTGTATTTACCTGAATGTCGAGATCACACATCAACGTAAAATACCCGTAAAACATACAAAGGGAGAGTAAATTTCCGGAACTGGAACGGAACTACCAAGGCCATATTTACCGTGTAATGGTCACATCAATCAAATCCCTCTCTGTATAAGGAACAGGGTAATTTTCAAGCCTTTTCCCTCAAAATTGTCTGTCCCTTTTAGATAAGATATATTTAATGGCAGCTATAATCATTCATCTCTTTTGTTTGTAGGTTATTTTCATTATTTATCAGAACTTCAATGGTCTAACGATATAAATTGACCGAAATTTGGCACTGAAATAATTCTTTTAGAAGTAATGAATTAAATGGAATTAAGTAAAACCTAATTATTCGACATATAATTTGACGTATTTTTTCGTAACTTTCATTATATTAACGCGTTTGCGTAATTACCTGAAAAGACAACGGTATAACTCAAAAATTTCCAAAGTAACGTAATTTTCACAGCCTCGAAACAAACAATTTATTATTGAAAGCTCGTATTAATTGTAACAAAAGCCAAGCTTTCTTATATTGTTACGAAGAGAGTGCATGCTTGGCTCTGGTCCAAATGTTACGGTTCTATTCGAGTGTTTACACAGTCTTGTATGTGTACGTTTAAGTTTTAATTAACTTAGCTACGTGCTAAAAAGATTGTTAGCTAATTTTCAACTGTTGTTAAATGGCAAGAGACTAAACTTGTTTTATAACATAAAATATTGAAGTACATCTGTTATTCTCGAAGGAATAGAGTTATACTAAGTCTAAGTTTTGCGTGCTATATTGGGTCCCATCTAACGACACGCGACACAGGACGGGCTGGGCGACGCCGACGGGAAGCGACGTGTTAATCCGTACCTGGTTGAAGCTTACATTGAACCACCGAAGCATCAAACTTGTTACATTTCATACACATATATTCATACACTTCTTGATATCATTTCTTTTTCATTTGACTGTACTCAAAGCTTAATTATTTGATAAAAGTAATTGTATACAGCTAATTATAGTGTAGATTAAAAAACATAGCGTAGACGTAAGAAGAAGACTCTAAATAAAAGTAAAAAGCTGTAATAATAAAGTTACTACTATCAAAACGTAATAAATAAAGTAACTAACAACTAAAGAAATTGCGAAACAGGTGCTCAAGGGTCTCAAAAAGGTTGAGGTCAGTACCCTTGATCCGTGTTGTCGGTACAATCCTTTGGCCAGTACTGCTCCGTTTGAATTGTTTGTTTAGGACCTCCTTTATTAATTAACTAAATTATACGTTCTACGAAATACTTACAATTAATAGGATATTTTAATACAGTGAACAAGTTTATATTGTGGTACCAAAATGGAAAATTTAATTAATGAAATGTTTTGTTATTTCCTGTTTACAGATTTTTCGTTCAGTGTTTCGTGTAATAAAACCTTTTTTCAAATATTGAGTTTCATTTCAATAGGAAGGTTCAAGGAATTCTTTGTTTTAATTTTCATTATCGAAATCATTGGAGAGTAAAATCTGATATTTTATACAGACGTACTTTGGTTAAGATTAACGTAATTTTTGCGTTTGCTAAAAAATTTAGCACTCTCACGCTGAACAGAAGAAATTGTCTATGAATAGAGATGCAAACAGATTTAGATTATGGACCCACCCATGTCTTTTCGTCAGTTACGTGAAATTTAAATTTTCAGGCAACGCGCCAGCGATAAATAATGTTCTAAATAAGGCCTTATTGCGGTTACCAATCCGTAAGCGTAGTAGTATGACAAATATCTTACTTTTGGAGAGGCTTATGCTCCGCAGTGTACGTTTTCAAGACTGATGATGTTAAGCTCGGTTGTTAAGTACGTCGAACATTCACCTCAAACGTAAAGCTCAAGTACGCAAATTGACGAAAATATATTTCTAAGCAAGAAATCTATTTATTACCACTTCATTGAATTTCTTACATTTCATTTCACCTTTCATCAAAATGTCAACAGGAAATCTTTTTCTCCCTAGTAACGATATTATTCAGGTAAAAGAAGGTTTTTGCCGAAAGTAAACTTATTATGAAAGTTATATCGGCACAGGCTTTTTGGATTTCTTAGCTTATCAAGTTCCAGATTCAATTTCACGAATTAATCGTAATTCTTCTTCGTCGAAACCTCATGACTGAGGGTCGTGACCACCATAAGTTGCCCTTGATTGCAGTGCTCTCTAAGCTGGTCGATCTTCTGCCGTCCTAATAGAGACTTAAAGTTTGACGCGTTTGACCTCCAGGATTGCATTGAACCAGCGAGAGGGTTTTCTGTCTCTACTACGCCTACCCTCTACTTGGCCGACGAAGATTAGCTTTTCTAAGCTATCAGGTTCTCGCCAAGTCAAGTGACGAAAGTAGCCAAGGATTCACCTGAAGCATATAGTGGAGAGACAAGTTGTTATCTTGAGCTCTTTAAGAATAGACTCGTTGGTGCAATACGCCGTCCAGAAAATAACCACATCTCGAACGCGTCCATCCGAGCTTTGGTTGGAGCTTTCAATGTCCAAGTTTCCGCTGCATACAGAAATATTAAAAAGACCAGAGTGCGCATGAGTCGTATCTGGGTAGTGTGCTTGATGTTTCTGTTCTTCCATATTCTTCCTAAGCGTTCAATAGCTGATTTGGCCATCTGCTCTCGCCGTATGACTTCCTTCTCGCAGTCTCCGTTGTTACATATTAGTGACCTTAGATAAACAAATTTCTGTACAGTATCCAGGTCACGCAGTTCGAGAGTTTGTTGCATTGGGTCTGCTGCTCGGTCAACAAACATCAACTTTGTCGTACTCTGATTTCTAAGAAGTCCATACTCAGCGCTCACTTGCTCAATTCTGTGCAGCAGTCTCGAGAGTTCAGTCTCACTGGTGCTAATAGTGGTGTTATCAGCGGAACGCAAGTTGTTTATTAGATGGCAACCGATCCTAACACCTCCTTTCCAGTCGTCTAGTACACGGCGCATGATGTGCTCTCCTGCCAAGTTAAAAAGTTGAGGGGTCAGTATACATAATAAATCGTAATAATATGTTGGTTTTAATATTTTCATTATTTCTACTAAGTAGTAAGAGTGTATATTTAAAATTTAAATGGCCTAAACGAAGGAAAACATTTTATGTTGATATTTTAATTTTATAATTTAAGTTAATGTTTTGATTTCATATAGTTAAATTACCCATAGTCCATAACAATATATTATACTCGTATTGATTGAACTTATTTTATGCAGTCATGTAGGTGCTTTGTTCCAGAACATATATTCATTATCCATTTTGTAGATAATCTATTGTAATTTGTTAAATTCCTCTTTTATAGAATTATTTATATTATGCGGACATTCACATTTTGATTTCGAAATATTTGCCTTACATTTCAATCTTTTATCTTTCTTCTCCGAGCCATAACACAAATATATGTTTCGTTTGCTAGACAAAAATCAGTGACGCGAGCTGTAATTCGGAGTGAATACGTAAAATTCTCAATATATCTTACATTAAAGCTTTATTCAATAAGTTAAAATGTAGAAAATAATGAAGTGTACTAACTATTACTACTATACCTACATATTAAACATCGGTGTAACATAATACATAAATCTATTACATATAATAAAATTGGAGTGTCTGTTTATTATATTGAAATAACCATTTTTTACTACATGTATATGAATATATATACGGTACATACACCAAAATAACATGTTTTAAAATTTTTGTCTGTCTGTCTGTTTGTTTGTTTCGGCTAATCTCTGAAATGGCTGGACCGATTTTGACGGGACTTTTATTGGCAGGTAGCTGATGTAATAAGGAGTAACTTAGGCTACATTTATTTTAGAAAAAATATTTTTAAATAATAATAATATGCGGTGTAACCGACATTTACGCGGGCAGAGCTGCGGCCAACAGCTATCTATCTATACATATTATAAAATTAGAGTTTCTGTTTGTAATATTGAAATAACCGTTTTTTAATACATGTATATGAATATATATACACCAAAATATTTTATTTTTAAATTTTTGTCTTCCCGCCTGTCTGTCTGTTTGTTCCGGCTAATCTCTGAAATGAATGGACCGATTTTGATGGGACTTTTATTGGCAGGTAGCTGATGTAATAAGGAGTAACTTAGGCTGCGTTTATTTTAGAAAATTCTTTTATTTTAGAAAAATAAAGTAATGTTGATCGACTGTTAGGTGGAACGAAGTTCACGAATAAAGAAAATGGATTACGAAATGGCAACACAGCTATGCAGTTTTGGATTTGTTCGTTAATACTCACAGAATTTCAATACTAATACGAGTATATTATTACCGTGTTACCAATTACTACAACGTTTTCTGTGACAAAACATAAAGTAGGTAGGCCAGGTTGTATACAAGACGTAGGTAATATTGCAATATATTGTATGTAGGCGTTTGTTGTGAGACCAAATTAAACTTTTGATACCGAAGCGAAGCGAGGGCGGACGTCTAGTATATCATAAAGCTCTATGACCTTAAGCACCTAAATAATATACAATTCAAAAATCAACCTTATTAGAACGTAGAACGTAGAACAATCCCAATTTTCTATATAATTTGCTCGTTTGCTGTTCCATCAATATGCCCATAAAACCGTTCACGCGTTAATTTAACGATTCGAAAGATTTACGAAGTCAATTCGGCCATTTTCTTTACTTCAATTTGTAATCACGTCAAATATCGTCAATTATGAATATTTTGTGAAAAGCATAAAAAGCAAAAACCTTAAATAATCAAGAAAATCCGTGCAGTTCGCGCCCTAGCAAAAGTTTAAATAACCTTAAAATAATACCTTTTGTTTGAAGATAAAAAACGGGGTCTCTTTGAAACTGATCCGATATCAGTGACCTACAAAAAAGTAAATTTCTTGGTTTAAATTTTTTTATTGTTTCAAAGGCATTACTTCCTTAATTATTTATATAAAAACTTTGCAAAATAATTGCTTTTAGGCTCGCGTTTATCGAAGTTTTTATTACTTTTGGTTTGAAGATTTTATGGTTTACCGTTAGACAAAGAATATTCTGTTTGCATTATATTAAAAGTTATCAAAACTAAATATTGATTTCTGGTAATATAAGAACCGACTATTACGTATACAGAATTTGTTGTTGATTTTAAATGTGCAAAGACTAATTTACAATATCTCTATTTTCCACATTCGATATTATCATAATATTTATAGTGACTTAGATATCGATATAATTTGGTATAGTTATCTAGTCAATGTTATGTGATCTGGTTTTATTAATAAGTTCCAAAAAATATCAGCTGAAAAAAGTCAGAAACAGCAGAATCACTTATTAACTGCTATAAAAATGACGAAATGACGTGTTGCAAAAGATATTTTACATCTTGAATTGAGATGAATCTGTTAGTCCTTTTGTTTCTTTCGTACAATAACATTTTTGTTTATAAATTGAGAATAGAAAATTCATCATTTAAAGAATATTTTGTCCTAAACAAAGAAGTAAATAGGTAGGCAAGTGAAATAACTAGGTCGAGATTACGAAGTACAAAAGCATTTTCCCCGAAAGTCCCCAATTTGGGAACAATAGCTAAGATAAATGGATGTACACCCGAAGTTTCCTGTTTTTCCTCAATAACCCCCCACCTGGGCTGAGGCTGTGACGTGCAAACTTGATATTTATGACGTCACAGATAACGCTATCAACGGCCAATCGATTGGCGCTGACGACAATAGAATCGTATTTATAGTGGCGTAATAGAAGATAGGTATTTCGGTTCAGTCGGATTTTAATTTGAATTCGGGTGAACGGTGGCTTCTTTGTTAAATATAACGACTGTAATCAAACGGGAGTTATTGTAACAGTTACAGCGGGGAATTCTACCGCCTGTGTATAATAAAGGCTGTTAAATTCTATGAAGCGAAAATGTATTTTTATGCAACAGATGGTGTCGTGTTGCCATCTGGTATACACTCGTAGAATATTCAGTAATAATTATAGAATCCTATCTTAGTTCCCGAGAGTAAAGTTTAGATTCTAATGACTGTGATACAATGTAATTGTTTACATAATATATAAGTTTAATAATAGATATATGACTTTAGTGCTTACAGAGCATTTGTGTAAAAAATTTAAACAAAATTACACTATATAATACCTATATTTACTTGACTTGAAGTCGACTAACACCATTAAATATTATATTAATATTGCTACTATATCAAAGCTACGCTTGTGTTCGGCTAACATCTGGTAAATGTTTTACTTTAGTAATTTCTATAAGTGTTTACGTTATCAATTAATATTATCTCTATTATGTATTGAAAACAGTAAAGATTTTATGTGCATAGCAAGTGACTCCATTTTCCCTGAGATCTTCTGAGATCCATGAGCGCCAGTTACCACATAAACATAAGGACCACTATCTTTCAATAAAAGAAACTAAAATCATAATAATGGTAGGTGTATTATTATTAAGTATGTCTATCTTGCTGACTGCAACTGTAACTCTTTCTAAAAATATTTTATACTTAAAAGCGCTCAAACTTTGTAGAACAACTTTAACAACTATGTTTTATAATTATAAAAGTCTAAGTGCTTTGAAAATATAACTTTAGTAGTAAATTATGAGTCTCTTAAAAAGGAAGAGCTATGAAAATCCTCGAAATTACACAAACACTTTAACGCTAAAGCACTATTTCCTTGACAAGTTTGTGGAATATACAAATATTTTCATTTAAGAAGTATACAACTAAATTGAGAACAATTTTTTGTATGATTGCCTATTTTTTTATAGGAAGCAGTTATGCAGTTATATATATATCAACTATTGAACTTTATTCTGTAACTTTAAGTAGGTAAATAAAAATATCTGGCACTTAGTGATGACACTTACACATCTATGTAGATCATTAGCATTAATAGCTATAATAGAATATAAATTTATGGGATTGACATAAGCTAACGCTAACATTGTCGTTAGCATATGTCAATCCCAAACATTGTACAATCTATTCAATTAACATTTATGCCACTTGTCTAGAGAAGGTATAAACGAATTTGAAAGTCACGGTAGTATTATCTTTTTCCAATTTCACAATATCTAAACTTTACCATATCAATTCATTTACTTTCAAATGTACTAAATTTTATTAAATTAAATGTGTTAGTGAGTCAAAAAGGTTTTTGTTTGTTATCTAAACAAAGCAGTTATTTCGTTATTTAATCAGTACTTTAGTTGACTATACTGGTGTTTGTCGAGCAATCTAACATTCAGTTTGAAACAGCTTTTATCATCTTCGAGTCTAAAACCAATTCAGATTATCTTAGCAGAATTGAAACCTTTTAGTCCTTTTAAATAAAATAAATTCATCTTGCTGCTAATGTAAATTAATGTGTTTATATTCGTGCCAACTTAAATATTTGTAACTGTTATCCTTTTACAATCACACCAATACAATATCAGGATAATGTACCAAAAAATAAATTTACATCTCTCATATTCGGTAAGTAGGTCCTTATTACCCCCAAATAGGGCTTGTAGCTGACCAATTAGCGCTCTAGGGTAATAATGTAGCTAGAAAAGTCCTAGGGCGGTAAGTAATTAAAAAAAACACTTTACTCTTTCAAAAAGTTCGCGTACATCTAACCATCATACTGGCAATAGACATCATGCATTCAGCCCAATGACAAAAGAGGTCGCTTCGCTATTCAGCCTTGTCTTCGTATGAGTATAATAGTCATCAATTTTAAATATCGAACGGCGAAGCTCAATTTCGTTCTTGGAAAAAAAATACAAAAAAATTAAATCGTACAAAATTTCTATAACTTCCCGTAATTATTTATTTTATAATTTCCCTACCATTTCACCTGAAATTGGCACAAAGTCCAACTAGTGCCACAATAAAAAAAAAAATTAAAAACAAGATGAAAAAGGCGGAAATAGAAAACTTTTGATATTTATAAATATCTCGGGCTGCAATTGATGTCTTACAGCCCTTGGCTACTAATCTACTATTAATATGTACATAGTACCTACACGTATAATATAATTATATTATTCTGTTCGAGCCTCGGGAGGTAGGTAAATACTAATGTATGCTCATTCGAGTAAAATTCACCAACAAAAATTGGCCTCACGGTTTAAGGTTATTACACACAGCGGATGCTATTTTATACCTACGTGCACAGCGGATGTTATTATTTATATTCGAAAAATCGTCAAACATTCGAAAGGTTTTACTGATTTCATTAACTCCACAGAAATTTTGAATCACGTCGTAAAAATACGTATGTATTGCATAAACATACGCACATTAAGTACATTTCTGAACGAAATATCTTGAATAATACAGACATTGATAAATTGCGAAAAGTAATATATTGAAATTCTAAAGGGAATAAAACTTGAGATCTAGCACGGATCAATACTAATTATATTAACATAAATAAAAAGGCTCTGTGTAAATGTAACTTACGTACAAGTTAACACTTTGAATATATATAAATTACATAAGTAAATCCGTAGAGAATATTTTTGAAAAATTTGCGGTTGAGCTAAAACGTATTCATTAAATCAAAAAGTATTTGAAAAAATGTGTGGATGTTGAGCGGTCGCCGACGGCGTTTCTAACTAGGTTAACAAGCGTCGGCCGCGGTTCGCACTAATTAGGAACAGCTAGGAAATAGCTGAGGTTTTCGCAACTTCTTGTAACCTCTACGCTTATGGTACCTCGGAATAAAATCTCCTAATCTCGCATTTCTTTATTTCTCTTTGATTAAGAAACCATGCCATGCCGCAAGACCATTAGAAACTATAATCTTTTTTAACCGACTACGGCGAAGCCAAACGGAGGGCTATGAATTTGACGGGCTATATTATGTGTGTGTATGTTCATCTATGCCATCGTATCTTTATTTTTTTGTTAATTGAGATGATGAGCAATAGGTTCATTGTTATAACGATTATTACAACTTGCGTCTTTCCCTGGAACGGCCTAAATCATGCTCTATCCATAATGTCATAGGTTCCAAATAATACGTACATAATATAATGTCATCGATCAAGCAGAGTATCAGGCATTACTTTACACTTTTAGACCAAAGGAAGGTCGTTTTATAAACGTGATATTAGTCTGCGATAAAAGCAGTCTGTCTTCAAACGATCGGGTTGTTTAGATCAGCTTAAATCAAGATTCTATTTTATCTTTTTTCGTCTGTATTTTATATTCCCAACAAGTTAACCTATTATAGACAATTAGGTTATATAAGGAATTTTACTTAGAAATAATCAAAATTCCTTAATGCGTCTCAATACCGAATCTGAAATGGCGATAGAAGCAAATCGCTAGGATATTTGCTATCGGAAATAATAATTAACATTGTCTCTCTGACTATCTAGTGATAATATTTGGTATTAGCTTAGAAATTTATATAATTAGACTAGTTAAGGTCAAGAAGTTGTTCAAGAGTTTGATACGTTTTGAATTTTATAATTATGTAATATTGTGGATCATCACAGACTAGGGTTAATTTGAAATAGAGTTATTGCTATAATATTTAAATAATTTTAATTTTAATTTATTACATTATCGTAGTGCGCAATTGAACAAGGACAAATAAGTCTTCTTCATAGTTCGATTAATGGATCTAAATCAAAGGATAACCGAAAATCATCGCACAAAATTAGACCATTGTGATTCTATAAAATCTAATTCATATTAAAGTAGACTTTACAAACAACGATTTGCTCTCAAGAACCTCATACCTTAAGTACAGTCACGCAAAAAAGCTGCAAAGAGAAAATGGCGAGCACTCATTAATTTTGCGTCTCTCGCTTTTAATTGGACGTCTTTAAGGAGTTTTCTCTTTGGCCAACAAAGTGCGTCCCACTTTTAGTATTATTCAGTATTACGCAACGTTGGAAGCAAACAAATAAATCGTGTTACACTGAAAATCATTGCGTATAACTTGGCTAAGTTCGAGGACAAGCAAACTTGTTAGTAGCAAGTTGTTAAGTTATGGCCGCTAGTTCTTCAACTGCTTTTTAATTACGTATAACAAATGTAGTTGATTTTGTTTTGTTTTAGTCTTTGGTGTATTCGGTCGGTATACAGTTCGGTACTTTGGTCTTCGTTCCAGAAAAAGGATTCATCCCATGTCTTCCTATGAGTGTTGTAAAGGGTACACCATGTAACTTTATGCAACCCATGTAACATCATTATGTTACTGCGGGTACTAATCCGCGTGATAACTAACGCCTGTATGAGCGTTTTTTATGTTCAGCGGTAGATGTTTTCCGAATAATGATAATGATAATACTTGAACTGGCTGATATAGCTTGTAGATTTGTCCTCTTATAGTAAATTTAGACAGGACTAATGTCAGTTACCAACTACTCACAAAGAGTTAGGTGTATAGCATAATCCAGGCTTTTGTAAAAGCTAAGAGGTAATGGTGAGTAGTAAGTTTAAAATTGCTATAAAAAGTACACTTTATAGCAAAAAGTTTTAAGTAACTTAACCTTTGGCATCAACATTAACCAAGATTTTTTAGTAACGTACTAATAATTCTGTCGTCCGAGTAAAACTTATGATCACAGGAGGCCTAGAATAGAGGGCCATAAATGCTAATAGAATACCATAGAATAGATTTAAAAAAGGATGGAATTGACATAAGCTTAAAGCTGGTAATGGCTCAGTGGTCAAAATTCATGCGTAATTAATTATTTTAATGTTGTTAAGATTTTTTTCTAGATGGCGTTGTATGTAGCTGTTGTGATATTATTTTATACAAGCTGCGTCCCGCGGCTTCGCCCCTGATGGATACAAAATAATTATGTTTTGTATCTGTCAGGAATCAGCCTGATTTGGGGATAAAAATAACATATTTCCGTCACCGGCACCGAATCTATCTACATACCAATTTTCATTCATCAAAATAATATGTTCAGGCGTTTAGGCGCTGAGTGGTAACAAAAACACATACAAACAGACACGCACACGCACACATGCACACGCACACGCACATGCACATGCACACGCACACACACTATAATGTGGTAATATTATGACTACCTTTCCGCGGCACGGTTTCACCCCCGTATTTCCTTACTGCTCTGCTCCCGTCGCCAGTAGTGTGATGTTACATAGCCTTATGACCTTCCTCGATAACTGGGCTATCATACGTAAGAATATTTTTCAAATCCGACTGGTAATTCCAAAGATTAGCGCGTTCAAACAAACAAACAAACAAACTATTCCGCTTTATATAATAGTATAGATATTATAGATTATCCTTATTATACACAACACATATTATATCAAATTACATAAAACTATTATTCTATCTCTTTGGCAAAAAATATTGTCAGAGTGCTTGTGGTTCTGCGAGCGTGATTAATTTTCTTCCTTTTTTGTGTTTATTGTGTTTATTCGTATATTGTGTAATAGTTATTGTAACTGGTAGTAATTTACCTTTTTAATTATTATTAAATTAATAGTAAGAATTACACCTAAGAATTGGATTACAAGTTTATTTTAAAAGACATAGAGCTAACAGGTAGGTGTGTTCTAAGTTTTACTGCCGTTTCAAAGTGTTGCAAATCGTAAAATCCACCGGCGACATCAACTTTAATATTATCCGAATGTTCTTAACGTGAAATGTTACTTATACCTTTAACTTTCATCTCTTAATGTTATCTTCGGATATTTAAAAAAGCATTAGGTACTAAATGCGATTTCGGTACATTATATAACTGTAAACAACATTTTAGAAAGCTTATTTAGTTAGATATACAGCTTTAACATCGATTTATTCGTTTATGGCAGTCATAATTAACCAGGTTAAAAAAAAAGAGATAAAGCTCTAAATGAAATTATTTTTTTCTCAAACTTCTATTATTAGCTGTATTTACTTTTTTGCTTATAGTTAACCATGAAAAATATTATAAAACCTTTTCGGTGAGCTTATATAAAAAAAATTGTTTGAAGTTAAGTAAGAATACAAGTAAACTTTCCTTTGCTTAGACTCAAACGGACCTAAGCAATGCATGTAAATAAATAATTCAGTTCTTGTGTAGTGAAGTGTATTGCTAAAGCAATGTACTGTTCTCAGCTTTATTATTCCCAAATGTAAGTTTCTATTGCTAGTCTAGCCAGTTACTAGTCATTATATGAAATTGGATTACTACCGACGCATCTAACATAAAAAGAATTGTCCGAATATTCATTTCACTTCAGTGTCTACGACGCCTGCCTTTTATGCATCAGGTTGAGTGTTCGAATTCCTATTCGAATTTGCCCCTGAAAGCACAAATATAACATTTGAAAGTAAGTTGTACCTGCCCAGTTCTTGAATATTAGTGACGTAATGTAAAAAGGAAAACGCTAGGCACTCTATAAAAAGAACAGTACAAGTACAACAGATTCCAGTGCCAAAAAAAACAAAAGTGTTCTGAACTATTAAAAACTTAAACCACAAGATAATAGAAAATTAAAAACAACAACAACAAACATAAGGATTCAAAACGAACAAATATTTGTTATCCTATTATCTTCTGGTTTCCTCAGACTAATTTGGATTTAAATATTATGTGATTTATAACTAAACTAAATGTATTTTGTCGCCGCCCTTTAATCGTTTAATCGAGGCATTTTAAAAGTAAATATTGAGTATAATGTTACTTATTGGAAATATGAATCTAAGTTTCATTCATAAAAGCAAATGCCTTACCGTGTCATTATCTATTAATTAGCGCATAATTCGACAACTGAGAGTTATCAATATCTATTTATGCAACCGTCGGACAGATTAAATTATTTATTATCTCCCCATCATTAAATAAATATGTGTCACTTTTCAGTCACACCTATTTATTTTTTTGGTTGGGCTAGTAACTGCAGTCAGGTATTATTTAGTACTTTAGTAATACTGCCGCCTGTGGCCTAGTAGGTATTTAATTTTACGATACCCATGAGATGGTTCTATATTACACAGAGACCACACGTCTAACTGTATATGTATATAGGTACATATGCAGACCATGTCCTATTACATGTATATGATTATACGCCTATTTATCAGAGATTATGAAATGCAACTTACTATTACATTTTACTTCACCTCTAGCTTTATGTCCTGCGTGAGTTTACACTTACAATTCATACACAATTAAAGGATACAAAGTAGACCCAGACTCGGCATTAACATTTATTTATGGTTTACAGTCACAAAGTTTTTCCTGCGTATGAATCGAACCCACTACAGTTCTGCGTTTTGCCTTAGTTACTCGTACCTAAATTATTTATATAAAGGAAAATATTTCAATTCCCTGGCTTCATATAATCAAAGAGATTTTACTTCACCAAAGTCACAATGATCCGTTTTCCCTAGCTATTTTAGACAAATGTACGTAACATTACTTCGTCTGCAAAAGACAGTAGCTCACTTCCCCAAGGATTTACTCCTTTGGATTTTCTAATAGAACTTGTGACAATGTAGACGATAACCAACCTGACTTGTTGGTTAATCTAACGAGTCAGGTTTGTATCAATAGAGTAAAGCAATTCTTGAAATATATTTTATAGTAAAATCACATTAGGGTTCCTATTTTGTTCTTTTAGGACTTCTAGAGAAGTACCTACAATACAAAGTAAGTAGTCTAGCCAACTCTAAGAATATATTGTAGAACTGCAGATTTCTTAATTTTTAAATGGTGGTAAGTAATAGCTGGCGATAAGGATACAGTCAATTGTGTTCCTATCACTTAAGAAACACATAGTGGTGATTATCACTTAAAAAACACATACCATCAGGGGACCGTCAGATGCATTAGGCAAAATAAAGAAACGTTTATTTTACCTAAGTTCGAACTGTCGCAGCCATGTTTTACAAATTATATAGTTCAGATCTTTTTATAAGAATTTTCTACTGAGAAGAAAGCTAGCCAAGTTATGCTAGCGCTTGCAGGCGTTTTCATCTACTTAAAATTTCGCATCTTCATTTCCTTACAAATTTCGAGTATAAATTGAAATAAAACCAATAAAACGTAATTTAAAGCTAACCTATTATTTTTAATGGAACAAAGATCTGACCTAGTACAAATACGAGACTCAGCAATTCTAGTAAAAGCTTTTAAGTAAACTATTTCGCTAAAACTTAAAATCCCATTACATTTCGTTGTAATTTATTTTCCTTAAACAGTCACCTAGATTTCAGTGTTGAAACTGTGCCATCCTTTGAAAGTCCTTTAGCACTAACACCTTCGGAAAATTTTTTGGTAACATTTTAAAATTGATTTGGAATAGTAGTAATAAGTATTAAATTAATTCCTACATACACTAATATTTAATTCTGTTTTTTGAGTATTAGAGAGAGAATATTTTACCGTAGTTTTTGCAATCTCTCTTCACACTTGGCCATCATCTATCCGCTCAGCTTAGGTAGAAAAAGTGGGTACATACTTTAAAGCCTCAGTTGAACTTAGTCCCCTTTTAAAATGCTTATTTAAACATAAGCGGTATTCGCTGGCGCTATGGGTATTGGTACATACTGCGCTGATTTTGCTCAGGTATTTAGTACTAAGTTCCGCCGATAAAGCAAAATACCACATACCCACTTGAATGGGCGAAAAGTTTATACCTTCGTGAGCGAAACTCACGCGATATTCTACTCACAAGTATAGCAAAATCCGCTTTGGTGTGAACAGTAGTATTACCGCATACCTACTCAGATTTCTCCAACTCAGGCGGTAGCGAATACCACTCAGGTTGAATAGGCCTTAAAAGTACTCAGGCACTAGAGACACTAGACTATTAACAAAACTTCTCTTGTACAAAGACAAGTACGTTGTTTACCTAGTTGAAACCTTACCGGGCATCCGAGAACTTGTTAAGCCAGTCTCACTTATCATTTTATACCAGCTGACACAGCTAGTATAAAATAAGTCCTCTGTTTAACCTGCCAATATAGTGAGATTGGGATCGTTGGTAATACATCCAAAGTATCTAGATAAATGTCAAAGATAGATCAGCAGAAAGATAGACATGACAATCATTTGACTTACTCAGCTATTGTCTTGTTTCATTGAATGCTCGTTAGTAATGGTTCAATTGATTACAACCTATAATTTTGCTCCTACAAATCGAAAATGTTAAAATAATTCGAAGGCTTCGAAGGATATTTTCAATTTCCTTTGATTGATTTGGTAAGATCAATTTGAGTAACGATTTTCTCTATTATTATAAGGGAAAAGAGTAGTAGGTATTTTACAAAAAGCAGTTTCGTTAAATAAGCAATGTTGTGAAACATGATACATTTAATATTACTGTAAAATGTATAAATTAATCATTTACGAATTAAGATACGAAAAATTTATAAAAAAGGAAAATGTCTCAAACATTATTAATTCTAGTTTAAAATAGTACATTGATTATAATCAAAATACACCATTCATTAAACATTCTCAGTAAGTATAATATCGATGCGCATAAAATATACTTAGACATACTGAATATATGACTAATATACTGAATGGTAGCCCAACATCGATTGGATAAATCGGTGCATTCCATTTAAAAGTTTTTACAGTTTAAGTTTCCGCTAGTTCGTATAATACATGCTGTATGATTCGGGATGTGGACGCGTGGGCGTAGGCGGCGCTACATCGATCGCGACCCCTGACATTCAATGAAAGACAGCCCGCTCGTACCGAGGCGAGGGCCTGCCGCGGCCGTAAGCTTCCCCTTTCTACAGCCGTGTTGCAATGTCGGCACTTTTTACTATTTAACGGATAAACAAAAAAATCTTTAAGAGAACCTTAACATTTTATTTTCCAGAGCAAAACTATTTTTATATTCTATTGTCATTAAAACAGATGAAATTTTCTGGTGAAGTGTTTATAGTCAGCCATAAAGCCTACCAATAAAATGTAAGTAAATTCCAAGTTCTCTGTTCCAAACGCGAACGCTCAAATGTAACGATCAGTCAAGTTCCGTATAAACCTTTAATGTCGGCAGTATCATCTAACATTATACGGGAGTTGACAACCCTGCGAATATAGGGCACACACACAGACACGCAATACATACACTCGCGATGCAGACGTTAGCCGGGGCAGTACGCAGTCTCCGCACCGTGTTACCTGCCTAGATCACGACACTCACAACATCATCTCGGCGTCACACTACCCTACTTATATTTAACTCGGCAGCTTAATGTTCCTTCGACGCTACTGAATCAGGGGTGTGCGTAAAGGAATTTATAGCTTTTCACGCTGTCGAGTCGGACTTAAATAAACCTTTTATGGGGCTGTTTCATTGGCGTTCAGGCAGGTCAAGTTTATTGAATCATTGTGGACAATTTGTTGTATGGGAAGTGTATATAAAATATTAAACAATTGAATTATTGGTTTCCACTGTTGCAATTTTATTGCTACCGGGCTTTTAAGAAAATTGGTTAAGATGGGATCAATTTATTCTAGACACGTGTTCCTGGAAGATGTGTGTAGTTATTGTAACATTACGTAATTAAAATGAGACTACAAGGCTGTAGTGTCGAAATATCGTATAGAAGAGAAAATATTTACTGTATATCAACCGGTTTCTTTTTGTTTAAAATATAACTTATTGCACCTATTACTTATTGTATTACTCAAAGTAAATGTTTGCAATAATTTTATACATAATGTTTATAATACCATCCATACCACACCGAACCATCTCATTAATATTAACCAGCTTACAAGCCTGGCAATCAATTTCCACATCGGACCGATTCGCTGACGTGGTGACTAGAATATTTATGTGTACCCCTAATTTAGTCTCGTAGTAATGTCAAATAAGTATATTCTCTTCGGCCGTGTTTCATAAGGCTGGCCTTTATAACTGTACGTGCTTGTGTGAACAATAGACAGTTTGCTGGATGTTAAGGAACAAAATGGCTGTTGTAAAGGAATATTCGTTTCTTTGTGACATATTTGTCTTGGTAAACTTTGCTCTGTTATGCAAAACGCTAATAAAGGCAGTATTGTATTTTATTAAACTCAGTACCTGTCAAAAGTGATATTGTCTACAAGTTTGTACGGAACTGGCTGCCTGTTTATTATATAAAGGCCTAACTGCCTTGTTACTTTATAATAATATCTTACAATAAAATCCAAAACGGTTACTTACTGTTTTGAACCATGGTATTGTTATCCCGTGTTATGTTAGAATTAGTTATATGTTCAACGCAACCTATGTAATTTCTCGAAGTTGTAGCTCTACGTTTAAATAGGTATAGGAAAATTTGTGCTAGTGTGACGAACCAGAGTCACAGAATACAGAACCTAACTGAAGTATTTAAATACAATATACCAACGATCAGTAATATGTATTTAAAGAAAAAACGTGTTCTATTCGACTGTTTAACGTTTGTGCCGCTCACACAACACTTTACAAATATCATAAAGTATTTCTACACTTCTACAACAGATATATATGTATCACACAAGTAATCGCTGTTGACAGCTTAAGAGAAAATGTCACTTCTGCTACAAATTTTCATTCATCAGCCATGTGATACTAATGTATAAATGTATGCATGTTTACCAAACGAAAAACTGTCATGGCCGATCACTATTTTTTATAAGAAAACATTGTTTACAATTTAATAATTTAATATTTTATATTTTATTAAACATTATTGTACTGTTCTACACTGCATTTTTCGCATTAGACGTAAGTGAACATAGTATGGTTGATGGGCAAAAATAGTACCTACTCTTAATGTATTTTTGTATACCTATCCGTGGTGAACGGTGTGGATATCACGATTATTAATCTCTAAGGTAATAGTACTTTAAGCATTTGTTATTGTGATATTGTTTGTTTACCCAATAAAGTGAAAAATAAATTGTTGAAACGCAGTTTCTTACAAGTATTGTATTTTCATTCGTAAGAGTCATAAGCTAGGTTAGGTTTAAAGATATTTAATCTGAATAAAAACAATCAGTCACTTACTTGACAACAACAGGTAATTTTAGACTAATACAAGTGAATTCGTAACTTTTTATGGTTTACAAATCTAATGTAGGTATTGAATTTCCAAGTAGGATGTTGTTAGCATTGATGTAAGATGCCTAAGCCATTTAAATTACGTATAACATACATTTCCATTTAATAAGCCATCTTCAACATCCTTACATCACAGATGAAAAATGTACTAAATATTAGCTTATAATTAATAATTAATAGAATGCCAAAATTAATAATGCAATCAACAAACTGTTTCCTCTTTGTTTTTCGATGTACGTGAATGTAAATTAATGATAGCATAAACGCTATGCAAACCATGTTAGTTTGAAGAGCAGACGTGTAATTATCTCCACTAAAAGCTATGTTTCATGCTTTGCATTGCTGATTAAATCATTTTATTGATAAATAACCTGTTTTCATATTCGCGCATTGATTCGGTACCTACTCAAATAGAATACAGAATTACGGTTCACTGAATTTACGGTTATTAAAATTGCACTCCATGGTTTATTTTACTATACCGAATTATTCGGTCGTATTCTGTGTGGTAAAATAAACTCTCGAAGTGCATTTCTAATGGAGTGAAAATGATCAAGTAAGAGCTAGAGGACGTCGTGTATGTAAATGTAGTTTATTCGGGTTGCCGACATATCTTGATTTTTAACTAAAGACTTTTTAAAAGAGAGAGACGAAATGAAATAAATGTGCTATGTTAGATAACATTGGAAATATTTATTAAAAAAAATAAGTTGACATTGTGTTAATTTTATACTCAATCAAATATCGAGTGGTTAGTGGTCAACCTAGTGTCAGGATTTGTCTAGGTGGCCCATAGAGGCATCCGACTTGACCTAACGACTGTTATCAATTTGGTAATAACCGGGATCAATTTTCAATGTGCCCTCCGAAGCACTTGAGTTGCTTAAATCACCCAATACCCCTAAATACATTCACCCATCCATGGGCCAACGGCACTCTATGTTCTTTTACGAATCAATAAGTGCAACGAACTATAAACGCCTAGTGGCGCTCTTATACTGTTAGTTAAGTAGATACGTAGGACCATCACAATAATTTATGTTAAAAAATAGGGTTGTGAATGTCAAATGAGCGTCGTTTCAAGTAAAATACTGACAGTCCCAACCGTTTACACAGGAAGGCGACCCCAATAAACTTAAAAAGGACACGTCGAATGATTTGGTGTTCGTCTCATCTCCGCCCCGTTTAGCTTTACTTACCTATACCGAGTACATTATCTTATAATACTAACTCTAATAATTTTAACTGCTTTAAGGTGGTAACTGTCATCCTTAGAATAATGTCAACTATAATAGGTAAAGCTTCCAATATATTTTGGTATATGCTTGGATAATGTATAAAGCGGAAGAGTATGTTTGTTTGAACGCACTAATCTCTGGCACAACGAGTCGGATTTGAATAATTTTTTTTGCGTTTGATAGCCCAGTTTTTAAGAAAGGGTATATAACATCACGCTAGGAGCGACGGGAGCGGAGCACTACCCAAACATGTCACATAACGCGGATGAAACCACACCGCGGAAGACTAGTGCCTGATATATAAAATCACCTATCAAGCATTGACCTTTCAGTCAGCAAGCTCAGTTTTTTTTAAATAAGCCTGCCAAAATAACTTTACTCTGTCTAAGGTTAAGCGGTCAGTGAGGTACAGAAGTGTCCACCGCTGCAAAAGCCATATCATTTTCATTCTACCGTAAAATATTGATTACAACACCCATTACTACAAAAATAGCGAATATTATTTATGCGCTTAATATATTTGGCAAGTAAAACAAAGAAAACATAAATTAATATATCAGTGAAGCTCACGAAGGGAAACATGGCCACAACAAGCTGCGGTAGGAAGGAAATGAAACAAAATTTATGTTATGGCTCTATCGATAATCGGAACCACAATGCGGTCTGGATTTCTCCAAATAGATTCATGTTATTGGGGTACCTCGATTTGTTAACAGTTTCTACCTTTATGTAACAAATTGGTATTAGAAGCGCCATTTGTATTGTGTGAGCTATCGACCAATAGTAATCACACAAAGTCAAAGTTAAACTTATTTATTTAGGTCAATACATGATACCTAAATATGAACGTTATAACAAGAGAGAGACGTCAGCATATTGCCTACGGCCAATAGGTTCACAAAAAATACACTGGCCAGGAACCGAGGTCACTCTTTTTAATCGCCAGATAATTACAATTTCTAATCTATAATAACGTGTCGTACAAAATAATGAAAAAAGCTGTTTCTCGTAAAATTAAATTACTCTTCCTCTGACGCAACGTACGAGTACATTTGTTATAAGAATGAAATGCTGAAGTATGCACTTCAAACATTGCAAGCATTGAAATAAACGTTGTATAAAATCAATAATGTACCTATGTAGTATGAGGCAGTGTATTACGGAAAGTGCAAAGGTAAATGCAACCACGATTGTATTTATAGCGCGCCCGGGCAGACCTCTACCACATGTACTCGAATGATTTCAATCTCACAATATTGTTTTTTCATTATAAGTCACAATTTTCAATTAATTTAGTCCGTTTACGTATAATTAAATCTATTTTTGTTTCACTTTTACTCAGACAAATTAATTGAGTATGTTATTATATGAATACTTTCAGTAGCTATTCATAATAATAGATACTATTTATGTGAACTAAAATAATTCTTTACTTGAAAGAGACTTGTTGACAAGCGCCTAATTTGAAAACTCTGTGCCAAAGAAATGTTCCAAACCACCTTCAAATGAAAAACATTTAGTAAATAATTCTAAGTTAAAATAATTATTTGATAATCACAGACGTCTACTTCAATTTACTGAGAAAAGTATTTTATTCCAATTCATTTACAAAAACAAATAAATACGAGAAATATTATCTCTGTGCCTAATCAATTACGACGCGAAGTCAATTATGTAATTTAATAAAGTACATAATAATATTTCAAAGTTAAAAAAAAAACATAACAATAAGGAAGCTGAATAAAATATTAATTTGTCTTACAGAACAGTGTATCCAATTTTAAATGCCGTGAAAGGTCAGAATGCGTCCCAAGGAGCTTCAATTTACTCGGTGAGCTTGCTTCCCTGTTTTGAGCTATCCGTCTCTTTCACCAGGTCCCGGGGAAACCTGAATACCTAGTGCACTACAACACAATTTACAAAATCAGTGCACACCATTTTCAACTTTATAGCTGTAATAATAAGTGTGCTGTGAACTAATCCAAGCAACCCTGACCTAGCTGCCTGTTGCGCTGCTCATCGAATCAAATCGATATCTATGTTACGTGGGATGCGTTAGGATATAATTTTTTGTAAATGTCTCGCAAATGAATAATTATTCAGCGTAGGCTTTAAAAATGAAATATATTAACATTTATGTTCCACATACATTCTATTTTGCGTTGTCCAACTAAAAACAAAAACGTGTTGGCTGAAAAGCTTTGGCCTCAGTTAATGTAATGTGCCTAATGTTTTTTGATATAGACTTAAGTCGGATAGCTAAGGCTATAGCGGATAGCTAAGGCTGAATAATAATGCCTAATATTTATTCTTTAGCCTACTTTATTACTATTCTGTGGAAGGATGCTCAGGTGTAGAAACAAATTAGGCAACCATAGAGATTACTTTGTACTAGTAAAGAGCGAAGCGTTTAGTAATTTTTCTTGACGAAAGCATGAGAGTAGTTCAGTAGTATTAATTTTTAGGCTACTATTGATCACAACACTCCATATAAATAAACCGGTGAGACTGGAAACCCATCTCAATAGAGTCGAAAAAAAACGTGGCCGATATACAAAAATAGGTCACATAACATTCTAGACGTTGTAGGTATTAGGATTTTGAATGAAATCGGCAATAAACGAATAAATAAACGCTACGAAATAAATAAGCATTTCAACTATCATTTTATTCTTTGATTTGTGAGGTTTTGTGCTTTACTTGTTATAGCCTAGATTTCCTTACGTTGTTTTCTTTCCGTGTGTTAATAAAGTTCAAGGTATGCTGAAAAATTGTGGACATTGAAAAGGTCACATTGAAACGTGCTTAATATCAAAACTTCAACTTTGTACACAAGTATCGTAACGACATAATAATATTAACTATTATGAACAATATTAAGGTAAGTAATTAATGTAATCAGCTTTATTTTAATAAGTCCAATATTTATTATTAAGGGTTGATATGTGTGTAGACATTTAATTAATCGGCTTATATTTACAGAGATGTTTGAAAGCAGTAATGGTTTAATGGATTCTGTTAATAATGATTAACAAATATGCATTAATTTTATCCATTATCATAATAAAAAAAGCATGAGCATGGATCAACACGCTTGGTCAATGCGGATTTTCAACTAAATTAGGTTTGATCTAAATGTTAAGTTCTGATTGCCTCACAATATTTAGTGATTTCCGTGGTACCTAAACTTAGAAATAACAAAATTATGTGCATTTTATAACTCACATTTGTGTTTAACTCGGTTTGAAATCCAAAACCATTAGGTATACCTAAAAGGTGAATAGGTGGACCTTAACCAGAATAATGTAGGGCTTTCTCATTGTTTTAATAGTATTGAATTATTAATAGTGTACATATCCATTCTGAAACTTATAGGCCATTCTTTGTGCTATGTGCCTGCCCCTTTTTTCTGATTTTTTTTTTAACGCAACGTGCCATAAATTCAAGTAGTAGAAAATTCAATAGCAGTAAATAGATAGCCAAATAGAGATTTTAATAAGGACAATAGGTAATTATTAATTAACATCTCTACCGAAATGGAACGAGTGTCTTTTGTATTCCCACATAAACTATGTCAGCGTTCAATTAAAATTAACATTCATATCATTACTACTCATTTGCATATACCAACAAGGAATTTTCATTTCTGTTGACGAGGTCATATGGATAATAATAATAGGATATGGTATTATAACAATTTTTTCTTCTCGTTATGTTTCAATAGTAAATTTTAAATAAAACTACATTATATAGTAGCTATATAGGTACTTTGTACAGGAAATTTAAACAGAGGCACTCAGCGTTGCATATTTTATAAGGAATTTCGTTCACTCTTTGCTGCGATTTTTGCACATATTAAGGGGGAATCTGAATTCTCTTACATTTTAATTACAGAAGATTTATAGCTAACGTTTAGAGTACAGTTTATGTTTATGTTGTTTTATAAGGGAACTATCGAAACCATAAGTAGATGTTATTATCAACGAGTAGATATCATGTGAGAAACCAATGAACCAATGAAAAAATAAGGTTGTTTAGTGTGAGGTTCAATGTACTTGCACACAAAAGTCCTTTAAAATCTTCAGTTATCTTCATCATCAAACATGGCAGTCTGAAATAGGCTAGATTAATATAAGCACTGCCGCTTCAGTGTGAAATTTTACGATGGCTATAAACCCGGCCGTTTGGTACTACGTAGTTGCGCCATATAGCTATATTATTGTCATTTTGTATTACATAAATTTATACTACTTTTTGTTTACCGAGTTTGATGTTTTTATGACGTCATCTTATTTTCTACGCGCTGTTGTTTCAAATGCAATTGTAGCAGTTTTTTCGAATGTTGTTATCTATCTCTTGATTCTAAAAAATTAAATAAACAAAAACAGTTTTCTTGTATACAAAGACAACTTCCGCTGTAAAGAACTAGTTTTTTGTTAGGTATCTACTGGGGAAAACTAACACACCAAGTACACCCAGACTCAAAACAAATTTTATATAGACCACACAAATTTGTTTCATTAGGGAATCAAACGCAGTACCTCATGCGAGTTTCATATAAGTTTTCTGTTCAGGACTGATGACAACATTGGTAACGGCAGTGGCCGAGTTACACATTTGCCGCCAGTAGGCTATAATACGAAATTGAATGGTAATATTTGTGCTATTAATATATTTTACAAAGCGTTTAGTAATATTTTCATATACAGACGTTAGAGTATTCAGTATACTATACTGTATAGTATTAAAATATTGTATTTTTCACTGAATTGTCGAAGCTCGTTTTCGCCGCGTACAATACCTAATGATGTTTATTTTTTCATTTCTATGATACAAAAATATAAAATGTTGGGCCAGATTTGCCGCCACCTAAAATCTGTCGCCCTAGGCTCTAGCCTACTTAGCCTGCTGGTAAATCCGCCACTGGATAACGTTGTTATATTGTTGAATTTATATTTTGACCCAGTTTATTCCTGCAAATATTCACGTAACTAGCTCAAAATGAAATCAACACATGAAGACAAACGAGCTTAATTTAGTAACGTATTTTGCCGTTAGCGTAGCGGTCTTTGCGCTGCATTAAATTTCAAGTATAGTTTGTAATAGAAGCTGACAATAATAATTATTACTTTAAAACGTCTTCAATGGTTTTAACTATAGTAAAATTGTTGTCGGCAAAATAAAATAAGAGTGATGTATTCGGCATATGTTGATGCCAGTAAGTTGCATACAAAAGCTTGAAAGCGCACTTCCAGCAGTTTAGCAGTATCTAAATATTTTTGAACATTTATCAATTACCAGTATCACACACACAATTATTACGCTATATTCCTCGCTGCCTAGAATTGGCCTGAACTGGATTGGCCTTGAGCTCTGATTCATATCCTATAGACAGGTTTTGTATTATTCCGCTCTATAGCATCTCTTTACTACTTATTAAGTAGATATTATACTTTTTAGTATTGACTGTACTATAAAGGTAGTTCAGGCCGACTAGTCACACGCCGACTTGTCTAGACCGAAAGGACGGAACAAAAAACGTCATGTTTATAGAACACTATTGATTATGACACAAAAGTTTCTGCAATATAGATACGTTGTTGTGAGTCTTATTATAACTTGAACAATTAATATATTGAGTACTTTTATAAAGTTACTATTGTATAGAATTGATTAAAACGATTTATTAGAAACAAATATTGAAACTACAATATACTATAATTATATTTCTTTTAGTTTATTTTCTCTTTCATTTACGCATTGCTATTGTTTACTGTTAAAAGTTCCAGCAAGAAATGTTTCATATTATAGGTATAACAAAAAGATAATTGAAATAGAACTTACCTAATATTGAAGTTATGTGTAAACTAGCAGTTAACTGACTGTTACGCTAGTTGCACTTTGTGTCTGTTATTTATTGTATGTTTGCAAAGATCCCTGTTAGACAAGCCTAGTTAGTGAGCGTTACCGAAAATGAAGGCGATAAGGTTCACCACTGCACTAAAAAACAAATACCTACTTACCCTTTTTGACTAAAGACAACATTATAAGTCCTTACCAAACCCATAATGACCCACCCATTGATGTTTTCTTAGTAAAATATTAATAACACGAAAGCCGTACTAAAAATATGTACAGAATGTAATATAGTGTAACGAAAAACTGCCAATAATATTAAACCTTATTTAATAAGATATAAATAGCCATATTATTATTGTTAGAACTTAGTCTTTATCTTAAAATTTAAGTCCAAGTGTAAATAAAAAATTTAATAAGCAACTAGCGCTTACCCTCGCACGTGCGTACTTTTATGCTTTTACCAATCGTTGAAATTATCGGATTTCACTATTATAATATAATGAACCTTTCGAAATAATTGCTCTGAACAACAGTGAAATTTATATCAAAATGTTTCGTATTTCGTTAAGATAAAATTAGCGGAGATACAGACAGGAAAAATATATAGCGACTGCTATTTTAAGAGCCGAAACTAATAACGACGTTGCGTTGCTGCAACGCCAAAATTTTAAGCAATCTTGAAGAGATTTGCAGATGAGATTTGCTTTTAACAACAAGTAAATTATTTTTGAGTGTGTGGCAAAACTAGAACATTTATCTTAAGTTTCGTTATTCTGTCTAGGACCTAAATAACCTAGTACACATTAAGTTCATAATACTATAAACGATTTTTCTTTGATGTTACAATTCTATTTCATTCTACGAGTATGTAAATCGGTTTACACAAAGGATTACTACGAACTAGTAACTATTATTGTTAGATAATATAAATAGATGTATATAGTATATGTTTAACTTCGGGGATCGTTTGCTATTTATTACAACAAAAATAAAAAAGACTATCTTTATTTCAAGTCAAAAGTCCAAGGCTACACAAAGACATATAAAAAGATTTCTAACTTTATTAGAAAAGGCTGGCCTGAAAGGAAAGCCCTAACAGGGCTTTCCTTACAGGCCAGAGCATCTTGACTCTTTTAATCATTTTACTATATGCTTCGGTTGTACCTACGCATACTCCAACTCATTAGGCACATCTGTGGATGTCAGTGGCTATATTTACCTAGTGTAAGTGTGCTTGTAGTCTTCTAGATATGGATATGAAAGTTATGGTCATACTTTGCCAACAACGCCAAAGCTTCGCGTTCAGGTAGTCTCACAGCATGTACATTGTTACAAGTAGGTAGGTACTACATTGCCCTTCTGGCAGGCCCATTACGTGGATTTGTTTGTTTTTAATAGCGCAGCTTACTGAACTAACTAACTTTAACTCAAATAAATATTTGTCGCATTTATCTCGAAAAGGAATCCAACTCAAAGTGTCACTCTATTTTCTTTTTTTAACGGCTTTACGAAATTTGAATAAATTACTTTAAATAAATTTCTTAAGTGCTAGCTGCTAACAAGAACTGTTATGATAATAAGATATACAACGAAATTTAATTTTTACGATTATATCAGATAAACTTAAATATTATTGTGTAAGTGCTATAAAATTAATTCATACCATCTCGCGTACTATTATTAAGAACTAAGCAGTCTTTTAAAATATCCAACATGAAATAATCATGTAATAATAAAGCAGTAAAATAAAAAAAAATACTTTCCAGATTATTTAGTCCACTTTGCATAAAACCGAGCGCTTACATATGAAGCTCCTATAATGCTTTTTAATATTTATGAGCCTATTTCTTTTGACTAATGGTTCGTTCTTATGTTGATAATTTTTAATACATCGCTTAAATTAACTGCTAGGAATGAATGAAATTAAAGGTAAAATGGTTGGATCATGGGCCGTGTAAATAATTGCTTCTGTGTACATTAATTCTCGTTTATTGTGTAATTGTTTGTAGGGTATGCAGTCGAGGAATGTCTTATTTCACGGTGAAAATATCACATGTTTTGTGAGTTCTATTGTAATGTTCTATCGTAAAGTGTTTGTTTTTGTGTAGTAAAATAAAGATGAGATATATAAGACTTTTTATAGTAGATGAGATTGCACGATATACGCCTTCCTCTTTAGAGAAAAATGTTAAAGTACCTACACGAATGGCAAAGCATGAACATTTTCAAATATTAACAGTTAAGTACGTCAGATACTATTAATAATAAATATTGTATACATCTATACTATTATATATAGCGGAAGATTGTTTGTTTGAACGCGCTAATCTCTAGAACTACCAGTCGGATTAAAAAAATTCTCTTTGCTTATGATAGCTCAGTTCTCGAGAAAGGTATATGCTATGTAACATCACGCTATTGGCGACGAGCGCAGAGCAGTAAGCAAAGACGCGTGTGAAACCGCGCCGCGGCAAGCTAGTATAAAATAAATAGTAAGTAATACAAATTATTTTCAGTCTTTTTCAATTTACCCGAAGGTATCTAGGCAAAGTTAGAGGCATAAAAGTTTACGGTCTCAAAGATCTCATCCAAACACTGTCATCAGGTAGTACCAAGGTTCTGATCCTAATCAGCTACACAACTTCGTCTAATTCTTCATCGAAGTTTGTTTGACGAGGGGTAGCCGGGCAATATCCAATAAGGAAAACTTAGAGCTAAGATGAGGCGAGTCAAATCTTTCCTGTTCGTAATCACTCACGTGTGGGTTATAGAATTTCTGTTAGTTATTTTACTTATAAAATATTTATCTTTTTTGAAATATTTAGAAGCTCGAAAAACCTATAATATATGCAAGAGTCACGCTGCTTTTTCGGAGGTGATAGGCAGAGATGTTTTACACCCATATTTTAGCAGATGTAGATACTCAGTTCTATGCAATAAGGAGCAAGGAAATACTTACAAATTGAAACAGTTGGAGGCTATCTTACTATAATCTTACTAGACCACTACAATGGCAAAAATGATATATTAAAACCTTATTTATCTATAATATGTATGTATTTACAAAAAAAAAATGTATATAAGTAGTATATCAGTTGTTTAGTACCCATAACACAAGCAAATATAATTGCTTAATTTGGGGTTAGATGGCACTGTGTTAATGTGGTAGAATATTATTATATATTATTATTATGCTTAAATGTTCCGACTCATATTATGTTAAAAAAATTCGTCCATGTATTAATCAACATTTTATTTAATTAGTGTAAATAATGTACATTATTTACACTAATTTGTAGGTTCAAAATCATTACTGCTCATAACCCAGTTTCGTTCAACTAAAGACATTTAACTAGGTTTAATCTCTGTGTTCAACTTATTCTTTAACATTGCAAACACAATGGCGGTATGAATCCTCGCTTTACAACAGTTCGTCCTCGTGGTTTCTGGCAATAAATAACATCTGCTGTGTTCGCAAAACTTCGCAATGTTGAATCAAAAACAATTTTATGTCAGTTACAGCATAGATATCATAACTAACGAAACGATATAGAAATGTCGATTGTGGAGATCATCATGGTGTCCAGTAGTGTCCATTGTCCACCGTTCCTGCAACTCTCTAGCTGCTTACTAACAGGCTAACGTAAAAATGTCAATGTATAATAATATTGTTAGAATTTAATTTTCCAATTTGTGTTTAATTTATTCGTCATGTAAATAGTTCGAACCTAAAATTAGCGATCTATACATTATTTCTTCCTTTTCGAAGTAAATTATGTGGTTTTTAAAGAAATGTTAACCAATCAGATTAGTTGTAGAATGTATGAAGATTATTTATAGGCACTTAAGTCGATAGTAGGCAGTTAAGTAGATGTCACTTAAACAGTGTTGTTATAACAAAATTTCTGCGATTAAGCGATGTGTGTCTGATTGTTATCGTATGAACAGTACGGTTTGTTATTGTCCTTTTAAAGGTTTCATAAAATTTAGTATAAGTTTTGCTCCTTTGGGAAATTTTCAGTTTTAGGCAACGGAAACTTAATTTAGGTTATACTTTTTTCTTGTTTCATTTGTTGTAAAAAGGTTCTTTATTAAAGCAATAGTTTATTATTAGTTTTTCCATAAAAAAGTGTATGAATATTTAATAGACAAAATTTTGATGTATAATTTAAGTAACTTTTGTTAGTGAATTAATTTTGCAAGTAATATGTATAAATTTGTATTATATTAAAATAGTAATTACAATATTTAGAGGCATGTTTTTATGCGTCTGGGTTATTTCGCTATTAGATGATAATTTAATTTTAACAGTACTTACACAAATTCGTTATATTGGGGTTCTAAAATGGAATCAACGTAGCTTACCTAGGTTATTCTTAAACAGTTTTGAGCTATTACGACGCTGTAGATTTTCTTTGTGAGGACATTTTGGCTGATAGTTCTATGATGTAGGTATTGTAAGTGGCGTTAATTCACTTGTATCGTATACTTATATAAAAACCCTAAGTTAAAATTTTAAATCTTAGACAACGAGAACAAAATCATGACCTATGAAACATCCTTAATTTATGACCAAATTTACGTGCACAAATAGAATAAGAACTAAGGATGAGTAACGTCTAAAGGATTTTCTACGAGAAAACGGTTTTTACTGTAATGAATTATTATGGCCTCTATGCGCCATTTTAAGACTTTATATAACTTTATTAAACAGTAAACGCCTCAAGCTCCTTGTCTCGTAGCTACCTGAGAGGCTTTTAAAGGTATTCATTAAGAATAATAATGTAAAAACGTTTATATAAATCTCTTTATTCAAGTAGTTTACTAGCTCCAAAGCAATAAAAATCTTCAAGCTATTGAAAAGAGGTGTAGCCCGTCATGTCAAGCCATCATTCTTATTTTTATTACGAAATGTCAGTGTTGTCATTTTATAACAAAAATATGTTTATATAATTAAATGAAGATTTTATTAGGAGACTATCCTAATAAAATCATTACTCGCTCGTCACAGTGACTTTTGTAAAGTTTAATATCGAAGTATCCTCGCGAAAGTTGTTGGTACATTCGGCAGTCCCGGGAACTTTCTATACCTACTGTCTTGGACCTCGCAACGAATTTAAATATATATCTACTTCCCTTCGTTAAATGCTGGAGACAAACTTAATATGATAATGAATTATTATTATTGAGAAGGCACCACCACCACGAACAAAATGAGAGCTTTTTGATTCTAGTACGTATGTATACAGTAGGTACGGCAGAAATGCTTAAACCAAAATTCAATATAATACCTGCTTGAACGAAGTCTCATAAAATAATCTTATATTACAAATGATAATTGTTTAGATACCGCTTCAGTCATATATATATCTTTTGAGTTACAATAGAAGCTTAAATAAGAGATTATATATCTTTTATTCTATTACAAGGATAGATTAGAATGAGGTAAATTTAATCTAATGTGCTAATCTGTTTAATTACTTAGGGTAATAATTTCTTAAAATTTATTTTGACGTATAATTTGGATTCGTTTGTCTTTTTAACTAAAACGATGAATTAGGTAAACGATGGATCAGCTAATGAATATTTCATGTAGATTATAATCAAAAATTTGTATTGCAAATAAGGTAAGTTCTTAGCAATAAATTACTTAAAGTAATTGCGAAACAGATTTCTAAAAAGCCACTCTAAATTCTAAATGATGACGAGTAACAATTTATTTCAGTACTTAAATGACGTTTTATTTTGAATTGTACCTTTAGCGTTGCTCCTGAAGTTCAACAAATCATAATTACATTTGAAAATCAGTATAGGTAGTTGTACCTCCCAATTGATGAATATTAATGACATCATCCGCATTAAGGAACAAGTTCTAGGTATGACACAATACATGAATTTTATCTATTAGTTTTCTTGTATTATACATTAGGTATCTAATTTCACGCGAAGTTTATTTTAGACATTAAAATACATTAAAGTCTTAGATAAAAGCTGTTAAGAAGCTTATCTACTTTCTTACTCATAGTTCGTAACGCAAAGCTAAAACTACTATTCATAAATTTCAAACAAATTTTAAATTTACTTCTTTAAGTTAAGGTCTGAAATAGCTTAAAAGTTTTACCATCTTTGTAGCAAAAAGTAGAAATATTTACGGCACAACGTCGCTGAGGGGTTAAATTAGGGTGAATATAGGTCAAGGCAGGGTTTAGGCTCGGGAAAGTTGAATAACGCTGTGGTATAAAGGTTAAAGTTGTTACCGTGCTCCCATTATTGGCAATCTAATTGTGTAGAATTTGGTATTAGCCCACTTGTTACCTGCTATCGTTTGATAAAAAATCGGCTGACAAAATTCTTTACCAAAATGAGGGTGGTTTTACAAGAGAGATTTCTTTTGCTACCTACCTACTTACTGTTATTGTTGAAGTCAGAAATAGTCTATATATATCCATACCTATAATTAGAAATGAATCGTCACTTGCATGACGAAAATGAAACAACCGATTTGACTAATATATTATTTGTGTTAAATACGATTTTTTGGAAAGTTTCATGTTAGACGAAACATAATTAGAATACTCGGAGAATTGACTAATTTTGTTTAACTTTTAAAACGTCCTACGGTATACCCTGACTGAAATTTACAGCTACCTTATGTACTTAAGTAACGTTATAGTTCATACGGTTACTCTGCGTGAGCAAAACTGTAAACACTAGAAACAAATGCTTGCAAATTTTATAGGGCTTTTTTATTTCTTCAGCATAAGAGAGAATAAGTTTTAAAACTCCTGAAACTTAAAATTTTTTATTACATTGAAGTTTGTGAAAACGCTCGTTACTTCTTAAACAGAAAGTAGGTTACATTATGAATTAAATTTAACTCCAAATAATTGCCTACGGGACACTTAATCACATTTTTATCCCGCAAAAAGAAATTTACTTTAAGATTAAATAAAATGTAAGTACAAATATATGAGCTATTAGGATAAATCACTTTCTATTCAGTTGAAATTGGATACTCAAGGGACATCAAAGGTTGCTTTCAAAGAATGTCTGAAATCTTAAATGTCGTCGTATAGGAAGTTTGCCCTGAGGAATTGCTCTCCGAGTTTGCCGACCCATATAAGCAAACTTGGTCCTCAGACGCCGCGATTTCATATAGACGGCTTACTAAATAAAACTGCGTATATTGTTATGTTGGGTTGGTTTACTCTGTAAGTACATGCTCTTATCACATAATAAGCTTGTATGTATAAAATTATAAAAAAAAAACTGCTTAGCAATAAATGTTACTCACTGATTACTATTTCATACACTTACGTAGTAATTAGTATTCAAGGAATGGTGAACAATAAAATAATAATGTATATCCAATATTTGATTAAAATGGTTTATTTAGCGTAGTGTCGCACTTTAACCAATCAGACAGTTTTAGAGTAACATACCACATATTTGATTAAAAATGCTCGATACGAACGTCACCTCCCTCGATGCGTGGCCACAGATCCTTCCCATATTCTATTTATTTCATTCCTTAGTGATTTATAAGATAATAAGAATCTATTTTTTATCAAAATCTGAGAAATGTATAATATACATACTTACAAGCAGTAAAGTATACGTAGCGTCTCAGTAACACGTTGCACTTACGTTGCATTACAGTGTCGGAACGTTCGCACAGCCACAAAGCTCGCCGGTCGTCTTCCCACAGTCACGTATCCATATTATTAAGTATACATTTTATGTAAGCTGGGGTAGCAGAAAAGTATTTTAAATCAAGATGAATATTAGACCCCGATGCAATTTGAACACGCAGCGTTTTAATACAAGTAATACGACTCTCTTTTTTTACAAACAATGTGTGTAGAAGCAATTCTCTCTGTCTTGCCTTAAAAATTATCCTACTTCTTACATAAAGTAAAACGCATGTGTATACATACATATTATATTCATAAAGTATAAAATGATGTATGCGCTTGTCTTTAAACAGGACTTTGTCATAAATTGTTTAGTGTTTGTAATAAATTGGTGCGTATTTAGATTCCATGTAGACTTCATATTTGCGATAAAACCATAGTTCTTAACATCCAATGACGGCGTTGCAAGTCTTAAAAATTTAATGCCACTAAATCAAGAATACTCTCCGTTTACAGATATAAGTAGGAATGTGAGCATTGGGACTCGTTCTATTAGCATTTTTATTGCGCAGTTGAGCTACATAGAAGCAACCCTAAAACGAAGTTTCGTAATAACAGTTAACACAGAACAAAAGTAGAACAGCTGAAAGTTCTGATGTGAACGCTCCATTTGAATATTGTCTTATTCAAATCTTAAGGAGTTTCATTGATGTTTTTGTTATATGGCAAATTATGATTATGAGAACATAGTATATGATCATATCGAATCGAACAAACATAAGAGCGTTCACACAAAAGAATGGCAACGTCGCAATCTAGTGTCATTATTTCGTGGTTTTCATTTTTTATCATTTAGTCAAAGCTATATTTTAAAATAATTTCAGAACACTTTTTAGAATTACATAAAAGCTGTATAAAAAGTAAGTAACCATAATGTTTACAGTTCTATTCACATACAAATATTACATTGGAAACTTCCATTGCGTTATTTTTTTTTTTTCATTGGTTCTTTGACATAAAAGATGCTTTACACCGGACTTCTCTCAACTGTTCTGTCACTTAGTAAAAATCTAAATTTTCGTCCTTTTTGTCAAATTACTATTTAATATGTCATACTGATCAAGTTATTAAAGAAAAACAGGAAATTTAGAAGTTTTCAAATTTGCTTGCACTAGTTTTTCGACATTCCGTACACAAATATTACCGAAAGCGATGCTTCTTTGTTTCGCGATGTTCATTTGTTTTTTTTTCAATTAATTATTTTTATACTATTGGTGCTTAGCCGAGAAACAGAAAAGAAAAACTATGTTTTTCTAAGGCATCGTATAAAATAACTTTATACTATTTATAGAAACGTAACATGGTGGTGTGAAATAAAAAGCTGTTTTGTGACGTCACAAATAGATATCTCTGTTGTTTACAGACGCTGTGATGAGCAGATATTGTTGTTTGTGTTTGCTTATCTCCGTGGACATTAGGGTCGGCTTTTGTTTGAGAGTTTTGACAGTGCTCTGTTGTGATTTTATGTTGCCTGTTCTAACTTTTGTTTTCTTTAAATTTTATATTTTAAGAGGTAGCTCAATTATAAAATGAAATAAAGGATGAAAAAAATAGGAATAAAGTAAAGATATAATATAGGTACTAGAGTAGTGTAGGTATCAGTAGCGAAGAGTCAGTTTTCCGAGGAGGGAAGCCGGTGGGACTAAAATACTTTGAGTTTCGGAAGGCCAGTTAGACTTTGAGTAGACACTCAAGCAGTGATAGGTATAAGGAGGTTAGGGCATATTTTAAAAGGGAAGCCGGCAGGAATCGTGTTATATGGACGCTTCACCACTGGTAGGTATACATATAATGCTATTTAATCTTTTCTTTACTATTTTTTTAACCGTTAACCACCAGTACCTTAATTTTGAATGCAACGGCTAGTCGTTAAGACACCGTTCAGACGCGAAGTTATGGATTTTAACTGGACTAAATTGGTGCTACAAATTGATGATCATCATTCGTTCAGAAACCCAAATAATAATAATAATAATTATTGGTGTGTCTCCAACTTTTATATTTTGAAATGTATGTGTTTTTTATACACTTACCAATAACAAGTCCGTTATTATCAGTTTCATAGAACTTTAATCGCTTGAACACATTCAGCTAGATTAAGAAATCTATGTAGGTCCGGTTCACTGAACATCGCACTACTGATCATTGACCTTTTAACGGCGACCTATATAGGACTCAACCAATCAGACGATACTTTTACTTCCATTTACTGATATGGAACATAATATAAATCAGTCTAGTGTCTAGACATAGGTATGAAAACAAGTAGACTGTCCTATCCATGTCATAGAACAATCTTTAGCTTACTTTTAGTAAAGGTTCTTTTTTGATTGTTATTTCAAAATATTCCCTACTTTTACTTGTATAAAAACAAAAAGGCATATCTATGATAACTTATTTCGGACAAGATTATTTTTAGTTTTTATTTTAAAGTAGGTAATCTCTCATTTATATGAAGTGCGGTAAAATTGCTCTAACCTTTTCAGTCGGTGGGTGTCACACCTATAATTATATTGAAAATCTTTTGAAATTGTGCTCGGAATATGAGAGACTTCTATTACAACTACATACATAGCTTAAACATATTTAAAAATAGGTCGGTACCCGAGATACATTAGCTTTGTTTTGGATCAAAGAGAAACTACTAATATTGTATGTAATTTATATTTATTAAATAAATTGATTTGATTTGTTAATAATATATCTGGCGAAATGTCAAAGACACACCTCTGCATACCCATGACGGGATAACAGCGTGATGTAAATATATCGTTTTTCTTATGTTATGTGCATAGTTTCTTTTAGATTCCACTGACTGCTTACCATCAGGCACAGCGGAGTCACTTTAGTAGGCTAATACAAAAAAAATGTTCCACAGCTAAACAAAGTGACAATCTCATCTACCATTTTGGTAGATTAGCCATCTGGGTTTTAAAACTTCTATCCCAAGATTCGATGTATTCATATCCTCGAAACTCCAATTCTTTAGGCAATATCATCATAATTTAAGACAAATTACCTCCACTGCTAGACGTAGGCCTCTCCCACTTCTACTTTAATCGGTCGTAAGCCGAAAGGTGGCAGCTAACCGATAAACTAGTAGTCATGATTCAATGATACAATACCGTGAACACAGATGAGGTTTGTTAGTAGGTAGCCGAGATTTGTGCCACGTAAGCTACGAATGAAATGAGGAATAAATTCTGTTATTTTCTATATGTCGCGAATACATCTAATTTCAAGGAAGAACTTCCTTTTGCTTTCTCGTTATAGGCATAAAATCTTTATCGTTTTTGGAATTTATGCTTACATTTTGTATCTAAATTAAGGTACGTTTCAAGGAGTTTCCTTATTTCATACCTACCTGCTTGATAATAAGTAAGAAGAATGAAAAAAAGGTAAAGGAGGTGTAAGGTCTTCGGTAAACTATTGAATGCACTAAACTACAATTATTAATAAATAATAAATACCTAATACCAGAACCAAAGTACGCATATTTAAGAATGCGGATTAACATACTTATATTCTTTCTTTTGTAAATACATACATATAACACATAGAAACACCCAGACCAATGCAAATAACCATGTTAATGTACATAATTATTTGCACTGAGCGGGAATCGAACCCGCGACCTCTAATGGGCAGGTCGTTCACATTACCACCGAACCACAATCGTCGCCAAATAAAATAAAACTGGTCCTACTATTTTATTTTGATTTTTTATAAAAAGATCATTTTTCGATCAATCTAGCAGAAACTAGCAAGAATTTACTACAATAAAAAAGAAAGAAGATTATCGAAAATCAACAAAGTTTAGTATTATCCTATCATGATTCTCAATGAAAATCACTTAGACTTGTCACTATCGACCAAATTATTCTCTGTATTTACATTGCTTTGTTTCTCTACAAACATCAGTCAAGAGATTAATGAAAAACGCAATGGATTGTAAAACAGACTTAGATACATCGTTTTTCATTGTCTTCCTAGTGATTCGTTTATGTCAAGTTTTCCTTTTACGGTACCTATAGATAGGTACGCATGGTAATAAATTGTTCAGGAGTAATACGCGTGTTATAATTTTAATGAGTTCTTTCTGTAAAATTACTACTCGTATTAACTAATTATATAAATAAAATAAACTTTAAATAGTATAATGTAAAGTCGTTTCTACGCTAACTTATTCTAAACATCATTGGATTTTGATACAATTTTCACCAGCAGCGTTAAGGGTATAGTTTCCAAAAGGTTACTTAGTAGAGAAAAACTCATCAAAATCAAGGAATAATAATCATGCCATCAAGAAAGCAGGGGCGGGTCGCTAGTATATCTAAACAAACACAAAACATCAAATCTTTTCTTTCTATATTAGATAGAAAGAAAAGATTTGATGTTTTGTGTTTGTTTGTTTGTTCCGATTTAACTCAAAATTTACGTATCCGATTTAAAAAATTCCTTTACCTTTAGAAAGCAACAAATAGGACGAGTTACATTCAGAAATTCAATATTTTAAGCGCTTTTGTGAATCTGAATTGCAATAATATTTTCCGTAGGCGTTTGTTGTGAGACCGAATGGAACTTTTGATAGCCAAGCAAAGCGAGGGCGGACGTCTAGTATAATAAACAATGAGAAAAATAGATCAAAAGTGGATTTTAAGTGACAGCCATCTTTCGTAAAAACAAAAGATCAGTCAGCGGCTTGATATATTTGAGCTCTATTCAAAAATGCTTAAAACACTGTCAATGTCGTAAGTTCAATGTAGATCATAAATAAAAATGGATTATTCCTAACCTGAAAATTCTAGTTACATTCAATGTCCAAGTAATCCTTACCTTTCGACACATTGATACCATTTAAATTCAGAGTAGGGATTATATGAAATTGAGATTCAGATTATCTACACATATAATAAAATTGGAGTGTCTGTTTGTAATATTGAAATATCATTTTTTACAATTTTTGTCTGTCTATCTGTCTTTCTTTTTTTGTCTGTCTATTTGTTCCGGCTAATCTCTGAAATCGCTAGATTGGTTTTGACGGGACTTTTATTGGCAGGTAGCTGATGTAATAAGGAGTAACTTAGGCTACGTTTATTTTAAAAATATTCTTTTATTTTAGAAACATAAAGTAATGTTGATCGACTGTTAGGCGGAACAAAGTTCGCCGGGTCAGCTAGTTTCAAATATATGTGGTCTATTACTGTTTTTAGGAGTAGGATATATTGATAGACGTAGATATTATATTGGGAATAATGAATACTAAACTAATAACTATCTATACAAGCGAGTTTTGGTTATGTCTAGACGTAATGTACTATTGACCTATTTATCTAAAGTAAAAACGATTTGATCACATTTTTCTCCTTAACATTTTTCAGATTCGTATTTTTTGTAAAGGCAACATAACTCTATCCTAGCAGACATAATTATGTAAGTATCAGATTATAATATTATCTTTAACTTAAATATGTGAAATAATTTGGCTAATTCAATGTCGCTGGAGAAATGCGTGCGACAGTAGTGTGATTGTGGGTGTGTTTCCTACACGAAATAAACTTTTGGGTGAAACATAAATATTTATATGCCAATTTTAAACCGAATATTTATGCCAAGCTTAAACCGAATATTCATGTTAAGTTTAGTTAAGTTTGAAATTGTATAAGTATATGAAAAACGTCCCACCGTATATGGTTTGTTTCTCTGTACGGCAAATAATAACAGAAAGCTTTATTGTTAAAAAAAATTTTAAAGAAATAGGTTGGTATTTAAACATTTGTCATATATATTTATAGAGTCGCATCGAAATAACTATTTAGTGCATTGTTCCTTTGTTAATCTTACAAAAAAGGAAAGAGAATAACACCAAGTAGCTAATCCATCGTTTTTCGTTTATTGGTAAGAGGTGATTTTTTACCTACTAAATGGTGTTCCGTAAAGCCGGAAAGTTACAACACGAGCTAAGTGAAGTGATATATTTAACCTTCTACTCGAAATAAACAAAAAAAACAGCCCTATATAACTTACCTTTTCGTTTCTTATTTCGTCGTGTGTAAAGAGAAAATATTGACGCACATTTATTTTACGATATATTTTACCCACACGTACGTACATGGTTCTGTACGATAAATGGGTCAAATGTCAAAAAAAAATAATATTGGTCAAAAAATATAATACCAGCCTGTTTACTGTCCCACTGCAGGGCAAAGGCTTCTTCTCATAAAGAAGGTATGAGCATTAATCACCACGCTTGCTCAAGGCGGATTGGCAGTATCAGACTTTTAAGTCCAGGTTTCCTCACGATGTTTTCCTTCACCGTCAATCAGAAATGTCCAAGATGAACTTAGAAAGTACATATGATTTGAAAAATCATTCATCATTGGTACTTGCCCGGGTTCCGGAACCCACTATCTCGTGTTTACGAAGCGGGTGACTTTAACAATAATAATAATCTGTAACCCTAATAGTACCTACTTAAGATGAACAAATTGAACCAAATTGTCCAAATTTGTTACAATTAATTGAGGTCTTTGATAATGAAGTCTAAAAGCATTTTAAGACTGACTTTTTTAACCATTCTCTCTTTGTCGCCGTCTTACTTACAAGATGAAAGTAATGCTTGGTTTCAGTTTTTTATTATAAAGAAAAATAAAGCGAGACTTTTATATAGGAACTTCTCGCTGAAAGTAGAGAAATCTGGGTAGGGAAGTACCTACCTTACATCAGAAGAGCAAATTACAAAAACACCATTTAGATAAAGGTGTGTTTTTTTCAATGAGTATGATTTTCACTGTTCCTACGAATACATGATTATAATAAATATGACCGCAAGAAATTACGACTTACTACTTGGTCTTTTCACAAAGCCCTACGAATTTATAACAATGGTAATATTTAGATAGTATATTTTATCTACAACCCTGAAATACCTTATTACAAAACAAGTTTTTAAGTACTTTAGTCTAACTTCTATAACTGTAATCTATTTGAAATTAGGAAATTTTATTCCCACAAAGTCAATATTTCTCTAAATTTTTCTACAGAAATGTCATGAAGCCGTGACTAAATGAGTTTTGTACTTTATCAACATTTTTGAAAAGACTAAGTACCGTTTTACAACGAATTCTTATAACTAAAATAAGGTCTAGGAATAACTTTGCCCTTGTCAAACTTTGGTCATAAAACAGGACAATACTTTAAGCATTTCATGAACAAATGAGTAACAATATAACAATATTCTGTGTCTATAGCAATAAGATATTTAATCTATATTTTATGAGCACTGTGAAGTAAATTAATATTATATATATTTGTGACATTTCAGACGTTTTTGGAGATACAGACGCGACGCAACTCTTAATAACACTAATATTATTGTCGTCGTCTAAGGCTAATACGTTCCCACTTCAGAGTGAAGAGGAAGACCTCCTCTCATACATAGAAAGCATGAGCATTGATCACCACGCTTTCTCAAGGCAAATTGGTGACTTTTGTGGTTAATTTTCCACTGCAATTTTTAACTCAGAACACTTTTTATTTAACATTTTTTGTTGAAGCTTTTATCAAAATAATTTCAAAACATAATTACTGAGCGCCTTTGTATTTCAAGGTGTAATGGGAAGACAAGTTATGACGAGTAATTCTGTAGCAACGGGCGCGGGATATCTCCGGCGTTTTAAGTGTCTGTTTAGATCAAAAATATCTTTAAAACTGTGCCAAAATGGCGCTGTTTTTTTTGTTACCTTAAACATTGTTTATTTTGAGATGCTGAAAATTAAGGAAAATCAAATAACCAAGAAAATTATCAATGAAAACTAATTACTTTTTCATGTAATGGAATGAAAGTTGCTATGCTATTTTTAATTGAAAAAACCGCAGTTATAGTTGAACAACTAAATACATAATTTTTATGAAGGACGACGTGACGAAAGTAATATTTCCTCATTTTTATCCAAAAATGTTCACTCCGGTTCTGAATTGACCTTATCCATCGAGTAACTGTAACCTTATGAGAAAGCCTGCTTGCTTACGCTACGTCTTTTTTTATTACGACTTTTCTGTTTTAGCGGGAATCAAATCAGTGAGTTGTGTCTATCGTCAACCTTGATTTCGAAGGGCTTCAGTAGTAAGTTAGTTATGTAATGTTTCGTTAAATATATATTGCTATAAGAGTATTTTGTATACACACTGTATATATAGTATAGTGCTCGTAAGAAAATTTTATTCATTTTCCCTAACAATAACACGTACTAACAAATACAAATGTATGAAATTCATATATTATTCTATGAATAATAATCCTAATGTATGTAGGTTATAACGGGTGGCGCAAAAGTAAAGACCCTATTTGGTTCAGCTATAACATTTTTTCTAAATTAGAAAACTAGATTTAGATTTTTTTAAATGTATATTTGTGCCATTAAATTTCGTACCATTAGGATTTAAAGATGATGTCTTTTAAATGGTGACCTCCAGAGTTGATACACATTTGAGCCCTATTTATGACATTTTGCATAACTTGCCGTAACACTTCCTGCGTTTCCATTTCCATCTCTCAGGGCATGTCAATAAGCAGAATACTCGGTTCTGGGGCACTGATAATCCGCGCATTATTCAAGAAACACCTCTACACCCACTAAAAGTTACTGTATGGTGTGGCATCTGTGTTGACAGAGTGATCGGACCCTATTTTTTCGAAGACGCTGGAGGCAATGCGATTACTGTCACTGGAGAACGCTACAGAACCATGTTACGTGAGTTTTTGATACCCAGTTTGGACGAATTGGGGCTGGAACATCTGGTTTCAACAAGACGGCGCTACGGCACACACAGCGCGCGACACTATGGACTTAGTGAGGGACGCTTTTCCAGGCCGAGTTATCTCTCGTTTTGGCGATTTGCCTTGGCCTGCAAGATCACCCGATCTGACCAGTCCAGACTTCTTTCTTTGGGGTTTTTTGAAATCTCGGGTGTATGTGAACAAGCCACAGACTCTCGCAGCTCTAAAAGAAAACATTCGTCAAGAAATAACGAACATATCGCAGGAAGTGTTACGGCAAGTTATGCAAAGTGTCATAAATAGGGCTCAAATGTGTATCAACTCTGGAGGTCACCATTTAAAAGACATCATCTTTAAATCCTAATGGTACGAAATTTAATGGCACAAATATACATTTAAAAAAATCTAAATCTAGTTTTCTAATTTAGAAAAAATGTTATAGCTGAACCAAATAGGGTCTTTACTTTTGCGCCACCCGTTAAAAGAAAATATGTAAGTTTATTTTATGTAGGATATAAATCACTAGGCATTAAAACTAAAGTAATAAAAGCCTCATTTATGTGTTTTTTTTGTACCTACATAGTTTACTGAAGTATAAATAATAAAAATAATATAAAAAGGGTTATATTTAAGTTTACTGTTATTAAAGGCTTTACAACAATTACAAATTATAACAGTAATTTTTATATTCGTGAAATTATCGCCGCACCAAAGAGCATCACAACTACTACATTTACTCTGAACCGTCTCCCATCTATGTGATTGTCACTTTCCAGTCTATAAGATTTTACATGCAGTAATTGTCACTTGACCCAATTATGTACCGAGCAAATGCAACATGCGTTGGGTACCTCTATTGTCCCACTTTACAGGTTTCTGTATTCAGAAGAGAGGCTAGGCTTCATCAATTGTAATATGTTCATGTAACAGCTGGGAACGTACTCACAGAGGTACGGAGAGGTTTGATGTTACGTAAATTCATGTGTTACGTAAACTCTTACTTATTTACGAACTGTTTACGATATATCAATCCAGGCGAATATCACTTTAATCTATATCGTGAGGAGATTTTTAGAGACATCAAATTACAGCAAGAAATTACAGTTTTGGCTAATATGACAGCTACTAGAGGTTTATAAAATAAGCTGTATAAAAATAGCATTGACTAAAATCTTTAAAAGGGACGCTACTAATTATAAAGCCTTTAATTTAGTTTTCTACAAACTTAAATCCCTAGCTTAAAGGAAGAGGTAATTCTTGCAAGGAGTTAGTGAACGTAAATTGTCTTTTGTTAATGTGCTCACTGGTTAAGAGAGACTCTTTTTAGTTTTAGGGCCTGTACTTCCTTATTCCTATTGCTTACATTTCTATAGCTTGTTTTGACACTGCCCGTTTTATATTACTGATAGTTAGTTAGTCGTAGGTAATTTTGCTAGTAGTAGACGTATCAGTAGCCCACGTTTTATTTAATTATCAAAAACAGCCTATTAACAATGTGATCTTTTAATTTTACATCAACATTTAAAACTTAGTTTATCAAACATTGTAAGGCAATCTTAATTTATAACAATCATACGTTCGAAATTACCTATCAATAGTAATTGAAGCTTTCTGTACGAATACAAAACTTTTGACATGCTGTCCCTACTTCAAAATAAAAGATTAATGAAGTCAGAGTGAAATATAACCTACAATATATTTCTAATGCTACAAACACCCTTTTCATATACACAGTTGAATGTGTGTGAAGTTCTCTTCCATAAAATGTAGTCTATTGAATGTTGAGCAATTCATTGAACATTGGAACTTTATGGCGTCTTGCGCTTTTATGAGAAATTTTTATTTACTCGCTGCAAATAAAAATTTTAAGCTGAAGATATTTATAAAACACGCATGACCTGATTTCTATCAGAGGTAATATATGTATAATGGATTAGTACGAATGATTTGCACAGAAACGCCTCTAAATTTTGCTATAGTGATCGATGTAATCTATAGTTATAATGACTTTGTTTCTATCTAAGATGTATTTAACATGACTTAGTCACTTACATAAGTTTAACTGATGTTATGGTGTCCATTTTATTACATATGGCTTAGAATAAACGACCTAACGTGTCTTAAAAGTATTTTGGAAACGAAACAATAGTGTTTTAAATAATGTTTTTTATTAATGTTAACAATATTACTTACTCTAGCTGTAAGGTAACAGTATAATGTACATACTTACATTTGAACAAAATCTTAGCAAAGAGGAAATAAACGAAGAAAGTGTAGGTAGGCACTTATTTTAGGAAAGAGGATAAGTATATTTTTATTACGCATCATTATACCCTACAATCTCTTCACTAGGGGAACTCCAGACAATTACCTTACAATTATGTCACGAGCAAAAAAATACCAGTCGGATTTGAAAAAAATATTTTTGCGTTTGATAGCCCAGTTCTCGAGGAAGGTTATAGGTTATGTAACATCACGCTACTGGCGACGGGAGCACAGCAGCAAGCAAAGACGCAGGTGAAGCCGCACTGCGAGAATCTAATCGTCCGATATTTAGGTAAGGCTGCAATAACTCGATTCAGCCTAGGTCAACAAAAAATAATGATAAATGTAAGTATCTATTTGCAATTAGATATTTATATCTTCAATATTTCCAACGCAGTACATATGCCTTATTGGATTGCCATTGTCTGCCCATATTACCCAAGTGCGCAGTTACCCTATTTTAGTTTGATGAATAAATAGATCAGACAATTATGTCAATCCTCATGAGTGTTTCAACCGGTAAATAACTAGATCAAGATTGCAGATAATTTTCTTCCTCCCTCGTCTTACGACTTACAAACTAGTGCCATATATAGAGGTATAATTATATACGTCTAGAAAATTATTTCGTAATAATTTGAAAATACATATAAATGAATTTTTATTATCAAGAAAAGGGTTTGTAAAATTTTGCCTTAACAAAATTGACATTATAAAACAATATCACTGTTATATCAAAAAATATTTGTTTGGCCACGAGCTACACGTTCAGAAATTGTGTCGCCCTGTGACATAACATCTCTAACACAAAGAGACCTATCACCACCCTCCGTCTACAAACATGTCATTGTAATATAACAAGCTAGTTAGGTTTCGGGAGCGAGAAAATAGCTTTTTAAAAATACAAATAAAAGATATTAATTAATTAAATCGAAATAAGATTTTATTATTTTCGACCGTAGCTTACAGAGTTGGATGTAAGACTGTCTTAATTATTAATTCTAACAAAATCCTTAGTATTATCTTATAGACTAAACATGCATAACCACGGTGGTGGTCCGGCGCAATGCCAGAGATAAGAAAGTGCTGCGTCGTACAGCCTCACCGCAGCTGCAAGCTGAAGCTCTATCGCAGCGTAGGGTTATATACATAACTAGCTAGTACGTGTTACGAAGATTGTCACTTTGTTTATTTACTGTAAAATTAGAATAGTTAAGTATTATTACTGCGACGAATTTAAAATTAAAATATATATCTATAAATATGCTGATTATAATTTTGTTTTCATTTCATTACCCTGTGATACAGATTAGATTTTTATCAATGCAATATTTGCTATAAATAAAGAAACGTAAAAGTATCTGCATCAACACTAGCGCTAAATAGAAGAAACTATTTAGAAACGCTATACTCAAAAATATCATACTTTCTGAATCCAAGAAATAAACCCTAGCATCTCATCAATCTTCATCTTGTTTAAAAATCAAATGTTTAATTAGGGTAATTAAAAGTGTTGTGGTAGCCACAATGTGTACAATTTAAAGATTAAAAAGTTAAATATTTAAGTAAGGAACTTTAAATTCCTCTTTAAACTTGGCACAACATGTAAATAGTAAATCTTAAAACATTATATTGAATACAGATACAGACGCTTAATACTCCAAGCTTTTTAGAATTCTATTTAGATTCACTTTGAAATATTTTATAAAAATCTTTAAAAGAAGCAGTACTTAAAATGATGGGGGTTACTGGCCCGTTTATTTCAAATGGTCCATTAAAGCTCTTCTTACCCAGTAATTGTAGCAGTAGTACTTTAATTATGAATAAAAATGAAGGAACTTGAGAGTTCTCGGTACATAATCGATTTACGGTAGTTGTTAGTTGCAAAGTATCTTGTTGAATATTATACGGGGGCAAACGAGATTAAGGCATACACTTAAGAAGTTTCATTATTGCTCTTTTATATTCTAAAAGTTTGCTACAGTATCTTGGTCAGTTGCTAACGAGATTGCTGGTCATCAGGTCTTAAGTGAATGAAGTCATGTTATTAACTTCTTTTATTTAGATACTAGCATTTGTTCATGACTTTGTTTGCGTGGATATGATGATGTAAACGTAGTGCACTAACAACGTAATTTTGCTACAATGAATAAGTCATGACCTCTCAGTAAGCACTGCACAAAATTAACATGAAACGTTTCTTCTATGCCCCGTATTCCTATTTAGCCTTGAAATTTACATGGCTAAAAATACATTGTGTAGTATCAATATTTTCGTACCATGTTTTCATTTATTAGCTCATTTTATTATGAGTTGTTTAAGTTTATTATTGTTTTTATTGTGAAATTCATTCTTTTCATTTGTAATGCTAATGGCTAATGAGAAACATAATTTAGAATGTTACCATCATTAGTTTCAAAAAAGGATTCGATTTTAAATACAAAAAATATTTTACCTTCAGTCCAGTCAGTCAATCAGGTTTTCATTTTACTAATATATATATTAAATATATTATACGTAATTGTAAACCTTACGTTGTAAACTTATCACGTCTGCTTTTTTAAAGCAGCTTTACTTAATGTTGTACGATGCATATTCACTAAACAATATACATAATAGGCGCCGCTATCCAAAGTAAGCCTATTTGGGATCAGTACAGAAAATGGACATCAAACAGCAAATCGTATTACTCGTCCATTAAGGGAACTAAGCGACATCCTCCTAGTAAGTGGGTTAACGATAATCTGCCTCTCACTAGGTATCCACGTTAACCAAAATTGCTTAATTCACCATTTGCTGAAGTGACTTCGTAATAATGCTTTCAGCGGCAGCGCTTAAGTAATGGTGCAAAGTACTAAATCAGTGTGCTCGCATAAAATTCTATGGTGTAAATTTACTCTTCTCGGATCTAACAGAGAAACGATTATACGTAAATTCTTCTTATTAAGTAATTCAATATTTATTACAAATTAAGCACCTGTTGCCGAATTCACCCGGGTGGTCCGTTATATCGATCCAGTAGCAAAATGTGTTCTTATTTTTCAAAACGACACAAGCAAGAAGTTTCATATTTGGTGTAGTTGCTTATATTCTAGGCCAGCGACCACACGGCCAAGCATTATTGGTACATATTATGTCTAAAATTATTAGGTACATAATGATGTCTCAAAGCTAGGTGCAAATTCAATTGGAAATTGTAAACAAGCTTGCATAAATAGTAATATACTACTTATTTAGTTAGGATTTTTGGGCTGCCAGAGGCGTATTTACTTTAACGTAGAAGTTAAATAGTAATTTTCACATAATGTGAATATTTAGTTTAGTATAAATGTTAAAGTTTGTCAGCCATTATAAGATTTTACTTTATAGTATGCGTTACTTAATTTTACTTTTTTCAAATAGATGTAGTAGATCAGTACTACTGTGTACACAATGGATCATGTAAAGTGATAATGTATTTTTCTGCCTAGAAATTCGCAGTATTTGTCAGAAGATTGAAATTATGTTCGGTAAAAAGCAATAATAGGCTTGTCCCCCGGTACGTAAACGGGGTATTAAAAATCTCTGCATATATATTCCTTTAGGAAAAATGCAGCTATGTAAATGTACTTATCTACATCAACGACAGGAGTGTCTTGAATAACATATGAACTGTTCGTCTTAAAAATAAACTTAATCATGAACTTTATTTAATACTTTTGATATAAAATATAAAAGGTATATCAAACAGCACATTTTTGTCTACCGGACGGTACAGAACGCCTATTTTATATAAATAACGAATGTGATTTTTCAGTACGACTCAATTAATATATGAATTCGAACAAAGGGATTCCAAAAAATATCCACTATTTCGCGAGAGTGAGCTCTTTGTTTAATTCATGTTGAATTTTATTTTGTACCTTTATCACAGTTTATATATATAGTTATTCACAATTAATTTAAAATATGCCTTTGCAAACAAATGGACCATGTCAACGTCCAACAGAGAGCTGTGGAGCATTATGGGGGATATCTTTGCCCAGTAGTGCGACGGAATAGGTTAAGAACAAAAAAATAAAAGAAAAGTTGGTCAGTTGGTTGGTTAGGGTTTTATCGTTTAGGTTTGATTTGACCGCATCTTATGAGAGATCTATAAATATTTATAACAAGTCTGGGTGAGCTTTATGTGCGTGTGATTGTTTATAAAATCCACCGCGATTCAGTGCAAATAGAAAACATGATATATAGAAAACACATTCTTAAAACGAGTGGCCTGAGTTTCTTGCCAGTTCTTCTTATGGCTCTACTTCGTCAGCAAACTGGCTGTAGGTTAGTTTGCTGACATTTTGTAAACTTTGACGTTCATAAGTGTTAATTTAATTAACCTATATGAATAAACATATTTTCATTTCTTTTCATTTCATTTTCATGGTTATGCCATAAACCGGCAAGGACGATACGGCATTTGCAATCTTGTAATCGTATTATAATTAGAAAAGTTTGTGATTAACGGCAACTTAACTATTTTGGGGTAGATTCTTTACAAACCTTACCTCTTGCCGAATTTTACGATTGTAGGTCAACGGGGAGAATATTTGATGTAGGTGGTGGTAAAACAGCTTTAATATTTTGAAACTGAAAACTCCGAAGACTGTGTTTATTATAATTTTGCTATAACAAATAGCTCTTCCTGTTAAGAAAGAGAGTCTTTACAGATGGACAGACGGACTATGGATTCTTGATATATGGGCACTGTCATTAACAATCGGACAGACGGCTGAGTGGTATATAAGAGTTTAATTTTTTATTTTATTTTATTTTTGAAACACGGTATCCAGTATCCATAGTATCTATGTATAAAATACTAATATAATATAGGTAACTAATAAGTTTGATTGAACGACGTTAATCTCTAAAACCATTAGTGGAATTTAAAATTTGACAGGATTTGAAATTGAATTTCGATCATTAGATACTATATCCCATATCTATACTAATACATATTATAAAGAAAAAATATTTGAGTTTTTGTATGTTTGTTTGTTTGTTTCTTCAGATTTAACTCAAGATCTACGTAATGGATTTAAAAAAAATATATTATCTATAAAAGGCTACAAATAAGAAGGGTAAGATTCAACAAAATTTTGATAGCCAAGCGAATTAATATAAAGCTTAACTTACTAGACTTCGTATTTCTTTTAGTTGGGTATAAGTAATTATTTTACTTTGTTAACATTATTATTATAGATATAGTTGACATTCTTTTGTAAAAACATTGTCATATATTGTATAAGAAAAATGTTTAAAATACATAGCTTTGAACTCCTTGACACAACTTAGAAATTACTTGAAGCGAATGGTGCACTCGGATAATTAAGTAAATGCTTATCAAAGTAAACTAATGTTAACAGTACTAAACGCTGCTTATTTGCTTCTCGATGAACAAAGTTATTTGCTTATTTATACGTACTTGTTATACTATAACTTTAATAACTTACTACCAACAACAAAGGAATATGATTATAAATTTACAATGTTCAATTACACATTTTCTCATCCATATGACGTATAAATGACGGTTGAGAACGAGGAACCAACGAATGTAATCAATTTGTTAGGCAATGTCGTTTATACATATCTAGAGCAGAAAATCAAATGAAATCAAATGATAACCGATAATACAGATGGTATCTATTACACATTCTACTAAACAATCTTTAACAGTTGCCCATGAAGAACTAAAAATACATTAAAATTAAAGTTAAATTTAAAATTATGAATATAAAAGCTAAATAAAAAGTTATTTATTTATTTCTATCTTAACGAAACAACGACATAAAATTCTCTACCTGACTTATCTTATAGAAACTTTACCTACTATTAGCATTAAAGTACAGTGAAGAGATAATTTGATCCACTAAAAGACGGACTAAGTCCTATATGTATGACAGTGTACGATCGTACGAACAAGTAAAGTAAGGGTCGCTTATTGGAAGGCGGCCCTTAATTACAGTGTTGCTTGGAAGGGCCAAGTCAATATGTATCTTATAACTTGCGTAATTCGCTTAACCTAACCGTAGCGCCAAGATAGCTAGGTATATTGGGTGTACCTTTGTGTTGTACTAATTTATTTATAGCCGTAGTTATATCAATACATATAATAAAAATGTAACCGATCGCTGTCTGTACATGGAAGATATATGAGAAAAAAAACTATTGGGACCTTTATCAACGCAAATAGAACCCAAAACCATGATTTTTATAATTTTTGTCTGTTTGTCTGTTTGTCTGTTTATCTGTTTGTCTGTTTGTCTGTTTGTCTGTGCGTTTGTTCACGCTAATCTCAGAAACGGCTTATCTGATTTAGATATGGTTTTCACTAATACATTGTGGTAAGCTTCACTTAACATTTAGTGTTTGTTTCATGTCAATCGGTTCATAAATAAAAAAGTTATGCCAATTTAAAGAATCACGTCGAACATTTGTTAATTTACTACGAAATCTGATAGAAACAGAGACTTTAACAGGTTACGGAATAGCTGATAGCGTTTTTATTTTTCGGATTCCTCTCATTCTAAACAATCCGTTTAGTTTTAAATGAGTCCAGTTTCCAGTGAGCCTATGTTTTGGAATGACAATTAATAAAGCCCAAGGTCAGACACAACTAAAAGTTGTGGGTGTGGATCTAAGTATTAGCTGTTTTTCGCACGGTCAGCTTTATGTGGCTCTATCACGTGTTAGCATTCCTAGCAGCCTGTATGCTTTGATCCCCGATGGCTATACGTCTAATCCATACATCCATACATATTATATAAGGCTCTGTCCTGACTGACTGACTGACTGACTAACAGACAACGCACAGGCTAAACTGCTGGTCATAGTGACTTGAAATTTGGAGGGTGTATTTGTCTAAATGTCTAGAGGTTGTACTAAGAAAGGGTTTTAAAAATTTAATTCGTAAGTGTGTGAAAAGGGATGAAAACGATTGTATGAATCTTCTTAATTTTTTAACTTACAGTTTTGAAATTTTGTTTTGGAATACTTCTATTTAAATAAAAACTATCCTTATAATTTTTATTTTAACAGGGGTGGATTTAGAGGGGTGAAATTTTTGGTGCTTTTGAAGCTAGCGACTTGAAATTTGCAGGGAAGGGGAGAGAGGTAAAGGAGGAATTGAGGAGAAGGAGGAAGGGAGGGGAAAGTGAGAGGGATGTGATGGGGAAGTGAGGGGAAAGTGACGGGGAAGTGAGGGCGGAGTGAGAGGTAGTGAGGGGGAAGTGAGAGGGAAGTGAGGAGGGGAGTGTGGGGGAAGTGAGGGGGAGTGAGGGAAAAGTGAGGGATGAACGAGGGGAAGTGAGAGGAAAGTGATGGGGAAGTGAGGGAGACGGGAGAGAAAGGGAGGAGGAAAGAAAGGAGTTCTCGAATGGTGGAAAAGGGGAGGGGAAGGGATTGGAAGCGATAGGAAGGGAGAGGAAAGAAGAAAAGGGAAGGAGAAGGAAGGAGGAAGAGAAGGGAAAGCGAGGAGGCAAGGTAGAGGGAAGTGGAGGAAAGAGCAAGAGATGCTGGAGGAGGGGCAAGGGATGCTGAAGGAGGTGAAGAGGAGAAGGGGAGGGGAGGAGAGGAAGGAGGAAACTGTGGAGAGTGGAGAAAAAGGGCGATAGGGAAGAAGGGGAAAGGGAAAGTTATTGTAGTGAAAATTTGCCTTTGTGTATTGTATATTGTTTTACGAGGGATATCTTTAGGTAGGTGAAAGAGGATTTGTATGAATGGGAGATTTAAAATAGTATAAAAATCAGTATTTAAACAATATAAAAATGTCTATTGGAAAAACGATATTCACGCGAGCGAAGCCGCGGGCAAAGCTATCTATATACATAAAAGCAAAATGTCACTCCACTTACTCATCACGAAATCTCAGAAACTACAAGTGCTAGGAATCACAAATTTTGCATGGTCGTTCCTATTAGGATATAGGTGTTCACTTAGACGGAATTTTGCGAAATCCATCCCCTAAGGGGGTATAAAGGGGTGGCAAAGTTTGTATGAAACTTCTATAGTTTTTATAGTAGGATTACCAAATTACTAGAAAATACTCTTTTTTTAATATTCAGAAACCACCCTTATTAAGTGGGCAAATAGGAGTCGCCGGTTTGTGTGAAAGTGGTTTGTCAGTTTTAGCGGTAGCGGGTTTAAACTGGATTCGTCATAGAGACGGATAATACTGATATTTATTACTGATACAATGTACGATTGCCGTAAAATCAGGCACGCAATATTCTCATAGAGGCACCCATATAAATTTTCACGCGAACAAAGTCGCGGGCAACAGCTATATTATATAAGGCTTTGTCCTGACTGACTGACTGACTAACAGACAACGCACAGCCTAAACTGCTGGTCGTAGGAGGATGTGTTTGTCTAAATGTCTAGAAGTTGTACTAAAAAAGGGTTTTTTAAGGGAAGAAGGGGAAGGGGAAAGTTATTGTAGTGAAAATTTGACTTTGTGTATTGTATATTGTTTTTACGAGGGATATCTTTAGGTAGGTGAAAGAGGATTTGTATGAATGGGAGATTAAAAATAGTATAAAAAACAGTATTTAAATAATATAAAAATGCTATCTATATACATAAAAGCAAAAGGTCACTCACTCACTTATCACGAAATCTGAGAAACAACAAGTGAAAGAAAATACTCTTTTTTTATTATTCAGCAATCCCCCTTATTAAATGGGCAAATAAGAGTCGCAAGTTTGTGTGAAAGTGGTTTGTCAGTTTTAGCGGCTTAAACTGGATTCGCCATAGAGACGGATAATACTGATACAATGTACGATTGCCATAAAATCAGGCACGCAATATTCTCATAGAGGCACCCATCTGAATTTTCACGCGAACGAAGTCGCGGGCAACAGCTATCCAAAATATTAATATAGGTTACAATATATTGTGAGAATACTGATAAGGCAGTTGTTGAACGAGTAGCGAGTAAAACTAGCAACTAGAAACGAGTTGGCGAGCAGCGGGAAGCGAGTGTGTAGTTCCGATAGTTTTGTCGCTGGGCTATAAGTGAGTGTGCGCGTGCGACAGGCGATTAGAGAAATGATTGCGATTTGGTCTCTCGGCGTTTCTGACCGCCCAGCCTGCATCATTGAGCAAGAATTATCTTTGATAGCTCTTGCGCTCGGTGACAAACTAGTGAATTGAACACCCGCCGGCAGTGCGTATACATATGCATTTCTTTTGTTTACACTAAATATTATATCTATTGTACGTTTCTTGATCGAGAAAATAGCCGATAATTACTCGTTTACTCGCCGGCGGTGGGACAACTGCTTTTATATGTACAATCAACAACTCAGTAATAACAATGAGCGTGTTGCTACTGAGCTAGAGGTCTTCTAGTAAAATAATGAAACGGTATCCATCACTCTCGAACAGGCAAAGTGAAGTGATATTAACTACAAAAGTATAAAAAAAGCATTTGAAATTACGTAAACTAGATATTTCATGACACAGAGACGAATTGCATAAATTGATAATAACCAAAAGGCTCCATTTTTAATTTTTATTCATGTCCTAATCCATATAAATGTAGAATACTCATGCGATAACTTTAAAACGTATAGACAACATAATGAGGCTCTAAATTTAGCCGGACTGCATCAGGATTACGTAAACAATGCGGAATTTGCCGGAGCTTCGATAATATACGGCTATGTTAATCATTGGTCCCAAGGCGAACGATGATTGCACACGTACCTATGTTCAATATAATACTAAAAACATAGTGTTATATACTACGAAATATATAACCCTTGTTGAAGCTGAATAAGAATTTATTTTACACCTTTTTTTGTCTATAGGCGTTGAATAAGGTGACTAGGGATTATTATGTTATAGGAATAAAAAAATTCATTGCAATCGTGGATCGCTGGCAAAAAATCTCTGCTTACCTCTGCAATAAAAAATACACAACACATAACAACATATGATTTAATTTTCTTACGGGGGAAGTTAAAAGTTAGGTGGGTTTGAGTCTAATCTCTTCCCTTGATCCGATCTCATAGTATCACTTAGGTACTATGTATTTTCTTGTAGGTTCTTTTGCAGGACGTTGATGTCTATGTGACAATTTTAAAGACTTTATTAAGTTCTGTCCAATCTTATCTCGAATACTACTGTCACAACCAAAATTTGAACTAAGTATTAATACTATATTCTTGTCATAACCAAAACTACTAAGTATAATATATCCCAAAGGAAAGTATCAAGCTAGTCTACAAATAAGAAAAATAATGTTTAAAATGCATAGAAACTAGCACAAACTAGTTTTTATAATGTAATCTTGTACGGGAAAAGAATTTTGTTCTCTCTCTTGGGGTTGGTCGTTATACAAGGCGGCTCACGTTCTTCTATAATATATTTAACTACTTGGTAGGCGCTTTAAACTGCTTGTTTAAACTAGAAAGTTTTTGGAGCAAAACTCTGTAAAATATCTACTTTATTTTTAAACTGAATAGATTATAAAGTGTTTTAAATAAATATTGGAGTTTGGTATCCTTTTTACAATAAATCGCGCCATTTATATCTATGAGTATCGTAAAAAGCGCGTAATATATTAATAGACTAGCTGTGCCCGCGACTTCGTCCGCGTGGAATAGTGATTTTGGGCAGCATTTTTTGGATATTATATATCTTTTGGTTTGTTTTGAATTATAAACATCTTCGTTTAGGTGAATAAGAAAAATCTTTACAGTAAATGCTTCTCTATCTACGATATTAGACGTATAGCCATCGCGGAGCAAAGCCATACAGGCTGCTAGGATTACTTACACGTGGCAAATCCACGTAAAGCTGACCATGCGAAAAACAGTTAATATTTAGATCCACACTCATTAATTGTCATCGCGAAACATAGGCTCACTGGAAACTGAACTCGTTTAAAACTAAACGGGAAATTGTTTGGAATGAAAGGAATCCGAGGAATAAAAACGTTATAAGTTTTTTTTTTATATTAGCCTGCCAAAGTGCCTCTACTCTGGCTGATGGTAAGCAGTCAGTGGAATTCAGAAGTAGTGGACACCATTCCAAAAGCCAAACTACTGGTATGGTGGCCTCCACTATGGCGGCTTAGTGAGATGCTTCTTCACGCCTCGCTTAAAAGTCCCAGGATGAAAGTTAGGTGGGAACACATGCGCTGGTAAAGAGTTCCAGGCTTTAATTGAGCGACAAAAGTATAAAGTGCTGAACCGTTTGGTTCGAGCCCCTTTAGATTGCACTGTGAAAGGGTAGCACTTCAGTCCCGCACGTGTCGTTCTCGATAAAAAGGGAGAGGGTAGAATTAATTTAAAGAGCTGTTGAGAAGACACTCCGTGGTAAAGGCGATAGAAGACGGCCGTTGAGAAGGCGATGTCTCTACGCAGCTGTAAAGGCTCAAGGGTCTTAGGCCTCCGGGCTTCCATGATACGGACTGCTCGCAAAAGGCCCCCGTACCGTCTCAAAAATGGTCGCCGGGTCCCACTATCTGGTCACTAACCTGCACGACGAACCACTCCGAGATTATGCGCAACCTGGTGGGGCAGTCTCTTTTTTTTTGGTTAGGTCTAATTGGGCCCTTGTACAATGCCGCAGGCGGCCAGCGGAACCACCGTTTATACGGGTCTCCCTGGCCGGCGGGTTGACCCACACCACCCACACAATGACTCCGCGGATACTCAGCTGGTCCCACACATGCTGCGAGGTTTGTCATCTCTGCATCAGTTGGGCCTCCGGCTCTCGCGCTTACCGAACGAAACGCAATAATATGGATACTATTACTCTTACGTCGAAAACTATGAGAGGGTAGTACATCCCTGGTCGATCCGACCCATTCATGTTGAAACCAGCGTAAATCGACTACTACTATTTCGTAATTCACTTCAATTCCACTTATTCCGTAATGAAACGTGTTAACAAACATGTTATTATCACAAAAAAAAAAAAATCCTGAAAATATAAATCTAACTTGTATTTACATTTTAACTAATAAAGTATTTACATTTTAATTTACATTTTAATAAAGAAATAAGACGTGTTAACCTAACTTAAAAACAAACTAAGCTAAGCTAAATACATACCACATTTATGACGCGATTATTTAAATTAGCATAACTTTTTTATTTATAAACCGATTGACATGAAACAAACACTTAATGTTAAGTGATGCTGACCACAATGTATCAACGAAAACCATATTTAAATCTGATAAGCCGTTTTTGAGATTAGCGTGAACAAACGCACAGACAAACAGACAAACAGACAAAATTGTAACAATCATTGTTTTGGGTTCTATTTGCGTTGATAAAGGTTCCAATAATTTTTTTCTCATATATCTTCCATGTACAGACAGCGATTGGTTACATTTTTATTATATGTATAGATAGCTGTTGCCCGCGACTTCGTTCGCGTGAAAATTCAGATGTGTGCCTGTATGAGAATATTTCTTACCTAATCTTACGGCAATCCTACATTATATATTAGTAATAAATATCAGTATAATCCGTCTCTAAGGCGAATCCGATTTAAATCTATTCACCCGCTACCCCTAAAACAGACGAAATTTTGCGATATTTAACGAAACTTGGCACTCCTATTTTCAAGAACTATAGAAGCTCCATACAAATTTTGTTCCCCTTTGTACTCCAGGGAAATAAATTTCGCAAAATCCCGTCTTAGAGAGCACTAATTTCCAAAATTTGAAACTCCTAGCACTTGTAGTTTTTGAGATTTCGTGATGAGATGAGTGAGTGAGTGAGTGACCTTTCGTTTTTATATATGTGTAGCTTTTGCCCGCGGCTTCGCTTGCATGAATATCGTTTTTCAATAGACATTTTTATATTGTTTAAATACTGTTTTGCATACTATTTCTAATCTCATCATCACCATTCGTACAAACCCTCTTTCACCTACCTAAAGATATCCCCCGTAAAACAACATACAATACACAAAGGCAAATTTTCACTACAATAACTTTCCCCTTCCCCTCCCCTCCCCTTCCTTCCCCTCCCATCTCCCTCACTTTCCCTCACTTCCCACTCATTCACCACCACTTCTGACTCCTCACTTTCCCTCACTTCCCTCACTTTCCCTTACGTCCCCTTCACTTGCCCTTCACTTGCCCCTCACTTGCCCTTCACTGCCTCCTCACACCCCCTAAGTTCCCTCTTCCTTTTTTATTTTTACACAACGCCATCTAGACCCAAAGTAAGCATATTATATGCTTGTATTATGGGTTCTAGAATACGGATATACATACTTAAATACTTTATTTTTGTAAATAGATACATATTATATACATATAAACACCCAGACCAATGCAAATAGACATGTTCATGCTACAAATATTTGCACTGAACAGGAATCGAACCCGCGACCTCACAGTCCATGCACAGTACCACCGAAATACAGAGGCAGTCGATTTCCCCCTGACTTTCTCCTCCCTTTCCCCTGACTTCTCCCTCACTACCCCGCACTTTCCTCTCACTTCTCCCTTCCTTTCCTCTTCCTCCCCCTCCCTTCCCCCTCCCTCCAAATTTCAAGTCGCCAACTTCAAAAGCAAAGATCTTTTCATACAATATTTCATCCCTTATTTCACACCTATAAATCCACCCCAGTAAAAAAAAAATCATGACCGTATTTTTTATTTAAATAAAAGTATTCCAAAACAAAATTTCAAAGCTATAACTTAAAAAATGAAGACGTTTCATACAATCGATTTCATCCCTTTTCATACACTTAAGGGTTGAATTTTTAATAACCCTTTCTTTGTACACTTCTAGACATTAAGACAAACACACCCTCCAAATTTCAAGTCGCTACGACCAGCGGTTTAGGCTTTACGTTGTCTGCCAGTCAGTCAGTCAGTCAGGACAAAGCGTTTTACAATATGTATGGATGTATGGATTAGACGTATAGCCATCAGGGATCAAAGCATACAGGCTGCTAGTAATGCTAACACGTGATAGAGCCACATAAAGCTGACCGAAAAACAGCTAATACTTAGATCCACACCCACAACTTTTAGTGTCTTACCTTTACTTTAATTACTTAATTAATTAATTACTTTAATTAGTCATCGCAAAACATAGGCTCACTGGAAACCGGACTCGTTTAAAACTAAATGAAAGACTGTTTAGAATGACAGGAATCCAAGGAATAAAAACACTATCAGCTATTCCGCAACCTGTTAAAATATCTGCTTCTATAAGATTTCGTAGTAAATTAACGAATGTTCGATGTGATTCTTTAAATTGGCATAACTTTTTTATTTATGAACCGATTGACATGAAACAAACACTAAATGTTAAGTGAAGCTTACCACAATATATTAGTGAAAACCATATTTAAATCGGATAAGCCGTTTCTGAGATTAGCGTGCACAAACGCACAGACAAACAGACAAACAGACAAACAGACAAACAGACAAAAATTTTAAAAATCATTGTTTTGGGTTCTATTTGCGTTGATATAGGTCCCAATAGTATTTTTTCTCATATATCTTCCATGTACAGACAACGATCGGTTACATTTTTATTATATGTATAGATGGTTAAAACCGCGTTACCTGTATATAACTATCGCCTAAATGCTGTCAGCAATCCGATGGCTAGTTGTTGTTTAAATGCGCTAATCACTGAAACTACCAGCCGGTTTTTTTTTGCGTATGATAGCCCAGGTTTCGAGGAAGGTTATAGGATAGATAGCACCACGCTACTGGCGACAGAAGCAGATCAGTAAGCATAGACGCGAGTGAAACCTCACCGCAGAAATCTAGTACTAAGAATAAACCTGGAATAAACATCAACTGCCTTTACTTTAATCTGTCAGTTTTTGAGTAGATTATAGGACTTATTACGTAAACAATTTTCTGGATCAGTTCAAATTTGACGTAGGCTAGGCGTAATTGGACAACGAGAAGATTAAACAGAATTCTAACAAGAAAAGTTCCAAGGTCGTTTAATAGTAGATAATATTATTCGTCAATTCAGTTAACACAGAGTTCTAACTTTATCATGTTCTAGAAATATCCCAACAAGCTTTATATAGCTGACCTTTAGCTTACCGTTGGATATAGGTCACAGTATCGCTAGGACGTACGACTCGTTTAGTCCAGGCTGCATGTACGCATACGGATACTTAATTGGGTCATCTCAACATGGAGCTAATGTACTCGTATACCTAAAATACTCAACCTGTATAGAAGCTGCAGTTTTATTTTTTGTTTGAGTTAGTTTTACATGCTCGAAATCTATCGGCGAAACTTACTATTACATAGTACGATATTTAACTACTCGAAAAATATTTACGTGATGTGAATCTTAAATCTGTAGAGGTATTCAGAAAACAAAATTCTGCAACTCCCGTAGCGCTACCAAATCACGGCTTCGCTCACGTATAATATGTATTGCATCCCTTATTATAAAAGACTGATTTCCGGGATAAAAAGACGTCCATTGCCGGCACCGAATCTATCTACATACTAATTTTCATCGAAATCGGTTCAGCTGTTTAGGCGCTGAATGGTAACAAATACACACATACACTCACACATACACACACACAAACTTTCACATTTATAATATTAGTAAGATTTGTAGGATAAGAAATAGAGTATTTATCTACTTGACAATAACACAATAATACAACATTCAACAGTATGAAAACAGTAGTGTAAACAATTTCTGTGCAAACAAGACGTTAGTAATAAACTTACCAGCGATCGGCCAGTTGCACAATCATTGTTTATCGTAGAGGTTTCGTAGCACCTCTACAAAACTTCTACGAAACTACTTAAGGCAAGGTAACGCTGTGACTTGGCTCTTTGTAGTTTCCAATATTACCTGCGTTTTATTAACCTTAAATCAATAAAGCAAAAAATAACTAATATGCATATTTGACTTGATAAAGAAACCGAGCTTCGAACATATGCTGTGTCGCAAGTGCCTCAATTAAATAGGCTACTTCAACCACTGTACATAAAATTTGCTGGCAAGAAAATGTGTCACTATACTGAAAAAATACTAAATCTATCTATACTATTATGTAAAGCGGAAGAGTTTGTTTGTTTGAACGCGCTAATATCTGGAACTAACACTCGAATTTTAAAAATAATTTTCGTATGATAGCCCAGTTCTTGAAGAAGGTTATAGGCTATGTAACATCACGTTACTGGCGACGGGAGCAGAGCAGTAAGCAAAAACGCGAGAAAAACCGCACCGCGGCAAGCTAGTAATTATATAAGTATAACATTAAGTGTAATTTTATAGCAAAGACAAATAATTTTACTTTATTGAATCACCAACAAGGGATATAAGGGGACATACCTAGCCAGCTGAGCTTGATGGAGTTTGAAAGAGGTTTACTTCCAATATACTGGACGTCTCCAGGGTAAATAAGTGAATCCTTTTTGCACTACACTCCTGGGGCCAAACCACAACCTCTTATAGCAACCTTATTATAACCTTACTTGTACAAAAGAAAAAGACAAAACTCCCTGTAGGCCCCCTGATTGCCAGATGTGAAACTATGTTACCATTATTATTGAGTCGTATTTACTATTTATATTCTCGTAAATGTACAAAATATTTATAGGGTGATAAAAAACGAACATGGAGCTTATCCATAAAGTGCCACAATAAGATTTCTTAAACACCAGTATTATGAGATTACCGGTCACTTCTGTGCCAGTTATAAATATAGGTTACACTGATAATGGCAGCAGTAGAAGAGCATTTTTTTTTATTGCCAACTGTTACAGATATGTCAACTGCCAACTGCCCACCTGAGGACTTTTTAAAGCTAGATACTCTGCGAAGCAGCTGCCTATCGGGAAGGGAGTGGGGCGTAAGTGAAGAAAATGAGCGAGGAAAGGAAAGGAGGAAAATTGGGCTTATATTACAAAAAACTCCTCAAAACTAGGTAATTTCGCAGTTATTGCTTAGCAGAAATTGTACCTTCAGTACAATTAAAAAATTTACAAATTAAAATTAAAGGTTGGTAATGATTCTCATATTTAATAAATATTAAATTTATCCATACAATTAGTTACAGTCTCACAACAGTATTTCCAAAATAGTTAATAATAATAATACTAATTTCAAACTTAATAGTTACTTAACCCATCACACAGAGATTAGGTATTATGTTAGTGAAATATCGAAATTAAATTTGGAAAAGGAAAACGAAAGAAGATTTAAGACGCCTTGCTGTTGACACTGAAGACGACAAATTGTTAAGGTAATTATTATTGCCATCCATCTTATACCATCTACATTCTGTATTTTTTATTAAATCTCATTTACACTGTGTTATATTTTTGTATTACTCGCCGAGCAAATAATACGAGAGTTGTTTCCCTAAACTTCTATAAAATAAAAGACTCATTACCTTCAATATTATGTGCTTAATCATATCAGGATCTGGACAAGCTTGATAGTTCTAATTTCTATTCTTTTTCCTATCTATAATAAATATGTATATTATCTACTGTATGTAAAAATTCTGAGTAAAATAGTTATTTAATTTGTTTAATGTATGTACTTAATTTTAAGTATCAAAAAATTATATTGGCTGGCTACCAAATATTATAATAGCTCAGTCAACAGTTTTACAGTTTTTAATCTAAGTTTTAATCTTTATACTAAAGGTCTTCATAATATAAAGTGCTGTATTTTTAATCTATAAAAACTAAAAATTAAAGATAAAATTCCGAGCTCCAGACTAGAAGTTCTGTAGGTCAAACGAATAATAATTCATTATGAATCGAAGCTTGAAGCATGAAAGACAAAAATTGGTAAAGGGTCACTTAGGTCGGTCGGTACTTAGTATGAATTACCTACGTCATGAATCAGAATTACTGATTATAAAACTTCAAACATCATTTAGTAATATATTATACATAAAGTAAATAGCCAGAACAAATATTATCTTGGTTTGATTTAGAAACTAACTTAATTTTATCTGATTTACGCTGTGGAGTACAAAACAAATCTTGAAAAGTACAATTTATTGTGCTCCGTAAGTTCATATCAACACGCTGAGAGCCAATGAAATCACTTTTCTTGTATATAGCAAATCATTTATTAAAACCCTAAATTTTCTTTCTAAATTCAATATTCGAAAACAGTTTGCCTACAACAACAAGCCTATGTATTTTCTTCTTCAAAAACATATGCAGCACAAAAAGTTTTGCTAAAAGAGAAGAATTAAAATATCCCAACTTTAATATCGGACATTCAGGTAATTAATGTATTTCGCTCTTTTAAGATAAAACAGAGGGTGTTAAAGACAATATGTCTCATGTAAGTACTGCTGGTTTTTAGTAACGCGAACGGGTGAAAGAGGTATCTGAATAGGGATGCGTATTTTTAGTTGGGTGACCCATTTCTTGCTGTCGGGTGCTTCCCGGGCCGAGCTGCCGTTCTATTGACCCACATGCACGCAAGCTCTGACGTCAGAGGCCGTTATGACGTCACGCAGCAGCTATCGCACTGCTCTTTGTCCCGGACGATTTTTGCTATAATATTGTCAGGAGTTCTATTGTATGTTTGTTATTTAGTTTATTGTTGTAGACTACGCTGTCTTGGCAGATATTGCTTATTAATATGTGTCTATTGAATTTATGGATTGAAAACAAACAAATTGCTTCGAAAGTGTTACAGATAGAAAAATATACGTATTTTGTATTGATTGTTTTGGATGGGTTTTAGCCACAGGAAGGTTATCGTTATTCCCGGCTCAAACTAGAGCAAAAATTTTAGATGACACGTCTTTCAAAACCTACAGATTCTAAAGACCAGAGTAACAGTAACCTTGTGCTTCATAAGCTTCCTAAAAAGTACCAGACGTAATGGCTGCGAAAAACGTTGTGTCAAAAACATTTGTCGCTGTACTTGCAGTTTAGGCATACTTATCCGTTATTTACACTTTCTTATTAAACTGATGATCTTCGTAAAAATACAAAAAGACACTGACTAATTAAAATGAGTTTTGATGACAGAAGAAGGTTAAAGAAATATTTCAACTGAAATCAAGATATGATAAAAAAAATCGGTTTGCTCCCATTCTGCAATCCTTTGTTGCCTAAACAACCAAAACAAGATTGAGTTAAGAAAACAACAACATAAAAAATTTCAACGTATTTAATCAGTATTTAAACACTTTTGTCACCAACATTTACTATAACTATTTGCACAAAAGCGTTGTGCCAGTTGAAAATGCAATAACATCAAACAAATAACATTCCACAAAGGCATAACAAGAGCCCTTCAATCAGTATGCGAATGTTTAAATTTATAGGTATTGAAGTCAACTCAATAGTTTGTTGCTTGAAATCACATTGCGCAGATATTATTTAGACAGCTGTAGTATCTGAACGTTTGGTGTTTCGTTCTTGCTGAAAAAATCAACTAAAATGATGAAAAATTACAAAAAATATTGTTAGATAACATATAAACTTTTTAGCTAACTAATGAAGCATTTATCTCTAATACATGTATTTTATATAATTTTCCATTTTCGTTAACAGTGACATTTAATAATAAAGAAAATTTAAATTCTCTACGAATACCGTTTATTTATTCTACATTCTTTTCAAATACAAATCGTTTGAGACATCGGTCGTACTTTGTAGGTAACTATCTTTTTTTATATTTTCTTGTCATCTCTACTCGTTCGGAAATCCATTAGTTGCACGCGGGAAAAAAAGAATGATTTCAGTTCAGATGTAGTTTTCAGCTCATCGGACATTTTTCTGCCAAGTCGCCCTCCAAGACACAGACTAATGAATTAATCTTGTTATGTGTTTTTATTTATTTTCTTAGAATGCTTTGAGTGCTGTCAATCCTATAATTCAATTTAAATACAATTTAAAGACATTCCTTCAGCTATTTTTATTTTTGTTATGATTGCAAAGAATTTCAATTTAGTATTTTCCGGATATTAAACAATACTAAAACGTCCTATTTTTTTTCCTAATACGTCCAGGTATGTGTAATTGAATGCCTATTTAGAAATCGGCAGTCTTTTCAAACCTCATGCATGTTTTGGGTAGGCAATTAGGGGAGGTACGAATCCGAAGCCAATATAATTATTATTACATTATATAGACAAATTCATGATAGCAGGAGTTTCGTGATTATATATTAAGACAAAAGTATTAAAATTGGGATATTATTTAATGAAATTCGATCTTTATAAGTAATTGATATTACAAATAAAACATCACTGTCAGCACAATTATGTCAATGTTTACAAAATTTAATTTAATATTCTTAAAACATTTTCTTATATCCATTCTAAGTACTTTCATATTCACGTCAATTTTCATTTATTGGAATTGTCATAAGAACATTGTGCGTATAGATGTCGTACAAATAGGGCAGATGACATTATATTGAATACTAGCTGCTCGCAACGCGGTTTCACCTACGTTAAGTTACATATTTGGTTACTGCTCGGCGCCCGTCGCCAGTAGCGTGATGTTATATAGCCTATAATCTTCTTCAAGAACTGAGCTATCAACCGCAAAAATAATCATTAAAATCCGACCAGTATTCCTAGAGATAAGCGCGTTCAAACAAACAAACAAACTCTTCCACTTTATGTTAGCACCCACGTGCGAATCCCAGACTGGTTACTAGCGAAATATAAAAATAAAAACTTTACTTATAATACGTCTACTAAGAGGTCTTATTTAAGCACGTTCATTTCATAATTGCTATCTTCAGATGCTTTTTTGTGTAAATTCGCTCCAATTTATTCTTTACTTAACTTCAATAGAGGCTTGTAATCAAAAGCAGAAACCCTATATCGGATCCATTTCTATCCCTCTTCAGTAAAATATTGTTTAGTTAAAAGCTTTGAATATACAGACAACCACCCTAATGTTAGGGAATAGACATATAAAAAGAAAATTGCAATATAGTTTACGTATTTTGTGCCTGAACGTAACGTAAAACGTGAAGACTTGAAACTGTTTAAATGAATCACATAATTATTTAATGCAATTTATTTCACGTCATAAAAGAGTCATAAATTTATTTTTAGTTTATTTCTTTCTTTATCTTTGTCTTTGTTAATTTTATATTTTTACTCTTATTTAAGATATAATAATTCAATTTAATAGTAATAGGTTTAGATGACAACTTCCTATACCTACCTATTTATCTTTATCTTATTATAATAATATGTAGGTATTATAATTAAATTCATTTAATTCAGATAATTACATCCATATTAGGTAAGTAGGTACATCATTAAAATTATTATATTTCAATTATAAATTATTAAATACAAAGTAACATTAAATAAATTAACACATAACATTAACTAATTACACAATAATAAATAAAATAAAAATCACATTATATAATATTATAGACATCTGAATAAATAAATAATTGAAATAAACAACCGTCATACATGTCTGTCACAGCAATGTCTAATATATGTGCTGTCCACCCGAGCTGCGATCATTGCTAGAACGGCATTGGAGCTGGCCCTCACCCTGCACACAAAGGACGCGCACCGCTTGCGCATGGTGGCGTAGAAACAGTCGGGACGCGCTTCCGCAAACATGCCCGAGGTGCTGCAGAAGCGAGGCAACCCCAACATCGCCCTGAACGCATTATTATACTGGATACGGAGGCCGCTGTAGGTAGCTTGCGTGTAGTTTGTCCACAAGCTGCACGTGTAAAAGGAAGTGCAATAGGCTTTAAACAGCATGACCTTAATATGATTAATACTACGCGCAAACCTGCGAACAATCATATTAGCCCGTTTCGACAACGCCCTTCGTTCCCGTTCGATATCAACATGATCCTTCAGGTCGAATGTCAACCAGTGCCCCAGGTACTTAAATTGTTTCACCCTCTGCAATGGGGTACCATTCAACATTATTGGTGGTACTGTTTGAGGACACTTGGTACCGCTCCGAAATACCATGTCGAAATACCATGTACTGACTTTTACCAGCGTTATAAACAAGGCCATGCTTACAAGCGTACTCTTCGCATACTCGAAGCAGGGCCCGCAGACCACAGACTGATGCGCTCAGCAGCACCATGTCGTCCGCATAGCTTAGATTATTTACACATATATCATCATCATCAGTAATGGGTTTAGTTGACATTTACCTATACCTATCATCTTATTAGGTATAGGTAAATACATAGGTAGGTTCCTTTACCTTTATAAAGGTAAAGGTACCTACCTATCCATAAGCAAACGAGTTGCTATTCCAGTGAACATTACAAAAAATACAACGCTACTAATCTGAAATAAGTTCACCAATAAACAAAGGACAAACAATACTTTTTAAATTGACATGGAACATACAGTTTGACTTGGAAAGGTATTCACAAGAGACCTTTTTTTTATTAAATGGCTTAGATAAAACGTATCACATGACACTAAGATATCAATGTAAGAAAAAATAAATAAAATATATGGATTATCAATCTCTGAAATCTGTCTCTACTCTGTGTAGTCATCGTCCAGTCGATATGACTTTACTTCTAAAGATAAGTGCTCAGAAACAGCGTCCTCTCGTATTAAACTATTGCAACTTACTCTTATTTGGTTTATACTTATATTACTTTATTTACTTCCATATTTCTTTGATAGATAAAAAGCTCATTACTAGTAAGTCTAAATAAATCGACAAGGTGAAGTAAAAAAAAATATTAATATCTACATGCCTAGCCGATCTAGTGAACTCAAAATTTTCTTTAGAGTGAAAGACAACAATTGGTTTCCCCTAAGTCAGAGAACAAGTAGTATAGAAGAGGACTTTACAAACACACAAAATAGCAGGATACCCTTTTATCATTACATTACAGTATACACTTTAGACACGACGTGTTGGTATGTAATAATTAGCTGGACCTCAAGCTTGTTTGCTATCACAGATGCATAAAATAATGGGTAATGAAGACACAGGATCTGAATAAGTCTAAAAAATATAATAATACAGTAGCCAGTCGTTAATAATGAAAGGGAACTTCTCTTTGCTTTATAATATGTACCACAAGAACAAAGAACGCTGCCTAATTATTATTTAGGTGAATAGTTCATTATTTAACCTTTATAATTAACGAACTATTCAATTTCGTTAATTATAAATCTTATTAAATTCATTGAAATTCTACTAAGACATCGACCACTTAATAAATCTTGTCGCTTTCACTAAAGCAATTCGAATTGATCAATTCAGGCCTTGCGGTGAAAATTATTAATGAATATTGAACTCGTGAAACAATAATCGGGACAAATTGTTCAGAATGTCAGGATATGGAAGGGTCAGGGCCTTTTACAGATGCCAATGATACCCCACTTTGATTTCCTGAACAGCTCTTGAAATTGAAGCACTCCAATTAAAGTTGGCACTCGATTCAAATTACAAACTTCCTACAACTACGTCGACCTAAATAAATATTTTAATTAAGTCTCTTCTATTGAATATTACGGTCGTATTACTTGATGATACTTATTTTTAATTAAAATCGAGTTATCTAATATATTTTTATTTTACTTGATAGCAAACTCGCGTCAATAAATCATAGAAGCGTCAGAAAAAGGAAAACTTAACTACATGATCTGTATAAACAAACTAACTTGTTATTATTATTACAATGATTTTTTATCAGTGTCCTCATTGTTTTTATATTGCTTACTTCTTTGGGTTCTATCGTAATCTAATACATTAACTTCAAATTTTGTCTCGAGAAAACGAAAATGAACTGAGTAAAATCCCTTCGTTACCCGATTTAGTCTTACCACCAGTAATAAGAGGTAATTTTTTACTACTGTTAGCCAAAGAGGATTTTTGCTCTAACTAAATTTTCATGCAATAAGGCTTTGTTAAATTACGAGTAAACTAGCTACGCTTTGCTCGCGCGATGAAAAGTAGAGATAAAAGCTAAAAAGTAGCCTATGTCCGTCTCAAGCACCGAATCTACCTATCAACATACCAATTTTTATCGAAATGGGTTCAGCCGTTTAGGTGCCGAGTGGTAACAAACAGACACATATACATACAAGCAGACTTTCGCATTTAGAATATTAATAGGATAATCTGTATGTCGTTGTATTTTTTCTCACAATTCTTCTTTTCGTGTCAACAGCAAATCCTTTTGTACGGTGTCAGCCCAAAAACGTTTACTACAATAGCATTACTACGATATACCTACAGTGAGTATATGGTCGGCGCGGTAAAGTGACTAATAGCCAGCCTGACTAAACTACGTGGCTTAACCGACGTTGTGAGACGGTCAATCCCTACTTAACCGCTGTATACATATTAAAGTCCACTAATAAAGTCAAAATGAATGCAGCGAGATAATTTACCTATGTTTTATGATTTACTAAATATTATATAGCTTTCCGCGACGTGGTTTCACCCGCGTCTTTGCTTACTGCTCTGCTCCCGTTGCCAGTAGCGTGATATTACATAGCTTATGACCGTCCTCAGGAACTGGGCAATATATAAATATTGAAATCCGACAGCTAGTTCCTAAGATTATCGCGTTCAAACAAACAAACAAACTGTTGCGCTTTATATAATAGTACTGATTAATGTGGTTAGTTTCTAAGAATGTAGTGTAATATTAAAATTTTTTTTAGGCTGCCCTAAGCGATGCCAGCATAACACAATTTCTTTTGGAATGATTTCTTCCATTACTCCTGGACTCCATTGAGCCATTTTATCAATATTAGCCAACCAGCCAGTCATTCAAGAGTGAACTATATAGTTCCAATGTTCGATTCGCAAAACGTCCGGTGAGAAAAAAGGTCCGATCATTGTTTCATCCAATCTAATATTAAAAAGAGAAAATATTTGTTTATTGTAATTCGTTACTAACTCAAATATTGTATATAATTAAATTTTTTTTTACATGCATGTATGTAGAATATAGAAATCTACATGTACATGTAGCTATGTGAAAATAAAATTGGGCTACCTATATTTTTTGTGGCAAATATACCTAACTTTTCATGCAGGCGATGCCGCTGCTAACAGCTAGTATAAAAACAAATAATCACAGTTGAAATATTAATTGTGTTAACGTTTAGTGCACTTCTAAAATCTAGCTCAATTAGATGTAAATTTTATTATAATTGAAATAAAGTTCAATTCCACTTGAAGTTTAAGCCGATTCAAGTCTCGACAAACGAACAAAAGCAGGCTTATAGAATTTTTAAGTTAACGCTTTATATTCGGCTAAGTAAAGGATTTTACTAAGTAGCTACTACGTAAGCTGTAATTAAGCTGACGTTTGTTTTTAATCTTTTCTAATTGATAAAATAAGTATAACTTTAGGTAAATTTGGTTGACAAGGCCTCTCTGGTCACTAATCGTATCAAGCAGATATAATATAAATTAGATAACGGACGTATGTCCGTTGTATACTTAATTGTTTAATGAACTGACAACATTTATTAGACGCTTGCTACGGTCAGTAGATGGCAGCACTTCTTTATAATTTTGTTAATCTAAGTATAAAAATAATAATTATTTAAAAAATTAAGCGGTGTTTAGCACGCATGCAGTAGAAGCAATTTTAAGAGAAGTTTAATAAGGTTTAAAAAAGCCACTCAGACAGCGACAACGTCCCACGCTCCCCACCGAAGAGAGGAGTGAACGATCATCGAGGACTGATGATAGGTCTACCATCGTCCGCCTCACGCTCAGGACGCCGCGCCACATCTCATCAACGTGGCTTGCGAAGACTCACATAGTGTGAAAGTCTCAGGAAGAGCTTACTATAGAAATGATCCTATGAAGTAAGGTCTTAACTTTCGTATGTCGACCCGGCTTTTATATACTGCCGCTTACGAAACCATATCGCGATCTAATTTTTCCAGTAACGCCATCTATCGAGGTAGTATATAAACTTATTTTCCTATAGATCATTTGACATTTTCCGACGTAAATCTCGTGCGTGAGCTGCTTAATAATCTAAGGGTATGATGAGTAATATCTTCAATATCGACACTTTGTTTTTAAATGTATAGAGTGCATTTTTAAATATTTTTACTTTAAGATCTTGTCTGCTCTCATCTATATTATTTAGGACGGCTAAAAATGATTTTATCTTGTATTTACAATTTGCAGGAGGTATAGAAAAATTAATATTTTACAGTTGGCGGCTTGCCTGATACCAATTCTTTTTAGGAATGCACTCATTGAAGATACAACTGCTACCTTCAGTTGTTATTTATCCCTCTAGCCAAATCATGCCATTTGCCGTGCCAAATTTTTTTTTTCAACCTATTGTTCCTAGGTCAGATCTTAACGGTATTGATTACCTATCAGTTTTGATTCTTCTAACAGAAATATTTTGTCTAAGTAATTTTTACCCTTATTTAAACTTAATCAAAGAATTATTTTAAATGCTTTAACGAAATAAAAATGATAATGATAGTTTCTGATTAGTTAGCTTGATGCATGACTAGATAAATGTTTAGTGTAACCTTATTATCAATATGAATTCCATAAAGTATTTACAGAATACTAGTTACTTAGATTGAAGCAAATCTTTAGCAATGGTGCATTACACTGCTTTTTTAACAAAAGATCAACCATTTTTATTCGAGTCAGACAAAAAGAAACGAGGTTGACTAGTGACAAGTCTGTCTGCTAACAAAATTGTTACCAAACTCTAAATATACAAGACTAAGTAAGCGAAGCGCTACAATATGTTTCCACTGATACTCGTAGTTTTAGAACGAGTCTGCATTTTGTAACGTAGGTAAGTATAGTAAAGTAAGAAGGTTTTATTTTAGACTGTGGTTTAACCGCGTGGGTAGATGATGTCTATTTATAGGCTATGTGAAACCTATATAAAAAATTAAAACCAGTACGATGAAAGAGTAACTGCAGCACTTATAATATTTTTTATTATACTCTACTATTCACTTATATTATACTATTCATTAATATGCATGAATGGGAAATGTCCTTTACGAACGCCAATAAACCTACTTACATAAAGCAGTTTAATAAATAAAGTTAAATAAATAAAGCACTTAAAACTTTGAAGAAGCAAGACATTCCAATGGCTGGAGTATAGAATTCAATAGAAACTCGAATAGAAAAGAGACCTCAGAGAATTATAATACCTTTTCCAATTTACCTGCGGTCAACCCGAATAATGTCATTGCCTATCGACAAATTAAATCTTTTAGCTAATATAGTTGACAATAGACCTAGTAATAAGTTGACATATGAGTAGAGTAGGTAGGTTACCTTTGGTTATATTTTTTACTCATACTGATACCTACCTATCTTATAAGTTATAATCCTACCTATCTATTAAGTTATTGTATTAAACTTATTTTGTACATTGGTTTATTGTTGTTTCAAGTTTTTGGTTATAACTCCAACTTTCATGTTTTTGTTTTGTTAATATTAATGGTTTGAATTTTTTTAAAGATTGTGATAGCAAAAATTCTATAAAAACTTATATAATTTTTGCTATCACAATCTTTAAAAAAATTAAAATTAAATATGCGTAAAGTATCTTTATTAACCTAAAGCCTTCCACAATGGAGGACTTATTCGTGACTACTGGTATTTAGATTATAATTTGGGTCAGAATTCAACATTGAACTTGTCACGGTCGATTGGTTAACCTTCCCCTGTCATCACTTTATTCCGTTTTTAGGACACGTACAATAGCTTTTTATAATATTTATTAGAGATTAGAGAGGTTTTCATACAGAGAAGGCATACGAAGGCATTAATTTGTAATTCATTCTGTAATTTTAACGTTCTTATGTGTTAATTTAATTAACCTATATGAATAATATAGTATTTTCATTTTAATCGCGAAGAGAGCTAGTCAAGAAGAATACCGTTAAACAGTATAATCTGAATGTCATAGTGTTACAATTTGCGGTAGTGGATCTACGAAAAATGTAAAGTAGTAAAACATTTTCCCCGTGGCCCACTACAAAATGGAACCACGGGAGGAATGACTCCTTATTTGTTATTAAGAAATAAAGTAATAAATTTTAGTTTACTTACGAACTCAATATTCACGGTGACATCAGGTAAAAACTTCTGGTAGTAATGAGTATAATAATAAAATTACCTCAAAATCACGATAGACGAATTTATAAAGTCCAATAGTAAAACGTTTGAGGTAGGTATACAAGGACATATGCTTTTCGTAAAAACAATATTAATTGAGTGATAAACTGTACAGTATACATATCAGCTTATATTTAGGTCAGTATTTAACAACGAACTTGTTTTTTTTTTTTTTTTTTATCTTTATTTATTAAAGGAACCGTTAACAATTGTTATGTTAGTTCCATCGGAACCTGCTCTTAGTATCTACACCTTAACATTAACCATTGAATAAACTAAAATCGCTTCTGGTGACATTGGTTTAGCTAAGATACTATTAAATATGCCTATATCTAACTTATTCAACTTATATTTATCTAAAAAATAACTTCTTACAGACTCATTCCTGACACACTCCACTAAGAGGTGTTGAATGTCCTCTACTTTATTACAAACTATACAATTCGGCGAATCCACTTTCTTCATCAGAAATGCAAAAATTCTTAATGGCATGTGTCCAGAACGAGTTCTGAAAGCAGTAATTAATATATTTCGACTAACTTTAAAATTATTAAACCATGGAATATGAGGAGGTTCACTTTGGATGCTTTTATACCATATACCTTTGACCCTGGACCTTTCATCAAAGTATGTTTTCCACTCCTCATAACAGTATTTTTTAAATTTTGCTAATCTTTCGGAATATACTGGTAAAATGTACACTTGTACACCCGCAATAGTAGCTGCGCTAGCTAGTTTATCAGCCTCCTCGTTTCCCTGCAGGCCAATGTGTGACGGGACCCATTGTAAGACTAAGTTAATATTGTTTGAACGAATCGAATGTATCTTATTCAGTACAGTAAAGGCTATCGATACGCCTCTGTGTCCAGAGGCACATCGAGCCAAATGCTGGAGCGCGCTCTTGCTGTCTGTAAATATCACTATATTAGTATGTTGTACAGTAGTAGCAATATAAGACAACGCTTCAGAGATTGCTAGCAACTCGGCTGTCATAATAGATACATCCGATACAATGTTGAAACATTCGCTAGTTTTGGTATGTGGGTCATAAAAAGCTGCTCCAGTCTTGCAGCTCTTAGAACCATCAGTATACAATCTATACCACTCGGTATATGTAACATTTAATTCTTGTAAGACACTATTTCTCAAAACATTTATTTCATATGAAGTTTTAGGCATACTAACATTTTGTAAGTTAACTCTAATAACACTATTAATTTGTATATAACTACACCATACTTTTAATTGGAACATATCAAGAGGGTTTGATGAGTATATTTTTTCTTTTCGAACGATGTTGTAGGTATCCATTAATGCAGGCACTTTTTTATTTGCCCAATATCTGTGAGTCCTAAGAGCTGCAAGATCAGATAAACATTTATTTGTCACACAATTGCTCTGCGCCCTAACTTTCAGGCAGAACTTGAATGCTAAATATTTACGCCTTAAATGCAATGGAGGCAAACACAACTCACTCTCCATCACATGTATAGGTGTAGTTTTAATAAAACTACCAACAATTCTCATCGCCTGATTTTGGATTTTATCTAGTTTAATTAAACGAGATTTTGTACTACTGTCGTAAAATACACAACCGTAATCTATACGACTTCTAATCAAAGATAGATACAAGTGTCTTAGATGTAGGGGGTGCATACCCCAATTGGAGCTAGCTAATACCTTTATAATATTCAGCATCTTCTGACATTTTTCGTACAATTCTTTAATATGTCTGGTCCACCGAAGTGACGGGTCTAACCAAACACCTAGATATTTTATGTTATCAATTGCAGTCAAAGGTACATCATTAAGGAATAATTGAAAATGTTGCCTTCTAAATCCTCTACTGAACAAACAGAACTGTGATTTAGACGTTGATAGCTCTAATCCAATATTTGATAACATCTTAACAATATAATTTAAAGTTATTTGCATATTTCTAACACTGTCACTTATCTTTTTTAAATTAACAAAAAGAACAAAATCGTCTGCATATTGACATACTTTAACGGAATTGTTTACTTTGTTACAAATTTCAAATGTTACAATATTAAAAAGTAGAGGAGAGAGTGGGTCTCCTTGTGCCAAACCTCTGTTAGTCCACCTCTCGATATCACTTTCTCCCTCCGTGTTATCTTTAATTATTAAGTGTCTTTCCCGAAAAAATTCCCACAGGTAACAACATATGCGGCTGCCTACGTTTAGCTTATCTAAGGTTTCGACTATACTATCAATCATAACGTTGTTATATGCATTCTCGACATCCAAGAAACACGCTAAAGTTGGAATATTTTGTGTGAATGCGACCTGTATACTTGGAATTAATTGAGCAAGAGAATCTAAGCACGATCGTCTTCTACGAAAACCTGACACACTAGAAGATAGCACTTGATTATGTTCAACGAACCACTCTATTCGTTTGGCTATCATCGAGTGAAAAATCTTACATAGACAAGATATCAAAGAAATTGGCCTTAATTTAGAATTATTCCCTATTTTCGGTATTGCAATTACTTTTATATTGCGCCATTCACTAGGAATACATCCCGAGATAATGATATTATTATATATGCGAAGCAGGAATATTTTAGCAGCATTAGGAAGATTGAAAATCATAGAGTATGTGATATTATCATCTCCGGGAGCTGTATCTTTCTTTTTGATACATATCTCCATCTCATCTAGGGTAAAATCGGACTCTAATAGGCCATTTTTTGAGGTAAAGGTAGGTTTTGAGGATTGAACTGAGTCTGGAGCTAGGCCGTGTAACAGTTCCTTTTTTTTAGCCATAGGTATATAAGAATTATATTGCCTATATCCCTTAATCCACCTCATCTTGCGCCACATATCTGCCGAGGTTACATTGCCGTCAATTGAAGTACAATACTCTTGCCAGCAATTCATTTTGGCTTTTCGTGTTTCATGTTTAGCTTTTATAGTTCTATTTTGTAGTATTGTCAGGTTATCCGGTGTAGGATTACGTCTAAACTCTCGTAACGCAGATCTTCTCTCGGCTACAAGTTTTGAAAGAAGAGAGTTCCAGTATGGCTTAGGCTTAAAATTTCTTTGCGGATTAATGCAATTTTTTATTATAGGAATGTTGTGATCAGCAGCTTTATTAATAATAGAAATTAAGGTGCTATACATAATTTGGATATCACATGAATAATTTGTATCAATTGCTGAAAATAATTGTTCTATATCTCTGTAATAACCCAACCAATTTGCCTTTTTAAAATTACGTCTACTAGTGAAATGAATTATATCTTGGTAGTTTAATTTGATTTTAATCAGTAAATGATCACTTCCCAAGTTGTCATTTAATACTCGCCAAGTAAAATGTATAGCTATATCGGTAGAAACGAAAGTGATATCGGGAGATGACTGTTGTAACCCATGATTAACATATTTTACCCGTGTAGCACTGCCATCATTGATAGGTACATAGCCATATTCTAACACAGAATCCATAATTTGGTTGCCTCTTGTATCATTCTTATAGGACCAATTGGAATGATGTCCATTGAAATCCCCGGCTATAATAGTTTTTTTTGAACACAGTGAAAATAGTTCATCCCAATCACGTTGTCTAGTTTGAATCGAAGACGGGCAGTAAACTGAAATAACGTTATCTAGATACTTACAATTTTTAACCTTGATGTGCAATAATTCGATGCCGGTGTTACTAATGCTTGATGATATATGTTCAGATTTTATTGACTTATGAATCATAATTGCTACGCCGCCATATTCATCGGCTCGATCTTTTCTATATATATTATAGTGGGTTACGTTTAGACAAGTATCTTGCTCTAACCATGTTTCACAAACAATAGCTAAATGTATTTGGTCTGTAGATAAAAGCGACAGTTTTTAAGTTCTTACGCATTTGTGAGTTAATAAATTTTTCGTTTCTATTAGTATCTTGATCCTCCACATTAGATTTCTCCAACATTGAGTCCATACGTTCTGTGTAAATATCTTCTGATAAAAGCGCATCTCTGACTTTTCTTTATTATGAGAAGTAGGAATTTGATACTTAAGAGTCACATTTTCTTCTGTGTTTATATATTCATTTCTTTTTTCAGTTTTATTGTTGTTTAAATATATCATTAAAGATCTCCTATATGTACAATTTTCTCTGCACATTATCTGGCGGATAGTCTTTTCTTTTTTGAAAACAGGGCATGGTTTGTCAAGAGCCATGTGTGCGCCTTTACAATTTATGCATACAAAACTCAAGGTTTCACAATTATTGTGATTTCCTCCGCATTTTGGACACAAAATTTTCTTACTGGGACAAGTCTTGATAAGATGCCCAAACCGCCAACATCCCGAACACTGACTTACAGGAAATGTATATGGTTCTACCTTAAATCTGCACCCGTATATAGATACATACGGGGGTAAGGTAGAACTTTTAAAACAAATACGGATAGTCTCGCTTTCTATCCAAACTCCATCATATGACTGTCTTTTTAATCTTTTTATAGATATAATTTCTTTGTCACATTCCATGCTTTCTAAAAACTCCTTCTCTGTGATTTCTAAATCAATTTGTTTCACCACACCATACGACATATTAATTTCATCCATCAATTGACGTCTGTAGCCTAGAGTGTCAAAAGTTTCAGAATAAATCAAACTTTCCGCATTATTTCTATCTTCAAATTGAATAAGTACTTTGTATGGATTTTTATACTGTATTTTTAAAATGTTCTCAATCTTTTCTGCTTTCAATAATTTAGCCATGCCAAAAGGTTTGGGTAAAATGTTTGTTGATGTTATGCATACCATGATATTATCGTTTACACCAACTGTATTACCATTATTTTCATTAATATGAGACTCATTGGGCAACCTTGATAATTTTTTTTTATTATTTCTCACCGTGATAAACCCTTCTTCATCTTCTATTATCTCATCACTATCTGATCGCGTTCTTTTCTCCGGAGTTCTCCCTACATCCATTACTCTGCCTTGCTCCTTATTTGTAACTAGTTGCTCACACTCCTGCACTGACTCTCTATCTACTACATCACTTCCACTCGAATCCCAAAAGTTTATGTTATCCATTATCAAAAAACATTTAAAATTAAAATATGTGGGTATATAGAAAATAAAACCACGACTCTAAACGAAACGACCTCGGCTTGCTGCGTGCGCTCACCGCGGCGATTTGCGATTTTTGAACAACGAACTTGTCACGTTCAATTTTCACATCATTCATTTGTATCACACTCATGTAAACCATAAAGTGATTCATGTATGTTTATAACATGACAAAAAATTCTCGTGTTCATATTGTAGTCAGTAAACAGGTCTACGCACGAGATTTATGTCGCACAAGTCGAATGATCTATACTAAAATAAGTTTACATATGACTTCGATAGATGGCGTTACTGGAAAAATAGATCGCGATATATAAATAATTTAATATGGTATGATTTGGCTAGAGTGATAAGGTAGCAGTTGTATCTCCAATGAGTGCATTTCTAAAAAGGGTTTGTGTCAGGCAAGTAGCCAACTATAAAATATTTGTTTTTCAAAACCTCCTGCAAATTGTAACAACATTAAATCATTTTAAGCCGTACCAAATAATATGGATCAGGACTAGAACAGGCAAGATTTTACTCATCATACCCATAAATGCCCATAATAGATTAATGAGCAGCGCACGCACGAGATTTACGTCGAACAAGTAAAATTATCTATAAGAAAATAAGTTTGCATACTACCTCGATAGATGGCGTTACTGGAAAAATTAGATCGCGATATGGTTTCGTTACAAGCGGCAGTATATAAGAGCCGGGTCGACATACGAAAGTTAAGACCTTACTTCATAGGATCATTTCTATAGTAAGCTCTTCCTGAGACTTTCACACTATGTGAGTCTTCGCAAGCCACGTTGATGAGATGTGGCGCGGCGTCCTGAGCGTGAGGCGGACGATGGTAGACCTATCATCAGTCCTCGATGATCGTTCACTCCTCTCTTAAGAGGGGAGCGTGGGGCGTTGTCGCTGTCTGAGTGGCTTTTTTTATCTTTATTCTCCTAATTATGTTCTTACATAAATAAAAATATAAATTTAAAAACATATTAAAATAAAATGCTAAATTAAATTTACGCAAAAAAATTACTATGAAGTGCTACCATCTGTAGTAATAATTTAGCAACTAGAGGTAGAGGTAGAGATGGGTTGCTAGGTAAATCGGTACTAGACGCGCCTATTCCTAGTCCGACCGAATGTTCCACTTAGTCCTAGTCTCAACCATATTATAAGTTCCATTACTTGATGAATATGATCTACGTAATCCACAATAATAAAGGTATCAGGTCAATGTGAAGTATGTAGTATCTAGTTCAACTAGATATCTAGTTGGTTATATACTATCTAGTTGTTGCATGATCAATACGACTACGTGTACTGCGAATATTACCTCGAATGTATTGTTATAGGGTCGGAAAAGGGCAATCGTGTAATTTACAAAAATACTAGGTGGATCAAGTACTTCGAAAATGAGAATAGGTGTGGCCTAGTCTTGTAAAGTACCTAGTGTGCGGCCCGGATCTGTTCTAGTACATACGCCTTATTTCTAGTAGCAACCGTTTAATAAATATATTTCGATGGTTTAGGTGCAGAATGTCCAAGTTGCAAAATGTCCAGTGGTTTTAAAATATCCAGGTTGCAAAATGTCAAGGTTGCAAAATGTCCAGGTCGCAGAATGTCATGTCACCTAAACAATTTCGATTTCTTGATGTCAGATATTATGTTTTGTAAATAAAAAAAGCAACTCACCATCGCATCAATTTAGATTTTCATTTTAGTTCAGATGGGTAACTTTTTATAATTTTTGAGGTAGCCGATTGGTTTCGTCCATATAATTCGAGGGGTACGTGACCATCAGTTTTTTCTATTGTATCTATAGTGCGAAAGCGCAACGAACACGCTGCGTTATGATATTCCATTCAAGCAGGTTCACTACTTGAGATCAACGTCACGAAGTATTTTTTTTTATTTTAGCCTACCAAAGTGACTTCACCCCGTCTGATGGTAAACAGTCAGTGGAATTCAGAAGTGATGGCCACTATACCAAAAGTCATCGTCTTAAACTGCTGGTATGGTAGCTTCCACTATGGCGGCTGGGAATGGGGTTAGGGGAAGGGCATGAGGGAGGTGAGGAACGAGGAAAGGGAGGAAATAGGGCCTCCAACGCTCTCACTCACCGAACGAAACGCAGTAGTACGGATACTACTACTCTTACGTCGATCTTCTATGAGAGGGTAGTACTTCCCCGGACGATCCCGCCTATTCATGCTGAAACCAGCGTGGATCTTCTACCTTCTAAAGTTAATGGTAGTTAGGCTCCTAACACCAACGAAAAAGAAACAACGTCTAGTCTACGCATCCTTACATATTTTAATTATTTGTGTCAAAGCGGGACTTTCTTATGTCAAAGCAGGACGCATGGTCTCACTATTCATACTCTGCGTCTCTCGGTCCGTGATCAACATTAGAACCAAAAGAACTAATAGACCCAATTTTATAAAAATCGATTAACTTATGTTAGATATTATAAAAATAGATAAAGGCGGTAGGAAGATTGTTCTAGTGTTTAAAACCTTAAGCTAAGTAATTATAAAGTAGTTTCGGTTTTATTTATCTATATATGGCATGAGCAGAGACATAAAACACAACATATTGTCAATACCCCTGCATCCACTAATATCAATCATAAAGAACTATGGATATGATCTTTTTGCACTCTCATATACGACAAAAACTAATATTAGAAATATTTCGAAAATAAAAAGCAATAAAAAGTTTAAATAAGCAAGAACTTACAATAGGTGGAAAATAGTACTCATAGAAACTGAAATAAATCTATTGTTAACTTGGTACCCTCACAATAAACCACAATAAAACCCTCCGGGATAATACTTTTTCCAATTTACCTGCGGTCAACACGAATAATGTCATAAATTAAATCTTAGTTAATAGCTTCAGTTGACAATAGGTCTTTTGATACGTTTTAGTTTATCAATACTAAGGAGGAACGCCTTATGTGTACGAAACAAGTTATGAGCGCCTTGCATAAAGGTGTCCTCTAGTTTTGTAAAACGATTACCTACTATTTTTAAAAATGGTAACGCGACAGCATTTGAAGTATCAGTAAAATCTGTAAACCATCATTATTGTTTCTTTTTGCTTACGGTGATATTATACATACTCATTTCTTATAAAACTTGTACTATTAAACACATTGTACTGTAGCACAATTTTACAAAATCAATTCAGGAACCTGGTGACCTGAAACACAGGCTCCGAGCCTAGCTTAGGCACCAGTCTCCCACAATATATGAGTATATATTATGTAAATTTGTCTTAATCATATTTCCTGTATATTGTGGTGAGAAATAAATAAACTATCTTATCTTATCTTATCTTATCTTACATTAGTTATTTTAAGATCAATCGTCATCATCATCAGGCATCAATACCAAATCCGAAGTCTACGAATAATTCTTTTTCTTTTGGAAACTCGCGCTAGGAAACAAGCCCTGTTTCACGGGGGACTTTACAAACTTACAATTAACGAACACAAAGTAACACCCAGCCTCAGAACAATTTGTTCCGTGTGGAGATCGAACCCTTGTGCACAGCAGTCGCTTGCGCTCCCTCTGCGCCACGGAGGCAGTCCAAAGGCAATTGTGGTGAACCAATCACTACATAGCACGAGTTAACCTTCATAATTCACAACACACTTCACAGCTCTTTTTGGCAAGCATCCTCCAGACTAATCGATTTACCTACTATGAATATTAATATTTTACATGATGCGGCTGTCTCAAATGATATCCACACGTACCTCGCTCCACGTGTCGAATAGCACTTGGGATAATCTTACAGTTCCTGCATCCATTCAGGTTGTCATACCACCATAGTCATACTTATAAGCGGTTCCATCGAAAATCGGTATTGTATATAAACTGAGTTTTGGCATGTGCATATTTATATGTACGTGTGGTGTGAGAGCTCATTTTTCAAAGTTAATTCTATTTTTACAAAAACGAGAAAAGATTTAGGAAATAATTGTGAAAACTTAATGGTGAAGATAAAAAAATTGTGAAAAGTATGCTGAGAAAGTTGTGGTCAATTAACTAGAACACTCAATCTGCTTACCTGAGAAGATACTGTAACTCGTGTCTCAAAATATACTAGATATATGTTTACTTATTATTTTTATGTGGAAATTGTAATGAATTTGAGAAAACTATTCACAAATATTGAATTGATTTTAACGGTTTATTTGGATTTTATAAAGGTTTATTTAGAACACTCAATCCTCGTATGGTGCAGACGGAGTGTTCTCAAATTCTCCGAATCCGGCTGAATAAATCCATAATATTGTTACTCTATTTTACGAGTATAATTAAGGGTCAATTGTGAAACAATAACCTTGACGAAAAACATAATAGATAAAGACGAAATAAAACAAATACTTTCTTTTCAACGTCCCGTTTGAGTGTTCCATATTTTGTATTGTTTATAAACTGAGTTTTGGCATGTGCATACCTATGTGCATAAAATAATATCTTTTGCGGAAGCGAAAGAGCTGCATCCTCACCTCTCAGCAGCTCGGATCAAATAATATCGGGCGTATCAAAAAGTTATTTTAATTTAGCGACATCTTAGTTTCAATCATAAGCTAAAACCGGCCATGTCGTCAGTCAACTCTAATCCTTTTCGTGTATAGGTATACCTGCCTTCTTATTTCATTAATTATTTAATCCCAAACACCAGACTCACAACAATATCAATTCTACACAGCAACATTTTAAAGACTTTAATCAAACTTATTTATTAGATTATTTATTCAGTCTGTTCCGTCTAGTCAGTATTGTTTCAGTCCGTATTTTGTATGCAAATGACTCGTAGGTATCACCGTACTGCAACCGACTGGTTATATTAGCTTTCGTTTCGATACTGACGTGAATTTACAAAGGAAAATATTAGAGCGTTTGATTAAACTGAATGTTTGAATGTATTCTGTATCGCGTGCGTTGAATGGCTTGATATTTGCGAGCTGAATTAATTGGAGTATTAAATAAGAGTAAATTCGTTATTTTCGTGGAAAGGCAGTAAATCTTTTCTATTCTTAGATAATATAATATATACTCGTAGACATTGCTTACAGTTTAAAATGTTACTGAGAAATATAATGACACCTTAAAATAGTCAATACATAATTTTGTGATTATTATATTATATGATTTCTGTAAAGTAAGTAGCCGATCTCTGCCCTCAGGAACATCTTTTCTTTTATATGGCTAATTCCCTTTATCGATACCTATATTTTTTTTATTTTAAAGAAATAAAAAAAATATAGGTATCGACATTTATTTAAAGGATCTCTATATATTATGTCTTTTGGAAAAAGGAAAGATTTCCTAACATCCGATCCCATAAAAAAGTTATTATAGCAATAGAGTTTAATTTAGCAGAGCATACTGAAGGTTATTTACCCGCAGCTTTGCTCCTGAAGATAGTATTTTATTCGTTGGGTATGAAATAATTTCCTGCTCTAAAAAGGATAGGTACCTCAAAGTTTAAGACGTAAGCTATATTCTTGGCAACTTTAAAAGCTCCGGTTAAACAGTAATTGCGTCTGTCAACGATATCAATTTTATAAGAAAAACAGCGTTATAATAATAAAAAATGTTGATAAATAACAGTTTCAGTGACATTTAATTCAAAGACGAAACGAGATAAAAAAAAGTATTTTTAATGATTAAGAGAAACACCTAGTTTCGGTAAGGCTGATCGACGAACATGAGATTTAACAGGTGACTAGTAAACTTTTTGTTGATCACCGTTTCAGAAACTAATAAATACCATGCTTAGTCACATAACAACTTTGTTCAATAGCAATTAGGCTATGATCCATTATTTTAGGACCTAACTTTTTTATATGTTTGTATTTTTAAGTATACTATAAATTTTGATAAAAACCTCTGAAGTGAGAACTGCTACACATACGGACATGAAATAAAAATAGCTCAATACAATTTGTAAAGCAGTGGTGGCAATCTGAGCTACCACCCAGGACGCTTCTCATGATGCCTTCTTGTGTGATGGTTGGACCCTGTCCTAATTCGGTTAACTGAATCTGCTATTGAATATTGCACCACAGCTTGGAAAAGAGAAAAGCGCAATACTTCGGTAGGGACGTCACTTTCCAAAGCTTTTAATGATACAACTACCAGCGGCGATGTTTCCTGAGGGTTAAGACATGACGAAGTTTAAAGAGTTTATTAATATCACGGTAGGCTTCGCAAAGCACTCGGATCTGACATTGCAGAAGTAAATGAGCGACAACTACCACTTCCTCCAGGTAATCTGTAGGCTTGTCGTTTGCTACTGCAGGAAATAAAAAAATACTGCATGATCATAATCCTTTAAAGACGTGAAGACCGTCACTACATGATTGCGACAAAGTTATCCAAATTTAAAATCAGTATACATTTATTTGTCTGTACCTTACGCCTAAAATCTCATCAAATTTCTGTATACATATAACTTACTATCGAACGAAAATTGTTTGTTTTTAATTTGTACTGTCAGCAGATAGCATCATGTGAACCAGTCTACATTTTAACACAGTCAGCAATGTTCAAAGTTTGAATTACCAAACGTGCCATTGCATATCCATATGTTTAAAACTTTAACGATGTTTTCATACGACCAATCACCTGAAAGGCAATGAAAATTTATAACAAGCATAGTACAAACATAAAATATTGCACTTGGAAATAAAATATCGCGTCGGAAACATATTAGTCAACAGTTTGATAGTAGCAAACCTATTTGATGTCTTTTCATAAAAATTTTAGATGAACGTTGATATATTTGTAGTGTTTTAAAATATTATTCAGTATAAAATGTCATGTAAGTATCGAAATTTACGTTTTATAATCTTACACACATGTAACATAAGAAGCCGTGCTACATGCTTCTCTAAGTAGTATCATCACCCAATAGGTACACAAATAAATCATTTGCCTAAGTGCTCTTATATGCTCTCTGGTCGATATCAGTCGGCGGCACCCGCCTACTGGAGAACTGATGAAGCTGCCGCTGTGGAAAGTCGACGGCTCTCGTCAACGCGTCAACGGCTGCCGCCGATCCGTGTCGACTGTCCAGTTACCTCTGCCATAGCATTTTGAAGTTGTGCAAGTTTGCGTATTCGTTTTAGCGGTGATTTCAGTATTTCTGTGTTCCTATGCTATAATACCCCCATGCTCATAGGTTTACTAGAGTGTCCCTCTGAATTTCGATATAGAAAACTATCAAAATTCAAAGGGACACTCGGTTTACTAATAGCAATTTGCTTTGATCTATTACTACGAAATCGACATGAGTGAGGTCAGCAGTCGACTCGCCTTTGACATTATAAACTCGTTGATACTTCGGCTTTTATAAAAGTCCATAAATGAATAGATAACTAAAGCTATTGTTTCTATTGCTGTAATGTTTTTAAATAAATAAAATAAACTGTAAAAAACATCTCAGGTGCTTACGCTTAAAAAAGAAGTTCTTTCCGAAAGTCGTGTTAGTCTTTGTTAGCTATGCAGTGTTAGTAATATATTGCGTAGTTATGAAGAATGAAATTACAAATTAAATACTTTTTTACTATTAATAAAATATCTTTATTTAAATCATAATGAAGGTCAATTTTAGTGTTTCGAACCACTGGCGATGGTAATCGGTTCATATTACTAACACAATTTATTTCTAGTATTAATTTTAATTCCGATAGACCACAAGAAATGTGATAGTACAATAATAAAATAACAATAATAAATTTCTTTAAATATTTCAATTGCAATTCTTAATAGTTTTATATATAATTATTAATATTATAACACTATCTGCGCCCTGCAGCTTCGTCCGCGCGTAAAATGTGTGTTAATTATTGTAACTCGGGAACCAGACCGATTTTGGGAATAAAAAGTATACTATGTCTGTCTCCGGCACCGAATCTATGCATACCGATTTTCATCGAAATCGGTTCAGCCGTTTAGGGGCTGAGTGGTAACAAACACACAAACTTTCGCTTTATAATATTAGTAGCATTATTTTAATACTAACTACAAATAACATAATTCATTGACGGCAACAAGTCCGCCGTGCCATGCTGATACTAATAAATCGCTTTGCCGCACTCATAATTTACATAGGATATAAGTAGCCCTTATTTTGTCTATTAATTTGTCTTAAAACGTAGAGAAAATCAAAGTCAATAAATACTGCATCTGAATATAATAAGGTTAATAAATATCAATAATCACAGTGAAACGCGATTTCTGAAAAACTAACATAATTTAGATTCTTACAGTCTTGTCATGGCACGGCAGAGTACATAAAAACAATATTACATATACAAACAATAATTAATCTAAAAGTAATATTAACTAGGTATCAAATAAATACTCCTAAAAATAGTAAAACAAACTAAAATAGCTGTTATGAATACGTAATTATTAGAAAATTTAATCAAGATATACTCCAAATACGGTGACTTGGATGAACGCTGACGAAGTTTCTTTTTGAACATCAACATAATTGTCTCGTTCGTGATCCCATAAGAAAGAAATGACATTGACAAAGCTTTGCGCTCTTTTCTGCCCCAATGTGACGACACTGATTATACGATAGCGTTCGAAACTCATAGCTTTACACTCCCGCATTATCTGTCCTGCTAGACGAAGTGCAAGCGCTGGTGATTCCTAAAAAAAAAAAATTTATTACGTAGTAGATACCTATTATTGGCTATCTTAGACGCTTGGACGCTTTCGACGCTATAACAAGGTTTACAATAAAATCACGACAGATAGAGATAAAATGTATATTATTATAATAAAGCGAAAGAGTTTGTTTGTTTGTTTGTTTGAACGCACTCACTCTCTGTAACTACCAGTCGAATTTGATTTCTTGATTTTGATTATTTTTGCGTATGATAGCCCAGTTCCTGAGGTTACGAAACATCACGCTACTGGCTTCGGGTGTAGAGCAGTAATCCAAGACGCGGGTGAAACCGCGCCGCGGACGGCTAGTGGTAAAATAAGCAAATACTTTAAATTATCGGCGTATGAGTGTATTTAAGGGTTTGTATAGGAAAAAAACTTAGTCTCACAAAATTATATTGGACATAATCTATGTAATAAATAAAGCGGCAGAGTTTGTTTTTTTGAACGCGCTAATTTCTGGTCTACCAGTCAGATTTAAATATTTTTTTGCGTTTGATAGCCCGGTTCTTAAGGTAGGTTTGAATATCAGAGGATATAGAACAACACGCCACGAGCGACGGGAGTAACTTAGCGCGGGTGAAAGCTAGTAATATTATATTGTGAAGATAATACCGCAAGGAAATCTATAACTAAGCACCACAAGTCACTGTCTGAGTGCTTATGAACAATGCTAAGCATACGACTGAAGATAAAGACGATAAATAATACTGCTTACCTGCACATCATACTTATGATCAGTGACATATTTTTGTAGCATATCTTGTACGAGTGTAGTCACTTTCACTGGGTGGAATGGTTTTTTTTAATCCAATTGATAAGTATTAAGAAACAATAATGGTGGACGCCTGAATTCGAACGCTATCTAAAAATGTAAAATTTTATTATACTTAATAAAATTGTATATTCTGCCTAACCGATATTTTATTTATTGTTTATAGCTAATCACTATTTTGTAAAAAAATGACTGAAATCAAGTTTCAACCGTTATTATGTAGGTTGTCGCCACAGAATTCGATCGAATGAGTCATTGGTGATTTACGTCGTATCAATATTAGTACTTAAACAGAAATACATTAAAACGATTTTATACCAGCGGTTAGAAGTCTAGAAAATCCAGACTGCAGTGAGTGCAGCGTTTTTCTATTTATTCCTCCAAGAGGCGAGGGAGGCCTTAGCTTTTGTATATTTATTATGCCCGATTACACCCTCATCTTATCTTGAATGATAAGTAAGATAAAAAATATTACCTGTGAGTTTCTTACGCCGGCTTTACTAATACTTGATACAGCACCAAAACCATACGATTGTTTTCGCAGTTTTAATCTGCTCGTACTCATAGAGCCGCTTTTTTTCATACTCAAATCGGTTGCCATCATCGAAACTTTTCTATCCATGATAGGTTTTTACAATAACTGTTGTAGTAATCAAGGTTAGATTAAACTCCTTCTTAGCGTTGCGTTGGTGTTGTTCACACTATAAGAATACTTTTGCTCCTATAAAGCCGATGGATTTTCATATGCATGTGTACTATTTGCTATGAATGAAACTAATGTGGTCTACATTAGTTTCATTCATAGCAAATAGTAATTAAAAACTATTTCTAAAAATAATTGTTTAGAAGATAATATGTTCTTCTCCTTTACAAAATTACGGTAACTGAGCAGATGACTGTATACACTGGATGCTGGATTGAATTGCAAAACGTTTACTTTAATAGTGCTGATCCAGTGCCGAAATCTCAGAACAGTGAAGTAAGTAGAAGTGCCTTGTGGGCGGGGCACGCGCGCCACTGATATGAGCAAATGCTCATAAGTTGATAGAAACTTACTTTGACGTCAAATAGTCGCTCTTGTAGTGTGCCTTCGTGCAAAGTTCCGAAAAAAAAAACAAATTATGCCGTCTAGCGCTGTCCTAACTTGTAGCAAAAGAAGTGAGGGGTGTAATGTGAGCCGAGGAGGGATTTCTTTTCATCGATAAGTCCGAAAACCTTTAAATACTAGAAATATTTGGAAATATTTAATAGTATTATGTAATTTACAAACGAAAACGATGCAACTGGTAATCCATCCCACCAGGATATCAGATATTCCAGGTCAAACGCCCTCTGTGCTAGACCTACTGCTGACGAGTCACCCAGACCAATACAGTGTTTCGGTCCACGCCCCACTGGGTAATTCCGACCACTGTTTGGTCTGCGCCTCAGTGCCTCTTGTTGCTCCCCCACGACGTTCGGAGGTAAAGCGACGACTATGGCACTACTCGTCAGCAGACTGGGACAGTATGCGGGATTACTTTGCTTCCGTCCCATGGGCATTACGCTGCTTTAAAGACAGGGATCCGTCGCAAAGTGCTACTGCTGTCGCTGGTGAGATCTTGTAAGGTATGGAATATTACATTCCATCCTCAGATGTCACCAGTGCCGGCAAAACGCGTCCCTGGTGCAACCGTGAGTGCGCCGACACTGTTAAACAAAAAGAATCGGCGTACCGCGCTTGGATCAGGGCCCGAGCACGGCGCGACCCTAGCTTGGATCGCCTAAAAGCAGCGTACAACAAAGCCACTAGGGAATGCAAGAGGGCTTACATCAGAGCGGATGCCCAGCGCATTGCACGGATTGGGCAAGAACTCATTTCGCATCCTACGGGTAGCCGTAGCTACTGGCGACTAGCCAAGGCCGTGCAATCCAACTTCTGCACGCCTTCGCTGCCCCCCTTGAAATGTCCTGATGGATCGCTGGCCCACGAGCCGCAAGAGAAAGCAAACTTGCTTGTTGAACTCTTTGCGGCTAACTCCCGAATCGACGACCGTGGCTTGCACCCGCCGACTATATCTGGCTGCGACTCCGTTATGCCTAATATTCGTATTAGGCATCGTGATGTCCGTGCGGAACTAAGGTCGCTCGATGTTCGGAAAGCCAGCGGACCGGATGGTATTCCAGCGGTGGTTCTTAAGAAATGCGCAGCGGAGTTGTCTCCTGCATTGACGCGCCTATTCCGCCTATGTTATTCCTCGGGAATTGTGCCGGAGGCTTGGAGAGAGGCGAATGTTCAACCCATTCCCAAAAAAGGGGATAGGTCCGAGCCAGGCAACTATCGACCCATAGCTGTCACCTCAGTTCTCTGCAAGGTGCTTGAGCGGATAATAAACTCCCAACTAGTCCGCTAACTAGAGGGTCACTCGTTAATTAGTGACCGACAATATGGCTTTAGGTCAAAACGGTCTACGGGTGACCTTCTAGCGTATATCACGCACCAATGGGGTGAAGCTATGGACAGGCATGGCGAGTCCTTGGCCATCGGCCTTGACATAACCAAAGCCTTCGATAGAGTCTGGCACCGTTCGCTTCTGTCCAAGCTTCCAGCATATGGTCTGCCACCCCAGCTGTGCAACTGGATTGCCGCATTCCTGCGTGAGCGCCGCATTAGAGTCCTTTGTGACGGATCGGCCTCCAATTATTTGCAGGTCAACGCTGGGGTGCCTCAGGGGTCCGTCCTGTCGCCCACTCTGTATCTTCTGCATGTCAATGACATGTTGTCCCTTGGCAACATTCATTGCTATGCAGATGATAGTACAGTGCATGGGCGATATCTCGAACATCCTGCGGCTAAACAGACTGACATCGAGGCAAAACGCCTAGAACTTGTCGCTGAGCTCGACCAAGTATTATACCGCATTTCTAAATGGGGTTGTGAGAATTTGGTCGAGTTCAATGCCAAGAAAACACAGGTGTGCGCGTTCTCTGCAAAAAAATCTCCGTTCCTTCCCCTTCCCTCTCTTCAGAACACAGCGTTACCACTACAGGATAGCCTAAGTATCCTGGGTATGGACATCAGCCGAGATGTCAACCCCAAGAACTACATCGAGTGCGTCATTAAAACCGCCTCCTGTAAACTCGGTGTCCTGAGCAGGGTGAGGCGGTACTTCACGCCCGAGCAGCTCTGTCTTCTTTATAAGACACAGGTTCGTTCCTGCGTGGAGTACTGCTCTCATCTTTGGGATGGCTCCGCACAGTACTTACTGGATGCACTCGATAGGTTGCAGCGGCGAGCAGTCCGTATCACCGGAAGCCCGGAGGCTACTAAGACCCTTGAGCCTTTACAGCTGCGAAGAGACATCGCCTCAATGACCGTCTTCTATCGCCTTTACCATGGAGAGTGTTCTGAAGAGCTCTTTGAATTAATCCCACCCTCTCCCTTTTTATCCAGAACAACACGTGCGGGACTAAAGTGCCACCCTTTCACAGTGGAATCTAAAGGGTCTCGAACCAAACGGTTCAGCACTTCATACTTTTGTCGCTCAATTAAAGCCTGGAACTCTTTGCCAGCGCATGTGTTCCCATCTAATTTTGATCCTGGGTCTTTTAAGCGGGGCGTGAAAAAGCATCTCACTAAGCCGCCATAGTGGAGGCCACCATACCAGTAGTTTGGCTTTTGGAATGGTGTCCGCCACTTCTGGATTCCACTTACTGCTTACCATCAGGCAAAGTGGAGTCACTTTGGTAGGCTAATATAAAAAAAAAAAAAAAAAAAAAACAATCTCTACATAATGTAACATCATACATTGCTGACAATGCCGTAAATAGAACCTCATTTTATATGAGTGACTGCGTAATGTATTGCGTTCACAGCGATAGGCAGTCAGGTATAATTTTACGACAATTTGTCAGTCATGCCATCTTTGACATTGAAATTATTGCCAGTAATATAATATTTTGCTCATCTTGGTAGTACGAAGCCATAATTTTTGTGTGCAAAAAGTGTGCAAACATCATTGTTTGGTCTTAATAATAGATAATGTTACTAGGTGTGGAATATCGCTTGAAATGTTATTACTGTATAGTATAAATGTATAGAAATACACTAGTTTTTGTTTCATTTAAAAATACCAAGTGGTTAAGATTTTACAGGGATTTGAGTTTGTCGTGAATATCGAGTGCCGCGAGTAGGCGCACGACGTGACGTCACATGGCAACTCGCTATCGCGCTCTGTGGCCGGTAGTACGCAACTTACGCATACAGAGGCTTGATTTTGCTGTTTTGTTCACGCATTATTCTGCTATTTTTTTCATAACTTTCATTAATGGTGTCAGTGTGTAGTAAAGATAAAGTATAAAATACCTGCCACGGTAAAAGGATTTAAAAAAGTCAATCGGATACTTTACTAAAAATAGATGGACATTATGGCTGCTGAGTATTTTTCCAAGAATATTCAAATGCGAGGAATAAAAGTACAAAAATTTATCTACATAGATACCTGTTTACCGCTTAACGTACCTACCTAACTGCTTTTAAAATCAATTATTAAGTTACCTACTGGTACCTACAATATTTAGGTACTTACATACAATACCTAACTATATATCGTTGCCTTATTTAAGTCGTAAATATTTTCTATTATGATGGTAGATATAATAATAATAATAATAATAATAAATCGTTTATTTCAGACAATGTCCATATTAATGTTAGTAATACAATAACTTACAAACTAGTGTTAGTGAATACATAAAACTAAATTAATCCTAAGGTGTGACCACCTTCAGTGTGTAGTCGCATCCAGTGCATCAACAACGGGGAGTCCCAGCGCTGAGCAAACATGCTTAGGATGCCATTCGAGCTGGCCCGCAAACAGGTAAGTAGAGAGGCACAACGCTTTCTGATTACAGCGTGGACACCGTTCACGTTTCTCTCGGCAAACATCGGGGAAGCCCTACAAAAGCGAGGCAGTCGGAATAGCACCCTATACGCGTTGTTATATTGTATGCGTAGGGTGCTGTAAGCACGCTGCGTGTACTTTGTCCACAGGCTGCAGGTGTAGAAAGACTGGCAGTATGCTGTAAACAGCGTTGTCTTAACGTTATCTGTACACCTAGCAAACCTGCGAGCAAGCATGTTGCAGCGAATTGACAGCGCCCTACGCTCTCTCTCTATGTCCAGATTGTCACTTAAATCTTCAGAGACCCAGTGACCAAGATACTTATAGCGATTCACTATGCTAAGGCAGGCACCATTTAGATACAAAGGTGGCACAGTAGTGTAGGATTTATTACCTGCCTTAAACACCATTACTTCGCTATTTTTTGTATTGTATCTTAGTCCCTGAGTCCTTACAAAATCCTCACAGATAAGGAGCAGCTTCCGCATTGAACTGCCTGATGGGGTCTGCAGCACCAGATCGTCAGCGTAACAGATGTTGTTTACGCACATACCCTCGATATGACAACCTATATTGGTGCCGCTGAGCCGACCAAGCAGCTTATTCATGTAGAAGTTGAAAAGCCGAGGAGAGCTCAACCCCCCCTGCCTTACTCCGCACTCCAACTCGTACACGTTCGAGCGTGAATCAGCCCATTTTACCACATTTTTCTGATTCGAGTACCAGTATCTCAGGATTGCCATAATATCACTCGGTACGTCAGTTTCGACTGTCAGTTTTTGCCACAATCTGTCATAAGATACCAGATCGAATGCCTTAGACAGGTCAAGATAACAGGCGTAGACAGGTGTATTTCTAGCTGTGTAGTACTGCACAGTCTGCTTGAGACATAGGATAGCACTTTCAGTAGAGAGCCCGGCCTGAAACCAAATTGAGAATCGTGTAGTTTTATGTGCTTATCCAGATGTATATCAAGCAGACTGTCCAGCACCTTAGCAATAATGGTAGCCAGCGAAATAGGTCTGTAGTTTGTCACGTCTGAAACGTCACCTGTCTTATTCTTAACAACGGGCACGACCACGGTGTACATAAGTTCATCTGGTAAGTAACAATGTGTAATACATAGGCTGAAGAACAAAGAGAGAACTCCAGCCAAATGAGGTCCAGCATTTTGCAGGTGCTCAATTCTGATGCTATCGTGACCGGGAGACTTGCCTCTCGCCATTTTCTGAATAACAGATGTAACCTCTTTCGCACTGAATTTTACAGTAACTTCCTTTGCCGGCGTCCCAGCATCAAACACCTGGTTAGTGGAGCACACCAGTGGAGATTCCACTTTAAAATTGCATTTAAACAAATTAGCTATGTTACTAGGCTTATGCACACCCGCAACGCTCACAGGGACACTAGACTTCAAGTTCAATCTGTTAGTGTTTTTCCAAAATTTACCGAACTGTTTATTTGCATGATGTTGTGCGATTATATCCATCTTAATCTGTTTTTCATTTTCCTGGCAGAATTTAACATTAGATTTAAAAACACTTCTAGTTTCACACATGCTATCGTAAACAATCCCACCTCTCGGTCTTCCACAAAGCAACCAGTTTCGATAAGATAAGCGAGCCGCCCTGTGAGCGTTACTTACGTGTTTGTTCCACCCAGGTATACAATTATGTTTCTTAACTGTAGGACCGACATAACTACAGGTAGCTGCATTACTAAGTATACAAACAATATCATTATACATTTCTTTTAACATGTGTTTGTGACCGTCGAGATCGCAAAATTTATCAGAACAATTATTTAATTCTACAGAAATATTTATTTCCCTAAGGCGAGAATGACATAATTCATAATACTTTTTGTTCTGATCACTGTCCCTTTCACCCCAAATAACTTTATTACATTTCATAATTGGAGCTAAAATTGTAGACGTTATTAATTGATTATCGCATTCAATCATTATAGGACAGTGGTCAGACCAATAAGTATCATACAAAACAGACACACTACGAACACAACGTCGAGCTGCGCTCGTAGTCAGACAATGGTCTAGCCAACTCAGACTGCCGTGTGCGTCACTAGTAAATGTATAGGTATCAATAGGTAGTAATTCCATATTACACAAGTCCACAATTGTTCGGAACAAAAGTTTAACAATTCATTAGCAAATAACTCACCCGGGTGGGCGTTAAAATCTCCAAGTACATAGACGGTTTCTACGCCACAGTTCACAATCAACGCATTAATCTCACTAAGGCACTCCGTAAATTCACTTAGATTCATCGCACACGCGGTAGGCATATACACTGATATGATCAACATCGACCTATCACCATGAACTATTTTAATAGCCGCAAGCCGCACGTTGTCACACGCAATAACCGAGACGCAGTTGAACGCAGACTTTCTCCAGAGAAGGGCTACGCCTCCATACGGCCTTCCTCTTACCACCCCACGTGACGTGTCCACAGCAGAAGTACCAGTGAAGGCAAAGTTGTCATCTATGGTACCTAGATAAGGCAGGTCGTGCGACAGAAGCCAGGTTTCCTGGAGGGCAATAACGTCTGCCACCTTGCACAGCTTTCTTATACATTCCACAAATCTTACAACATTCTTACAATTGAAGCTTACAAGTTTCATTGGTGTACTATCCATTTAGGGTTCGTTATATATGTTCACGGCTTGTTCTTGCTCCCTGTATTGGCTAAAATTAATAAAGCGGCGATATACTATGACCCACATTTTTTCTATTTGTATCATCCTATTAATATTATAAATGCGAAAGTTTGTGTGTGTGTGCGTGTGAACCGATTTTGATAAAAATTTATAAGTAGATAAATTCGATGTCGCAGACGGACATAGAATACTTTCATCCCAAAAATTGGTCTGGTTCCCGAGGGAGACAAGACACATTTTTGGATATATTCAAGCGAGGGGGGAGGAGTTAAGGGGCTCAAGCCCACTCTAAATGCATCAGCATGTTCAAAAAATTTATGTGCTTATCTGCGACGGGGCTCTCGTAAACTACTTTTAATACGCCAATGATCAAGCCCGCACCTCTTCGCTCCTTCCTCGAAACTCAAATTCTTTATCCGCTAGTCCTCTACTACTGTAGGTATGTCTAAACATTGACAAAAACGATAGGTATCATCTTTGAAATAAAGTAGATAGATATACTAACTAGGTACCTATACATTATATTATATTTACTCGTTTTATGGAAGATCAGAGTATAGATTTATCATAATATTCTGTCTGTATCGAAGAATGACTAAATACTTAAATAAATGGATTGCGAATACATTGAGTAAAACTGTACAAATAGAAGATAGATATAAAGAGTTACAAAGAACTTAGAAAAGAAAAACCAATTTTTCTGGTGCATTGATGATGATTATGTTTGTACATTTTGTGTGCCAAAATGTACACATGATTTTCTTGTGTTTGGATTAGAAATAGTTTATCGCTAACTCCTAAATCAGTACTAAACTACAAACGTTAACGAGAGCATGCGGGCGGTGTTGACCTATGACGTCACAGCAGCGAGGGCTGGCCGGCGGAATCTCGCCGAGCATACATGTTTTTAAAATTCAATATCTCGAAAACTATTGAATGTATCGAAATAATTTTTTACACATATTTTTTATTTTCAGAGAATATGGAGGAGAGCTAAAAATTAAAAATAGGTAACATTCTTCGTTATGACATATTATTTATATATTTCGTTATCTATGATTTGTTGTTTATAATATACAGCTTTCTTCAGGCTACTTTTATTCAACATATCATATTCTTACCTCATGTAAAGTTGGTCATGCGTGATATTGGCATGATATCTAGCTACTAGCTAGATTACCAGTTATACCATATTTAGGTAAGTACATAATTATGCAATTTATATCTGTACTCACGACCCGCTCTGGCTTCGCACGGGTGCAAGGCTGATACTATATTCACTTAGTATTACTGTGAACGTTTTATTAGACATTACGAAAGTAGTATATTTACTACAGAATGCTGGTACCGCCGCAAACCCTGTGTTCCTGCATTTATAATCTGTATATCTTCGAAAATATTCATTTAAATTACATGCTGTAAAGAGCCATTTTGATCTACATTAAATGCACAGTGTATTTAAGGTACTTAATTAAATAAAAATTAAGGCTGTATTGCTTAAAATCGTTTCGTATATAAGGCATTATTTCTCGTAAAAAGTAAAGGATAAAAATGGTTATTGTGAGTTATTCCTAAGAAATGGATATATATACCATCGCGGACTTTATGTAGAATTTTTTAAGGTGTACAATACCGTAGTACATTATTTTGATCTATCTTATAGGGTTCAGCCAGCGTTTGCAATGTAAACAAAAAAAATGTGTTTATTACCACATCACATTAAGGACCTCTAAAATTATCAGTGATTCTCTACTATACTTAATATACTTAATTATTATGCCTGTTATATACATATAAACCTTCCTTTTGAATCTCTCTATCTGTTTAAAAAAAACCCGCATCAAAATCCGTTGCGTAGTTTTAAAGATCAAAGCATACATATGGACAGACAGACAGACAGACAGAGGGAAGCGACTTTGTTTTATACTATGTAGTGATATATTCCATTATTTTTAAATTATCCATTAGTATTTGCCACATTTAAATCATACTGAGCGTAACACAGTTTCCGACCCCATAGAGGTCGTGGTCTCGATTCCGTCTAGGTGCAAATATTTATGTGCAAGAACATGACGATTTGCATTGATCTGGCTGTTTTTATGTATAACAAGTAGGTATGTATTTACAAAAAACTAAAATTATATATTTTGCACACAACTTTAAGTTATTAAATTAAAGTTTCATAAACAATGTCTTTTATTTTACTGATCTTAGCAGTTTACGAACCGATGATGTTTGCACAATGAGTAATAACTGGCAATAATTACTAAGATGTCAAAGATTGCGCGTTTAAAAAACAACCCTAAGGCTATGACGATAAGCTTATTTTTAAATGTTGGAATTATCGTGCAAACCTGACCAATTACCGTTAAGTCATGTATGTATTGTAAATACGACGTATCATTTATGTGTGTGCAACTGGCGACAGTGGTTACGATACAAATGTTGTTCGATAGCACTTCTAACCTCCTTATAGTGTTCTGTGGCCGAAATCCATTGATGCTGGCGTCAGCTACTGGATATTGATTGAAGGCGTTACATTGGTACGCCTTAATTAATGTCTGACTGACTTTGATCCTTGGTAATATTAAGCATACTTCATCATTCAGTAGCAATTGTTGATCAGAGGCCTAATAGCAATATCAGGCACGTATTGAGATAATTTGTATAATAAATTAAGGTAGCAAATTAAACACGGTAATATCATACAAATAAGCTTTTATTAATAATATCATGATTGGTCAATGTCCCATCCGAGCCATTGTAAACATTATCACTTTAAAAGTTTAAGAAACTATTTCATAAATTTCATATAATGTTGTACCCAATAGTAACAAAATCTACTGAATAGAAATATACAAAGTATTAAATAATAGTAATTAAAAGTAAAAGAAGTATTTATAACCACATAATTTACGAATTCATAGGTACTACAAAGAATCATAATTGACTAGCTTTCTACACCAGCTTATACAGCATTCTAAGCAATGAGGGTTTTCTAAAATGGCACCCACGAGGTGGCAGCACTCAGGCGTCAGGTCCAGGCACCTGTCAAAGACTTTCAATCAACCAATCAACCGTGAACAATTCTATTAATAAACTGTAAAGCAAATTAGATTTTTTGTGAATGTAAGAACTACTGGTAGCGAAAATTTTTCGAAACACCCATATTCTGTCAAGATATTGTGAAATTCGGATTATATATACAGGTGTATATATTCTAAAAGTGTGATGCCAAATACTTTAGTCCTCATAGTATATCCACATATTATCTCAGCAATAATTCAAATAAAAGGTAATGAAAAAAGCTCAGCTTCTATTAATAAAAACCACTACAAAACAAGTTCAACATACATGACCAAAATAAAAAGGACTACATAAACTATAAATATCAAGTCGAAATGGTCCAGTGGATTAGGCACCCGCTTCGTAAACACGAGGTAGTGGGTTCGAATCCGGGCAAGTACCAATGTGATTTTTCAAATCATATGTACTTTCTAAGTTTATCATGGACATTTCTGACTGACGGTGAAAGAAAACATCGTGAGGAAACCTGGACTTAAATGTCTGAAATTGCCAATCCGCCTTGAGCAAGCGTGGTGATTAATGCTCATACCTTCTCTAGAGAAGAGGCCTTTGCCCTGCAGTGGGACAGTAAATAGGCTGATATTATTATTAAACTATAAATATCATAATGTATAATTACCAAGAAGCTTTATACAGTCTCCTATAAATTATATTAACTATAGGTACAAACCGTCAAACTATTTAAAATTAATCAAGGTATATTCCAAAGACCGTGACTTGTATGAACGCGCTCGAAGTCTCCCTATTCATGTCTATATAGTTGTCTCGCTCATGATCCCATAGGAAAGCTATAGCGTTGTTATAGCTCTGTGCTCTTTTCTGGGCTAATGTAACAACGGCGATAATCCGGTAGCGGTTGAAACACATACCCTTGCACTTTCGCATTAGATCGCCTGCTAACTGTAGTGCAAGTACCGGAGATTCCTAGAATTAAAGTAGAACTTCTAAAGATTCAGGTCAGAAAGACCACAAATATTTCTAATATTTGATTTAGAGAGTATCAGAAGCCCAATTTCTCGCTACATCTCATGCGATTTACTTCCCTTCTTCCTTACGAATAGAGTACATGATGTGCCTTGGTAGAAAGGTAAACATTTAGCGTCTTTTTTACAGGGGCGTTTAGGCTTGATTACCTAGGTAGTAGCTTTTTTCAGCAGATGAGCCAGTGTTTCATCAGATGGTAAGTTTGGTTCATGGACCTTGGACAATCTTCTTTTTTATCTTTTAAATACAAAATACTTAGTATTCAAATTGGACATATTATGTTTATAATAAATAATAATAATAATAATAATAATGTGGGATGTGGATTCGGCGATCATTGTTCCGATAGTGGTTACAGTGAATGGACTTATTTCTAAGAGCCTCGATCAACATCTTAAGAGGCTCGCGTCAGCTGGTTGGGTTAAGGGCCAGATACAGAAGGCGGTGTTGCTTGACACGGCCCGCATTGTGACGAGGTTCCTATCTCTGGAGCCCTAACCGCTGGTAGCTTGGTCCCTGTACCCGATGCCGGTGGGTCTCCAATTTTTATATTTTTAAATGTATCTGTTTTTTTTTATATACTTGTATATATGTAATTTTGATAATTGATTTAAATAAAGGAAATAATAATAATAAATAGCTCGAGGTACCGTACTACAGATACAACCCAAAGCCGGTTCTCGAAAACGGTCGCGCGACATTGTATTGGGATCGCTCCATCATCACAGACAGGACTATTATAGCTAACAAGCCTGATATCGTGGTGGTGGATCCGAACGCCTTGCAATGATAGCTGATATTACCGTCCCTCATGACGAGAATCTCATGAAGGCTGAGAAAGATAAGCAAATAAAATATCTTGATTTAGCCCATGAGATTGTTGACATGTGGGATGTGGATTCTGCTGTCATTGTGCCGATAGTCGTTACCGTAAATGGTTTAATAGCAAAGAGCCTCGTACAACACCTAAAGAGGCTCGCATTAGGTGGATGGGTCAACGGCCAGATCCAGAAGGCAGTGCTGCTCGACACGGCACTTATTGTTAGGAGGTTCCTCTCTCTGGAGCCCTAACCGCCGGTAGCTTGGACTTCGTCTCGTTGCCGGTGGTAATCTATTTTTTATATTTTTAAATGTGTATTTTTGGTTTTTATAAGTATATATTTGAAAATGTAATAAATATGAAAAAATATGAATAAAGGAAATAATAATAAATAATGATGATCGCCGCGTGGTATGGCAAAGCAAGGAGCTCCACGGTAGGTTCTTTCGAGCCTTACACGGTCCTGGTGTGGACCACTCTGCTTCCGTGGCCTGGCTACGCTTCGGTGATCTCTTTGGAGAAACCGAAGGGTTTGTTTGTGCAATTGCTGATGAAGTTATCATGACGAACAACTACCGGAAATATATCCTGAAAGACGGCACTATTTTTATAGGTCGGGCATGTCATCGCCCCGGTGAGTCTCTCAGGCATAATGTTTCCGGCTGTTCGCGTCTTGCTAACGGAGAGTACTTGCACAGGCATAACCAAGTGGCCAGGATTATCCACCAGCAACTTGCTTTGCGATACAAACTTGTGGACATCGAAGTGCCGTACTACAGATATAACCCTGAGCCGGTTCTCGAGAATGGTCTTGCGACATTGTACTGGGATCGCTCCATTATCGCAGACAGGACTATTATAGCAAACAAGCCTGATATCGTGGTGGTGGATCGTTCCGAGCGCCTCGCAATGATAGTCGATATTACTGTCCCTCATGACGAGAATCTCATGAAAGCTGAGAAAGATAAACAGATAAAATATCTCGACTTAGCCCATGAGATTGTCGACATGTGGGATGTGAATTCAGCTGTCATTGTACCGATAGTTGTTACTGTAAATGGCTTAATAGCAAAGAGCCTCGACCAACACCTAAAGAGGCTCGCATTAGGTGGATGGGTCAAGAGCCAGATTCAGAAGGCAGTGCTGCTTGACACGGCACGTATTGTAAGGAGGTTCCTATCTCTGGAAGCCTAACCGCCCGGTAGCTTGGACTCTAGTCTCGATGCCGGTGGTAAACTATTTTTATATTTTATTATTATATTTATTATATTTTTAAATGTATATTTTTCACTTTTTATAAATATGTATTTAAAAATTTAAATAATATGAAATGATGTAAATAAAGGAAATAATAATAATAATAATAATATTTCAACAACTACACACAATGCCATCTAGACCCAAAGTAAATAAAGTAAAGTAATAAAGTATTATATGCTTGTATTATGGGTTCTAGAATACGGATATACATACTTAAATACTTCTTATTTTTGTAAATACATACATATTATAGATAAATTACACCCAGACACAGAACCAACAATCATGCTCATCACACAAAGGTTTGTCCTGGGTGGGAATCGAACCCACGACCTCCGGCTTAGCAGTCAGGGTCACTAACCACTAGACAAACAGGCCAGTCATCATGTTTATATTCGAAATTAAGCGAAGTTGAAGTGATTACATGGAACTCATTATCAAGCATGGAGTTTGACAAAAACTAAGAGAGGCCCAGCAGTGGATAAATCTATGAATGATGATGAGGATGGTGAACTATTAGGCAGATTCCTGATGTTGGAAACAAACAAAATAAAAGTAAAAAAAAACAGACTGACAAGATCAGTCAGGTACGACGTATGATATTCCTCCATACGTTATTTATTATTATAATAGCCGCGGGATTATATATTGGGGGGGGGGCTATGTCCAGCAGTGGACGTCTTTTGGCTGATATGATGCAGATGATGATGATATAGCTGCGTATCCACTAGAGGCTCCTCGCTCCGAGGCCGCGTAAATGGAAACTCTGCTTCAACCTGAGGCACGCTGCGACACGAGGCAAATTTGTCGCCACGAGCAGAGCCATATTTTGTCGATTTTTTTGCTGTGCTCAAAGGAGCCTCAGTCCAAGCAGTACATTTGATGGAGACGGGCGTGTTGCCTCGAATCCCAATAGACAACGCTACTGCTATTACTCTTTTGTAAATCTTTCTATTCTTTATTCCTTTTTTATTTATGGTTATTGCAGCAACTGGTGCCATCGCGTTTTAGTTTCAAACGCGGATTAAGCTGACGCGACTCGCCTCAAGCTGATCCGCAAGGTGCCTCGAGCCTTTACCTCCGAGCGAGCAGCCTCAAACTGAGGCTATTTGCTTTAAGTCGAGGCTGTTCGACTCGAGGTTGCCTCTAGTGAACACGCGGCTTATAGGTAATGGTTTGTACCTGTGCGTTGTACTTATGATCGGTGAAACATTCATCTAGTAACTCATTTGCCGCTTTAATGACTTCAGACGTTTTAAATGGTACATGTGGATCCAGTTGGTAGGTATTCAAGTATAATAGTGGTGGGCGCCTGAATTCAATCGCAATCTAGAAATTTAACAATACATTTATATATATAGTACCTAAGTGTCCACGTATTTATTGTCAATATTGCTGAAACTATAGTAGCTACCTAGTAGTGTACTTACTAGTTGCATTAATGTCCTAAATGTCTCGGGCCTCGTAATAATAAAAAAGTCAAAATTGGTAATACTTATTTACTCTCTAGTACTCTCGTAGAAGACCGGTGATCTATCGAAACGGTAGAACTGTGAATTGCTTTACCTGTGATGTCCTTTCTACAGGTCTGATACTTGATACCGCACCGAAACCATACGACTGCCTCCTCATCTTCAATCGGCTCATGCTTCGCATGCTTTTCTTGAGCGAATTTAAGTTCATAGTGGATTTCGAAGGGGCGGACTTTGATTCTAACAATGTAACTCTACTTTTCTCCATGATGATGTAAATATTATTTCGTATTAGATAGAATTTTCATTAAATATTTATGTAACAAGTATCTTGATAGTCTTGATAATCATATGACCCAAAAGTTGACGTATAAACTGACAGTGAAAGAAGTATTTGGGCTATTTGGGAAAGAAATAGTTTTTGATACTGGCCATAAATAAAGAGTATAAAGTTAGGTCAATGATTTTGATTTAGATTATTACATTAGATTTGATTTAGAGTATTACACGAAAATTGATAGATTTTTGAACCAAGAAGCCCGCCTGCATGCAACAAAGTGAAAAGAAAGAAAATCATATTTTCTTGTGCTGACATACATTGGAAAGAAGATCATGTTTACAGGTTCAGTCAATAACCGTCAGTAAACCAGGTTATTACAAAAATTGTAATAACCTGGCGATTAAAGAGTGTGGCCTGAGTTTCTTGCCAGTTCTTCTTATGGCTCTACTTTGTCAGCGAACTAGCTGTAGGTTAATTTGCTGACATTTTGTAAACTTTGACGTTCATAAGTGTTAATTTAATTATCCTATATGAATAAACATATTTCGTTTCATTTCATTTCAAACGCGGTTAAACGAGCCCGTGACACCAGAGTACAAAAGATGTATTTTTGTTAGTTACAGTAGTATTACGGAGTAGATCCACGCTGGTTTTAGCATGAATGGGCCGGATCGACCGGAGAAGTACTACCCTTTCATAGAAGATGGATGTAAGAGTAGTAGTATCCGTACTCTGTTCCTTCCTCACCTCCTTCATTCTCTTTCCCTACCCCATTCCCAGCCGCCATAGTGGAGGTCACCATACCAGCAGTTTAAGACGATGGCTTTTGGTATGGTGGCCACCACTTGTGGACTCCACTGACTGCCTACCATTAGGCAGGGTGGAGTCACTTTGGTAGACTAATATAAAAAAAACAGCTGAAATTAAAGTTTTTCAGTTTTTGCATGTTGTCGCTCAATTCTTAATACATACAATTTTTACTAAACATTGGTATCAATATTGACATTTCTGAGAGTTACTGCCTGCTGAAACAGGTTCGACGACTTCCAGCCTCCCGAACAAGCCGGTTTCCGAAAAGGTTTTAGTACCATAGACCACATACATACGCTGCGGCAGGTTATACATAAGTCCACAGAGTATAACCGGCCCCTATGCTTAGCGTTTGTGGACTATGAGAAAGCCTTTGATTCGATCGAGACCTGGGCCGTGCTGCAGTCTCTCCAACGGTGCCATATTGACTATCGATATATCGAAGTGCTGAAGTGTTTGTATGAAAACACCACCATGTCAGTACGAATTAATGGTCAGAGCTCCAGGCCTATTCAGTTGCAGCGAGGAGTACGACAGGGAGATGTCATATCTCCGAAACTGTTCACCGATGCACTGGAGGACGTGTTCAAGCTTCTGACCTGGAATGGACTTGACATCAACATAAACGGCGAGTACATCACTCACCTTCGATTCGCGGACGATATCGTGGACTGTCATGGCTGAGACCGTGGAGGAGCTCAGTGCAATGCTCGATGACCTCAGTAGAGTCTCTCGACAAGTGGGCCTAAAAATGAACATGGACAAGACTAGTCATGACCAATGTCCATGTTACACCCACTCCTATTACGGTCGGTGGCTCGATGCTCGAATTCGTTGACGAGTACATATACCTGGGACAAACAGTCCGATTAGGTAAGTCCGATTTCGAGAAAGAGGTCACTCGTCGAATCTAGCTCGGCTGGGCAGCGTTCGGGAAGCTACAACATATCTTTTCGTCCGCACTACCGCAGTGTCTTAAGACCAAGGTCTTTGACCAGTGTGTGTTGCCAGTGATGACATACGGAGCAGAGACGTGGTCGCTAACTATGGGTCTTATCCGAAGGCTCAAAGTCGCTCAGAGGGCGATGGAGCGGGCTATGTTAGGCGTCTCCCTGCGCGATCGTTTGAGAAACGAAGAAATCCGCAGGCGAACCAAAGTGACTGACGTGGCTCGCAGAGTTGCTTCTCTGAAGTGGCAATGGGCAGGACACATAGCTCGCAGAACTGACGGCCGCTGGGGCAGAAAGGTTCTAGAGTGGCGACCACGAACCGGAATACGCAGCGTGGGCAGACCCCTCACAAGGTGGACCGACGACCTTATAAGGGTGGCGGGCAACCGATGGATGAGGGCGGCGAACGACCGGCTACGATGACGAAAATTGGGGGAGGCCTATGTCCAGCAGTGGACGTCTTTTGGCTGATATGATGATGATGATGATGACTGCCCAAGCGCATAATACACGGCAACAGTATTATGCATTTGTATATTACCTACCTACATGATACGGTTGTAAAGAGTTACGTAGCAAGATTAATTAAATTAATGGTTTTGATGCCTCCCGTATTAAGGATGTAGTTTTACAATATGCGAATATGTCTAGTGCGAATGAACCGTGTCGTAGATAAAATTGAACCCCAAGAGAGAAATAAAATCACAACAAAACTACGTTCTAAAACTGACAAAATGCGTACGAACAAAAATACACGTGAAAAATGTTCCTCTTCACACGTTGACAAAGAGGTTTTTCGGGTAAAAGCTGTACATAGCGACCTCTTTTTGGAATGCGAGTCTTTTTGTATTCCACACTTGTTTTTTGTTAGGCCACATACAAACATAAAAAGCTTGTTACCTGTAATGGTACCTATTGTGTAAGATGTTTTACGTTTTTTTATAATTTAACGAGATAGGTAGATTTGTGTAAAGGATTCTTGGTTATTGTAATATAGACACTTGATTTTTATTTACTTTCACTCGTTACGAAAGTCCTTCTTTGATACAAAATCGAGTGTGTGAAAAACAAGCATACCGTCCACCTGGTGGTAAGGGGTAATCGATACCTATGGAAATAATTGTGTCCTCTAAGCACCATAGAGACAATGCTAAGAAAAAATAAATAAGTCGATGTTGACCGAGTGGGGTAACGGGAATAAAGGAGAAAAAGGACGAGGACCGAGCGGGGTAATAAGTCTTAATAAAAGATACTTGATTCAATAGCAGAAGAGAGAAAAGCAAAGAATACCTATATACGATAAAATACGGTAGTAGATCCACGCTGATTTCAGCATGAATGTGCCGGATCGTCCGGGGAAGTACTACCCTCTCATAGAAGATCGACTTAAGAGTAGTAGTATCCGTACTACTGCGTTTCGTTCGGTGAGTGAGAGCGCCGGAGGCCCAATATCCCCCCTTTCCTCTTTCCTCACCTCCCTCATTCCCTTCCCCTAACCCCATTCCCAGCCGCCATAGTGGAGACCACCATACCAGCAGTTTACGACGATGGCTTCTAGTGTAGTGGCCGCCACTTCTGGATTCCACTGACTGCTTACCATCAGGCGGGGTGGAGTCACTTTGGTAGGCTATATTATAAAAAAAAAAAAAGCAAAAGCGATGAATTATTTTAATAACTTCACCCACCTTCCAAAAGGTTTCCTAACTTTTTCCAATTCAATTTTAATATTTCCCGACTTCAATTTCTTTTACATATATTTTTTAAAATTTAAATTATTTATATTGGCAGCTCAACACTCTATCAGATATTAATTACATAAAGCAGAAGAGTTGGTTTGGAACCATCAACCACAACTAATCTCTGGAACCATCAGTGGATTTGAAAAATATTTTTTGCGTATGATAGCCCAGTTCTCGAGGAAGGTTATAGGCTGTGTCACATCACGCTACTGGCAACTGGAGCAGAGTAGTAAGCAAAAACGCAGGTGAAACTGCGCCGCGGAAAGCTAGTCTAAAACTCTAAACTAATATAGAGGTGATTCGATTTTTTGTATGTTTGTTTTTTTTGCAACGATTTGACTTAAAATTTACGTTACCGATTTAAAAAAATCTTTCATCTTAAATGGAGCGAGTAACATAGGCTATATTTTATTATGTTTAACATATTATATTCATTCATTTTAAGAATTTCATTATTTTAAGCGCCTTCGCAAATCTAAATGATGCAATACGACACTATTGCTATGATTCCGTACGAGTTTATTGTGAGATCAAATAAAACTTTTGATACCAAAGCGAAGCGAAGAAGAACCTCTAGACAGTTATATTTTAAATAGTCATAATACTTTAATACCGCTTTTGTTTTAACTATTAATTTAAGTGAATAGACTTGTATTTTTAATAGTTATAGCGAGCCACCCCAGTTTTACTTGATGGTACTAATATGACGTTGAATTTATGACAAATTTAGATTTGCCTTCCCAATAAATTCTCTGAACAATTGTAAAGACATTCATTGTGTGGTTTAGAAGAAGTAAGCGGAGAAACAACAGCGACGATTTTATTGGTATTACTTAGAAATAGATACAACGAATTGTTCATCAATTTTAGATCAGATATGTATTATCTGATCTAAAATTGATGAACAACTTAATCAGTCAGAGCCAGTAACAACTTAATCAAAAAAACATAACGTTTCTACAGCTCCAATTAAGTAAACGTTCGCTATTCTTTAAGCAAAATGAATAATTTTCCGAGCATCAACCTTCCATCAGAAAAATACAACATAAAGCATTGAAATGCGGGTTGCATTTCAATGCTTATATCGTAGATGCAAGCGATAGAGGGCTCCGTCAACCATCGTGCTCCCTTATAGGTCAGTTAAACGTTTGTTCACCTCAGTCAAGTGGTACGGGGTGGGACTGAGATTTGACCGATAGTCGGATTTAGAGACGCTTCGCTCGTCAGAATCGTCTTTTTGTAATCATATTAGAAAACATGGGCATAAAACTAGACTAGATGCGCTACGAAAAAATACGTTAAATGTACCTACAACGTTTACAGAGCTCGTGGTTTTTGCAGCCGCAAATATTAAAATTTATACCATAATCAGTACGCATGCGGATTGGCGACTTCTGAGATGGCAGCATAGGACACTATTAACCGTCTTGTGTTTTTGAAAAAATGCTTTAACAGTAGCTATAACGTTTACAGAGCTCGTAGTTTTTGCAGCCGCAAATATTTAAATTAGGCGATTTCAGAGATGGCAGCATAGGGCACTTCCTATGCTGCTATAGTAGACGGTTAATAGTGATTAACCGTCTTGTGTTTTTGATTTGCCTGCTACGTTTTCCTACATTTTGGTCATGGTCATTCGGTTGAATAATTGCGAAAGTAATTACCACCACTAGGTTGTAAATATTATTATATACTTCGCTAGTCGGCGGTGTAGTCGTCACATCACGTACCTAAAATATTACGCGCACACTTACAGTAAAGCAGAAGTAGAGCCTAATAAAGAACCAGTGTATCTTTTTCACAGTTATTACAGACATAATGGTGAAGGAAAATATCGTTAGAAGATCTAAACTATAACAAAAATATTGCTTAGTAAACCGCGAGTCGAAGTACTCTAACTTTAAGAACATCTCAACAATATAGGTAAGTAAAAAGAAAGGAGGTGATGTATTCCAACGGGATAATCCCACTCACATGCCCATTATTCTGACTCTTGTAACTGGTTATCATCAACCCCGTAAGATTTAGTGGAAAAAGGTCTAGTTGCACATAAAAATACCTACTTCCCTTCTCTAAAAATCTTCAAATTTCTTCGTTTACAATTTCTGGGACAGTAAACGTGTATGGCCGTGATAACAATAAAACATCTATTGTGTTTACAGTAGTATCCATGAAAGGGTTAATTGAAGTAGAGTGTCGTTAAAAATATTTTTTTAGAGTCAATCATCAAGTATAAATATTTTTTTAATGGTAAGCTCATATGGTAGCGTAGTAATGATTGTAATGTTATAAGCATTAAATTTCGGGTAGATAACTTGTGGTACTGTAAAATTAAGAATCGTTGTCCTAGCAGTCTAGATGACAAAGACTTCTATAGTAAACTTTACATATAGCCCTTGTCAATCACGATTTTGAAATACCTACTTCATTGTAATAAAACACTCATTTTCCATTCCATTCATAATTCATTAATCTCACTACAATTCCCCTGTTATTTACATTAACACATAATAGTCTTTAAACAAACAAAGCTACAAGTAATTCCTTACATTTTTATTAAAAAAAAATTCGGAATACAAACTAAAAGTTATTTAATAACCTGACATAATACAATGATATAGCAGAAATACAAAAGCAGTACTATGGAGTAATATACAATATAATTCACTTCAAACGTACACTAGATATACATTTGTACATTTTTATAACACAAAGCAGATCTCTATGCTAGGAATGTACGAGCTCCGCCGGTCTGAGGGCCAGCGACCTAAGTGCATTGAGCTAACATCGACCACTGCAATGTTACGTCAATATAAAATATCTTGCAACGTGATTTGTTTCTTTGAAGGATATTGATGGATTGGTTCGCTTTATCCGTCGTTTATTTAATTTTATATAAATTGTAATTAAAAAATATGGTGTTTTAAGAATATACAGTTATAATTTTCCTTCTTAAAGCATACTATCTGTCTTTGAAACAGTCGACTAGACAATGAAGTAGCCTCTGCTACTTAGCCATCAGGACTAAAAGTGGCACCTACCTAATTATGATACTATACATAGATAGACATTACATAAATTGCAATTCTATACCTAAGCAAACACTAAATCTAATTTCTACAATTTAAAAACAAAATATATAGTCATTAAAAGATTACCAAAAAAAACACGACCGCGAATTTTCAGCATTTCCCTTCACAAAAGACAACACCAGTTTTAATTACACCCAAAAATTACTAAACAACAAACCTATGATGACGTCGGTAAGGAAGTATTAGTACCGCAAGCAAACTGTTTAAAGTGGTCATTCCGAGCTATGATCACCAAAATCCCAGTAATAACTGCTTATGTTTCCGCCCTTTCTGTAATATCTAACCTCACACCGCAATAAAAATAATATCTTACCGCTTATGCTCTCCGAAATTTTGTATAATATGTTTTTGATTTAAGTAATATTGTTGGTAAAGAAATATTTGAAAATTTCATTCAGGCATATTATTGATCCTTATTAATGCATCAGTCAAACATCGACATAAGTGAGATGTATATATGCAGTATGCTACGGCTTGACTTGAAGGCGAAGATTTGTGTTTGTGTTGTCACGAAAAAAGTTCGTGTTCGATCCATGACGAAGTGCTAGGCCACATCAAAAAAAATCTTCACTATGTTCATGTTCATGTCATTCATGTCGCGGAAATCATGGAAGAGGCGGTTGGGCTGTATCACATGGCGGCTAATATTATTTACTGCATCTTTATTTAGTAGGTACTTGAAGAAAAATAAAAAACGCAACAAAAGGAATAGGCGATGGTGGATGTTCACATTCATAATTTTTGTGAATTAATGTCCTCTCATTACTTCAATTAATTAATCATAATAATCATTAATCAATTAACAAGTTCAATCAAACACGTTCAAACCACTCGGCGTCTCGTAGTCAACTTAAGCACGTGAAGTGTAGCCAACCGCACGAACTTTGTCGCGACAAATCCTTTGATGTGTGGCAATTTACTGACAGCGGCGCGCAGGGCATTCGTATTCGCAAAGATGATTCGCGATGTGACGAATTCTTTGGCTAGACATGTCGCGACAACGCAAATCTTCGCGTTATCGCGATAGTGTGGCCCCAGCATAATGTGATTTAGACGCAAGTAGCCAGTTGATTTCCGTAATCTTCTTTTCTTTTAGTCTTACATCATGTACGAGAAGAAATGCAGAGGTACCAAACCAAAGATCACATTTAGTGCTCATGATCCCACTCATATTAACACGTAAGTACTAACTTATTAGTAAACATTTTGATTCAGTCTTTTTCTGTTGATAATTATGTATTAACTCAAACTCAAAAATAAATCTCAGACTCGACTTGGAATAGGTAAAAACAAAATCACCTTATTTGCGTGATGATGAGAGATGTTCTGATGACTTTCCATATTCATTACGTTGAAAATAATTGGAAAATACGGTACTACGAGTATGATCAAAAGTTTTAGGAGCATTTTGTTTAAATCATTTACTTTAGCATTTTTGTTAAATTGTAGGAATTTGGGGTAAATTCATTTATGTTCAGAGAATATTTTACTCCATCTAGAGCAGCTTAATTTTAACATAGTAGCACAAGATTATTTCTTCTTTATTTATTAGCAGTATTGTGTTTCTTTTGATAAGCAGCTATATCAGTACTCATAGCTTACCATAATTTACACTGTTGCCTTTTATTTTGTTTTATAAAAATCAAAATTTTATTAAAATGTATTTGTCTTCGTTGTTTCTGTAAATAATTATCCATAATATTATCTGGTAAATTTATCTTGATGTTGCAACTTAAGCCCCGTTTAACGTTCATATTATGCCATTACCGTGGCGTGCTACTCGTAAAAGTTAAGTATAGGTTACACTGCAGTTGTTAAGGGACTTGTCGGCAAGCTATTACGGCAATTAGGGTCCTACGATCTGCAGTTTATAGCTATTAGTGCATGTTTCTAAACTTTCAATAAGATTTGATGTAGTAAATAATTATCTTTCTATGCTGTTAGTATTGCTAGTATAGGTAAAGACAATGTAAAAGGCTACAATTTATAATATTACCACCTTTGTAGTAACAGCGGTAGCAGGTGAGAGTGCAGCTTACTTACAATAAGTTGCAAGCGTCGTTCATGTTTGTTATGCCTTCACAGCTGGTATACCTCTGATGCATTTATTTGTAAAAAACAAAGGCGCTATTAACTAGTCAAATTTAGAAAATATTACCTAATAGCTAGCCAGTTTAGCAGCCGATAGATTCGACAAGCTAGTTACTAGCAAGTTAATATATCTGCAAGACTAGCAAGTTAATATATCTGCTTTATACTTTGAAAATAAGTTTATTCAGACGCTTGTCAAAGAGACGAATTATTTAAACTCAAATAGTTCAAAAGCGGAGTCAATGTAACCAACGTTAATCGCCCTGTCTTCTGCAGCTCCTTACAATTTCGTTAAAATAACAGTACAAGTTAAAACAACTGCGATCCATCCAAATAAGTACTCATGACTTTACTTATTATACCTGAGTCTGAAATAAAATGCACAACTACCCACCGTAGTTTGTTACTCTCAGTAAATTTGTGACTGCATAAAATACGAACAAGTTACCTTCGTGTTTATATTTTGTACAGGTAATTTTTGTATTAAGAAATATAAGAAATAAGAACATTTATTTGCTCAGAGTACAGGTGAAACCAAGTGGCTTAATGGTAATACAAGTACATACCGTAATCTGCCTAAAAAAGGCATGCAAATGTTAGAATAGGTGAGTATTGATCTAAATTATAATTACCATCAACCTAAAATAATATTACATCATTCATCATCAATATTATTATCAATACGTACATTATTATTATTATTACATTATTGCCAACACATCATTAATATCATTTGAATAATAATAATAATACCAGCCTATTTACTGTCCCACTGCAGGGCAAAGGCCTCTTCTCATATAGAGAAGGTATGAGCATCAATCACCACGCTTGCTCAAGGCGGATTGGCAATTTCAGACATTTAAGTCCAGGTTTCCTCACGATGTTTTTCCTTCACCGTCAGTCAGAAATGTCCAACATAAACTTAGAAAGTACATATGATTTGTAAAATCACATTGGTACTTGCCCGGATTTGAACCCATTACCTCGTGTTTACGAAGCGGGTGCCTTATCCACTGGACCATTTCGACTTTTTGAATATATTATTTAATTATCATTTGAATATTATTACATTATTATTAATACACTGTCACTACAATTATTAAATTCTTATTATTACATTATTATGTTTCCTATTTATTCACATTTATTCACGTATTCATATATTCTTGTACAGAGTAAAACGAATTAGCCATTAACCATTTACGCAATTTAATTTTAAAATATTTTAAAGGAAGCTCCCTTATTTCCTTTGGAATTTTATTAAAAATTGTAATACACATGTGATAAGTGTTTTTTTTATGGAGTGTTGTTCGACAGTATGGTATTATTAACTTTGTAGGCGTTTATAACTAGTAGTAAAATTAGTAAAACTATTTATTTTTCGTTATTTATTTTTAAATCAATACTTTGATAGACATTCATAGGGTCTATAGGCGTTTTTGCGTATAGCCTTGGTTTCGGAGTTCGTGTGTTTAGATCTAGTTGGAATATTATTATTTTTTATTGCCGATGGTGGCGGACTAGGCGAACAGCCCATCTGATGGTATGGTAACAGTCGCTCATGGTCTCCTTTAATGCCACTCTCTCTGCAACTGCTGACTGCGAAGCCTCTGCCTACCGGGAAGGGAGTGGGGTAGGTGAAGCAAATGAGGAAGGCGAGGAAAAAGAAAAGGAGGATATTGGATCATTCAGCTCTCTGATGGTGTGTAATAGTTTAACCATTATTCTATCACTTCGAAGGTACAATATTGCATACCTTCAAAAGTATTATAAGAATATGCTTAAGTAAGTCCTAGAACTCTTTAACTTACCGCTACTTAAATTATCGTCATAGGTGAAGTAGTTTCAAGATTTTCAAGTTTAGTCAGTGGTCGAATGAATGACCTTTCTCTTATATACACAAAGTAGTCCTGTATCACAAAGATTGAAATTACATGTAAACTCTATACATGTTTAAACTAATTCTACTTAGAATTACCCGAAATTTTGCCTCGGCGTAATTAAGTTTGGGTCAGAACTAAGTTGCAGGACGTTGCAATTACGCCTATTAGTAGTCAAGACAATTTATTTTACGAACTTTGTTCACATTTTAGTGTCTTACTTTCTAAGACTACGTAACATTTTTGTTTTAAAATTATTTTTACTAGCTCTAGTAAAAAGTGTACTAAAGCTTAAATATGTAAGAAATATATTGCCTTTCTTAGTTTCATTAGACAAAAATAAATAGTTATCGCAATTTACAAGTTGTACTGTAAAAAATAGTTTATTAGGGTTTAATAAATGCATATGGAACTATATTCGCTCATATCCTATTGTATCCTAACAAGGTAGGTCTAAATTTTTATTATGAATTCGATGTCTGAATATTGGTACGCCGTAGTTATAATAACCAGAGGAAGATATGAGGTGGTTCTACATTGCACATACGAGCAAACAATTAATATTTACTTCCAAATAAATGTGTGTTAAAATAGGCGGCGACCGGGCAAGGTGGCAAAATTTGGGGAAGGCCTAGGTCCAGAAGTGGAATTCTTTCGGCTGATAATATGATGAAGATGTGTATTAAAATTATTAAATATTTGATTGAAACCTTTGAGAACAGAAATTCATATTTTATTAATAAATAAATTCTTTAAATACAATAGATAGTAGTAATTATGAGAATAATTGTTAACTCTTGGTATCAAAAAATATTAAATTAATTGGAATAAACTGTTCGTTGCATAATTGTTCAATCTTCATTCTTATTATATAAGCAAAAAAGAATTCAAATAAGTATTCATTCTATTTAATAGAAACTTCATAATAATTATAATTTACAAGATAAAGTAAAACAGTTCGAGGGTTGCATAGCGTGACGTCAGAAGTTCAGGGCCAACGACTGATGCACCCTGCAGTGAGTGCATTCAACTGCAACCTCCGTGCAATGTTTGTACAACGTAATTGTATTCTGTGGTTTTTAAAATAGAAGTGTTAGGGTTTAAAAAGGGTAAAGCTGGCGTTTTATTTTTCTTTATTTAAACAAATACGTACAACATTTTATTCTCAATTATATTTTTACAGGTTTGTTTGGAAGGAATAAAATATACTGAAGTTATATAGGGAGCAAAAACCTAAAGTGATAGGCAACCGAGAGGGAGGTTCACGACCGAGCAGAATGAAGTTGCTTGGAGAAGAGCTTGACGATGCTGATGAAAAGCTCTGTCAATCTCTTTTATCGACTTCGAGGCTATCGGGCTCTGTGCCCGGTTGAAAGCGGTTGGCATTCGTCTAATATATTATCTGAACATACATTATTCTACAAATAAATAAATAAACACATTTAATAATAATCTTGCTAATAAATAGTACCTACCTATAATAATAAATTTGTAAACCTCAACGTAACACGACGCCGCCGCCGCCGTCCCTGCGTGTACAAGTAGTTCTTAAGTTTAATTTACATAAAATACCTATGTATTAGTTTATAGTTTTAATATAATATAATATAGTAAGTCTTATTTTATACATCAAAATATGTATTATCCATTATTAGTTATTAGGTGTTACTGGCCAAGTTGGCTGCGTACCTATTGGATCTCTAAGTTAAACATCTATCACAAAAGTACCCGTTAGACCCTCAAAAGTACTCATATAAAGTTCCCTTGGACCCTCTCCAAGATTTAATAAACAATGTTGGGGACAACATATGTTCAGCAGTAGACGTCTTTAGGCTGATATATGATGAAAAATATAGGTTGAAATTTCTTGATCCTGCAATTGAATTGTATTTAAGTATGTACCTATTCTAGTCTATTTTATATTTATTTTATCTTACATTAAAATAATTGTTAATTGTACATGAATAAAGTGTCAACATTACATGTACCTATCTAAGTAGCTACAGTCCTATTTGGAGTCGTTAAACTCAACAATTCCTTGATAAGGGCACGAAGGCCCAGTAGCTAGCAAAACTTTAATAATAACCTTAACCTTCACTTCAAAACAGACTGGAAAGGTCGGTGAACACGAAAAGAGAGGTAAGCGAATATATTTGCGAACTAATGAACATTCATATCTGAGGAAAGGTTGAATAAAATATAAGTTACGGAGTAGATTTCATCCCTTAGGGGTAGTAACTCAGTACGCCCGCGTCAGTGTACGGACGGAAACTTGCCAATAATAAATGACGATTAGATTCCTAGCTCGTTCTGTGGATGTTTATCATTATTATTTATTTTCACAGTTCATCGTAAAATTGTGGGGATTTTAGTTTATTTTTGGTTTAGTTGAGATATTGTTGATGCTAGCACTTTATTTTGTCTAGTTTCATTGATCATTTTAGATAGGTTTGCTATACTGCTTTGACATTGTACCTACTATTGAGATAAGAATTATTAATCTTTTCACCATATAAACAGTTAGTGTTTTTTTTCACCACCAGTTAACAAAACACTGCAGCCAGAATATAATGCGCAACTGGTGTTACTGTTACAGTTCTGCTAGTAAGTATAAGTATTCAAAGCTCTATAAGGGCATTGAAAATCAATGGCCCGCCGGTAGAAAACACTTTTTAAATTTAAGATTGTCGGCAGATTGATGGTAAGCAATCGCTTAGTACTTCATGATATTACTGAAGTGTATGGGTAGCCATCACCACTTACGTACCATCAGGCAATAATACAACAAATTATAATTAAACTAATCAGAATTTTAGCAGTTAGTTCAGTTTTTAATATCTTAACTCGAACTACCAACTATTCGTGTATAAATTGGCTACTAATAAAACAGTTTCGTTATTTTTGTATGACGGGTCAATGTTACCATTATTATCTATTATTAATATTTATTGTAATATTAGTTAGTCTTATATTTTATCTATTAACGTAATTGAACATAGTTTACCAACAGTCATATGTATATAATGACAATAAGTAGGTATATTAATGTATTATTAATGTAAACACGGAACAAGAAAAATAACCCACTCAATAGGTACCGGCAGATTTTGGGATGGATCAACGAATTAATGTTTAAAAATGACGTAGCAGTCAAAGACCTCTTAGATATAGCCAAAACTAAATAACTTACGGTCAAGCTAATAACTAAAACTTGAGTCTCAGTGAGTTCTTTATATACCTACTCTTAACTAGTATATAAAGATCTCTCTTTTATATAAAGTACGTATTGTATATGAGCTACTGAGGGCTTGGTATGTTCCTCCTAGAACTTAGAAATACGACGACGCTTCAGTGGTACAAGTAATGGCTGCAAAACATACTGTTTGAAGTTGAGGGCTATACTTTGTACAATAGGTAGCTCTACTGAAGCCGTAATGAACTGGCACACATAAATATGTTGAAATATCTACAACTGAGGTACAAAAAGATGCAGAATAAACCGCACATTTTTTAATTGCCTAGGACCTACAAAAATTGAATTTTGCACTGACCGTAATCAATCATCAATCCCTATTTTAGGTTATGGACAGTATTATGTTTGTGTTGAAGTAAAGTTTTGAAAATATTTTCAAAAATAATTCTTCTGTTATTGCGAGCGAAAATAAACTGTCGAATCTAAAACAGAAATAAAAAAGAATTTTTAACGGACTACACACTTCAAACTTTTCGTTTATACATAGCAGGCGTACATTTTTTTCTTTTGTTTAGATTATAAACCCGACTGTAGTTTCCTGTCGAATACAGAATCCAGTAGCAGCGTTTAAATTATTCGGTATATACTCATGCTATTGGTACGTGGTGTTATGAAAAGTTTTGTAAAATAAACAAGGTACAGTACATTGTTACCTATGATGTAGAACGGGTTGTACTCAAACAAAAATCAACTGTTCGTTAATATTGTGTATTCAACGCTGTAATTATTAAAGCAAGGCATTCGTTCGTCTAACGTCATAAACATAATTTACATAACAAAATGGAGGTAACTCGTGCAGACATGGTGGCTTGCGTAATTGCCTCAGCTGGGTAAATAATTCATAGGTCACGGCTGATGCTGTGACGAATTCTTTTTACTGATACAATACAACACTTCGTGCGTATTCATTTGCACTAATACTATAATGTAAAAAGAAAAGATCTAAATACAGATCTTTGCCTAGTACCCTATTTGAAAACACCGAAGTCTTCCCATAAACAATTGTTGGGTAGGTACAATACTAAAGTTTGCTATGGATAAAAAAGGTTTAAAGTCCTATGCTCTATCCACCATAATAATACCAGCCTGTTTTACTGTCCCACTGCAAAGCAAAGACCTCTTTTCATATAGAGAAGGTATGAGCATTAATCACCACGCTTGCTCAAGGCGGATTGGCTATTTCAGACTTTTAAGTCCAGGTTTCCTCACGATGTTTTCCTTCACCGTCAGTCAGAAATGTCTAAGATAAACTTAGAAGATAGATATTAACTAGATTCATTATAACGTGTATTTACCAGCAAAGAAACAAAAGAAGGAAATCTGGATTTGGAACAAATATATAATATTGGTATTTGTATTGTACGTGGACACTTTTGCCTTTAAAGAGGCAATACTAAACAATATATTATAAATGCTAAAGTTTGTGTGTATGTACCTATGGGTGTGTTTGTTACTACTCAGCTCCTTAACGGATGAACCGATTTCGATGAAATTGTTATGTAGATAGATTCGGTGCCGGAGACAGACAGAAGCTAAGCTCCTGCTATCCTGAAAATCGGTCTGGTTCAAGACATTTTATGCGCGAGCGAAGCCGTGGGACGCAGCTAGTGATACATAAAATACGTGATATATAGGGTGTAATAACCTAGCTGTAAGTGAAAAAAAACTATTTCAGATAAGACGCTGAGAAGCGCGATACAGACAGCTCGTGATCCGTTAGTTTTTAAATTGGATGTCATCCTGTGACCACTCCACTATCTAATTAGTTCCACAACTGTGTACCTTTATAATAATTTCATTGTTTTTATAACAGTTGCAGGTAATGGGAATAATGAAATCTACTATGAAAGCTCAAAATAGAAACCTACAGTACGTACTGAATACAAGGCATCAAACGCTTTTTTGGAATTTGAAATATGGATAATATGTCGATTTTACTTTTAATCTGAAGAATTGTTTACCATGGACCTGATCGTCTACTTTCTTTCATAGTAGGAACTCATACTAAAATATTCTATCATACTTTGTATGGTTAATTTTTTTTTGACAAACATTCATTCGGTCCACTACCTTGGAAAATCAACAGTTTTCGGTGCCAGTGTGAATTTCGTTTACTTCTATACTATTATACAAAGCGGAAGAGTTTGTTTGTTTATTTGTTTGAACGAGCATTTATTTATTTATTTATTTATTTATTGAACTTCATGCACAAAAGTACAACGGCGGACTTAATGCTAAAAGCATTCTCTACCAGTCAACCCAAGGTGGTGAAGAGACACTCGAAGTAGGTGCAGTCAACGAAGCAGAGTGATATTAATGGGTGTTTGTAAAAGAACACAGATTTTAATGGATAAGATACGGAAATTAAATATATATAAACATGAAATATACATTAATAAAGTAATATATTATTTATTAGAGACTAATATATAATTACAATATATAAATAATTATAAAGATATATTATATATATATATATATATATATATATATATATACATATACATATCATAGTATGGATAATCAACGAGATGATTCCAACAATTTTTCGAAGAGGAGAGCTCGAACTTTCAGCTTAAATGTTAAACGGTTAGTGGACATCCTGACATCTAGAGGAAGGTTATTCCAAAGAAGAACAGCTTGGACTATGAAAGAGGAGTGAATGAAATCTGTCGTATGTGAATGACAGGTAAGAAGAAGGTTATTTGACGAGCGAAGGTTTCTGTCATGTATGGAGCACAAGTATTGGAAGTAAGGAGATAAGTAAGATGGGGAACAAGGAGAGTTAAGAATAGAATAGAGTGTAGTGAGAGCACGCAAGCTACGGCGTTGACGAATAGGTAACCAGTTTAATTCGGAACGATAGGTAGACACATGATCATACTTACGAAGATTAAAGATGAATCGAATGCAGTTATTAAGAAGTCGGTCATATTTGTTGAGTAAGTCTGCATTCAGGTCATAATAGCACACATCACCATAGTCGACAACGGGAAGGATTAGAGTCTGCACAAGCATTGTCTTTGTTTTAAAAGGTAGAAAGTTCTTTAGACGATAAAAGGCACGCAGAATTCCTGTGACTTTTTGGCTCACACTGGTAACCTGTGCACGCCAGTTAAGTGTAGAGTCTAAAAGTAGTCCAAGGTCCTTAACAGTAGCGTTGTATGGGATGTGCAGACCATTATATATAAGTGGAGAGAGTGTTTTAAGGTCTAGTCTGCACATCATTCGATGACTGCCTATCACTATTGCTTGGCATTTTGCTGGATTCACTGACAAGCCAAATTTATCAGACCAACTCATAATTGTAGCGAGATCTTTATTTAAGCTTGAGATAGCAAGTGATATGTTTGATGTGCTTGCCTGTGAATATAACTGCAAGTCATCGGCGTAAAGGTGATACGCATTCTGAAGATTGGGGGTAATGAGATTGATAAAAATAGAAAATAATAATGGAGATAGAATTCCGCCTTGAGGTACACCAGAGTCGAGGCCACGCCAAACAAGTTGAGGACTCGTTAAGGCGAACCGACTGCTGACGCCCCTGAAGATATGTTGAAAACCATTCCAGTGCAACGGGTGAGATCATGAAATGGGTAAGGATTGCCAGAAGGATGTCGTGACTTACGGCATTGAAGGCATTAGAGAAATCAATCAAAGCCAAGACTGTGACGTTCCCGTCCTCCATACCGGCCCTGATGTCGCCAGTCACTTTTAGGAGAGCGGATGTGGTACTATGTCCAGGCCTAAAACCAGATTGCAGAGGACTTAGGAGGTTGTTCTGATATACGAAGTGCGAGAGCTGTCTATGTACACAAGCCTCCAAAACTTTTGAAACAAAGGGAAGGATAGAGATGGGTCGAAAATGTTCAGGAAGAGAAGGATTGGCAATTTTAGGAATGGGGACAATAAAGGCTCTACGCCACGGAGAAGGGAAGGAGTTGTCGTAGAGTGAAAAGTTGATGATGTGTGTAAGGGGAGAAATAAGGAAATCTAGGATAGGTAGGATCATGCGGCGGCTGATGCCATCGGCGCCAAGCGCATTGGATTTGATGGACAGGATTATCTTCTTAATCTCACCCGGAGTGACTGGAGAAAATTTAAAAGGCTCGACGTCGGGATGGGGTAAACCAGCTATATAATCCACCGTTTGACACCTGGTTTGGTGATCGATTTGGAGATGAGTGGAAAAATGATGATTAATGTCATCCAAACCAACTATCAACGGCAGATCAAAGCAAGGCTGTTTGCCAATACCTAGCGTCCCGAGAAACTTCCAGATATTGGCAGGGGAAGAGGAGTTGATATTGTCTGTAATGTAACGGCGTTTAGCATTGCGTATCATCTGGTTACACCGATTTCTCGCAGTCTTGAAGTGTGACCAATTATCGTCCGAACGCTCCCTTTTAAACTTATGAAATGCACGATTCCTACGCCTCATTGCCATCAGAATGCCTCTTGTCATCCAAGGAGCAGGAGAGCGTTTTAATTTGACTTTCCTGATGGGGGCGTGTTTGTCATATAGACTAACAACGATGCTTGTGAAAGAATCAACCTTTTCGTCAATTGTAGTAGCCGCCATCAGAGGATCCCAATTTGTTTCTGAGGCATCCTTACGCAACATTTCAAAGTCAATTCGCCCGAAACAACGCGTGTGCAGAACTCTGGGACGCGGTTTGGGTGGCTTTAATTTGTAGGAAATATATACTAGGTCATGGCGGGAAAAGCCAGGGGCTGGAATTTGACCATGGGATTGGACCAGGGTAGGAGTAGAGGTCAGGATTAGGTCTAGCCAGGTATCCAGTCCTTCAATGTTGTGATGAGTGGCTTGTAACGGGAGGACATGAAGGCTGGTGGACTCAATAATCTGGAGGAGTTTACGAGAACGAAGGGAGTTACTGGAAAGGAGATCTGTGTTAAAATCGCCCATGATGATGTGGTGAGCATATTCTGACCCTAAAGATTCCAGAATCGGTTCGAGACTGGAGAAGTAATCGACGGAAGGGGGGCAATAGACAACACCTAAGACAGATTTAACGTTTTTGACAGAAACTTCTAGAAATAGAAATTCCGCAGAAGAGGAATAAATTTATCTCTGGAACAACCAGTCAGATATGAAAAATTCTTCTAAAAAATTTGCGTATAATTTACATTTTTGAGGAAGGTTATAGGATATGTAACATAACGCTATTGGCGACGGGAGCAGACCAGTAAGCAAAGAAAGAAAGAAAGAAAGAAAGAAAATTTATTTAATTCGTCACAGGGGCACAGGAGATGATTTATAAAATTACTTACAGTTTATACAAAGACGCGGGTGGAACCGTATACACTTACGTGGTTTATAGAGACCACTAAGCCTAAGTCACATTATGAAGCTCCAGCAGGTGCCACTTACCATTAGATAGCCTGCTGGTTTGTTACCATAGATTAAAAATGGACCCTTTCACCAAATCCAAGAATGCCACACAATAAAACGTACTTACTACAATATCACATTAGCTATGACGCATTTTATCGTTAATTTGCCGGACAATTTGCTATTATAGTAAGTAAACTACGACATTGCGACGTAAAGATACGATTAATTGTGTCATGAATTGCGTCATACATTTAATCAAACCACCATTTCAGTAATATATTTTTTATATTACATTTGGTACACTAACCAGCCAAGATACAAGATTAGTCTGCTTACCAACAGGGTACGCAGTTAAAGAAGCATAGCATGATAGGCGACGACCATTGATATATTGGCAAAGCATGATGCCTTACACTTTGGTGGCTTTAAAGAAATACGAGTATTTCAGTTCCACACCTGCTATTCTAGATACCAAGAGAGAGGGCTAAGGATAGATTAATTTATCTTAGGCGTACTCTATTTAGGCTACATAATACCGTGGTCAGATAACCGACGTCATTTAAAACTTGTTATAACATTTTACGGCATATTAACCGTGCTCAGATATCAAAAGTTTCCTATATAGTTTCGGATCAAAACAACACCGAGATAATCCGAACTTTCATTACAATATTGCTCAACTAAACACGTAGAATATAACGATGTAATCACCCAGAAAACAGGCTCATACATCAACAGGAGGGCTCTCTTATTTGGGTCACAATTTATCACGCAGCCAGCACTCCACATTTGCCCAAATCACCCATGTTCCGAACATACTGCCACTATAACTATCTACTAAGGTAGCTAACTGGATATTACGACATAGGTAATATAGGGTAATTGGATTTCATTCGGTTGCGGCTTTTCTTTTTCCCCTTTTGTCTGTGTGAAGTGCAGTTAATCAGAGAATTGTTTTGGTTTCTATTCACACGTAATAGCGTATTTGTAAACATTATTTACCCATTTGCGGTCTCCAATAAAAGGTGTTGTATAATATTATTATTTTCTTTGTTCATGATCGTTTCTGATTTTAAAATTGAAAATCTGTTGATGGAATTGATTGAATCAATAATATTATATTGCCTATTTAGTAACAGCAAACCAGACAAATCACACAAAAGTCGCTGTAATTAACTTTTCTTTCGTTCAAAGATACTGATAGTTAGAAAATCAATCCTCATTAACACTACAGATGTATGAAAAAACCAGCTTTTGTAAAGACATGCGACAGTTGCCAATAATTCTTTGATTGCTATGCCGAGAAAACTTGCTACGAAAGAGACAGGGCCGTGACAAATTGATAAGTCAGGACAAATTCGTTTAAACCCAAAAATTGTTTAATACTACTATGCGTAAGTAACGTACAAAATTTTACTTTTCTAACATTTATTACATAGGTACCTAGTCGTTTCTTTAGGTAAGTAACCATTTTTAGAAAATCTATACATCATACGGATAGATCAGACAATTTATTATCTAGACAGCAACACCAAACTTACCCATTTTTATCGATAAGCCACTACAGAATCGTCATATAGTTACCTGTTTAGTTATTTAAGTATGTACGGGTAGGTACATCAAGAACAAACTTGATTGTAAATCTATAAATAAAATCACTAGTCAGTTTAATCTCATATCAATGACAAAGGTACTCTAAAGATAGTCTTTTAAGTTCATTTTATATGATTTAAGCTGAATAACGTTGTTAGTTAAGTTTACATTATTAGTTTAATTGTCATTATTAAGGCTAATTATTTCTTAATAATTAGCAATAACTTGTGTATGACATAATTAAATATCGTATATGAATAGTGTTATGTATGTTTATACAAATCCGTAGTTAATTTTTAATTTTATTTTGTTTTACTTTTCACTTTTTTTGTACCTTTAAATGCACCTACTTTGTTCTTTTCTGCATCACCCGTACTGGTTTACTAGTAGAAAATGCCCCAGGCATTAAGTCCACCAAATATACTTACTTGTATATAAAATTTTAAATAAAATAAATAATTGGTAGTGATAAAATTCACTCATCGCCAAAAATCAACAATTTCTAAATCAAATTTGAGAGTAGATTAAATACCAAGATCTGAATCTGCACTAATTAATGTCTTGTATACAACATCTATTCTGATTATACCTAGTTGCATGTCGCAAACACAAGCATACTATAATTTTATTTACTGTGTCCGGTAGTTCGTATAATGCCCAGCTATTTGCTTGCAATTTAATTAGTGACTCAGCTGTTCATTAATTATTGTGTACATCCTATGATAACAGGGATGACGATCGAGTTAAGGTGTTGAACACATTGACAGATTTACACTCCTGCATATAAATTTTATGAAATCGTTCAATAGGTTTTATAACACCATCGGTAGTGTTTACAGGCTATCTTTATCTATCAGGGGCCCTAGCACAACCTCTCAACGATTGAGAGTCTTCTGCTCACCGACAGTCCGCGTAAGCTTGTGAAAGCCATCAGAAAAAAAAACCACAACCTCATAGAGCAATCTTATTAAAACTTTATTTTGTCTCCATTCTTGTTTTTAATAGTACAAAAGAAAAAGACAAAACACAAAGTAACATGAAAATAATACTGCTATAAGAGGTGGTGGTAGGTCTCCAGAATACGTCTACGGCTAGGCATAGGTAAGTCCATTTCAAATGGTTAGTTCAACACTTGGCAAGCCGATTGGTGGCTTGGTATCTGGTATTCCCTTAGTCATCTTTTACGACACTCACGCGAAGATATGAGATGCTTAATTATGGATGGTTTCTAGATGGGTGATCCAAACTGCCCGCAGTTTAATAGTGAGGAATGCCAAAATATTACATTACTGAAGTTTATTTACCATCCAGTAATCACTGTATATGGTTCTAGGGACAGTTATATTATCAATAGTAACCAGTTATTAAAGAAAATCAGTGGAATCAACGCCTTATATGAGATTATATTTATTAGACACTTGGATCTAATCCAACGAGACCTTGCCTTGTCATTAACACATCAATTAAAGTAGTTTGTATTGTCGAATCAACAAGAATATAATTATACCTACCTATATTTTATTAATCAGTCAGTATGATACTTTCATTAGTCGTTACCCGTAGTCCCAAATAAGGTTCCTGAAGTGCGGAATCTTATAAGTAAACAAGTAGGTTCTAGAAATAAATAAGTAAACTGACGGTCTGAATCGCACTAGCAGTGGTAAAAAGGCCTAAAACTAAATACATTTATTTGGTAACTTTCATCTTGTGATAATATACCTAAGGTCGTAATTGTTTTGTTGATATTTTCCTTCGCATACCTACCGTTATTATCTAGCGATATGTAAATATCTTTCATATGCCACTCGAAGCCAGAATGTGTGGCCTTATCAAATTGAACCCCTGACCTTATACAGAACAATTCTACAAATTCAACTTAGTAGGTGTATATGTCACCGTACCGACTTCAGTGCGTGGGCGTCTTGAATGTCAATACAATAATTATAAAGTTCACAGAATAAATAAATAACTGTTCCAACGTTTATAGATTTTATTCTATTGAAAACCTAATTAATTGTAGAAATGCAACGTTTAAATACGAAAGATGTGACATTCGCAGAAGGACAGTCTCGATATTTTGATGTTATACCTACTCGTAATTTGTATTATAATATAGTGAGTATTTATAATTTGTTATACAGATATTTAAGTAATGGATAGAATTCATCGAATATTATCGATATACTTATTGCTTATCTGTAACTCGAAAACGCAAAAGTCTGTATTGTTTAGCCTTTCCGACACCAACTGGTTTACATAATTGCGGAAGCTTGTCATTAGCAAATTAAGCTATTTTATAGTTAGGTACTACTACTAAATGAATTACTAGTCTGTAAGATTTCCAAAAATAATAACAAAATTGAAAACGTATAAGACCACGTAGATTATTTACTAACATGTCATTAATCATGTTACATCGAAACTAAAAGCCTCAAAAAGGATTATCTTAAAAGCCTAGTTGTGTACATTTTGTAATGTATTTTGGTATCTAAGATGATTTTACTTAAGAGGCTTGCACGGTTGACAGACTTAGTAACTCTGTGCTCTGTGTGTCTGGGTATAAAAGTTGAATCTTTCAAAATCTATACTCACTTCAAATATTGGACTACGGCTTCAATTAGAGTTTGTTATTATTTCGTTTTAAAATATCATAAAGGTTTTCTAAATTTAATCATAGGCACATCTAATGTAGGATGATAATTAAACTCGAAGAAATTGTCACGACATAATTATTTATATACTTACAAAATTACCTGCATGTGACAATTCGGCAAAATTAATTTATTAATCAGAAAACTGTCACTATCCTACTAATATTATAAATGCGAAAGTTTGTATGTGTGTATTTGTGTGTATGTGTGTTTGTTACCACTCAGTGCCTAAACGGCTGAAGCGATTTCAATGAAAATTGGTATGTAGATAGATTCGGTGCCGGAGATGGACATAGGCTATACTTTTTATCCCGAAAATCGGTCTGGTTCCCGAGAGGCACAACAAACCATATTATGCGCGGGTGAAACCGCACCGTGGAAAGCTAGCACATAATAATATATCATTAAGGAATAAATTAGGAGCGATTATTTTAATGATAATAGTAAGAAAAAACTAAACTTATCACCAAAGATGCCATAATTTAAACGTGTGAGTTTGTGTCTCATCTAAGCTACTTTACAAAATTTAGTAGAGTCCATTCGTCATAGGAATTAAATCAGCTTTATTTCAGGTAAAAACAAAATTCGAACGAAAAGCAATTGTAAGGTAACATACAAATAGCAAATAGTACAAATAACAAAAGACACTTCTATGTGATTGAGTACTAAGTTTTGAAGTAAGTTAATTTATACCAAAACTTTATAGACGTAAACATAAAATAGATAAATCAAATGTCTAAGATATTCTTAGTGAATTACAGTTACCAGAGTAAATTCTGCAATAATATTAAAATAATTTAGTGTGCGGCCCCACGCATGGTAAAATATCACGGACAACCGACTTATAGACATTTACCCTACGTATGGTTTTACATGGGAATTGTAGGCTGAATAATGATGACCATGTTTATTTTAATATGATACATAATAATATGTCTAACTTCAATCAGCAATACCTTGGGAAATATCTTAAAAAGTACAAATAACAATGTAATAACATGTTATATAAAATAACAAAAATATATTCAAGAGTATGTCTCTCCTTTTTGATAGTAAAAAGATTACAAGCGCTTTTGGAAAATTCTATTATTACGTATGTACCTAAGTAGCCTACTTTTTCGTACACAACTACTATCACAGTTACAAATTTAGTAGGGAATAGATTTAGTGCTTTAGGCCTACAATATTTTATTAAAACGTTACACACAGAAAACCTGCCGAAAAAAGATTACGCTTAAATAAATAAATCTCTAAGCTCTACTTCGGATTTTCTGAACTGCTGTGTTCGCTAACTATATCCAAATAAACGTAGGCACTGACTAGACGTAGCAGCTTTTGTGTAAATATTCAATGCATTTTTTCTTGTAATACCTAGTTAATAAGATCTAATGTAACCCATATTTCACAAATAAATAAATTGAATTGAATTGTATTTTTACCTACAATAGCATGGCATTTCTATTAAAAATCATTGAAAATCTATAAATTCAGTTTAAATTGTCTAATTAATTATTTAAATTAAACTATTTCAGAACGTAAAATAATCTCGCACTAGACACCCAGAACTATAAGGCCGTCGTCATACCGTGACTGTAAAACAAGGATTGTTAAAATTCATACGAATCGTTCCTAAGGTTCAACAACCCAAATATTGGGACTAAAAGATATTCTTATTTTTCTACAGGACGCCTCTGACCCTGTTTGCCTTAAATAATACAACGGTAGCCAATGAATACGGAATTTTTCGCGTCGGAGGAAAATATTCAATAATAATAATAATAATAATATGTGGACACTATCACACATCGTCATCTAGTCCCAAGCTAAGCAGAGGTTGTGTTATGGGTACTAAATAATTGAAATATAATACATATACGTACTTTTTTTTTGTAAATACATACTTAGAATACATAGAAAACACCCAAACTGAAGACAAATACAAATGTTCATCACACAAATATCGGCGTCGCAGTCAGTTACACTAACCACTAGACCAACGGTGCAGTCAATAATATTATCTTTGTGATAGGAAGCGGGCTCATGGCGCTTTTGTTTAATTTTCTCTTTCATGTCGTCAAATGAATTATCTATACCATTATATAAAGCATAAGAGTTTGTTTATTTGTTTAAACGTGCTAATCTCTAAAACTACCAGTCAGATTTGAAAAATTCTATTTGCGTGTGATAGCCCAGTTCTCGAGGAAGGTTATATAACATTACGCTACTGGCGACGAAAGCAGAGCAGTAAACAAAGACGCGGGTGAAACTGCGACGCGGAAAGCTAGCTATTATTAAAACAATCAATTAACTCTACTTTAGTATCTAGATACTTCAGGTATAAAATGAAAAAAAGTAAAATATAAAACACAAAATTCATAAAAACAGTTTATTTCACACCATATTTTTTAGATGTATTTACAACACAAAAGCCGAACATTTCAAACTTCCATATTCACCACATCAGATCCAGATATGGGTCAGACTGACAGTCAATACACTCAATTTATGGTGGCACCATAACTTTTGTTACATCCGCGATATCCGTCTGATTTACGACGCGTATTAGGCTTGTATCCGCCATCAGATTACTGTGCATTCACTATAAATGTGCCCAAACACCCCTTATAGTGCGGTATCGGTAACACTTGAGTTTTTGTAAAAAAGTATACTTTATACCGTAGCTGTATGAAGAATAAAAGGTATGCGTTCGTCTCATGGGTGAAAATGATAGTACACTATCACTTTTAAAATATACATTTTTATAAATTAATCTACTAGATACCTACCTTTGTTGCTTTCAAAGAAACACGACGACTTATATATTAAGGACAGTAAACGAAAAGTATCGGAAACATCAAAATAATATAACGTGAAGAAAATCACAGTCGCTATAGAAAAATCAAACGAATTTAATGTTCTGGAAACATCGATAGCGCCACTTGTCACAGTACGATTGAGTTACACACGAAACACAATCCCTATCGAGCGCCTACAACAATATCAAAACATCTCTTCAAAGAATTTATTTACTGACAATTCAGAAGTATTTACAGTATCTATATAAACACGTTATTGTATGATATTTAAGACAGTCCTGGTCCTCTCTTTTCTGACATAATGACAACAGAAGTCGAACATCACGAGTGAAGTAGATAGGTATGCCGAAAAATACTTTATGACACTACTACACACTAACGGCATTCTATATAGCGAACGGTAAGCGTACACCGCGTGCAGCCTAAAGTTTTTTTGTGTTTTTTTGTAGAGTTATTTTGTAATATTGATTAGAAAATATAATAATAAATAGTGATATTTGAAAACTATTAGCGATGTTCTCAATGCCTATAAGTACACACACTACATTACACTATTTCTCTTCTTTATTTAGACGCCTATTAATATTATATTCAAAGGTTTCCTCGTATTACAAAGGTGAAAGAAATATAATTTCAATTTGTAAGACGCTGTTGAAAGAAAATATAGCCCCGGACGTACCAGCAATAACTTTTCTCTTCTGGTTGTGTTTATTTACTGATATTACAGTTTTAGCTAATGTATAATTTTCCAACTTCATTTTTCACAATAACATAAATTACATTTATATATTATTGAAACATACAAATAATAATTTGTATTTGTAATATTTGTAACCTTCAATGAACAGTCGTCTTTTGTATTTAAAGTTCTTACAATATATCTTAAACAGGATTCATGATTTGCAAATATACAGCAAAGAGTACGGTATTCAATCCACCTATAAATTTATATAATAATGAAATAATATTTTCATTTTATTATTTATTAAGATCAATATTTATAGCATTATAAGCAACAATTTCTTCATAAAATTGTTTTTTATTTGACTAGACTACCGCTCTTACTTCGCTTCGGTATCAAAAGGTACAATAAAAAGAAACAACTTCCGCACTAGGGAACAAGGCCTGTGTCGCGGGGGCCTTTACAAACATACAATTGCAATGAGAGCGAAATATTACATTATTTCGCTCTCATCGCATATAGACGTGTTCTTATGAATAAACAATATTTATTAAACACGAAAAAATAATAGTGACCTCGTTTAGATACTTGTGTACCTAAATGTATTTTTGATTATTGCATAGTGTGTAGTTTAGTTAATAATGGTCAGTTAAAAGGTGATAAGTTTTATTACAAATACAAAATGGAATATAGTCCCTGTAAATCGCCAGCAAAGCCAACTCACGAATGTAGCTCTATTGAAGTTGTTTCCACACCTGAGATCCAGAAATGGATGTCATCTATTGAGCTATATTTAAATGAGGTATGCACTATTTCCTCGGAAGGTAAGCTCAATTCGGACCAAAAAATGAAGATCTCGAACCTGTGTCGTAAAATTGGTCATGGGTTGCAAATGGCAGTTCTGTACCAATCGCTTAAACAGAAAGCTCTCGTAACGTCCAACTCTATGGTAGCCCTTCAAGAAAAATGTGGCTTATCGGATTATATTTCAGACCTCAAGCAATCGATTCAGGCATACTGTACTGCAAGAAACCCTTAATTTGCCGAAATGGTAAAAAAGGGTTTAAATACTTTTGTTCAGACCTCTAACTTAAGCTCCGTTGCAATTTATCCTAAGGATAAACGACTCGCCAAAGTGTGCATCATGCCTACGATTCAAAAAGCCAAGTAATCATAAAACGGGCGACGTTGAGTGTCCGGCTAAAAAAGCGGCAGAGCAGAGATACATTAACTCTGTTGAATATGAGTGCACCTAGAACTAAATTAATATTTATTAGATAATTATGATATGTGTCTTATTCAAAATATATTATTATAGATACCTATTACAAATTATAATATGCTTAACTACTTATCATCAAAATTAAAATAACCATTAACTTATGTAAGCACCTTTATTCATAACAATAAAATACTTAATATAAATAATGCCTTACCTCGAACATATTGTATTTATACAAACCTAGATAATAATGCTGATGCTTACATATTTCTTACCCTAGTTATGTACCTAAATAATTAATTGCATTGCATCATCTGATTTACACAATATTGCATATTGAAATATTTTTCAAGCAAATTATTTTTAAGATTTACATGTATTCTTTTTATTATCTTTGTAATTTATTAAATCGTATTTAGTTTATATTATAAGTATGTAGATAGTCGTTAAAATATGTATATAAGAATTGTAATCCCGATGGTGGCCAAGATACAAGCATTTGCTTAGTTTGGGACCAAAGGGAACCGAGAATATTGTATGTAATTTATATTTAATTATTGTAATCCTGATGGTGCCCAAGATACAAGCACTGGCTTAGTTTGGGACCAAAGGGAAACTACTTATATTGTATATTGTATGTAATTTATATTTATTAATAAATTGAATTGAAATTGAATTGAATGAACGGATACAAAGTACACTCAGACTCAGAACAAATATTTATGAATCACACAAAGTTTTGTCATGTATGGGTCTCGAATCCACAATCTCGTGCACAGCAGTCGCTTGCGCTCCCACTGCGACACGTGTTACACAACTTTGTTACCCGTCCCATTTGTAGCTTTCTAAAGGTAAAAGAATTATTTATATCGGTTATGTAGATCTTGAGTTAAATCAGAACAAACAAACCAACAAACAATACAAAATCTTTTCTTTTATAGATATTAGTTTAGATAAACGAGAACAACCAAAGAAAAACGACATTCAAAGCATTGATAAAATTAATCAAAAATCTAAGAAGCAGAAACTACACAAAATATTTAAAATACTTTGTGTAGTTTCTGCTTTACCCGCAATACTTATATTATTACATACATTTGCAAATAAGTCCCGCAGTTATTTATTAACAGATTTTCATTTTCCACCCAATATTCCATTTTCAACAGGCAAATTGATTTTAATATTGAAACCCTTATTCATATCATTAACGAAATAATTTTGAAAATTTATCGGTTTTAGAGTGGTTTACCAAACTGAGTGCGGCAGGACTAGTGGGATGTAGCTGTATAATAATATTATGTATTGCCCTCGGCTCTCTTACCCTCTTACTCACCACACGAAACGCAACAGTACGGTAAAGTCGATCTTCTATGAGAGGACTACCTTCTCATAGAAGATCGACGATTACATTAGTTAAAGCACTTAGTTATTAAGGTTAATAATAAAATAAAGTTTTATTATTTTTTGCTTTTCAGTATTATCGGCGGTTTAATTCTTTTGTTAAAAAGTTTTTATGTATAACAATAAGGTCACGAGTGAGTGCTGATGCCTATATTACAAGATATTTAATTATCTTAGCTTAGGTATTAACTATAACATTATAATGTAAACTTCAAGGTACAAATCAACATTTTTTTCATTTACCTTTAAGTTGACTGCCTGTTATATTGGCATAAAACATTCAATAAAGTATAAATTGCAAGTTAAATATAACAGGCTCAACTCTGATGATTTATATTAAAATTAAATTACTAACACCAAAATAAATGAGTCGTTTCTCCACTAAATAACTATAAAATTGACGCAGTATTTCTTAGAAAATTTAATAAATTTAACTTCACTTGACGCTATCTGAATTTTCAGTTTTGTAGGTGAAGAGTTTTCTAATTTATGTAGATTGTTAGCACTTTTCACAGTTATAAGGTGACTTGAAATAGAAAATAATTTTCTTTAATATCCTTTAGGGAAATGAAACAAGAATTCCTGTAGGTTTAGCTCGATAGGTGGCAGGTTTCAAGTTGACTGCCTGGTATTTAGGCATAAAGCATTCAATCAAGCCTAAATTGGTACCTAAAATAATTTAAAGTAACTAGCTCGATTAGCTCATACTACTTACTGTTGATTGCTACATTAAGTGTGTAATCGTTGCGTAAAAACAAAACAAATTAATACAACACTGTACGCTACTACTATTACTACTTGTTTATCAAACAGCTTTGCCATAATAATTACCTAGATTTAACCAGTCGAGCCTCCATAAGATATAAGATTTACATTTTAAATTGTAGTGAGAATAGGGTGACTATACCTAGTATAACCTACCTCAATAATTTGGTATAGATATATATAAATATTTCGTACGTCTTTTGTTCTACATAGTGAAGTTAATAGGTATGTTTCTAACATATTTAATTTAACTCCCACACAAAAACGATAACTGAATAATAGGTATTAAAGTTAAAAAGTAACGAATGACATTATAATTTTAAAAACCTCTCACGTAAAGCGGGCTTTCAAAATAAAGTGCCCTATTTATTATTTGCTCGTAGCGCTTTGATAAAAGTTTAAGTAAATTTTAAAATTAACTTAAGTTTTAAATTGTCTATTTATTTTAGTAAAATCTATTAAAATAAACATTACAGTCACTATCATCATCTCAGGGCTACAGATAACTTATACGTAACTCAGGTGTTTAACAAGGGACATACTCGTAAGCCCTATCTCTTATTTGACCGATCTGCCATTTTTACTAGATCGTCGTCAGTCCCACCTTCTAAGAGGCCTACTCACACAATGAATTCCGGTAAATTAAACATAATTATATAACCTTATGCGAAAAGCGAAAACGAAAAGCAAGCGTGGTGATCAATGTTCATGCTTTCTCTGAAAAGCAGTCAACGTGTAGGTATCCTGTATTGGGAAGATAATGGGTTGGGGTGAACCATTCAAAACATTAATGAATGAAATATTCAACTAGTGAAAATTTTATTAAGATTTTATAAAGGTATTATTTAGCAAACATTCTTAGACCGATTTCGTTAGTATCTATAGAAATGTTAGGGATTTATAATAGATGTTTAATATTTCTTAGCTGTATCTCCCTTTGTAGGCGCGCGCCGAATCAAGGTACGCGTTTAAAATATTAAACTGCGTACCGGATCGTAGAATCAAAAATACCGGTATATTATACCTTTATGTGGACACCTTTTTTTATAAAAATAATAGTAAATTTGCAGAATAGTCTTGTTTTTTGATAATTTTAAAACTAAGGTTTTATGACTTACGTGAAAGCATACCTAGGGCAAAAAGTTATTTAGGTATATAATTCTATGTACCTAATCGTATTTTGAATGTGGTTTATATGCATGGGTAGCTACAGCAAATAAATCCATATAAACACATCAGTAAATAATATCTAAAGTGGTCATCCCTTATGGGAATTAGATAAGATGACCTGGACAATTTTCAAGGCAGTGTAACCACAGTAATGCGGCAAAGAGGCTTAGAAAATATTAAAGTCTGTCTCTTTCATAACGTTCTTTGTCCGAAGTAGAGTAGTAGATATTAGTTGGGCGGCAAATAAAACCGTTTCATAATTAAATCATCTTATAAATGAAGCCATAAAACCTGCAGACTTTAAAAAAATGTGCGTAGGTCGCTATTACTTGTGTCTGTTGTCACCGAGTAACAGCAACCTAATTAATTCAACGCGCACGCAGATCACTTACGGCTTCCATGTCTGAGCAAGGTACCTATCTAATAAATTTTAGGTACATTCTTTTAATTCGTTATTCTTTTGAGATTAACAACACAAAGTTGACTGCCACCGTGGCCCAATAGTACTTTATACGGACGTTTCTAATTCTGTCCTCAGGTCGGGTGAGGATTTTTCGGTTAAGAAATTCTTAGGATTAGACCAAAGCCTGCCATCGTCCGGTAAATGGCAACTAGCTCGCTTTCTGGGGACAATAACATAGCATAGTACCCCCTATTTTTCTTATTCTAAGAAAATGCTCAAACGTTACTACAACGCTAGCTACTAGTAGTAGCAGTATTAGTTAACTGCAGTGGCTGTAGACAGTAGACTAGCTAAATATAGACAGACGGAATAGTAGGGATTTTTTTTATTTTGATAGCTAATTTTACTGTAGTTAAAATGATACAACGACCGCTTAAATAATTAGTAGATAGTTCAAACAAAAATTTTCAAATTTCACAATATATAATAAAAAAACAATAAAACCCATAATCTTTTTTATCCATTCCATTACATTTCTATTCATACCTCCGTGTTTTGACCCGTGCAGACAGTAGGCTCTCTCAGACAAATACGAGCTATGATTATTTAATTCGCCCTTGTTTATGTTGCTAAAGCGAAAGTACCTTGAACTTGGCAGCTTGTTGTTTTGGAAACTGAAAGATATACATGAATATGTCTTGAAAATAACGAAATGTTTTCTTTTTATTCCCGACAGTGGCAGACAAGCAAACAGCCCACGTAATGGTAAGTGGTAACTGTCGCTCATGGACGACTCAGACTCCCTAACATTGCTCCTGCAATGCCAGGGACTCCGCGAAGCCACTGCCTACCGTGAAGGGAGTGAGGTAGGTAAAAGGATTGAAGGATTGAAGGAAAGGGCCTCCGGCACTGTCATGTATATATGTATAATATAACCCATTCACCTCCTCGGTACTTTTTTTTCCCTGCTCATCCCCTTCTACCTATACTGTCAACGACTTGGTTGTGTTGTCTAAGCAATGTTTTTGCAATGCTTACATAACACGGCTCTGTCTATATGTGACGGTTACCACTTATCAATAATTCGGCCAATGCTAGTTTGCCACTAATTTTTTATGAAAAAAACTAACAATCTGCAATTGTGCCTTCCTATGTTTGGTATTAGGATACGTTTTAATTCAAGACGAATTGACATTATTTAATCCTAATGAGGTCCCGTAAATCTTTTTTGTAATTTAAAAACATAATAACATTATTGACCGCTACAGCAACTGCAACAGTGGTTATGCTATTTTTATTATTAATATTTTAAAAATAGTTTAAGAAGAATAGAATATAGAAACAAATCATAGTTATGTATATTAGTTTTAATAAAAAAAATGATATTTATAAAACTAGGTACGGAACTATGAACTAAACTAGGTACTAAAGTGACAAGAATGTGGCGCGGTACTTGCCTGTAAAATGTACCAAAACCTCTCCTTTGTTGCTAAACCTACATAAATATTTACTTTCGTTGGAAATCATCAATTATAATACAACTTGTATTTTAAATTTGCCAAAAACAAGGTAATAAAATTGAAAATTACTTCCCATCAAACTTGCTCTCGCTATTTCATAAAGCATCAGGCGCTTTAGAGTAAAAATACCCTTACACCGAAGCCTTTAATACCAAGCAGTTCTAATTTAGGGATCGCGAGCTTACTTTGATGGATCCGCTGGTAATATGATTGCAACAGTAAAGAGGACACTCCCTCTGTAGAAGAGTATTGAAATCAGGGTTTTTTTTTTCTATTTGTGTGAAAATTTCTGAAGTAAATTGATTTAGATATCTCATATAAATGCAAGTTAATCAACAATAACGTAAATAATTTCAGCTAAATCTTAAAATATCTACAGGGATTGACGGAGTAGTATATTCTAGCCATATTCTAGCTAGACTAAAGACAACGCTACCGATGACGGTGTTTAGAAAAATTTTCGGCAATTTTAATGTTTAATTTACAAAATGGATAATTCACGTGCGTAAGGATTGATTATCCACTTCTGGATTCCACTTACTGCTTACCATCAGGCAGAGTGGAGTCACTTTGGTAGGCTAATATAAAAAAAAAAAGGACAACAGAAAATGACTGAGAGGTTTTTCTAAAATGGTGACCACGAGGGGGCCACTGAAGCACCAATGCTTCAGGTCTAGCTGTTATGCGCTTTTTGAAAGTTAACCCCTGATTGGCCTAATGTAAAAGTTGAAGTGGCGCCAACTGGTGGAGAGATTTTTCTTATACACCCTCATTCATGGTTAGTAAGTTTTTTTTCATAAATAACTCTTATATGTTCACTAGAAGTTATTTTTAGAATATGGTTATCTGAAACATAAATATTTAGGCGAAATCCGTGAGCGCAGATGATTGTATGACAGCTGATGTAATAATAAGTGTCAATCTTGAGATACTGACTGATATCCTATCGTATTCGTTCATATATTCACCATTATTTAACTATTAAAGAAAAATATAGCCAATATGATTACATTACGGTTCAAAATGGATTGGTAGGAGAGAAGGGAATTGAGTAGGAATATCAGGAGTTGCTATGCTGGTATACATGAATACTACCTATTCTTTATAGTTTACTTAAATGAAAAATAATATTTAGGTTTACTCGTATATATAATTTTTTTACCTACTTCTACATCACTGTGCGTGACTGTCATAAGCGGTACAGGTACAAAAGTAATATTGTACCCTCTTCAAAAGTGCCACCTAGTTTTCAAATCTACTCGACATAAAATCATTATGAAAAACATTTTGGAATATAGCATTTCTTGTATGAATGTGAAAATGAATCGCGTCCCCAATTCTATATATCCCTAAGAAAACATCTTCACTGATAGAGATCGTCGTACCTATTTATATCATTCACAGTTTGTTACCCTTAATCCACTAGTGAAAGTAAAGTAAAAAGTTTCCCAAATAAAAATAATGAGGTTTTATTAATTAATTAACCTGTCAATGCCATCTGTAAAAAAGTACTACGTACTACTGCTATATATTTATTTATTTACCAAATACGAATGTCATCACAGGCGTATTATCTAATAAAAGTGTAATTTCAAACTTATATATTATAAAACATGCAAGTATTATGCAGATAATTTTAAATTGAGCAGCCTGTATTAAATCATTAAAGTATACGTAAACAAATTTTGTTATGTTGCGTGGTTATTATGGCAAACTTTTTCCTTTATAAAAAATTAACGTTAAAAGTAGTTTTTCGCCTAATTATGTGATATAGGTATATTTTGCCTCATGGTACCAGCTTCGCGAGTGTCGATTCTATTGGATTATTAGAACATCTATAATTAATCTTTCGGCTTATAATATATAGAGTTGTATATTTTCATTACAAATTAGTACCGTCAGCTAGTACTAGTATTTTACAAAGCAAATTAACAATAAATACTTCAACATCACATGTAACGTAACGAAGTAAATTATAACAGGCTCAACTCTGATGATTTATATTAAAATTAAATTACTAACACCAAAATAAATGAGTCGTTTCTCCACTAAATAACCTTAAAATTGACGCAGTATTTCTTAGAAAATTTAATAAATTTAACTTCACTTGACGCTATCTGAATTTTCAGTTTTGTAGGTGAAGAGTTTTCTAATTTATGTAGATTGTTAGCACTTTTCACCGTTATAAGGTCACTTGAAATAGAAAATAATTTTCTTTAATATCCTTTAAGGAAATAAAACGAGAATTCCTGTGGGTTCAGCTCGATACGTGGCAGGTTTTTACGTGTTTAAACAAACGGTTTTGTTATAATTTAAAAAGGTGAGGCGCCATCACAAGAAGAATTATGTACTAATCCGACCGAGTGGAAGTAATCGAATAATTAATATTTCACTCACGAGAGGAAGCACTCTCTAATTTGTGTAATTGAACGTTAATGTTAACACTTTTCACTTACGCGCATTACTGCCAAGGGCTTACTGCCACAAAATTTCATTATTCAAAAATGTCAAACTTATAGTCAGTATAGAGGTATTTCATAAGTATCAATAAACTTTCTCTCACCCTAAACTTCATGTGAGATATTTACAACCATGGAAGCACAATAATCTTCTGAACGGAAAACTGTTTGCTTGTAAATTATAAAGAAAATATTTTCGGCTCCATTAAATTGAGCGATTGCGTAATTTGTGTGTAGTTCTATTCACGAGATAAAATTAAATTTGCCGTATAACCTTGACCTAAGAATAGTTTATCTTCTCACGTATTAGGTATTTTAATACTTTCTAATTAAGGACATTAATAAATAAACTTAGCTAGCAAAATAGGTATTAACCTTGATAGGTTCATTTATTTAAAATAAAAGCTAAGCATTTCAGGTGAAATACTTAGTTTTAAGCAAATTTTATTCGTAATTCGTTAATTGAAATTCGATGCTCTGTAATTATTTCTTGCAAATCATTGTAATGACTGCCTTGATTATCAAAAAACACTGTTATTTAAGGTTTAATATATATAGGTATAAATTACATAAAATCTATTAAAGGAGCGATATAATGAGTGAATGTACATCAATCTCGTTACAATCTCGACACAGTTTTTAAGATAAACGATAAAAAGTCGTAGCTCATCGCCGATCAATTTCTTTTTGTTGGACATACTCCGTCAATGGGTTAATTCTGAGAAACGATAAAATACGTAGCTAAAATTCTAACATTTTTACTATACCTATTAATAACTTGACCTGTAAGTATAGTAATTTGATAAATTACCTTTAAAATTGTGTCTTTAAAAGAATTAAGTTAGTTATCAAAAAGATTGGAAACAAAACCTTATCTAAATCTGAAAAGATTGAATGATGTCTTGTAATTAAACCATACCTATACAATTGTCATGTGATAGAAAAACCCTTCTAAAATCTGCTTAATATATCTACATATGATATCAAAACAAAATTAATTATTAAAAAAGCAAATTATTTTTAAAATCACATTAAAATTTATTAAAGTGCTATCTATTCATAAGCTTTCATGTTAAATTTTTGATCACAAAGTACTGTTTTATCTATAGTTATATCTATTTAACGTTTTAATCCCGTCTTGTCTCATGAAGCTGAATATCTCGCGAGTAATTCATCAAGTGTGTCATCTATCATTGTCGCAGTGTCGCGGTCTGCAATGGCCTTGTGAACCCTGATAACGTACAAACCGAGTCGTTTCCGAGAGGCTCCGAGATTAAGCGATTGAAATCACATTATGTCACATGAGACGAGAGTTTGAGAGACTGCCTATTTTGATCGAAAAACGAATTTGATCAAAAGAATGGTATTCTTACGAATTGATATTGTGAATAGAATTTTTCTGCATAATGTTTTGATATTCTTCCGTTCAATAAATAATGGGCCATTGATGTATAACGAAAAGTGGAGGTAATTTATAAAAAAGTCCTGATTCTTTTATAGAATTTATTATCACAATGACAAACATTGGATAGAAAATAACTATTTTAAGAGATAACAACTAAAATTGCATTCTGTATAATTCACATATTCTAAATTATCAAATAGACTTACATATGCAAAATATCTATGCTTTTATCTACATTATAAAATATCATAGTATCATTTCATAGCAGTAATTTATGCTTGGTCACCAGTACGATATTCTAGACCATATCTATAAATATATACTTATCATTTCTGTTTGATCATTCACAAAAACAAGCCATCCAAGCCACTCAACTCAGAACCAGTCAGAGTCTTCAACAAGGTAAGTACCTAAAGAATAATTTTCAAAGATTTCGCAAACTACAAACACTCGAGTGGACTTGCGAAGTTAGAATTTAATCCACTTATTCACAAATATGGCTGCGAACTCCTGTTGAAACCACAACTTAATACAACAATGAGCTTTGTAACGTAGGTATGGAAAACAGTTCGCTAACAAGTGATTTATAATTTCTATTACCAACTACGACGGCTGCGATTTGCGAAACTTTACGGGCTTATACAGGAAATGTGAGTTGAGATGTATGTTGTTTGATATTTACGTGTAATGGAAGTTTGTTCAACAAATTGCTTATGCTACATGTTTGTTTGAGTAATTTAAACAAAATTTTGTAATCACACGTGACAAGGAGGAATGAGAACGTTCCAATGAGCTCATTACATCTTCGTGACAAAGAAACTTTATATTAGGTTTTATACCAACTGTGTTTTAAGGGTAAGAAAATTAAATATATGTTACCACTAGGCACAATGAAGAACTCTAAACAAAAAAAATAAAATAAACACAACACTACATATAACTACAGTAAGCAACTAATCTAAATTACCTAAATAAAAATCTATTTACTTTACATTTTCTGCGAACTTACTAGATAGGATACAATTGTCGAGATTATAAAGTATTGCGTGTTATATACACGAAAAAAAGCTCTCTAAAGCTCTTAGAGTATTAATGAATTTCATAAATCATACTTGTAAAAATATATTCCTCTAGAGAAATTCATAAACAATTTACTGACTAGAAAGGTTATTATTTATATTGTTACGCCCACATTAATAAATGGTTACTGTTACCTACAAACCAAAATGTATTCTTTTGCTTCATTTTTTGCTACCGTACTCATTAGACGAGCGAGTGATTTTCTTTTCCCGTTCACGTAAATGATGTAGTTAATTAATGCCGGTTCCGAGAACTATATCCAAACGCTTCTTATCATCATATTAATACTTTTAATTATAAGGCTTCGTAAGTATTCTCCTCGAGAAGTCCGAAGTAAGTTTGAGCAGGTTTGCCGTATGAGTTCGTAGGATAAATTGTACAAGATAACAGTAAATGTGCCAATATCAGGGGTCTAACGGACCCGTACGTAATCCTAAGAAAATTTATTAGTAAATGCTGAGTAGGCGGTAGAGATAATGGAAACGCTGTTTTGTTTTCAACAGGCGGTATCACGGGCGGTATGCTAAGCACGGACGCGACATTCATTTTGTTTAAGTACAAGGAATACTAAATGCAAAATATACGTTTTATCTTTACCCAATCATATCCAACGATGACAATAAGAAAATGGGTAGTAGTTAATGTCGGTTATGATGGGCGTTCGTTTAATTCTGCCTAAGGCACTACTAACGTAAGTCAACTTGTAATTAGTTTTAGCTTTGATGGATAACTACATTACTGTAGTTATCTATCAAAGCTATTACTATAGTACACTCCTCCATGTTTAGCCCATGTTTAGCGGTCTTAGAAGCTGAATTCGCAAAAAGCCCTTCTTAGTTATCACCTATGTTATATTCGGCATTCCTGTGTAAACCTTCATGCAAATAGGCTTAAGTTGTCTGTTATCTGTCAGTAGGTATTAAGAGCTTATTCACAAGACTGTAAGTCTTATTACTACTAGATAATAATTTTTACTTTATTTATTTTAAATTTCAAAAACAAAATTTTCTTGTAAATGCATTCACAAAACTATTCAAATCAGAGTCTGTTCAACATTATAACGATGCTCGAACAAAACGGTTTATCTTGAAGTCTCAGTATCACCTGCAAGCTCCCTGTTCGTTAATTGCACAGATAAAATCAAGGAAAGTTTGTTAACAAGACACCGCGAGTGATCCGACAGAAGTTTATCTTGCACAACTTAGATGTACAGAACTTATCTAACTTCACTTGACCTCTGGAGTCTCTTCAATTTGGTTGGTTTAATCAGGATTCAAATCTGTCGAGTTTGTAGTTTGATCTCATTGCAATAATCGTTTCTTGTTTCATTATTAATTACTTTTTCCTGTATATTTCCGATTGCTGGAGTTTCGTTTGTTAATTACAGAAAGTAATTTGGTAGGATATTGTTTTTGAATGTTTGCTCCAAAATATCTAGATTAATCGTTGGAAGATTTGGAGAGTTATTAAAATTTTATACTTGTTCATTTTATCAAAATAACATAGGTATTTATACCTACACACTCTCAGTATAAGGGCTCTTTTTAACGGCGGTATTGTTTGATTAGGTTATTATATGTATGATATAGAAATAGACTTGTTTATAGATCAAATTATTTATCTTGTTTTGTTACCTTGGTTGCCCATTACGTATTTCATTTTGCTTTTCTTTACTTGTTAAAATATCAGATTAAATATGTAAGAATTAACACAAAATTTACAATTAACGCTGTAGACATTTTGAATACCCCAATTAAAAACCACACCTTCAAATGTTATGGGTTATATTGGTATATTATGTTAGGGGTTATTTAGGGTTAGTTTGAATGGTTTGTAAAATATTGAATATTTGTATTTACAAATTGTTGATAAATAATTTATAGACGTCAACAATTTATAACAACTTCCGTTAAATAATAATTGAAGAGGATTTGGGCCATAACGAATTCCTAACCATTTGAGAGTCATACATAACCGGGTCTCTCCTACCACACAAACACACCAAACAGTGAAGACCTCACTCTATTATGAAAAATAATACATTGAAAAATTCACTGAAATTGAACTATTCCACTTGTGTGTGTCGCTTTGGGAGAAACCTATGTCTAGCAGTGGACTGTCGACCGTAGGCTGATGATAATGATGTAGCGTCACAATTATCGTTAACTATCTTAATTATTATCTTATATGTGGTCACTCTAGAGCGTTTCTGCTCGAACGGTCATCAGTTTTGCAAGCAATGTGTCGTAGATCTTATAAAAAATATGTAATATGTTATACGCCATCTTTTGTAATCATGTCTTCTTCATTTAAAGTTTAAATGTATCTAATCTAAAAGCTTTTCCAATTAGCCTTTATTAATTCCATTCAAATATAAGTTAAATGACACACCCACATTTATAACTTAATAGTTTTAATACCTAATATGAAACTGTATGGGCGATTTGTTTACGCAAATCGACAGCGTGATTGAATTGATAAAATAATTTTACATAGAAAATAAGATTAGTTCATTTACTTATGAACACTATATTATAATTAGTTAGTAATAACATTTAATTAGACATACCTTTGCCTTGGGGTTAAAAAAAAACGATTGGTAACAATAGTTCTAACTGCGAAAATATATGAATCAAAACGTCTGTCAAGGTACTCAGATTGTTTGCCAGTTACTAAAACGAATAATTTACAGAACTCATTCTTATGAAACTGAATTATAAACTTATTATGTTCGAAAACTAGCTACTAGAACGTTCTACAACTAATATAACACCCTTATTCTAAGATTTACGTGAAAGATTCCATTCCATGTTAATAATTCTTAAATTTAATAACCAATCATATTATTCAAAAATTCAATTTACCTAATAGAAATTCAATACAAACAAAGGATCTGTTTTTATATAATTTTCCGTTTCATAACGCAATATTAATTTTACATCTTAAACCCAGATAATATAGCTTATAATGTTATCTCGGCTCTCGAAACCGTATTCTGCAGAATCAATTTAGACTTGTAAAGGTCAAAATATCAATTTGAGGAACAAAGTGATTGCTTCCGAAGTGCTCTGTAAAGATAATTAGAAACCAAATGGTATCAAGTACATTTTCCCAGAGGACAGTGATTGATATCTTGGGTCAAACGTATAAATGTTAAATCGTAGGTATTGTAGAATTGTAAATAGGTAATATGGACCTTTTTATATCTAAGGAAAACATGAAGTTTATTTGTTACTTCTAAATCTATCGAACTGTTTGGAGCCTTTTTGACATCGGTTCCATAATATTTCTTCCAATGTAGATTTTCTGTTTTATATGCAAACAGAATACAGTCGGGTAGACACCCGATGGTAAGTGAATGGTGCAGAAACAACACTAAGAAAGTCTGCCGACCGTAGGAAGATAATGAATGAAGAAAAGAAAGTGATCAAGGTAGTAATTAATACTATACTATCTTAGACTATATGAATAATATAGTCTAAAATATTTAATCAATACCCTAACTCATCGACTTTTATGAGGCTGAAATCAGCAAGAATAGAATACCGCTTGTAATATTCTATCGTAATATCACAAAGTTAATAGCTAGTCTTTTGTTTCCAGCCCGTGCGTTTTGTATCTTTCTATGTTGATTTTTTTTTTGTCGTTTACACCAAATATTTTTTTTCTATATCTAGTCAAGTGACAATGGTTTTTTCGAATTTGGTAGTAGTATACGTTAAAATTTTTGTGGAACATAACTCACAATACTTGTACAGCTGAATAATCATTACATTCCATTGTCCTTGAACACACTTCAGCTCTGATTACGGATTGATGGAGCATTGATGGAAATATTTCGTGAACAAAAATAGGCTGTACCTACCGTACCCTTGACAGTGTATAGATAATCAAATATTCAATAACCGATTACATATTCAAGGATACTTTACGTATATTTTCGTACAGCAAATCAATACAGTTTATTTCAGATATCTGTAATTTGTGATACTTACCTTTAATTGTATTTGATTTCAGAGGCTGTTATTAATAATATGATTTCAGAGGCTGTTATGTCCTACTGCAGGACACAGACTTCTTGTCATACAGAGAGGGCACGAGAATTGAGCATCACATACGCATTTCTAAGAGGTAGTAAGTTGTAGCTCCTTTGTTATCCTGTCTAGTACTATTGAGTTGATCTTACAAGACACGGTCTAAATTGTATTTGATCAAGTCAATATGAAATTGATTTATAATATGAGCCTGTTATTAAAGTAGTGGAAGTCCACTGCAAGGCAAATGCCTCCTTTAATACTGAAAAGGCATGAGCATTGATCACCATGCTTGCTGAAGACGAATTGGTCTTTTAGTTTCTTTTTGTAAGTTGGTTTATGAAAGGATTTACAATTAATAAGAGAGTAAGCTTTATGGATTTTTATTAATTGTAATATTTATTTTCTGACTCATAAAAGTAATCTTTTATGACTCAGAAAATTTATTATAGACTTTTTGGAAATAATGAATACCTAAACTAAGTGATAGAAATACGTAGGTATTTATTATTACGCCACTATTATAACGTACAAAATAGAAGATAAATGAGAATAAACACGTAACGATTTCTTAGAGCTTCTTTTTCATATGACAGCCCACTGACATTCTTAAACTAGTAAACTAATTCTTGTAGGTATTTTTATTCAGCCTTTTATCTCTCTCTAAATGCCATATTATTATAAAACATTAGATATAGTCGACCACATTACTTTACCACTTGTGACACTGACAGTGGCCACTAACACTGTACTAAGGTCACTTACCAGCAAAACTAGACATTATTGTTTTGTCATATGCTATTATCTTGCACAGGTAGATAAATTACTCTGTAATGAACAGCATGGTTTTAGACCCAAAAGATCAGTGGACTCAAATCTTTTGACTCTAGTCGACTACATTTCGACTAAATTTGACCGAGGTTCTCAGGTAGACGTCCTTTACTTTGACTTTCGGAAGGCGTTTGACAGGGTTAATAACGACATACTGCTGGTAAAGCTCTGCAGCATTGGATTCGCTCCTGGACTTCTCCGGCTCCTCGCAGACTATCTCCGTAATCGCCAGCAGTTTGTCAGACTTGGCATATACGAATCTAAACCCTATCATACGCGTTCCGGTGTGAGCCAGGGCTCGATACTAGGACCATTATTGTTTTTAATTATGGTTAATGACCTTCCTGTGGTTCTCAAGCACACCCGGTGTTTACTGTACGCTGACGATCTCAAACTTTACACCGAGGTAACTTCATATGCAGACTGTTTGAGTATGCAGACTGATATTGATGCCTTAGTACAATGGTGTCAAGAAAACAAAATGGACCTTAACATTAGTAAATGTAATGCAATGACATTTGCATGCAAGCGTCAGCCAATTGAATATGACTACAGAATAAATGGCACCAGTATGTCTCGTCCCACTAGCATCAAAGACTTAGGTGTGACATTTGACCATAAATTAACCTTCCACAGCCACATCATCGCATTGGCAAATGAGTCTTTTAGATGTCTGGGTTTTGTCCTTAGAAACTCTAAAGACTTTCGTAACCATCATGTGGTAAGGTTAATTTTTGGAGCTTTAGTACGCTGCAAGCTAGAAAGCAGTATGTGCGTATGGAATCCACACGAAAGTACTTACGCTCTGATGCTGGAAAAGGTGCAAAAAGCTTTCCTTAGGCATCTTTACAAGAGAATGTACGGGTACTACCCTTATATGTACCCTACTAAATATCTCCTAGGAATTTTAGGGTATAACTCACTGGAAGTCAGGCGGAATATGTGCCAAATTGTAGTTATGTGCAAAATCTTTAGGGGGAAAATTGATGCACTAGATCTACATGACGAGTTGTGTCGTTTTTATACTCCTGACAACTATCGTCGTAACCGGAGACATGTGCTGTTCGCTGTTCCATCATGTCGCACCGTAGCGCGTTCCATGTCGCCTGTACCGCGCACACTATCAGCACTCAATGCTCTCCTGTGTGCCAATCCTAACTGTGATCTGTTTGCGGATGGATGGCAGAAAATATTGTCAGAGTGCTTGCGGTTCTGCGAGCGTGATGCATGAATGTGTTTTATCATATCATTTTTTTTTGTTTTCATTTTATTCCTCTTTATCTGTGTTTATTGTTTTGAATCGTATATGGTGTAATAATTATTGTAATTGGTAGTAATTAACCGTTTTAATTATTATTATTAAATAAATATGGCAACGACATTTACTCTAAAGGTGGTAAAGCAAATTTATGGTCGACTATACATTACGAATATTAAACGAGTATAAAAGAAATGAAATAAAGTTCAGTATTCATCCAGCCAAAGAGCGTCGATTCGGAACTGGTTTGCTGAAACAATAAATTGTGTGTCTGACGTAATGACTGTTATGACTAAACTTTAGGCACTAAATCCCTAGGATGTAAATGAAGCCAAATTCTATATAACCTTACGAAATAAATAATGAATAAAACGGGTTTTTTTTTTATATATATATTAGCCTACCAAAGTGACTTCACCCCGCCTGATGGTAAGCAGTCAGTGGAATCCAGAAGTGGTGGCCACCATACCAAAAGCTATCGTCTTAAACTGCTGGTATGGTAGCCTCCACTATGGCGGCTGGTAATGGGGTTAAAGTAAGGGAATGAGGTAGGTGAGGAAAGAGGAAAGGGGGGAAATTGGGCCTAGTTTTAATTTCAAAATATTTTATTTACAAAATCGTAGTGACGTAGTCTTTAATATTTATTTTATTATATATATTATGTATAACCACAATCCATCCATCCAACTAAGAATCAACGTGCGTTTGTCTTAACACCAACGTTGACAGTTTAATTTCACACTGTCACCGTTAAATTTAGTTCTCAATGTAAATATCAGAGGCGCTATAAATATTCCCATATAATAAAATTAATATTTGCTATTATTACTCGTTATTTAACTGCTTCGGAGTTAAGCCTCAATTAATTAATTTAAAGTTAATTCAAATAAAATTTTATAAAATATAAAATGTTATATACTACTAGCATAGTCATAAAACGCTTTAATGGTATTTCATTGCCAACAGCAGAAGCACATTTAATTATAATTATGGCATTAACCTGTCCAAGTGAGATATATAAATACCTTTTTTCATTCTGTTTCAAAAAGGCAACGCGCGCACTATTTGAGTCTTCAATCGGGGAGGGTTTACAAATATACAAAGAATGTCCAAAAGTACATCCAGGATTGAAACATTATTAATGTAATGATGACAGTCAAATCACCAATTTCATCTAAGCGGCAAGAGGTAGCGCATATTGTTATAATACTGTTGCGCCATTCCGATTTGCAATTCGCATGGCAGAATTTTCCAGTACTTGGAAGAGACCGGTGTCCAGCAGTACCTAGATTTTTACCGGCTCAAACCATGATGATAAATATATTTTAACATTTTCACAGCATGAATTTTATAGTTTTCTAGTTTAAATAAAATTTGTATGACAGTTCAACTGCCGTTTAACTTTATGTCCCAAACACGCGCATGATTTGATTTTATATATTCGTTTTCAATTGCCAATAAATAAAGTTTTTCTTTACATTTCAAATAAATATCAAAAATACCATATTAAAATCCGACACACATTCAGTTGTTTAACTAGCAAGACTGTAATGAAATATATGAGGAGACCCGTGTCCCTGAATATACAGAATACATTTAGGTACCTCGAGATTTTTAACTCAATTATCCATTCGTTCTATTCTGTGATGAAATTCGAACACACTCATAGTTGGGAACAAGCCTGATTTAGTAATTATGCAGGTGTATGAAATAATTATGAAGTTGTATGAAATCGGATTTGCCGACGTAGAATTTGTCGCATCAAATTTTCCAACCAATTTTAGAAAGTACCACAACGCAACACAACTCAAAAGGATATGTAAAAAAAATATTTTAGGGTAAACAAATATTTCAAACGTTACAAAATATTTCAAACAGCTTTTTTAAGTAGGCTATTTGCCCTTGATCAAAGGGATGGATGAAATACCTGATGCATACATTACATGGGCCAGGGTTGAGAAATCTAGGTCTACAGATTCAAGGGTACAACTACCTAAACTAACAAAGGATAAAATTGGTGGATGTTTCATTACACGCTAGATCAATTCTGCCTTCTTACAACGTTTGGTCAGAAAACGGGGTTAGGAGAACAAAAATATGTACCTACTCGTATTTCTGGGTAATATTATGCGTAAGGGTGGTACGATTGTTAGTAATTTATTATTATTCAGTAACTGTTTTATTTAAGTTTGTTTGTCCCAAATCAAAAAACCAAATCCACAATTTACCGATCATTTTGTAGACTTCACTCCTAGACGTATACCTGTTCTAAAATGTGGGAGTTCATTAAATCACTACGCTTGAACACTTAGCAAGCGGATTGTAATAATTTATAATCAAATAGGTAGTTCCAAATTTTCTTATAACAAAAACATCATTAAATATCCAATTTAAAACATAAACACGTATATGTAAAATAACATCTCGATAAATAAAATCTCATTTCATTGGTAATTGGCACGTCAGCCGCTACACACCTGAGCTAAGAGAAATTCGGGGATCTGAGCACCTACTTGAAACTTAATTATGGATACATGCTAAGGAACCTGAGGCCAAGATTGATTTCACTGTTGACTTTAAAATAGATAAGACGTCCCAAAGATGTTTTAGTACAAGTAACACTAAAGGAACTACATGCAAATATAAAGTCCTAAACTAACAAACTAAATTTGAAAATCATTGGTACAAAGTCAAACTTAGTACAAAGCGGATCTAGTTAATTTGAAACAAGTACCAAAGACACTCAACCTATTTTGGATCTTATGCTAAATAATTACAGCATAGATTAAAATGACGCATTTGTAAATAATGATCTATTCGTTTGTAAGGCCCTTTCTTGTTCTCATTAGGAATATTAATTGAACTAACTATCACGCATTTGGTCCACTTTCTGTTTCAGAACAAAATTAGTGAGATTTCAAAGCCTATTCAGATGAAGCGATTTACTCGCGAGCAGACTCGTGCGTAGTCACTCGCTCGTTCCAGAGATACTAGAGCTACATACATCTCGTCCAAATGCTCTCGCGCTTCTTGTCACTAGCACGTAAAACGCGTGCAACGCGCCGGACTTTTGACACGCGCAAACGTCGGTCGCGAGTCGAGATACTCGGGCTCCATTGCTTCGCCCAGTAGTACGCGCGTCTCCACGGCGAATAACTTAAGTCCCTCCCATAAAACTTGAGCGTAGGTACGCGCGTCAAACGCGACATCTTGACGCAATACAAATAGAAACGAACGAATCTGCTCGGTGTAAATCGCTCCATCTGGACAGGCACTTAGATAAACAATATAATAGTTAAGTGAAAGCCGTAACTATTGTAATTTCGCATAATGAAGACTATGTTGAAAAGTAATAACCTTAATCAACAATGTAACATTCTTTGTATAAAGTACCAGCCATTGATTAACTTGAAACTGCAATAAAATAATACGGTAGCTGAAAACTCATAACTTGGCCCCGTCAAATATAATTATCATTTTAAATAGGTCACCTCTATAGCTATAGTAAGTAGAATTTCGCAAAAGCTTCAATTGACACTCACACAATATAAAACTACTGGCAATGACAAAACTTTTTTTAAATCTGTCAGTTCTATTTCTTTACCACCAACACTAATGAAGCTCTAATCTTTTCGATTTATCCTGAGAAGCCCTTAACGAAATTTAATTTAAAATTAATTCAATGTCTTCTGTAATTCCTACGCCACCATTTCATGATAATCAAAACAAACTATAAATAAACCTTTTCCATTTGTGAACTTCATCTTTTTATTTTACTTATTATTGTTTACTTTAGTGTAAATACTAGATTTATAAACCCAACATCTTATCGCTGAGAGCTATTTCTACTTATAAATAATTATTTTGAGATCCCTAATATTATTTGAGTGGTAGGATTATAGTTTTTTGATCCCAACTAATCTCCTGCCAGATAATGTTTTCTGTTTGATTCAAAGTTGGTTAAGATTATTTTTAGTGACTGGCATATTTTCCAAACTTTTGCGAGAAATAGGCCATAGCTAGATGGCTCACTTAGATTGAAGCAGACTGCGGCAGTGCTATAATAGAATGGAACTAATAATAACACCGTTGTTTGGTTTCTGAATACGAGTTCTAGAACTCTATGGGTAGGTACCTATTTTTAATAAGACATACACTTCTATACGTAAATGATGTTCTTCGTAGTGCTAGTATACCTAGACTATTGAAAACTAATATTAACTCTAAATGGATAGTAAGTCTCATGTGTAGCCTAAAGGAGCGGGTTAAAAAGGTCGAATATAATTAAGCAAATTATAATAAACTTTCTGATATATTAAGGCAACTAAATTGGAATTTATATTACTGTAATATTTTGGCATATAAGAGTTTATTTAACAACTTCAAAGAAAATACTGTTTTACTAAAATAGGTTTATTTGACTCAAGGCGGATTGGCAATTTTTCGTAGGTTTTATTTTTATTTCGGGATTAATACTTGTCCCTACAAGTGCCAATGTGAATTTCGAATCACGAGTTCGAATAATAATTATACAGGCAGGTACAAGAAGAGGGCCTTAACCATCACAAAGCTATCACGATTCTTTACTATTTTAGAAAAATATAGAATAGTAATATTGTAGCAAATTTTGCACCAAAAGACAAAATTACGGCACCTGGCTATGTCATCTGCGTAATTCTCATTCATATTCATGACTTAATTAAAACAAATGACTGGAGGTATTAATTTCTAAACTCATTTCAACTGAAGAATACCGTTCCTTTGAGATTAACAGACGTGAAATATTTATTTTCAAAAGTCCTCGTCCAAAATATCCTTCTTTTTAAAGTTATCTATTGGGCCCTGTTTTATAAAATGTTAAAATAATACTAAGTAACTGTCTAAATGGACTCTAGTTGGACTTAGGACAGTTTAGAGCTAAGAAGTTTAAATTGGAATATATTATTCCTAGAGGACATTTTTGAAATTTTTGTTTTTATGGCAATGCTAAAGAACATAAATAACAATAAAAAAATAGAAATTTACAATCACATTACTTCACTCCCCAGTAACCTAGCTTGTAGTTGCAAAACTATTCAATGAGGTTTTTTTGATAGCATCGATCTGATAAATGGTCACTGACTCGCCCGCATATAAAACCGAAAAGTGATTGGCAAATTACTTACGAAATAACTAGATTTCTATCTAAACCTTACTGATAGATTATGCATATATATCAGAAACAGAAAATACCAAATGCCAATTAAAAACCTCGACACGCTCGATACAGTGTAAAAACAAACAATTCTCTCGTTAGTTCTCCATTAGAGGTTGGCAACAACACGGTACTGTTACATAAATGTATGTTATAGCGATAACGTCAACAGCGTTGCACAAGTATGAATAACGAGTTGATAAGAAACCGAACGGTCGCCAAACACCAGTGTAAAACAACAACGCGATGGGGAAATTTGCATACACGAGGCAATATTTACGAATAGGCCTAAAATACACACTCATGCTCGACTAACCGAGGAGAACTTCTGTGATAACGTTAAGGAAGAACACGAGTAACGATTAACAACCTACGATAACACTAATGAAGAACAAAAACCCGAATTTTCAGGCGATACGATCGTCATCATATTTTATCAGCTATTAGCTACAGTGTACTGCTTGGCTATACCTCTCCCAAAACAGTTTCGGGTATATGCATTCAGTTTTTGATATAGCTGCCTATGGTGCATAAAGATGTTTGTTAATTTACTCATGCTTACCCATACTAGAAGATTTGTTGCATATGCCTGCCCATGACAAGATTCTAATTTGGATTCATCTGTGTATTGTATCTAACTATTACCTTTTTGAAGCCTGTGTAAATTGTGTGCCAATTCTAGTATACATGTGCTTGCGCGAATAAATTCAGTAAATGGGAGCTTAACAAGACAACAGCAACTAGTAGGTACTTATAATTTTAGCATCAGTAGTCGTGATTAGTGAATTGGTAGCGTTTCCAAAACAAAATAGTAGCTGATTACATTTTTCTTGGACATATTTTGAAAATCATTTCATTTTATTTCGTTATGATGTCACTATTCAATCAACTTTGTTGTTGAAACTGTGCCGCTTACTTCGCTTATGTTGCTGAGTTAGATCTAAACATGTTTTTAAGTTTGATCTGGAAGGAATGTATTAGGAAGGTCGAACACCTATATCATCAAAGCGTACTTGCATAAGTGGTTACCACAGAAATTTATTCGGTGGTTGCACTTAATCGCTCATGCAACGTTTATATCTGACGGTAAAGTATTCGAAAACAAAAAACCAAACAGATTTATGGAATAGGTAAAAATTCTTGTTAATTAGGTACTTAAACACAACAGATCAAGTATTTATTACCTTTTCACGTAAATACACAACAACAAGAATCACACGGCTGAACCAATTGGATTACCTGACCCTTCTCCTAACTAAATAAGGACTATTGGATTTCAGAAACAACGATTCTCTTTACTAGAGTGCTCCTATTTCTTAGGATTTAAGAGGTGAAAACTAAGTTTTGTCTAAAAAGGGCAATTCTGATAAACTATTCTTTTTTATTCACTTAATAATAATATAAAATTATTTTATTCTTACAAGGTACGAAGTAACCGCGTCAAATACTAGCTGCGCCCTGTGGCTTCACCCGCGCGGCAATTGGTATAACATAACCAGAGCGATTTTCGGGATAAAAAGTAACTTATGTCCGTCTCCGGGATTTTCATCAAAATCGGTTAAGCTGTTTAGGCGCAGAGTGGTAACAAACACACACACTCACATACACACATACATACATACATACAAAGTCAAACTTTCACATTTATAATATTTATAGGATATTGCACAATTCCCACAAATAAACTCTCTTTTTCTTTAACAGCCTAGACGATCCAAGTAATAATGGGTTATAATTAGCCTAACCATGTCAAATTCATTTTTTTTTATATTAGCCTACGAAAGTAGGCTAATATAAAAAAAAACCTTGCCTGTTGATAAGCAGTCAGTGGAATCCAGAAGTGGTAGACACCATTCAAAGAGCCAAACTACTGGTACTATGGTGGCCCCCTCTATGACGCCTTAATGAGATGCTTTTTCACGCCCCGCTTAAAAGACCCATAATCAAAAATCAAAAATAGATTTGAACACATGCGTTAGTAAAGAGTTCCAGGCTTTAATTGAGCGAGAAAACTATGAAGTGCTGAACCATTTTGTTCGTGACCCTTTAGATTCCACTGTTAAAGTGTGGCACTTCAGTCCGGGATGTGTTGTTCTGGATAAAAAGGGAGAGTGTGGCATTAACTCAAAGAGCTACGCATGCCAGGTGGGTTGGTAACCGCATTTAGTCCCTACACAGGTAACGCTGCTCCCCATTGATTAGTATTCTGTTAGTTGCCACTTACGACATAACATATTTCATACTTATTAAAAATTTTGATCTAAAGTATATAAAATATATTTTGTCGAAAATTGCACTGCTAACAACGACGGTAACAGCAAATATTTAATATTTGATTAGTACTGAGTAGGTACTCTACGATATCCAGCATGATATGTTTCAGTGGTTTTAGTTAATATTATTACCTAACTCTAAAGCATTATAAATTTAGATTATAACTTAATTAGGTGAAATATGTTGAAAAGAGATATAGGAGACCATCAGTAGGTAACTTTAGTTAATGTTGGCTGGTTTAATTATGTGGAACACTGATTTAAATTAAACTGACTTTGTTAAATAGATTTTGCGAGCCCCTTCGGCCCTTTTCGAGGTTGCGTTAAATACGTAGATAAAATCGGCTCAATGGATAAGTACACAATGTGTTAATTAAAAGTTGACATTCCTCCGACTTTGGTTACAAAAACAAAAGGGTAACCTCAACCGTGTTAGTAGGTATTTCAAAGTACGTACTTACACCAACTACCTCAATACACTTATTTTTATATCAGTAGCTCTGCGAGGAGTTAACAGGCTTTTATCTTACGGGTGACAGCGTACTGCAACAGCGCCTCTGGTATTTATTTTAAGAACTATTTTTTAAACAGTGTTAGTTGTTGCCGGTTCTGCAATAGTAGAAAATTGAGTCAACGTACCTTAAGTTGACTCAATTTTAATAATCTCAGAAATTCACCTGAAAATATTCAACAGTTTCAATCCCTACATTTTTGACCAACAATTCTATTCTAATTTGGTAGCAACTCAAGACACAGAAAACTATATTGAAACAATCAAATTTATTTCGTTCAATCAAGAACACTCTAGTTTGCGACTAATTTAGCCATTTAGTAGTTTATACACAACGAAAATCGTTGTTTTATTCAACGTAATTAAAGCAAGATAGAAGGCTTTGCTTTATTCAGTGGAATTATTAATTACGAGGATAATTGCCTGGCCTTGTCTTCGGCTCCCTATGTTACACTCTATAAATAATATATTAGTACCAACCTTAATACCCAGTGATCGTTTTGTTCCTTTGTTACTACTTGAGTAACAGTTAATGGGTATAATGTAACAATAATGCTAGATACGGCCTAATATTCTATCATTTCAAATTAATAATAATAGCCTATTACTGCTGTTGTGTAAACGGTGGCTGTAATTTTGTAATTATCATTATATAAGAGGCCTAAAAGCCTGTTACTTCTAGGCTTTGGTTAGGGTTAATTCTTGGTACAGCCTCATAAGTTTAAAATATTTAAGCAGCGGCCGGTTAAAACGGTAGTGTGTTATAGTTTTATGAATGCGCAATAACAATTTTATCAAAACGATTATGTACAGCGCTATCAGCCGAAAAATGTTTATTGCTGACAAGGCCTATTCTAGACATGACATTTTGGATTTCATCACAAAATAAGAATTGAAAATTTCAAAATTTTTGATGTTGTGGTTTGGTTAAAGAAGCACACTATAATCTCTTTTAGTGAGTGCCGCATGAAGTAGGAAATACCAGGCAACGGAAATTGTATAATGAATAAATTATACGTACTTTAAATTGGACTGTAAATATGGTAAAGCAGTTACAGATTTCACCTCGCTGTTATTGTTAGGTACTACTTAAATTTGTTTACTCTAAACTTTTAGGTATACCTATTGTTACGCACACTAATCAAAGATCCAACTATCCCATAAATTTCTCTTAGTATTTAAGTTCCTCAAACTGTGCCTAAAAAGTTTCACTTTATAAACTACATTAAATTTTCACGAGCCATCTGGAACAATCCAGACCCCACATATAGGTAGCGTTCGCTTCTAAAGTACTCAAAATTTGAGTATCCATCAACAAGATTTAACATCCCTATAAAACTTTATATAAACCGTTATGGAGCAGATCTTGTCAAGTTCCTTCGCATTAATTGCTGATAGCAAATTGCTCTAATTGACGTTACAAAGCTTTGCTTAATGAGTCCTTAATTATACTTATTAAATAAAAATATCTTTGGATCAACTTAGATTTTCTTCTATTAATGCGCACCTAGTTCACAATAAATTTTATTAATTGCGTATTTATTTGTTAATAAAATATTTGGCTGCTTTTTTAATAATATGTATCTATTAATCATTCACGGTTACAGTCTCCATTATCGTTTCTCTGACTATATGTACACGGTAATCTCTAAAAACAATGAACGGATTTTGTTTCCGTTTTTATCAAAGGTGAGATGAATGAATGAATGTTTTTGCCCGACTGCCGAAGTTAATAAGGGTAATTGTTTTCGTGCGTATGTATGTACGTATGAATGTTTATAATTATGTATGTATGTAGGCATTTATGTCTATTTATTTAGCACGCTCTACAGCCTAAATAAAGGTCTTGATGGATTTTAACATAATTATGAGGTGTCATCATTAGATTCGTATTGAGCGACATAGGGTATATAAAATTTCAATGTAGCATCGGCACGATAAAATAATGGGTTTCCTTCAGTTTGTTTTAGGCAGTCGGGTATTTTGTTTTTTAATAATATATTTTGCTTGTATGAATTATGTTATTCATATTGGCTGTCGCGCTATTTGCCAAAGAAAAGTTAAATTACCATTTTTTTTATACGACTAAGGTGGACTAAGATTACAAACAAGCCTACGGCCCGCCTGATGGTAAGAAGTTACCGTAGCCTCCCAGTTCTCAAGAAAGGTTATAGGCTATGTAACATCACGCTACTGGCGACGGGAGCAGAGCAGTAAGCAAAGAAGCTGGTAAAAACTAGGCAATAATACAATTATAATCTTTTACAATTTAGATTTATATCTCATGACATATTTATAGCACTGAGTGTTTTGATCACACCTAACACCACAAACTATTGCCAAAACTAGTACCCATTGTAATCATAAGCCTGACATAAATTTTAACGTTGGCAGCGCACTTTTATTACACGGACATACATACACATAGTGGCACATTGATGCCAATTCTATTATCAAAATCAAAATTTATACTTTTTGTCCATATTCATACTAACTCTCGACACGCTGACTGAAATGACACATTTCAGAAAATTTGATTTTTATTTTAATATTTTTAATAGTAATATATTAAAGAATATTTTTACGGTAGTAGATCCACGCTGATTTCAGCATGAATGGGCCGAATCGTCCGGGGAAGTACTACCCTCTCATAGAAGATCGACTTAAGAGTAGTAGTATCCGTACTACTGCGTTTCGTTCGGTGAGTGAGAGCGCCGGAGGCCCAATTTCCCCCTTCCTCTTTCCTCACCTCCCTCATTCCGTTCCCCTATCCCCATTCCCAGCCGCCATAGTGGAGGCCACCATACCAGCAGTTAAGACGATGGCTTTTGGTACAGTGGCCGCCACTTCTGGATTCCACTGACTGCTTACCATCAGGCGGAGTGGAGTCACTTTGGTAGGCTATAATATAAAAAAAAAAAAAAAAAATTAACTAATGCAAATCCCCAAATTCATAAAATAATAAAAAAATATGTTAAACAAACTCTGTCTACCGGTCACACTTTAGTGCTAAACAAAGAGTAATAGTAATATATTGGGGGTGCTAAACTAACTATTAAATCAATTTTGATCAAATAGTAGGTATGGGCTTTTTTACTTAGCATACAAAAAAAGAAGAAGCAAATCTTGCATTTTTAGTTTTACTTTTGTCAATAAATGGATAAAAGGAAGTAATCGAAATTAATAATGTAATAATACAGAAGAAAAATAAACTACTTAATATTCGATTTATTGACTTAACAAAACCGAGTCTTTAAATGTCAATTTAATTTGATATTTTCATTCCTTAATAGAACATCCATTCTGCTGCTGGTAAAGCGAATTTACCAACTATCGCAATAGCAGATTGGTAATACCATTTTTAATAGCAATATAGTATAGTAAATATCGAAAAATTATCCAATTTCCTACATTTTGCTGCAAAATCACTTTACTGTGATGTTGAACCGAAGAGATACCATTATGTAGCAACCTCAGTTGTATTTATCTCTCTGTTCTCCGTACACTGATAAAATAATCTCCGTATTGATACCACAAGATACCGATAGAGATATGAACAGCTAGTCTTAGATATGTGTCGAAATATATTATTATTATATTCTATTGAATGGTTACAAGATGTACGATGCTGATTTCTATAGAGACATTCCTTCTTACATCACAAATTAGCTAAAGAAGGCTTTGTAGGCGAAGCGACGGCGGCGTTTTGCGTGACAGCGGTATTAATGCTGAAAGATTAATTATATATCATATAATATAGCTGTAGTACAAATTTGGCAAGGGATGTACATTAATATTAAGTCGACTTAGTCCCAATGATTACATATTTAATTTAACAACAAGCCAACTTTGTAAGCGCAAACTATTACATGCAAAACATATTGTAATAAGTGTTCTAATGGAATATACTTTACTGCACGAGTATTTTACGACATGAAAAGTAATGATGATAAAAAAGTATTCCACGCAACAAACTCGAGCAAAAATACATAAATACTGGCAGAATGTCTTCAACCCGGTTCCGACTAAAACAAAAAACATGCCAGTATAATAAAAACTTTAGCTGCAAAGGGCAAAATAAACAGAAGGACGCGAATATGGAACAAATAATAAAAAAAAATAAGGCGCTGCCCGGTTTGATTGAGTTCGGGAAATGATTTACTTGTTGGTTATTATCCGCGCTGTTGACCACGAGGCCCTTCGTTTTACAACAACAAGTTTTTCTTGCGGAACTCTAGCGGGAAGCGGGAAATGCATCTTTGTCCTTGTAATGCATAGATTCTGTGACTTCTAGAATTTTTTACAGCATTAATTATAGAGTCTCCACTGTGCCTGAGTGTGAGTGTGAGTGTGTGAGTGAACTACTGGCATGGTGGCCTCCTAAGGTGACTTTGTGAATTCGGAGTTTTAAAATAAGTTCAGTTGTTTTATTGCTATCATTCTGGGTGATAATGGTTCGAGTAATACTAGTAAATTGGGCAATTTATATAATTTTCCACATGTTTTGCTCTTGTTATTAAATCAGTGTGTTACGTTGGAAACTAGTTTACCTAAAAATTGGCTATTAACATGTAAAACACCTAAATTATTTAGGTACTTATAGCTATCTTCTTTAATGTGGACTCAATTACGTTTTAACACACTAGGATCCATGTTTTTTTAAAGGGTAATATTATTAAACTCTAAACACCAAGAAATATGTTTTATCAAATACGTCGGCAAGATTTTTTTTAATGTGCAATCGTCAATTCGCATTGAGCTAGCGTGGCGATCAATGCCTATAAGAAAGAAGAGGCCTTCCCCTGCAATGATATAATAGCGGTCTAATTTGGTGATGATGATACACGTCTTTACAATACGGAAACTCTACAAGGAATGTATCTAGTAAGTGAAGTTACATAAAGCCTCAAAATAAAAATTCAATTTGAAAGATATCCAAATAATATAAGTAACCTACTAATTACTAACATCTTAAATGTATATAACAGTTTTAGGAAAGTGAACCTAAACCTAGATGCATTGGATGTGTTTTCCCTGTGGCCTATTTCATTCACTTACAATGTTCTTCTTTATTGGTGGAAATACGTTACGTCTATGTTTTGACACACTTGAGCTTATCTCGGAACATTAGATACAAACTTTACTTATATGAGCCGCGCCTTAGAGAAACATACAAAACTGGAGCAATGTCAAATCATAAGAATGTATTAAGCTAATAAGATCTTAAAGTTTTTGTATTATATTCTAAAGAGTTAAAATTATTCTTTTGATATCCATTATTTTAATTTTATCTTTGTTTTTGCTATATGACTAAATAAATTAATCCTACTTTTTTCTTACTTAGTTTTTTCGGAGATATAACAAAAAATTATAGAGCATGTAGCTACTAGCTTAATCATATCATCGAGAATGAGTTTTAATAAGGACGTATATACCTACGAGTACAATGATGTCCGTCGCCAGAAGCATGATGTCACATGGTCTATAACTTTCCTTCAGAACTGGGAATCATATGCAGAAGGAATTTTGCAAATCTGACTGGTAATTCCAGAGATTAGTCCGTTTAAACAAATAAACACTTCCGCTTTATAATAATAGAATAGATACAATATTTCTAAAACACGCAGATGCAGTAGGTATAAGTTAGATAAGTAAAAATATTAATTTCCATAACAATATGTATTCCAAATAACTAGTGTAGTATATTACAACAAAAACATGACCTTTTACTAATAGCTAGCGGCAATATCAAAACAACGAAGGTACTAAATTATTTATGTTAGGCAATTTACTACATAAATAAATTATTCCAGTAATACATAGAAATACTAATCTGCTTATATGAATAAGTTACATATTTGGTTATTGCTTCGCTTCCATCGGTTGAAGCGTGATTTTATGTATAACCTTCCCCAAGAACTGGGCTCTCAAATGCAAAAAGAATTATTCAAAACCGACTTGTGGTAGAGATTATCGTGTGTTTAAACAAACTCGTCCGCTTTATGTATTGGTATAGATTTATAGGTCTTGGACAGTAACAAGATTTGTTTACACATACCTATCATGAGAACGTATAAGTAGATACTGTAATAAAATCGTTTATACGGGTAGTCAATATAAATATTACTCGTGTCACTGTGTATGTAACTTATTCCATCAATAACTTAATATCAATATTAATGTTTGTTTGTTCATATTTTATGTACTGCAATACTGTTCATCCGATTGTGACAAAATTATATCAGCAAATTGTTTGCACTTTTTTGACTGTGTACTAAATATTATATTTGGGCGTCCCTTATTTATGGCCATACAATAGTTGTCTTCAAGCTGATGGCAAATTAATAAGTAACTGATAGACTTTTAAAACAAACGATCTATGACTCATTTTTTTTTCAAATCAAATAAAATATCATCAAATATGACGAAGCCTGAAATAAATATGAAGTTAACAAAATGCTATCTTTTATATCAAAAGATTTGACATTCGTTTATTGTTATTCTGGGAACCGTCAGTACTGATCCAAGAATGAAAGAGTTTGTTTGTTAGTTTGAACGCGCTAATCTCTCGAACTACCAGTCAGATTTGAAAAATTATTTTTGTGTATGATATCTTAGTTCTCGAGGAAGGGAAGGCTATGTGACATCACGCTTCTGGTAGCAGAGCAGTAAGCAATGAAGCGGGTAAAACCGCGTCGTGGAAAGCTAGTCAACTATAAAATAGTTCGCCGAGAAAAAATGTAGGCGAAAACAAACTTGCTTGTATTAAATTTTAAATAAAATAAGGTATGCATGAGTCCTGAGACAGGTTTAATCTCATCGCCATGTTCAAAGGAATAAAGGTCAGGTCAGATAACCTGATAGAAAACTTTTTAATATGTAGGTACACGTGTTAGTACACGTAGACGATTTTTATTCTTTTAATGGTATTTTAATTACATTTGTTTTCTCAATTTTCTTACAGCGCGATTATTTTTATTTTATGTTTTCCGCCTCTTCGATTTCACAATTATGGAGAAATATGAAGGATATCGAATTTTATTTTGACTTAAATAAATAACAGTCTTTAGTTACAATTGACATAACAACTGGTATAACAACATGGTGGTCCGTGGATTGAACTGACGGCTTACCTAGGCAGAGAAAAATAATTTTAGTAGGCTATTATTAAAAGTCATGGCAGTTATCTTGCTAACTTGTACCTATAGTCACTCTAACATAGCGGATTAAGATCATTATTCTAATATACAAACGTCATCACTCTAAACCGGCAAGGCTGCAAGGCTGTTACGGCTATCGATATATCAAACATAACTGCAGCTATACACTCGTACGTTGTAGGTATAATTACTCACAGTGGTTGGCAACAGAGGCCACACTGATTTTGATACGTCACCACGGAACAATTAATCACTACTCCTGAAGGCCTTATTCCGTGGCCTAACAATAGAAAATCAATATTTTGCACCCCACAACACAGTTATAGCAGGCGTGGTTATTTTTAGATGATATTGATAAGCTTACTATTAAAATGTAGTGTAACGTAATCAAAAAATGTTTTAGAACGCACGGTTGAGTGGTACGCGCAAGGATTTTGTATCAATAGCCATAAAAACTTATATTTCAGTTGATTAAAAGTTATAATTATGGAGAGTACGATAATTGTTTATGACCTAAGTCTGGCCTTGTTTCCTGCGAATGAGATGTAGGTCTTTACAAAGAACATTCAAAATATCGCCAATTAAACGGACTGAGTATGAGACGTTTCTAAAACTTATTCGGTTATGTTGCGTCAGTGAAGTTGTTTTGTAATCATTACTTTGGTTGCGTTGATGTGTTAAAATTGTTAACTCATACAAAAAACTGTAATTATCTGGCGATTGAAAAGAGTGGCGTGAGTTTCTTGCCAGTTCTTCTCACAGCTCTACCTTGTCAGCGAACTGGCTGTAGTAGGTTAATTAGCCGACTTCATGTAATTTTGACTTTTCATAAGCATCATACATTATGATCAAAATGAAATAAATGCTTTGACTTTGACTTTAATACATAGGTATTTTAGTTCAGGCACTATGCTGAAGAGGCATAGGATTGCGTAAAAGTGACTATCTGAGTCTTGTGCACACAATTACCAAATATGAACGAGTAATTAATTTAACAGCAATAATGCGAAAGTTTGTATTGATTATTACTTTTTCATGCAATTACTACTTAATGGATTTTAATGTAACTTTACAGTAATATAGCATAGACATCAGAATAAGACATAGGCTGACATTCATAAATATATTATGTTAATTAGCAATTTTTTTAAATTCTTCATTTCTCACTGCACCAAATCCTAATTTAACGCGGACAAAGTCACGGGCAGCAGCTAGTTCCAAATAAAGTACTAATTCCTACATTAACATTACGAATTAATGCACCATAATCAGCGTTTATGTTTTTTACACGTTATTAAACTCAACATTACTTATTCAATTTTTAAAAGTATTAATGGGCAATAGCAACGGGAGTTCTCTGCCAAGGGGAGGAAATTACGTTCATAAAAATAGCCATGTCAATTAAGTGTGAAAGCTTAAAACGAATTTAGAAGTTCTTTTCTTGGCACATAAAATTTCTTACAAGTATAAAGAAAGTTTTAATAGAATCGGATTCGTTTCGCGGCTAAATGAAAATGTTAGGAGGTGCTTATCCGTTATTAAATAGAATGAAAGATAATCAAGTAAGTGTTATTTTTAGCTGCATTACTTTGCATGCATCTTGACTGTACAGTATGCCTCTGTCACTATGTAAGATTAAGAATACACTGCAAATGTATCACAAAATCTTGTATAACTGCCAATACGACCAATGGTTTCATTACACCATGGGCAACACAATACTACCTAGATAGTCTTGCTATTTATGCAAGCTTCCGTACAAAAAAAAATTTGCACCATTTAAATTAACATAAATATACGATAAAAATAATCACGAAACATTATACACGCAGCTTTATAAATATTTTCACGGAAACTGCCGAAAAATTCTTATTCGCAATACTTACGCGGCTAAAACGTGAGGCTTTCTTGAATATTTGCCATGGCGTTTGGCAATATTCCCCTAAATACCCCGGGAGAATCTTAGTGGTTGAATTAATTTCGCACTCTGGTTTAATTTTAACGGTTTCCTTAACACTCAAATGGTATTTGTGCGTTAAAACAATGGCTGCTTGTACAAGATTTTAAAGCTTCTTTACTGATTATGTAATTTTGTTAAGAATTAAACAATTTTCTAACGCCTTTCAGTATTTATAAGCCCATGAGTGTTATAGGACGTAAAGATACCAAGTCTGTCTGTATATCCTTCCAGAACATCTGAATAATTCTGCTAGGGATTTCGATTATTCTAAAGTTTATTTCTTATTCAAACTTTGATCTGCAAAACTTCTGTCTCTTCAGAGTGTGGTACGGTGAATGCAAATTTTAACAAGTCGCGGAGCGCTTAGTTTCAAGCGTTCAAAGAACTAATGGGTATACCTGAACCCCAGTTTATATGTAAATTCTTAAACTGGAATTCTATACCTTCCCCAGGTGCTCTAACAATTTTCTTAAATCGTAACTAGAATAGGATCATAGTTGAAATTAGTTTCAAAAATCAATTCATATACTTTTTTGTGCTAAAAAGCTACACAATTAACGTAATATCATATTGATTCAAGACTACTTTTAATAATATAAAGATACGACCCTTGAGCCTTTACAGCTGCGAAGAGACATCGCCTTAATGGCCGTCTTCTATCGCCTTTACCATGGAGACTGTTCTGAAGAGCTCTTTGAATTAATTCCACCCTCACTTTTTATCCAGAACGACACGTGCGGGACTAAAGTGCCACCCTTTCACAGTAGAATCTAAAGGGTCTCGAACCAAACGGTTCAGCACTTCATACTTTTGTCGCTCAATTAAAGCCTGGAACTCTTTGCCAGCGCATGTGTTCCCATCTAATTTTGATCCTGGGTCTTTTAAGCGGGGCGTGAAAAAGCATCTCACTAAGCCGCCATAGTGGAGGCCACCATACCAGTAGTTTGGCTTTTGGAATGGTGTCCGCCACTTCTGGATTCCACTTACTGCTTACCATCAGGCAGAGTGGAGTCACTTTGGTAAGCTAAAATAAAAAAAAATAAAAAAAAATTCTTTTGGATTTACTTTATTTACATTTATATGTAAAGGTTTTGTAATCTGAAAACAGAGAAGGTATTTATAGAGATTGTTGTTATTTCAATAGAATTAAACCGCTCGCGGATAATCCTAGTATTGTTAGCAGAATGAGTTTAGAAAGGGGTACATTTGTCTTAAAGACTTAATATGATTAAATATTATGCTCGTTGCATATACTTATGTATAACTCAGCTAAATTAGAAGCTGGGTTTGAATGATCAGTTGATACAGAGACAAATGAAGCGAAATTTCTGAACAGTAAAATGTCGTTGATAATATATCTAGAACTACTGAATAATACAACCAAATAATAATTGTAAAAGGTATTCTGTTCGACAAAGCTAATTAAGAAAACTCTTAAAAATTTTAGGCAATTAAATATTTATACACTTTTTTAAATAACTGAGCAGGATAAAGTAAAATGAAAAGCTAACTGTAATTTCCAGCAATTTCGCTTGATTTCATAAGCAGTAAAGGAACTTTCTTTTCTCTAAACATCGGGACACAAGAATTCAATCAAATTCTTCAATTTTGCTAAATATCTTATGTAAGGTCAAGGAAAATCACATTATGGCTTGCGAAATTAACTATCCCTATTTTCACGTAACTTTTTTAGACTCCAAAGTAATATATACCAATTAAATCTAACGTAATAATTCTCATAAAGTTAATGAAATATATGGCAGTTCATTGAATGTGTTTTCATTAAGCAATTAATTATAACATAAATTAGTTTGTGTGCCAGTAAGGTGTGTGAGCGAACTCGAGTATATGAATTACTTAATCTGAATAATTTTAAACTACATTTTCCCTAGAAGCCTTTAATTACAAAACATTTGTCGTAAGATTTTGCTTCGCTTTGAATACAACTAAACAAGGTAATACCTAGATATTGTAACTGATACACGCAAACATGATCTATTGTATGAAAATTAAACTAGCTTCTATTAGTTTCTAGGACCAGTGTCGTAATATGCTTAAAGAGAGACATACTGTAAACAAACGAAACTAGTCTTATTAAAAGAATTTAATTTAAAATAAAATAAAAGAATCAGAAAAAGAGAAGTGAAATAAAAGGAGACATATTGTTTCTGTTCATAGCTGCTCTGACTTGTAAAATCAATTGTCCAAAGCTTGTAGCAATCATGATATGAATGAGAGCCAAAAACCTCTAAAAAAGACGCTCCATTACCATATGTCTATTTGTTACAGACTTTATTACTAACTTTTTCTTATCATTACATTGACTAAATGATTACTAAGTTTAATACAAGTCTCAGTTTGTTGAAGCAACTTAGTCTATGTCATTAAGATAAATCATAAAATATTCAAAGCCTATTCAAATTGTACATCAATAGCTCGCAATTCTCTATGCTCTACATATCGAGCAAGTCTAAGTACCTTAAACGAGGCATAAATAATCATTATTGGTTATTGTTTAGGAGCTTGTACTGTGACAGTGAAAACGTTATTTTCGTAAGTGCCTTCCAAGGCTTCGCTCTAAATCCTCCGGACAACCCTACAACGAAATGTATTGAATATTGGTAGAGATAAATTTCAGCTCTGTCTCGTTTCTTGTATATAGGTTAAATTGAGCTAATATGGAATGAAAATACTATTTACTGTACCTATCTTCCGTCAATGGAAATACTTTGTTTAATTGTGTGCACCTACTACGTTCATCTCTGCATCACCCAAAGTAAGTTCAATTGTACACCTACCTAAGTACCTACTTTCATATATAATAGTTTCCCGCGACGCGGTTTCACCCGCGTCTTTGCTTACTGCTCTCCTCCCATCACCAGTAGCATGATGTTACATAGCCTATAACCTTCCTCGAGAACTGGGATATCATCTATAAAATCCGACTGGTTCCAGAGATTAGCGCGTTTAAACAAAAAAACAAACAAATTCTTCCGCTTTATATAATAGTATAGATAATTTATAATCCCTCCTCTAAAGTAACGGGTCGTTTAATATCGTTTTTAATTTAAAATTCTTACTACTTTAAAACAAAAGAATTGACCTTTGGCATCTACCCCTGATTCTTTGGACCGAAATTACTTTTTGTCTGTTAGCATAATATCCTAAGATAAAAATAATCTTATGTTTCCGTAATTATTTCTTAACTGCCTTTATAAGAACTTGAGAAGGGATACTTTTTGTTAATGAATCGTAAGAATCTGCTAGTCGAGCTTAATGGTTATTTTTTTGCAATACAGTATATTTATTGGATATGCTTTCAGAATCTATAAGATGACTTGTTCAACGTGCGTTTGTTTTCGATGACAACGTGATTAATTCCAAAAATAAACAGCGGCCCTGCTAAATACGTTGAGAAATAAATTGTTTTAATATTTGACGCTGTCACCGGTGAGAGAAACACAGGTGCATACAACGTAGTAATATGACAATGTGGTATATATCTGACTGTTTAAAAAGTTTCCTATGTGCAATTTTACTCCATCGTCTACGTCAACTCTTAAAAGCTCGGTAATGATAAGGTTCCAATTTAAAAGCAACTAAATAATCATTTCAGCAGTTTGCTTACCCACTTCAGGTAGTACTGTTGTGTCTATTCACTGTTCGAGTGCCCCTATTCTGTCGCTTGTTCCGTTCCAGAAACTAAGCACCGACAAGAACCTTTCAAGTTGTAGAATTTATCGCCGTGTACGGTATATCTAAGTAGTAAAACGCGTACGTCGACGATTCCCTCACTGTCGCGAATACACGAATAAGTTGTGCATACAAGAACCTTTATTGGGTTACCTAAGCGCTTTGAATTTCAGCATAAGTTATGAATTCCATAAGTAATTGTATTGTTGAATTTAACAACTCGTCTTAATACGAGTATTACGAAATTGGCTTTTTGGAGCTCATCTCCTTTACAATACATAATATACGTTGTACTGGTATATTGCATTGCATCTCTCAGCTTCACCTTAAATTTAATTCCTTTAGAGACGATCTCATTCAAATTCTAGCTTTCCGTGACTGGAAATCCGCTTTAAATGTACTATATAACTATATAACTAACGTTGGGTTAGCTAATTTAATAAAAAGTAAAACGTACATGTAGCAAACTTCTACGAGTATAATTATTGTCTATCTTTTTAAAGAATACTTCTAATAAATATTTAATTTCCTACAATATATTCTTACATTAAACTACCACTGTAGATATTTCGTATACCATAGAAGATTTACTATGATGTACTGATACAATCTGGCTGACATTGTGAACGGAAAAACAAAATTGCATTTTAGCATTTCAAACTTCACTGCGGGAGCTTCATATATTTGGATATATATTGCGTAAAGACATATTCGCTAGATATGTTACATCCTGACGTCTCAAAAGTATTAGCGTCAGTGGAACATTGTTTCGTGTATTTTTGTAAATTATAAAGTGTAACTAAGTTCGGAAATCGTGTAAAGTATCGTATAACACTCGTATTCAGCGACTTGTATAAGTTGTACAACTGTTGTACAACAGCCAACTATTTGCGGTATACAAGCACGACATAAGCAAAATGAGCAACACAATACAGTATGTGTAATAAAAAACACAGTATGCAGTGCATTGCTCTCATGTCTCTACCGAAAACTTTTAAATTAAAACTTCAGACACAAGACTTCATATGACCATAATACAACTTTATACAAACGCTAATGCAGTATGCACTCGCAGGGAAAGTTTTGCGAAGTGACAAATTTCTAAATGAAAAACGTCTGATGAGTCTTGGACACTGTGTGTAATTGATTGCGGATTGAAGACTTGTTCTAGAGTCAGCACATTAACAATAGTAAAATTAAATAATTTTTATGTGATGGTTGCTTGCCATGAGACTCACCTTACTTACAGTAATTAATTTTACGGCATGACTCAAGTCTTGCTATTGACATTTCGTCGATAAACTAACACTTTTTAATTTACAAGGATCGTTCACGACTGATACTGAAAGTGCACCGTAGCCTTATCACGTGGTAGCATCAGTGCTCTATTTATTTATTTATTTTTTGTATGAAAAAATTTACAGCGCCTTTAGTAGTTCGTTTGAAAACTAAATTTTGTCATACAAATAATTTAGTTCGCAAAGTAGGTACTAAGAGCGCTATTTATTTTCTGTGGCAACTTTTCTGTAATAGATTCAGTTAGTTATATAGTAAAATGCCTTTGTTATGTAGTACTTGCAAATTCTGTAAAATAGTCTTTCCTTTCAGCGGTAAACAAAATTAAATGTCGTGTAAATCAATCTCATTAACACCGATACCGGTAGTTGAGCGTTCGTGAATCTTGAACCTTCACTGCACAAGGTTAATTTAATATTGCTGCTTCTACACGGCAATTCCATTATTTTATTTACTAAACCAAACATAGATTATGTGGACATAATGACTGCTTAAACGGTCTTTATGTCATATGGATTTTTCACTAGCACCGAAATGCGAAATGCGTAATGTGTCTTGGATAGGTAAATACAATGTTTTATTTCGCCATATATTTTATTTTAAATCAATTACAGATTTATCTTAGCTATACATTTATCAGTAAAATTTAGGTTCAACTTGGAAAGGTCATAAAATTAAATGAATAAATCACGCGCATTTCCAAAACTACCAACTACGTACCTAAGTTTTTTTTAGTACAGCCTGATCTTTGGCACAAAACTAGGTAATCTTCGTTATATTTTCCATTAGTCATTATTAATAAACAGACAAAATAATTTACTTTCCATTATCTAAACAAACATTTTACAGGTCATACAAACATCAATCAAGGATATAAATAATTTGAACAAGAACTTTTCAAATAAAAATAATATAAACCTTATTTAATGCAAACATTTTTTAATGCCTTTACATGAATTAATAGTCCTTTAAAAACTAATATAATATTTATTTTTGCATTGATAGAGGCAAACTTTTCAATACACAAGTGTAAGCGTAAAGTCCTACCTTAGTTAATTCTCAAGTGGAGAAAAAGAAGCGCTTTCCTTCATGGTATTCTTTTGACTATTGGATCTCGGCATTCGGGAAATGTATTACAATCGTTAGAACAATTTTCTCAAGCTAAACGCTTAATCTTGCGATGTTTGTTACTAGGTACTACCATGGTGCATATTGTCATCGATTCAAGCATAATCCTTCAATATTAATTTAAAAATTTAGTTGTTTTATTTTCGGTTTGAGTGCTCGTGTCGTTCACGGCGACATAGGAATAATTTCTTAATGCATGATTACATTGTACTTAGCGTTCGTACTTTATCAAATAATGTCTAAATTTAAAACAATATATTTTGACTTAATTATAAAATAAAATAAACAATTTTTAATTAAATATTATGAGTTCACTTTAACGACATTTATTTGAAAACATAAACACTTTGTCGCTTTTCATTACATTACAACATATTTATTCAACATATTAAGTTAGAAATATTTAGCAGTGGATTGATGAAAATCGATTTGCTATCGCTGTAAAATTTAAAATTACCTGTCAAATAAATATTCATTTAAGCTTTAGTTTTCACCTTTTATATTCACATATTATTTTATTATTTATTCGTTTTAAATTTGTGTTAATATTATTACAAAATGGAAATGTTTTTCATGTTAGTTAAAACTTTGATACCTGAGATACGTTAAAATTGCAAAACACCAAAACCAACTTAATGAATGTTTAATAGACTTGACGAAACAATGTAATGACGAAATAATGTAACCTTTACTTTACATTTAAAGTATTTCTAACAAAACCAAAGACTTAAACCACAAACATCGTAGTATATATTTTCTTGAACAAACTAAACTTATTTATCTACCTAAATGTTGTCAACTTTGTATCCCTAAGTAGCTTTCAAGTTCGCAAAATTCACATAAATATGGCATAATTCTACATAACTTTTGACATGTCGCAGGTTACACTCCATGCTTAATTATGCTAAAGAGATGTACTAACTGAAATATTCACTACAACAAGAATGTTTGTTGAGATAAAACGTGTAATTACAAGGTAAAATAATTTATCATTGTGTTATGTGCAAGTTGCGCAAACTTAGCATTTAGAGTGTACATAATATTTATACAAGTAATACACAAATATGTTCTAAAATAATTACGTATGCTTGTTATTGTTACGAGAACTATATAACTGTTAAAAAATTTTTTGTTACAGTTAAGTTGGATCAATATAATTATTTTGTATAAAATTAATGTGGTTAATTATGGACATGACTGTATGTTAAATATCGCTAATACAATGCTAAAGAAGCATTATCGAGACTGATAATAATTTGGAATAGATAGGATTAATAAAACATTAAGTGCAAAATAAATTAATGGCGCTTATTTAATGGTAGATTGCCACGACCAATGGCGAGATATGATTCATCCGTGTCGTCAAGAAAGAAGAAAGAATAGTGGAATTATATTTAAAAAACTAGCTACCACCCTCGCTGTCCATCGGTATCTACAGTTACGTTTTCCTTGTATACTATGTACAGATATTATTTCTTTCTCCTATATTAAAAAGAGTGCGGGGTCATTCAGACAATTACCTACAAGCACTGCAAACCACTCCTGACAAAAAACAACAGTACCTAGTTACCAATAAATAAATAATGTCGCTAATTTAAATCGTTTATTATAATGTGCTGTTACCCGAAGTGCTGCTATGGCCTCGCAAGAGGTAACGTTAATCATTAGACCTTAGTAACAATATTTACTTCGCACCCTTTAACCGCAGAGGAGAACAGCTGATGCCATCTGAATTTTTTAAAAGATTTGGTCATTTAAGTACCTATGTGTATGTTTAAAATTAGGTAGAGAGCTTCTAATTTAATTACAAGGACACACTCTGAGCGTATGTAACCGCAATCGTATACAGTTGAGTTATAAAGGAAGATAAAGGTATTTAACCTTACCGCTGAGTTTATATACTGAGAGGTATAAAAACTTACTAAAAGCACAAACTACCGGTTTTCCTAGAAATGTGTTGCACTGTAATTTACCGTTCTAATACTTCTTACTGAAATAGTGATATTGCTCTCGCTACAAAATCCTTTGCAGTACGTTTGTAGTAAAGTTTCTTATATTTTAAAATACTTCCTTACGTTAGAGACAGACGATCTGATGAAAACATTGAATGTAAGACCCTTCAGTAATCGATGGAGGTGAGAGAAGCTCGGTATGTTTAGCTGCAGCTGATATATTAAAGATGATAGTTTTGTTATAAAACTTTGTAAGTGTGGTGGCCATATAGCCCTTTGCCACAAGGGCCAAGTCTTTGGATGTTCCAAATAATTTAATTGCAAGTAGATAAAAATACATCTATATTTTGAATTTTTTTCACTCTATGGAACCTAATAAAGCTGACAATAACACACATCTGTCTATTATTTTAGAGATAAAAACGTATTCATAATAATTTGTGCATACTTTGTTTATGTACTAACACTAATTACAAACAACGAGTAATAATTAACGGAAAGAACCCGCTCGCTATACTTCATTCCCGAAGTTTAACTGCCACGACATGTCACCATCAATCAAGTGTGCTCAATAACAAAGAAGTAAGTTATTGTTATATTAGATTATATAATTATATACCTGTCAAATATTATATAACGAAGAACTATACCATCGCCATCGGCTCGTAATGTTACAAGTAAATATTTCAGTACAGTTACACCAGCGTTAAGTTACATCTTTGGTTACTTGCTTAATAATGAACTGGGATATCAAACGGATCGCAAAGGATTATTCAAATCCAACTGGTAGTTCCAGAGATTAGCGCGTTGTAACAAACAAACCAACAAACTCTTCCGCTTTATTTATTAATAGATATAGATAAAAGGCCTACCTCCTTCCCAAAACATTTTGGCATTTTACCACAATCGTTTGTAGGCATTAGCAATCCCAGTTATGTTGACAGTCTTATAACAAAACGCTGGTAAGTATTTATCCTATGATTAACGCTTGATTAATTTGCCTGTCACCTTTTTATGCAATGTTTTAACCGTCACCATTCGTAAGCGGTAATGCAGTATCTACCTATATACCACCGCTATGTTACGTATACTTCTTTAGACAGCAGTAAAATTTTAAAATCGTGACTTTTCCATGCCTCGACAAAGTCTTTTTTGCATCATAATAACAATCCTAGCCTATAACTGCCCACTGCAAAAGCCTCTTCACATACACAATATGTATGTATGTACTTACATATTTGGTATTACGGATTGTATTTTGTAAGAGTATATATAGAGAACTTTTACAGTATTTTTTTTCCTGTTGAGTCAAGATTTATATAATAAATAGCTAGTCGTATATCACATAAACGGAATTCAATTAAAAACTCCAGACAGATACCATACAATTTCTTAATAACACACCTTTGCATGTGACTGCAGCGATGCAATATAACGCTAATTCAAAATAATTATTTTTAAAACATTATTTATATAATATCGGAGCAAATGATGTAAATAAAACGGTACAAATGGAATAAGTCACAAAATTCTAAAACAGTAGTATGTTAATTTTGTTGTACATCATCAAGAATCGTGACTCCTTAGGGTATTAGCAGTTAAAGCTGTTATTTCTGTTATTCTGTTAACTAACAATCACGGTGGACGAGACAGTCCACAATTTCATTAACGCGTCGACGCCTCTTTAAGGAAGTTCGTGACTCTAGTGCAAATCAATTATGTACCCACGTCTATGTAAATAACTTGAAGATAGAAGGTCTAAATACGGCATTACTTGTTAAACATTAATATGTTACTCTTATATGAATAACATTCAGGTATATCATAAAGTATATTGAAAGTTAAAAATAGTACTAACCAAACTACATAGATATTAGTAACCATAACCCAATGTTCCTATGATAATATATGCAAGCACTTTTTCACATAATTATTATATCACATATTTATTTACATTAAATCATCAAATATATTCGTATATATTATATCAAAGTACAAGTTTTTTGGGTCACAGCAAATCACAAGCGACATGTCGAAGTTAGCAAAACTCAAAAATATTGTTTTTTAAACTTTTCTAACTATCATTTCAAGCAAAATGTGTTGTCGCCAAATGCACTCACAGATTTTTCCTTTTCCAAAAAGTTAGGAAAGGTATAAAGCGCCGCGGTCAGTCGCACTCCTACGACAGTAGTAGCACCAGTGCTACGAGAGCTACGCGGTCAGTTTATTTAAAACATGTGCCTATAAGCAGAGCGCACCTAATCACGAGTAGTTATGTCCTTAAACTTGTCAAGTGTATCAGCACGGTAGAGTGGGCAAGTGCAGCCCAGTCCCCGTGACCTACATCCGACGACCCTCGGTCGGGAAGCTGCTAATTTCCACCATCGCGGGCTGTAGCCGACGTCACGGCGGGGGCAGGGAGGCACCTCGACGGCTCGCTGGCTGCCTAGCTCGGATCAGTCCAACGCCCCACTCCGAACTGAAAGCACGCGCCGGTCGCGACCCGACACCGCGGATGATCGCGAACAAACACACAACCTCACAGACGCCGCCTGATTAAAATTAATAAAGTGTTGCATCCTTATTTTTGTAAAGTGCTAAAACGGTGAAAGTATTTTTTTTTAATAGTAAACTGTGATAGCGAGTCAGGCGGGCGGAGGCTCGGGTGGGGCGCGTTCTGCTGACACAGTGGCTCAGTCAGCCGCCGGTCGTCGAGTGGCAAGCACCATCGATTTTCTCCATACGACTGTACGCGAGGTACGTAACTATCACGTGCTCGTATTTTCACCGCGGCTATTTCCATGCGCCGAGTATTTTCAGGCGATCTGCTTAACGTTCAAGGCCGCGTTTGTTTGCGTCCGCGTATACGTTCCGATATACAGTTTACGTTTATGTTTTGATCGATTGTTTTGATCGTATCGGACCAGTGATCTGTTATCATGCTGTGCTATTTCGGTAGGAAACGTATCGTTTTTACGGCTTTACGATCTTCGGCGCGTGCTTAGAATAAGTAATGCGATAACGCTGTAACACCAAGGCTGTAGCTGCGGTTGACGACAGCGCATTACGATTTTTCCTATTGTTGTATGACAACCGAGTAAATTGACGCTTGGAGAGCTCTGTGCTGTGTTTGAAGGTGACATTTTGTGTGACCTCTAGTAGGTATCGTTGAAGCGATAAATAATAAAAGTATTACACGTTCGGCCAGGTGTATAGTGATGTGATCATGAGGGTGATCATGACCTACACAGTGAATACTAAATCTGTGTGTATGCGATACGCGATCTGGCAACTGTTCAGACAGGGACTCATTCAAGCGATGTACGAATGTTTATGCTCGTTACATCATGTGAACACCACGGTTCATAATCTATTAGTGGCACTAATATTAAAGTATTGTTAATTAATTTCGAAATATTTGCGTTAAAATTACTAGACATCTATAAAAAAAACTAATAGCAAAAATAAAATAATTATTCAGTGAAAAGTGTAGTCTTCACCAATAATTGCAAGCCGGTATTATGACGATGACAGCATTACTTTGTATATTATTTTATCGTTTAAATTAAAATAATGAATAAATGTGATAAATGTAGCTCAAAAAAATGAAAACAATAAAGTAACTGTGGTATTTCACGACTTTAATTCGTGCATAAAAATGTCATGTATGCATTAATAATATATATAAAATTTAGGCCATGAAATAAGTGCAATATAAACACTATAAAATTTGCTATGTGCATTTTTTGATTTAAACTACTTCCCTAGGTATACACTACGTAACGTTCTAGAATGTAGGAAAACCTTATAGGTACTGCGTAGTGACGTCAAAACGTTCAGAAACATTCACTTGATTATAAGTTGTCGAATTTTATGAACTGTGTAGTTTCGTTAAACAAATTGCTTTTATCTAATATCGTAACGTTTCGCAAAGTAGTTATTGGATTATTATCGCTTTGAAAATATAGAACAATATACATATTCATTGTATGTAAATATTTTGTTTAACTCTCCAATACTTACGCGAAAAATTTATTCCATTTTATTTTTTGATACTCTTAAATTATCATAGCTCTTGTAAAGTTAATTTGATAAAACTAAAATAATAAATAACTATTTTGCCGAATGTTCAAAGTTAGAGATATACACAGACATGTTTTTGAGCTGTCATGAGAAATTACTTTCCCTAAAAAATCAAAGTTATTTATGATGAGAAGAAGTATTTTTATTTAAAAACTAAAGATAAGTATCATCAGACGAAATAAAGCCAATTAGATACGTTCAATAAAAGCCGATATAATACGAAACAACAAAAATATTAAAGAAATGAATCGTGTAATTGAAAGGTAAATAAAATGTAGCATTGTTACATTTTATTTAGCACAACTACTTAAATGTTATCATTACGTAACAAGCAACCAATCAAATGCTGTGTTCAATAATATTCAGAAAACGCAGATCTGTGATTGGTCGGAAAATGTTAACAGTTCTTAACAAAAATCTAGCCACAAACTCTGATCATAAGACATTTTTCTCGTATCTCGTTGGCAAGTAAGTACTGCAGCCGATGAAATTTTAATTATATCACGATTAAACAAAAAGTAATCGAATAAGTTGTAGTTAGTTTTAAAACTCTTTGCGTGACTAATTAATAAATAGTTTTCTTCGGCTATAAATGGTTTAGTGTGGAGAACCTTTATTCTGTTGGATGACAAATCTTTGCTTAGTAAGTAATATACATTTAATGATCTTATATTAAAATTGCAATCAAAGACGATTGATTTGCAAATAAAATTATTTTTGACAAACTTTTAGAATTAAATTCGTCTAAAATGAAATGAACGAAAACGATGAGATGGCATAAAATTTGTATACACGTACAATTAAATATTATAAAACAACGTAAATCGCGTGCGGCATGAATATAAAAGGCAATTTATGTGAACGTCCAAAACTACTCCTTACTAAAATCACTAAGATTATACAGTAACATAATATAATATATATAATATTGAATTCATAGAATTCTTATACCTTAAATTAACATGGAACAAATTTTGTTATTTATTGGTTGCAGAAAGTTTACTTTCACATTCCCTGTGCTTATACAACTTGTTTCAAACACATATAGATTGTCATTAAAAACCATTAACAACCTACTAACTACTATCTATTCATTTATTCTAATAATGAATAGTATTTTCTATACAAACAGTGCCTTTTAAGGCGCTGTCGATCAAAAGTTAAATATAACCACTATAAAATGAGTTCAAACTTTGCCCTAATATACTTCATTGAACTACTGTTTGTATGTCAAGGTGTCGTCACGTATCATCTGGCATCATCGGACCGATGGCAACGCCAAAACGTCAGCAAAAACGCGAGATATCATCAGCGTGGTTTGCCAGATCGATTGGCAATAACGCTATGTTAGCCACTGGAGGCTATATTAGCTAGCTATCTGTCTTAGCAGCCTTTTTTTATATTAGCCTACCAAAGTGACTCCACTCTGCCTGATGGTTAGCAGTCAGTGGTGGACACCATTCCAAAAGCCAGACTACTCGTATGGTGGCCTCCACTATGGCGGCTTAGTGAGATGCTTTTTCACATAATTAGATGGGAACACATGCGCTGATAAAGAATTCCAGCCTTATTATTAAACAAGAAATATTGTAAAAAGATTCGCTATTAAACGAATTTTTCAACACTCGATCATTATGTAGATCTATGGAACACTATTTTTACATCACTCTACTTATTACAACTTGAAATCAAATCACACAAAACTATACGTATATGTTTAATTTCTAACAACAAACTATATTCAAATGAACTATGTTTAAAAATGTAAAGTACCTACCTAATTCGCTACAAGTTCTTTATCTTTGAAACGCAACCGATTTACCGTGAAATGCACATTTGTTCATTTACCATCCCATACTTCACATACCACAAACTTACTGATTCTTTGCAAAATCTTGATGTTGACAGTTGAATACATTGAACGTCAATCCCTTTACTTATAGTTAGTAGATTCAAAAAAGTATATATATTTCATCTGAACTATAAATATAGCAGTGCTATCATTTATCCAACTAATTTTCTAGGATAGATGTCACTAGCAGAGACCAACACACAATGATCGCCCGCTGATTCCAGACGGGTTTTCGAATTTTCCTATGAATACATGACCTTTTTTGATGATATGATAACCGTAGAAATATAGACCGAAATTTACATAACGATGTCGTTAGGCCACAACCGATGCGAGAAAAAATATATTTGGGAAACAGGTAAATTTCAACCTCCATTATATTACTACAATGTCAATTGAAAAAAAAAATTAAATTCATAAAGGATAATTCACTAGACGTCCCTAATTTCAATTTCTGATGTACCTCCAACTTATTAATAGGGTTAGCGTAACGTTAAAGTTAGGTCGACTATTTAATTATTCTATAAACGTTTGTTGAGAATAATTGAAGAAGTTTGATCACTACGCCAAGGTATTAATTATGTGCAATGATGAACTTTTAAGAATAGAATACATCAGTGAGGTATAAATTGTTTTCACTCCTGATATAGGGCTAACCTTCAGTCCTCAAGGTTAAGTTAACCCTGATAACACATTATGTTCTATGACAGTTCGGTGCAAGTTGGCCTAATTTATACCACCTTCGTATTACCGCGGCAGGTCACGCAATCACATTATCTGAGGCCTTTCCCTTACTATACGCATTTATTTGTATTTTCAATATTTACCGATCATTTTTTTCATCGTACGATTTATGTAGGTACAATGCGTATACAAAAATAAGCGACGAATGTTACATAATGCCTACATTATAAACAACTTGAAGGCGGTTATTTAGGAAAATTAATGAAGAAATAACATAAGTATAATCTATGATAGTACAAAGAAATTGATTTGATCGTTACGAAATGTTACGTGACCAAAATATCATTGTAATAGTGCCTATAAAATACACGTTCGAGATGTAGCGATTAACACGCAATTGCCTATTTGCTCAATGAAATTACGATTAGATATTTTATAATTCTAGTTATCGAGTAAATGATAGGTAGACAAAATAAAAGATCTTTTCGTAACAATTATCAAAATCACCTCAGCCGCAAGCCGTAAATATTCATTTATTTCAATGCTTACAAATATACACAAATATAACGAAAGCAAGCCATTACTGCGACCCTTTTAAAATCAAAGTAATTAATATGAAACGACAGCATTATCTAGTGAAGTTCAAACATAAATTATTACATTTTATTAAATTAATTTCGTTTCGAGTAGTTGAAAGCACTTATAACTAAATAATTAATACTTTGAGCGTGAAAATGAGCCAAGTCTGGCATAACACAAGAGATATGAGATTGCCAAATTCTGCGGCATGAAGCATCACGGGAACTAATTTCAATTACGTAAGAGTTTTAAAGACTATAATATAGCTGCAGTACCTCAACTAAACTTGTATAAAACATCTAAACTTAATATTATATTAAAGAGAAAAGATTAGATTTTTTGTATGTTTGTTTGCAACGATTTAACTAAAAAACTACGTTAAAAATTTGTAAAATACTTTTATTTTTAGAAATCAATAAATAAAGCGGGTAACATGTTCTATATATTATTAAGTTAAAAATATTTTTAGCAATTTTTAGAACATCAATATTTGTCATTTTTTAATACAGATGACAGCAAAAGTAAATATGCTGTTTAACAATAAATATTCCGCAGACGTAGGTAATATTACAATCATATTTTATGTAGGCGTTTGTTGTGCGACCGAATGAAACTTTTGATACCGAAGTAAAGCAAGGGCGGACGTCTAGTCTTAAATAAAATTAGGTAACGTCTACGTTACTACAGTGTAAATAAATGAGAAAATAGGCTTATTTGGATCTATGCTTCTTCGTATTTCGTACTTAAATAGATTTTATGTTTCACCGCGTTTAATTTACTTTGAATTTTGAACAGTTACCTGACTAGTAAGATTAATAAATTATCTTTTACGACGAACTGTCAATCTCGCTGAAATTCTGAGATTATGAGAGTTTTGGAGGTATAGTTTATGATTCGCTGTCATTGTTTGTATAATTTAGTAGTTCGTTGTTTGATTTTATCTTATAAAGAGGAATTAATTAACGTAATACAACTTCATGAAATGTGATAAACAAAACTTTATTTAATATTTTCATTTTAAATAAATATTAATCATTATTTTATCATCAAAAACGATACTGAATAAAAACAGTCGGCATATGTGATGTATTTTTACCATCTAACCACCTCTATACATTTTACTGTTCATTAACACCAGAGCTAATTACACACTGCCGAAAGATTGATGAAAGGATAACCAACTGAGCACATTTACATAAGAATGGGTCTAGCAGTAAAGTTTAAATGCAGTTTAAAACATTCTTGAAGGTGGAACAATCGATGTACGAGTTTTGAAACTAATTAAAAGGACGTCCTCTGTATCTGTAGACTTACTCATGACAAACTTATTTAATAAACCCGTCAGCTTCAGACGTTAAAACTCAGGTCTTGCTCATTTATTTTGATCGTGGTTGCATTGACAGGCTATGAACAAAACTGAAATGAAGGCCTTAATAAAAACATAGTAGCACATTAATTAAACATCGTCACCATCGATACCACTTAGAGATATACCTCCTATATTTAGGTACTAGGTTTTCGCGGCGCGGTTTCTCCCACGACTTTGCTTACTGCTGTGCTTCCATCACCAGTACCGTGATGTTACATAGCCTAACCTTCACCAAGAAGTGGGCTATCATACGCAAAAATAATAATTGAAATCTGACTGGTAGTTCCAGAGATTAGTGCGTTAAATTAAACAAATAAACTCTTACGCTTTATATAATGGTAATAAGTACTAGCTTTAAATATTTATTTAGGTACAGGTGCTTCAACAAACCGTAAAACAAAATCACTTTTAAAATTATTCTCCTAAAGGCTTGATTTAAACTGACTTTCACCGGGACTACTATTAATCTATATTACTGAGGCACAGGCGTGATATTAACTCGCAGCCGCTAATAAAACTTGTTTAACTAAGCTATTTGCTTTAATATATTACTTTTGCTTCTATAATTTGTAGGTAACCTAAATAACCTTATAATGCACACTGGTTTAACAAACATTCGACTATGAATTAGATAAATGTATACTATCAACGTAAAAATACTATTTACATCGATAACAATACACAAAAGTCATCAATAATATCGATGCAAACTTATAAAGATTGATAGTATCGATTCTATTATTAAGTTACTTATATTTTATTATCAGAATACCAATCACTTGTAGTATCGATTGTATTTTACGTCACATTCTAGACTTATCTAAAACTAGCTTTCCACGACGCGGTTTCATCCGCGTCTTTGCTTACTGCTCTGCTCCCGTTACCAGTAGCGTGATATTATATAGCTTATAACCTTCTTCAAGAACTGGGCTATCATACTCAAAAATATTTTTCAAATCCGTCTGGTAGTCCCAGAGATTCCCGCGTTCAAACAAACAAACACAAAAACTCTTCCGCTTTATTGTATAATAGTATAGATACAGATATCGGTTCTGTCGATAACATCGATAGGTAATATCGATAGTAGAATTTATATTCTTGTCATCGATCGGAAATCGACAATCGATCACTACTCTCAAGGTAATCTTTATTGATGTTAAGCATATTTTCGAATTATATTACCGCGAAGGAAGGACGCAGCATTCTGCTTATTTCATTTCCTCCCTCTAATAACACATCTTAAGAATAAAGTATCGTTTTCCTGAAATTAATAGTTAGTAACGACATTTAGACATGAAAAACATTAAATACCTATTCGCTAATAAATAGTGTTCACAAACAACATGACTATAAGTTTTAATTTAATAATACTGTGTCCTTAAAGCTATTTAAAGATTTTGCATCTAACCATACAACAAACAATCTTCTATAGTAAATATTTTATCTTTATCTCGTGTATTATGGAATATTAATAGACTGTTTACGTTAGAATAATTAATGATATTTAAAGTGTCTCACGCAGCCATTAGCAAACATTTGAAGATGTGTAGGTTAGAACGGATTTTGCATAGATGTTGTAATCGAGGCGAGCAGCCTGTATCGTAGGAAGCCCGGAGGCTACTAAGACCCTTGAGCCTTTACAGCTGCGAAGAGACATCGCCTCAATGGCCTTCTATTGCCTTTATCATAGAGAGTGTTCTGAAGAGCTCTTTGAATTAATCCCACTCTCTCCCTTTTTATCCAGAACGACACGCGCGGGACTAAAGTGCCACCCTTTCACAGTTTCACAGCACTTCATACTTTTGTTGCTCAATTAAAGCCTGGAACTCTTTGCCAGCGCATGTGTACCCATCTAATTTTGATCCTGGGTCTTTTAAGCGGGGAGTGTAAAAGCATCTCACTAGGCCGCCATAGTCGAGGCCATCATACTAGTAGTTTGGCTTTTGGAATGGTGTCCGCCACTTCTGAATTCCACTGACTACTTACCATCAGGCGGATTGGAGTCACTTTGGTAGGCTAATATAAAAAATATGTTAAAAACTTATTTAATATATACAATGCTCCTGGTATTATATTACCTTATAGAAAGGAATACCTATTGCCTTTTGGTTTACAACTGTGTTGATACATAATAGTCTTATCTTCAATTTTTTTCATCATTTTAGCCCTTCAATAGTTTTCTTTCATGTCAATGTTATCCAAGATAAACTAAAAAAAGTACCTACAGTGTTCTTCCCTTTCCCCTACAGACCATAACAAAGCTAGCAAAACGCGGATATGACACACACACATTTGCCTCTTTCCCTTATCCAACCACTAAATATTGTAACACCTGGACAGCACTGACCTCACGGGACCAATATCCTTGTGACTCCTTCGTGAATCCTTGTGATAGTTGCAAGCTGTGGGTGTAATTTATGTCTCTCCCGCGAGTTTGCGTTTCCTTCGAGACTTTTAGATTATTCCCTTGTAGGCATATTGTCTTTTAAATAAGGATTAAAGAAAGGACGATAGGTATATCGAACATTCGACAAACAATAAAGTTCTGTGCTGCTATCGCCAATTCTCTGTAAGCAACATGATTATAAAATAGTAGAGTTGTGTTTCGGCTAAGTGAGTGTCGACTAAGTGGGTATATGTACTCCAAACTAGCAAAAAAACAAATTGTGTTTTGGGCAGACAAGTACACCGTTTTCCGTTTTCTGACGCCATGGCAGTGGCAAGCAAATATTACTCTAGATACGCCTCTGGTCTATCTGTCGCCTTTAGCAATAAAAAAATATCGCTCGTGCTATCATATACTCCTAATAAACATAATTTAATATTATACCGTATATATACCTACCGACTTAAGTCACTGTTAAATTTTTATGCCAAAACTAGACATTATTTGTATAACTACATTTTAAACTGGCAACCGTTCAAAATTTCAAACAATATTTCGCTTTAAAAGCATTTCCGATATTTTAGTTTGTCAAAACTTCATTTAAAAATTATAGCTAAAATTTTATTTTATTCAACTCATAGCTTCACAAATAACATTACAATCACGTAATATAAGATAAATATTGGTTTTTATTGTCAATAATTTGAATTTTATACACGATCTTTTATACGGTCAAAGAATGATAGGATAAATCGAATTTCATCTTTGGAATTCTGTCAGTTTCAGTCTACTCTAATTAAAGCGTTTGATTGTAAAACTTTTCGAATGGAGAACTGTGACGTCAGTTACGTAATCATGATTTAATTAATACCGTTTTACAATCACTGTCAAGAACAGTCCGTTATAATGATAATATTATTAAATCAACCAACAAGTAATAATGAAATCAGAGACAACTACTAGGCTACAATCTCAATTGTTGAAATTAAGGTAATTGATGTAAAATGTATTTAAAATGAGATGAAATGGGACGAGAAATTAAAATTTATTTTGTAGACCTAAGTGATTGGTGTTCAAAGTAAATCTTTAGTTAACATTCAAACTCTTAATGGCACATTCTCAGCATTTAAATTGCTTGAAAATAAACCAATAAAACAACCTATAGATAAGTCTAAATAGGGTATACAGCAGTCGGTGGGTGGATGCTTACGCGTTTCACAAACGATAGCGTCACACAATCAAAGAGTCTGTTTTCCAGATCATTTGCTGTATTAAACCGTTTGCTAACTAGTATTGAGACAGATGGTCGCAACGCAAACATTATCCGGCTGTGTCATTTGAATTGCGACACTGTTCAATTTACGAGATAGAGCAAGGTGATGTGAAAAGGCACTTGAAAAATATATAACTTAGATTAATTATAAAAGAAATAATAGAACATTCATTTTATTTCGAACAATTGGGTTTTATTTTAAATTTGCTGAATTATATCTTAAATTAAACGATTTATATTTTTATTGTGAGATAAAAATAATTTATTAATTTATATTATACTAAAATATATTATTTATTTCTATTAAAACTACAGGTCCTACAAATTAGATACCTACATTGGATAATATTGGCAATAGAGTTAAATAAAATACCAATAAATAGTTTGGTCAGGTCTTCTCATCACACAACTAGCAAGTAACCTGTGTCATCTTTTAATCACCACATTATTAACCACCCTAAAGATAAAGTTAGACTTAGATAAATAAATAAAATAAAAACAGAGAAAGCAAACAATTGGTTCATAAATAACCGAGATCTTTAGTTATCAAACTTACAAAAAAAATTAAGTGTAACTTTTCTTTGTAAGCTAATTCTACGCAACAAATAGTATAATTATATGTGATTACTATTTATTAGGCATTATTAAGAAGTATGAAAGTCTACGTACTAATTAATTTTGCGTATGTATGTAGTAGATCTACTAATGGCTCTATTTTGCCTAATGTTAAGCAATCAGTGGGATTCAGAAGTGGTGGACAGGCAACCAGGTGCATGATGGGTCTGCTGGCATGTTAAAAAGCATCTTATAAAGCTGCCATGGCCTACCATGGCGGCTTTCAGAGATGCTTTTTCACATTCAACAATATCTCGTATTTTAATATAAAAACTTTGAACATTTTTCTCCGTAATAATTTACTTGAAACACGTTAGAAATTCTTAAACAACTGTCTCAGTTCACAAGATTGTTTTGCTTTTACAATAGATGCCTATTTAATTTTATACGTCATCTTCTTTTGATTTTACAATTAAATACTTTTACGTATTATTTGAAACTGCTTACATAATCTCTAGACGATGGAGAACTAAATTTTACAAAAAATAATTGGCACTAATTTTAGTAAAGTAGCCGATTCTACTGACACACATAAATAAGTACTTAAGTCATTACACATTAGAAAATACTTCTAGTAAGTACTCGTGTGTTAACATAAAAAATATGAGTTGTAATGTACTCGTGTGCCCTAATTCAGGCAACTTAAATCCAATCACTCAAAATTCTTTAATTAATTAAAGCTAATAGCTTAAACTACAGCACAAAGCTATAACCTACATAGGTTTTCCACAAATATACATAACAAGGGTTCTAGAGATTTAAAATAGTAATACCTATTATTATATTGCTAATAGCGCTACGTAACTCGTAACAAGATTTTAGAAACCTTAAGTATCTGTACTTAGAGGATAAAATATTTTTTTAGATACGGAAATAAATATAGGCCTAAATTTTACATATTGCTACTACGTAACAAACTAGATCCTCAAAAGCTTCCAAACAATAATAGCATCATTACTACGTGCCGCGTCATAGAGCAAAGAACTCGTAAAATCTCGTGGGCATTGGCAGCTGCAGTCAGATGTAACCCGTGGAGCAGGATATTGGATGATGAGCGACCTCACACGCCATCCGCTAACAGCATTACATCAAATGATTAGCTCTGCCACAGGGAATAACCTCTATTTATCTAATCAACCAATCAATGTTCGTTCTGATTTAACGACAGAGGAAAATTTGAATTTCGAAATTTTGCTTTGATTGTTTTAAGTGACGTCATTGTTCATGATTTATGATTGAAGTGTTTGTATTATTCATTTATGAACGCCATAGAGTCCACTTAGGTACAATATACGGGTAGTTAATAAGGAACAATGTTAAATAAAATGTTTCGAACCGCCATTAACATTCGCAAATTACATCTGGGGCTCTACCACAACCTCTATTCTATCTATAGCAATCTTATTATAACCTTACTTTGTCTCTATTCTTGTTTTTAATGGTACAAAAAAAAGACAAAACACAAAGTAAGATTAAAATAATACTGCTATCAGAGGTGGTGGTAGATCGCCTGAAGATATCCGAAAATCGGTTAAAGCTATAAGTACCAGGCAATATGAACGTTCCAGTAGCAATAGCTAGAATAGTGATTCTGCATAATGTTATTGAAAACAAACAATAATTACGATTTCGAGAGTTGTTAATTGGAGCGACGAAACAAAACACCTCAGTAAGCAGATTATTTACATATTATTTCGCTACGAATCAAATAAAAGTGATATGTATGCTGCGAAGTCACTTGATCCAGGCTTGTTACAAATATGTAAAAATACGCACATGAAATAGAAAAAAAGAAAATTTAAATAAATATGATGATCACTTCAAATAAAAGCAAATCATAAAGAAAAAATGGAATAAACAATCTTTTCTAGCGTTCTGTGTTTTTGAGACATGCAGGATTGATCTGCTGAGAATAGCAGTCGATGTTTTATGTTCCCAATTCACGTCACGAGATTTTATTGTCAACGTACGAATGTTGACGTTTGACAAAATCCAATATGTTGTTTGGAGTACAACGAACCTAATTTTAGATTTTATACATGTAAAAATGTTGGGGATAGCACATCAGGATAATATGAGCGTTATCGCAAAAGAAATATATTAATATACGTGCAATTTTCGATTAGTAATAGACAGAATCTTGTCAAATACCTTACTAGGTACTGATATCAACTATCCATACTTCCTTTACATGTATCAATATCATATGTTTTCGATGGAAAATTTGGGTAAAATGTATTCTCAGCTGTTTGAAATCAACAATATAAATTGACGTTTATACACTTTGTATTTATATTTTAAAATGCCGATACTGGCTTAGATGTTTAAACAGAATTGCGTCTATGTGGACTCTATGAGGGGATATTAAATAATTTTTCTGAAAATATAGTTAGTAAATCTTAACCACAAATTTTGTTCTTAATTGCGCGAACAGATAGAAGAGAGTTTTCATTCCATAAATTTATATGTGTAGATAAATTTGTAACGAAATATATTTCATTTTACCTTTATTTTAGGAAGACACCTCTTATTTAATTAATAATTAACAAAGAAATTTTAAGCAATATTTTATATCCTTTATGTCAGAATATATTAATAAACCTATAAAAAGTACAAGTAAGTTAGGAAATTTATAACTTTATAGAAACTCAATTTTATAAATTAATCAGAACTTTACACGAAGTTTGTGCGAGCTAACGCACTAAAGATACTAGGTCGTACTAAACTAATTATCAAATTTAAGCTTAGAGCACAATTAAATCTTCATATTAGTTAGTTACGTATATGAAATGGAAAAACTATCCAAAGGCAATAAGACACCAAAATATAATAAAAAAGAAACACTGTTCTTTTTATAATAATAAAATAATAATATACATAATTAAAAATGCACAAATCAATATTAGACCCAATTTCTATTCACCAACCAAACAAAATAAATTTTATTTTGAGAGGTATATGTAAACATAGTACTTCGAGATTTGGCCTAAACATACAAACTAACTCAAAGTTAAACAAAAGGCCTTGTTTACATCATAAACAATAATTACAAGTACAATTTTATAATAAAAATGCTAAGACAATATTTTTACGGAGACCAACCTTCTTTTCTAAGCATTGTAGAAGTACAATGCTTAGAAAACATAGCTATGCCCAGATTGCTTGCCAGTTTGCCACCAAAGTTGTTTAGAAAAAAAGCTTTGCCCATGATCGCTCAAGTCGTCAATGGCGATTTGGCTACAGTTTTTTTTAGGCAAAGTACCTTGGCTTGCACTTGTCTCGTCACACTGCTATGCTCGTTCCGTGGGAAAAATAAATAAAATAAAACTGTGTCACGCATCGGTGGTTGCGTGCGTGCCAAGTTTAGGGTTGCCAGCTAAGATGCCACACATTTTAGCTTCACCGTGTATGAAAAATTTATAACAAAAATTCTTGGCGTAGATGTTGAATGAATTAATTATTAGAGTAATTAATTTAGCACTAAATGTGTTACTGGGTTGCACTAAAAACCAGGGGCTATCAAAACAAACAACACAATTGCTATAAACATAACTTGTACGCGTTGTTACTATAACAACACATAAAATATTAAACCACCACCTATAAATTTATTTTGCTACTTCCTTGGACAAATATTTAAGAAAATATATATACAAGATAATAAATAGAGTACGGAAAACACAGAACATTGATCCAATCATAAAGATTTTATATCAAAACGATATACATTTATTAGCCTAAAGCTGTCCAGTGGAGGACATAGGCCGCTCCCCTAAAGTGAGATGTTTGCCATATTTACCATTCTTGACACGTGAGTTGGTAGCAGCTGCGAGATGTTTTAATGTGCAGGTAAATACTGCCGTTAGCATTTCCCTATTCTATACACCATACGATGCCCACCAATAATCTTAATAATATTATCGGCACTATTACAATTTTGTAAGTGATTATAATTATGATGTACGACGACATAAACGACAATGCGTGAGCTTGAAATTATTATTAAAATTTAAAAAAATCACGATTTAAAATAATGCACATTTTATACAATGTGGTAACCCTAATAGTCCTAATGAATGACCACCGTGACATTGTGCGATGCACGTATTGTGACGTAATTTGCTTTCAATGATTTCTTGCCAGTTCGTGAATCGATCACTAACAAAATAATATTGCAAAAATATATCATAGTCGGTTCATTCAAAAACGTTGATAATAGTCTGTAGGCTCGGATAACATGCATAGGTATATTGCATTGTTCAATTTATAATTAAATAGATGTAGTTTAAGCGAGAATACCTATTATTTATTATAGGTAGGTACCTACTATAGCTATAACTTTGAGTACAAAAGAGCGTAAGGCTTATAGTTTGTTAAACTCTTCGGATGTCAGTCATTTCACTCCAGGTTGTGTTAATTGTTCATTATCAATTTGTAAATCGTGTCCAAGTAATATAAATATTATGTTTCAAATACTTAAATCTAAATTAATGTCACGATTGTAATAGACTGACAGTATTCTGCTCTAAGGAGTACTTTAGCATGTTTCATACATTCATGTCCTACTCCTTGTATTGCAATTGCAGGCGTCCATAGGCTACGGTAAATGCTTACCATCAGGCAAGCCGTAAGCTTGTTTACCACCTTATTTTATAAAAAATACGGTGTAAAACTAATAAATGTAAACTAAACTAAACATTTTCACTATAATAGGCGTAAAATAGGTGCATTATTTGTAGAACGCATGCAATTATATCCATTACTATTCATACAGAAGCCCTCACAGATAGGAAACAATTATGAGGGCACTAAATGGACGGACAAGGTTAATGACGGTTGCTCACGATCATCTCTGTTGTTGACAAATCCCTGAATAGCGTACTGTAGCTACTTCATTGATTCATTGTCATGGACAAGCGTTAATTTTTCTATATATTAAAACTCTTATAATTGTCATTATTATATAAATATGTCTTAAAATCTGGTCAACCATGAGTAAACATGCGCATATTTTATCTTCACGAGACAGCGTAAAATTTTAGTTTGTAAAAATAAACAGCGCCTCTAGTGTTTACGCTGAGTACTCAATTTTCTCATACAAGTATGTTTTTTGTGTCACCGTGAGAAAAGAGCATTATACCTCATGATTTTTGACTAATGAATAATAAACATAATCTAGGTACTTACTATTTTAGTTAATTACATAAAGTCTCCTTCTCTAATATAATAAATGATGATTATGACTGCCACTTAATTGCATACCTACTTCCCATAATTCTACTTTTGATAGTAAAATGAGTGTAGACAAAATTTATATAGCTTAATATGTTTATAAGTATTACTTTCTAGCCACTAATAGTCAAAAATTTATAAAACTAGTAGAAAATTATAAACACATACCTAATTCATTACAGCCCGTGTTCTAATCAGATGTGGCCTTTTAACGACCTCTAAACCACGAAGGTTGTACACAGGTATTATTCTATCACATACATTAATTATATAATTTCCATAGCCTCGTGACTTAATCTCGCAATGTAAAATATTTACTACGAGTGAATTGTCTTCTTTGCAGTACATTGCCGGGTTGACCTCGCCAATGTCAGGGACACTGTCCATTGTGTAGTCAAGCGAAGTGAGGCTTGTAGTTATTTTCGTTTCATCATGGATGCTCTTGATTGTTGATGTAGATTAACATAATGCTCGTAATATTTATAAGGTCAGTGTAACAATGTTTTCCTTCCTAGAGTATTTTGTTTTCTTTGTTTCTATTTTTATTATGAAATCACTTAGGGCTTTTATAGGAAAACAGACTTTTTTAATAAATTATTCTTTATAATAACAATTAGAAAACCGATCTATATCATACTCGTTCACATTAGCCTGTTAAATTTTAGATATTCTTATACATTTTTGTAAGTATATTTTCACTTATGATACACGATTTTACCTTTTACTAGTTTTTTCTTCATTTCTAATAATTAAACTGAATAAAAGCTTATTTTGTAAGCCAAGTCCAATTAGTTTAATTTGGTCCTAAATACAAACATAAACAAACTTTCTTTAACTATGCTATTACCATAATAAATTAAATGTGTTTTATTCAAATCGAGTTTTGAACCAGTATAACGCATTCAATCACTTGAATGGCAACCATTACAAACGAATGAATAGACGATATCAAAAGCCTGTAATCAGAGTAATATAGGTTAATCGCACCCTTATTTTAGCCGACTCATTTAGAGGGATAATCGTGTTCTTTTGTTAATTTTATATAAAAATAGCTTCTGTTATCAAACCACTTTAACCTGATAATTAAGAACATCGTAACTGTGTTTTTTTTGGACAACAACAACAACATCTTAGATGGAAAACTAGCATACTCACCTGATGGCAACCTTTGAATATGCCTGTGTTTTCCAAACGTTGCAGAAATAAACAGAAACAAAGTCGTTGCCGACCTTATAGGGAGAAGAGGATGAGGAAGGGAAAGGAACAAGAGGGTAATTAGGCTGCCGGTTTTTCGAAAATATATCTTATGTTACACATATTAGAAATGTTTTTACTAGAGCTTGTTTCTTAATATTACGCCATTCTTTATTAGTAGAGCATTGAGCATGTTAAATTATAAGCTAAATACACAATAAATTGACCTGTAACAGCCAAAAGACACGTGGGAAAATATGATAAGTTATTTAGTAGTCGATCTGAACAACCTAAAACCTAAGTACCTATCTTAAATCTCTCTTGAAACTTAGATAAAGAAGTTGATAAGAAAGATATAAATTATATACCGCAAAAGAAAATACTGCTAAAAATAAGAGTTTAAAAAGGCACAAATCATCTATCTATACATTGCATAAAAGGAAGTCGCTGGAAAGTGTCTATCTATTTAAAATCGCTAATCTCACGAACCGCTCAATGAATTTTGATACAGTTTTAATTGTTATATATTGCTTTTTGTAGAAAAGTTTTGGTATATTAAGCATTAATTGACCCCTATCTATACTATTACATAAAGCGGAAGAGTTCGTCGGAGCAGTCGGATTTGAATGCTATTTTTTGCGTATGATAGCCCAGTTTTTGAGGAAGTTTATAAGGCTACAACATTACGCTACTGGCGACGGGAGCAGAGGAGTAAGCAACGCAACGACGCGGGTGAAATCGCTCCACGTAAAGCTTATAAGAACGAGTAGAAAATAGTGCGAAACTGCAACTTTGATACCGATGCAAAGCGAGAGCGAGTCACTAGTTACATATAACATTTACCACAACTATTATTATAAATTTAATATCGCCTCGATCCGACTACTTTTGGTATCACGGTCACAGGAGGTTACACCCACAGGCTTCGTTACACCTCCCACAACTTACTCGAGAGTAAACTTACGATGTTAGCGCAGCCTTGAAATAACGCTGACATATTTACAATGTTGGTAAGGTTAGGTTGCTATATAAATTGAAAGAAAATACCGTTGCGGTATTAACGTTTTATTTTAATTCAGTGTTTTTGTATGTATAGGTAATTGAAGTTAATGCATCGTTACTATTAACATGTCATATCTTTAATATAAAAATTAATCGCTGAATGTGTTGCTAAGCACAAATCTCGAGAGCAGCTGAACTAATTTCGCTAATTCTTTTTTTATAATATTTCTTGAATTACGAGCGAGGATGGTTCTAAAGGAAAGAAAAATTTAAAAATATTCCCCAAAAAAAAATATTAAAGAATCGACTGTTCGCCGGGTCAGCTAGTTATAAATAATTATCCTTTGTATGTTCAAATGTATTGTCCTTATTATATTATTTATTGGTTTGTTTTATTAGTTACTTTGAAGACGCAGGGTTACCAAACATTTTTAATTTTTCTCTCGAATATTTAGAGAGCAATTTCGTGTAAAGTGACTGGCAATATAATAGAATAATCTTTATAAGAATACTTATAGAAAATATGTACAATTTACAAAGTAACTACCTAGTTTGTAACCTATAGTTGTGCTACCCCTGTTTGCTTAAACATCACAACAACACCTTACACATTATTGTGAGTTACTTTATACATTATGCATATAAAGGGCGGACCTCTTACCTTCTAATATATTATACCTGCAAATATTGTACCTGCGAAGTAGCAGGTACAATATAGGTACAATAATATACCCTCCGAGTTCCGATAAACGTAGGCTTTTCAACAAAATTTGCACTACATGTTATATTGCCTTGCCTATACTTTCAATAGGGCGGCCGAAAATCTCGGTTTCATCTTATTCATTGCGTCACCCTCTTCCGAACCTTTCAACAAATAAATAGGGAACCAATAACCCACATACCCACATTTGGGAAGAGGAAATTGCAGAAAAATATTATCCACTAACCCTCTGGCAATCCTTCATCAATCAAGTTTTTCCTTCATAAACTTTCGAGTGTATAAGAAATAAATGGATAACATTTATCATTATAGATGGACGTAATAAGGTCCAGTTTCTACCGATAGGTTTATTTGAAAAGATATCACGAACCTTTTCAATTTATTTTTATATTGTATGACAATGTTTCAGACAACAAAAAAAATTATAATAAAAATACCGCCACAACTACACTCAAATGTTCTCTCACAACGTCGACACATTAGACACCGAACTGAAATGCCTTTCATATGTTTAATCTTTATATTTTTGTCGGCAGATTTGAGCTTAGAGTATTATTCCGTTTATTACTTTTTATAATCGTCAAAATTAATATTGTATAATTATGTCTCGCAATTTTTTTTTTTATGAAATAGTTATGTATGTTTGCGTCAGAAATGATTGAATAAAAGTAGAGAGAAACATTTTGAGGAAACTTGGACTAAGAAAATACAGATGAGTATATTTCAAGGGCGAGGCACTTTGGCTTATCGAAAACAGTCTTAGCCATGAAATAAAAATAAAGATATACGTTCAATGTACAGACTATCAAGAGTGAATGTACTAACCTACAAAATTCATGGTATAAAAAAGTAGTAAAATTCTTTGATTTTCTCCTGGATAACATAATGAAGCTCAAAGACCTCCAGTAAAAATGTTTTTAACCTACAGAGATACAAATTTAATACTCTTCTTGAATATTAACAGGCCATAAACTCGTGATCACACTCACATAAGTTATTACTTGAAATGATCTATACAAGTTCATACATAAAGTCTTATCTTTATCTGGATGACTAACTTTGAAAATATTCTAATTTGTTGCCTCACCAAAATATTTGATACATTCAATACATTTAAAAAAAATTAGGACTTTGTGGACAACACTACCCACCTAACTATATAAAACGACTTAGTGTTTTTAAAGAATGAAGATTTTTTTATTTCACATCCAATTCGCTGTTCGGAAATACAATGTAGATCAATTCATCTCATATATTTTTTAATTAATAATAAAATTTCAAATGGTATTTGGTTTTTTATAACAATGACATAAAAACAGAAATTTAACGCCGCATTCTATAAATTTCATCGATAGCTCAATTTAGTAGAGCAAAATCACAGAAATGGATAACGGTATTATTAATTATAGCTGTTGCCCGCGACTTCGTTCGCGTGAAAATTCAGATGGGTGCTCTATGAGAATATTGCGTGCCTGATTTTATGGCAATCGTACATTGTATCAGTATTATCCGTCTCTATGGCGAATCCAGTTTAAACCCGCTACTGCTAAAACTGACAAACCACTTTCACACAAACTTGCAACTCTTATTTGCCCTTTAAATAAGGGTGGTTTCTGAATATTAAAAAAAGAGTATTTTCTAGTAATTTGGTAATCCTACTATAAAAACTATAGAAGTTTCATACAAACTTTGCCACCCCTTTATACCCCCTTAGGGGATGGATTTCGCAAAATTCCGTCTAAGTGAGCACCTATATTCTAATAGGAATGACAATGCAAAGTTTGAGATTCCTAGCACTTGTTGTTTCTGAGATTTCGTGATAAGTGAGTGAGTGACCTTTTGGGCTTCGCTCGCGTGAATGTCGTTTTTTCCAATAGACATTTTTATATTGTTTAAAAACTGTTTTTCATACTATTTTTTATCTCCCCCTCACTCCCCCTCACTTCCCCCCACTTCCCCCTCACTTCCCCTCACTTCCCCGTTACTTCTCCGTCACTTTCCTCTCACTTCCCCTCACTTTCCCCTCACTTCTCCCTCACTTCTCCCTGGCTTTCCCCTTACTTCCCTCTGACTTCTCCCTGACTTTCCCTTCACTTCTCCCGCATTTCCCCCACACTTCCTCTTTACTTCCCCCTCACTTCCCCATCACTTTCCTCTCACTTCCCTCTCGCTTTCCCCTCCCTTCCTCCTTCTCCTCAGTTCCTCCTTTTCCTCCCTCCTTTCCCTCCCTCCCCCTCCCTGTAAATTTCGAGTCGCTAGCTTCAGAAGCTAAAGATCTTTGTATAGAATATTTCATCCCTAATTTCACCCCTCTAAATCCACCCCTGTTAAAATAAAATTATAAGGATATTTTTTATTTAAATAGAAGTATTCCAAAATAAAATTTCAAAACTGTAAGTTAAAAAATGAAGAAGATTCATATAATCGATTTCATCCCTTTTCACACACTTAGGAATTAAATTTTAAAAAACCTTTTTTTAGTACAACCTCTAGACATTTAGACAAACACACCCTCCAAATTTCAAGTCGCTACGACCAGCAGTTTAGGCTGTGCGTTGTCTGTTAGTCAGTCAATCAGTCAGGACAAAGCCTTATATAATATGTATGGGTGTATGGATGTATGGATTAGACGTATAGCCATCGGGGATCAAAGCATACAGGCTGCTAGGAATGCTAACACGTGATGAGCCACATAAAGCTGACCGTGCGAAAAACAGCTAATAATTAGATCCACGCCCACAACTTTTAGTTGTGTCTGACCTTGGGCTTTATTAATTGTCATCGCGAAACATAGGCTCACTGGTAACTGGACTCATTTAAAACTAAACGGAAGATTGTTTAGAATGAGCGGAATCCGAAAAATAAAAACGCTATCAGCTAATTCCGTAACCTGTTAAAGTCTCTGTTTCTATCAGATTTCGTAGTAAATTAACAAATGTTCGACGTGATTCTTTAAATTGGCATAACTTTTTTATTTATGAACCGATTGACATGAAACAAACACTAAATGTTAAGTGAAGCTTACCACAATGTATTAGTGAAAACCATATCTAAATCGGATAAGCCGTTTCTGAGATTAGCGTGAACAAACGCACAGACAAACAGACAAACAGACAAACAGACAAACAGACTAACAGACAAACAGACAAAAATTGTAACAATCATTGTTTTGGGTTCTATTTGCGTTGATAAAGGCCCCAATAATTTTTTTTCTCATATATCTTCCATGTACAGACAGCGATCGGTTACATTTTTATTATATGTATAGATGGCAACTAATTGACAGAGAAGGACAACAATATTGTTAATAGTTACTCTAGACAGTTAATTAAAGTAATATTTCAAATTGATAGCAAGGAGTTTTAATTAAACATAAAATTTACGATTGGTTGTGTATTAGAAATACAAGATATTTCATCGCCAAATGCTTCGAGATATTATATTGGTATGCATTAGTGGTATGTATTAGTTTGTTTAAAGGGAAGTTACGCTCATATTGATATTGATGCCTCCTAGCAACACTCTCCTAGAATAGTTTACTTACCAGTTAATTATTCAATCTATCATGTATTTCTTAATATAAATAACTGTGATGACAGTGATACTAGTAGTTAGAGTAGTACTTACGTGTATGGGTTCGAAATTGGAATGTAGTACCTACCGGTGCCAGTGTGACTTATTGAAAGATAACAGTGCTCTATAATTTGATCAGGCACACACGCCGATGTACCCAAGTCACAGTTTTCGCCGGAGAGAAGTACGAATAATATCAGTCGCACGCGATATAATATATCAATCTATATCAAGTCCTGTATAATAGCGAGTGAACTTATTATAATATTCAGAAGAATCTATCACAATTCCAGAGAATTTATGTAGACACTTTTCATAACATTCTCCTTATTCACCTTATATCACAGCTACAGACCTACAAAAGTCTCGTGTATAATTCTTACTCAACCAGAAAGTGTTAATAGACTGGTATTAAACATTAAAAATAATAAATTGTACACTAAAAGCAGAGTATATACACTCGATCTTAAAATATCGCTTCTATTATTACGTAGCTTAGAATAAACTCGCCACTAACCACTAAACGACGAAGCCGAAAGTTCACAATCGATCCAACGATGACGTTAAACCAGTTAATCGATACGTAAGTAGAGCCCATTAAACGTAATCGCCATAATCCTGAGGCCGCCCCCGCAAACAGGGAGAATGAGAAATTTCAACAAACATGTTCAAGAGTTTTGGAATAAATTAACCCGGATCCCCGGGAAATTTACACTGGAATTTGCTCGTTAAAAAATTTTGTACCAACATATCGCTGACAGTAACCGTGACGGTGTGTTTTATATTTTGTTTTATTCAAGAACACGAATCAGGTCAGCGCATAATTTGAAAAATGATCTTTTACATGAGATAATAGTAACTCGGCACAACAATGTTTTAAGTATGACACATTAAGTAATAAGAGCCTACTTAATAAGCACAAATTTCAAACTTGTGTCATCAAAATTCCAGTTGATCCGTATTAAAGTAAAGTGAAGATATTATTTGACCTAAATTGTAAAGCAGTGCAGTGAAACACAGAACGTGTTTATAGAACAATTTGCGTCACTATCTGATACTGTGCAAGCGATGTAGACAGGGTTAATTTCACAGTAGTTCTTACGTCACATCATAGAACTTTCATGGGAGTTTGGTCTTAATATTCATCCACATAAGTGCCATTTCCCCATTCGCTTTCTCCGACGGTCGACCGAGACCTAGTAACTTTCCTAATGCGAAAACTTTGACGTCAGTGCCCCACATTACCAGTTTGATAAACCGCGCGTTTTAGGCTTACCATAATATTATGGGGTTGTTTTATATATACTTTTTGTTTAAAAGCGAGATACACGCACGGAATAGTGTTATTTTGCGTGTCTTAGAAAGTAGACACATTAGGTATATGCAATAAATCACAATGTTAGTAAAGTTATATTGCAAACATCAAGGTTGGAGTGGAGGTCAAAAATAACATAATAGCTTCATATTCAAACTAAATTTGACTGAATATTCGTTGATAGATATTATACGGACCACATCGTATGGTAAAATTAAAATTATATCAAACTAGCTGTTGCCCGCAGCTCCGCCCGCGTGGATGTCGGTTATATCTCTGTTTACATTGTCGATTTTTCATACAAACTTTCATCCCCTATTTCAACCCCTTTAAACTATTTTTTGTCACAAAAGAGGTCTAATCTATCTCTATACCAAATTTCATTAAAATCGGTTAAGTGCAAGCGTGAAAGCGTGAAGGCGTGAAAGCGTTACAGACAGACAAACAGAAAAAGTTACTTTCGTATTTATAATATTAGTATGGATAATGTAATGGAACATAAATAATATATCTATCTAGGCATTAAAACGATTGAATAACCATTGAAAAACAATGGATACGTTGTTTTTGCTAATACCTACTACATATTTATAAGGTATCTATATTACTTAGGAGTTTACTATTAGATATATTATTTTTGAATATTTTATACGTCTATACTAACATAATAAATGTCTGTCTGTTACGCTTTCACACCTAAACCAATAAACTGATTTTAATTAAATTGTTTATAGAGATACATAGGTACTAGACCTTGAGAAACAACATAGGCTATATTTTGAATTTTGGAATTATTTATTTTATTTATTATATTTTTGAATTGGAATGAAAGTTTATATAAAAATCGTCAATATATAAATAATAATTATGCGTTATAACTGACATTCATGCGGGCGAAGCTGATAGCAACAGCTAGTGAGTAAAAACTCGTGGCATAATCGATAACTGTTAGAAATGACAATCATAATAAAAAGACAGAATATCTTTTACCTACAAATTTATAAAATCCAGAACATTACTTTCAATGTGGTTTTGTTGTAATAGTCACGCCATTTACGATATGATAGTCGCTACAGTAGACCACAGACTCTTATCTTATCACAGGACGCTATTGGGCATCTTGTGTTAGATTAGATGAACTGATTGCGCAAGTGATGTATAGATACATATATACAATCACTTGGTTATACATACTTCGTTAATCGGGTGGAGAAGACGTCACTTCTCGACGTTTTTACGGCTTTGTTTTGACGTTATTATTGTATCAAGGTTTATGTAAAAGACAATCAACTTACTTGTCCATTATTATAGCCTGATGTTAAAATTAAAAACTCTACACATATCTACTGTATACTTTTTAACACCTCAAAGCGTTACAATTTACGCCGCCGCAATAAAGAATTGTAGATTGACAGAATTATTGATATTGATTTTAATATCCATCATTTGTGAATCGGTTTTGATCTCCAAGACAGTTTCATCCAGTAATATTACTATGACAGTAAAGGCTCGGGTAGAATTAGTATTCTTTAATCTAATTACTAAGCCTTGAGATTCGTAAAATAATTATTCACGACTAGTAAACGAATTACGTAGCAGCGTATACAATAATATGCGCCATTGTTGTTCTATAGCAACAACACTTCACGTTAATATGTTACATTCGTCGTATCTTACAGTGTTAACACAAATCTATGACAATCTGTAACCGTGTTTATTTGAGAATTAGCATAACAAGATTAACATGTAGCCCGCAATTACTAGAAGTAAATACTTGCATATTAAATTGCGAGCATTGTATTACGGTGACATTAGTCTTTAAAAAGACTTGTAGATTGACAGCGCATTTTAAATATATGACAAGAAAAATACATGTTTATTGATCATCAATTATTTGGTAGTACTTGTATTGTAAACGTAGTGACATTGACAATCTTTACAAGTCAGAATTACATAATATGTGTTCTGTGAGCAAAGTCGCAGTTTTCTTCTGTTTCTGCTAACTTCATTTAATTTTTTTTTTTTTAAGTTTTATATATGCAATATATACATATTATGGTAGAGAATGATTTGACTCAATGATTTGTAAAACTATGTTATCAAAAATATAATAGTATCCTCGTCGCAGTGCGTAGCTAATACAATTTGATAAAACAATGACGCCTTATATTGATAGAGAACGTAGTCAAAGTATAGAAAAGAATATAAAGTAGTAGTAAGGCCCAATTTCCCCCCTTTCCTCTTTCCTCACGTCCCTCATTTCCTTCCCCTAACCACATTCCCAGGCGCCATAGTGGAGGCCACCATACCAGCAGTTTAAAACGATAGCTTTTGGTATGGTGGCCGCCACTTCTGGATTCCACTGACTGCTTACCATCAGGCGGGGTGGAGTCACTTTGGTAGGCTATACTATAAAAAAATAAAAAAAAGTAACCGAAACATTACAATTCGACTCCAATCAATATCGAGTTGGACTAGTTACGCACGCACGCTTTGCGAATTGGACGCTTGCTGAAATACAAACCCCAATTTTACTTTTGAACGACTTTTTAAGATGGAACTTTGTATTCTGAATGTTTTTGTACACATTCCATAACATTTTATTACAAACCTAGTTAAGTATGCCTTAGCCTTAGAATAAGAATCCGTACACTAGTTAATTATAGGTGCTTTGTTATGGCAGGTATCAAAATAATATATTATATTTTTATAGAAAAATATATTAGAAGATTGTTTACTAAATAGTCTGTTGAGTACCAGTCACACATGAGACGAGACGCTTGTGAGAGGTTTATCAAGTTCAAAGAAGAGAGGATGGTTATCGAATAAATTTATAATGATAACTAGCTGTTGCCCGCAGCTCCGTCCGGTTATATCGCAAAATGTAATTTTACATACAAACGTTCATCCGCTATTTAAACCCTTTCAAGCCATTATTTCGCGACAAAATATAGCCTATGATATTTTCCAAAGTCTATTCTATCCCTTTAACAAATTTCATCACAACCAGTTCTGTGGTTTAGGCGTGAAAGTGTAACAGTCAGACAGAGTTACTTTCGCAATTATAGTATTAGTATGGATTATGTGTAAAGCGTAGAATCCTTCGTTTCAGACAAAACTTCAGCACATAAACCACTGCCAAATGTTTATATCTTTAACATTTTATAAGCTAAACACTACTTAATACACGGCTATTGTCACCTACTTTTATTCAGGTCAATTTTACCCATTGACATTTAGCCCGTATCAAAACTGTAATAGGGAAAAACCTTGACATGATTACGTTAGCCATAGTTTGCACTACCATTGTCAAGTAACCGTCGATGTATTGTGTTGCAGTAATTTACACGTCGACGTTTCGACCGTGACTGCCGTGTCTGTCAAATTGTCGTTCCTTTTTGTATAGAAAACGCAATGCTACTTATTTAACTTGGTAACAAGTATCTCTGGTATGGTTGTCAAAGTTTTTGAAAAGTTAAAGGTTGTCAAATAAAGGCGGAACTCTTTTGACAATGTAACAGCTAGCGCAAGACGTATTCGCAACAATTTGTTTCACTTGGACTAAAGAAATCACTTGACTATTGCAGTCAAACATTAACTTTTTTATAGAGCAATATTTTCAGCTTATTTTAGCAAAGTTTATAAAATTCTGACAACATAAACAAACCAAGACTTGAACTTGCTTTTGCAAATATTGTAGAAAAGGTAGACAAAAAATATTCCAACATTTTTATAGTCCTATTTGCATCTGTTGTGTACAAACACGGAGCTCTACAAATGAAATATTTAGATTCAAATGAGTACAAAATTTAGGCAAGCACAAAAGGCTTTTTTCTTTTAATAATATAATTGTATTTATAGACACAATACTTTTATTTTTTTAAATCTTTGTACTAATTACAATCTCATTAAGGGCTTTGTTCAACCTCTTGTTAAATAATACTAGGCTTTCGCAATCGATTCAGTTGTCGTTTCATTAAAGAGCTTAAATTCTTTACCTCGTAATTTAGGTAATTTGCTACAAAAATCAGCTATCCGAGTAGATATGTAGACTCTATAAATCACCAGCCTTCAATTGTAGAATTAACTCCTGGAGAATAAAATAAAATAATCTCTATGAGAGTGAATAACTGACAATTTATTTCAGTTTCAGTAGTTTAATATTCTTCACAAAACTTGTCTTTTATTAATAAATTTTCTAGCTATTTACTACATTTTCAAGTACTTTTTAAGTCACTACCCTTCAAAGCTCAAGTACTTTTCTTGAGTACATGTTTAGTCAGAGAACTTTCACTTATACAGAAATGTATAAAAAACCTACAATATTTGTTAGTATCAATAGTACATAAGTACGCCGAAGCAGTAAAGATAGTACCTACAATACTTTTATATACCATGATCTACCACTTTTTATCCAAACGTTGTCTGGAAGAGATCGCTTTTAGCAATAAGACCGCCCATTGTACAGCTACTATATGAATGTATTGTTAGTTAACATGTTTAGTAAACATTTTAATGGTATACAATAAAGAATATTCTATCTATCTACATTAAACGTACTTATAGTACTTATATTAGTGACTAGCTTACCGTAGTGCGGTTTCACCCGCAATAAGTTACATATTTGGTTATTGCTCTGCTTCCGTCGCTCGTAGCATGATTTTAAGCCTATTACCTTCCTCAAGATCTGGGCTATCAAACGCAAAAATAAATATTCAAATCCGACTGGTTGTTCCAGAGATTAGTGCGTTAAAACAAATAAGCTCTTCCGCTTTTTATATTAGAGTGTACTACTAAAAGTTGGTCTTTATAACGTAACCAGAAATGTCTAGAATGCACTCATATATGGAGCATACAACGCATCAGCTCTAATAAAGCGGCCTTGTAACGGTCTCTATTGCCATTTGTCGTACTACGGACTCACGTGTGCATTAACTGACTGCTTCCGCTAAATAAAGCATAGAACACACCGCTTTAGTATCAGCGGCACTATCCCGCTAGCATGTAATAAAGGAAGAATAAAAATTTTGTACTTTTTACTATATCCTATTGATCTAAAGATGTCTAAAGTATATCCTAAAGGCTAAAGGTAAGCCACTCTCAGAGGTAGAGTTTGTCATAGTCAACAGGGTTAGCAGGCAGATACCTGCAACGGTAAAGCTGTTAGTATTTCATTAGTCGCCGCAATACACACGAAAAGAGAAGGCGTGGTACCACAGAACACTAATTGATTATCACTAATTGACAGATAGATGAAACCATATTTAAGCACTGGAGCCGAAAAGTCACACTGATTCTCATGCGGTTGCATATAAAGCGAGTAGAGGATGCCGCCTTAAGAATTATTACTAGTACCAAGCAGCTTACTCGCTGAAAAATAACAGATATAATACAAACCGTGCTTTAACAAACTTGCAAAGTCTTATTGCGAATCGCATTCGATTAATTCACAATCGATTCAAATTCTCTGTACTCGAGTTCGATGAAACAATAATTGTCTTGTCTGTTTTAAAGCGAATACTAGCAATAATTATTGCATAATACGATTCTTGTTAACTGACTAGGCTTAAACTGCTATTTAAATAGTAATCTATTGCATATCTATTTGATCATCGATTATGATAATGCATAGAGTTTTATGAGCTCAGTTTTAAGCCTCCTTATAGCGGTTTAATCTTAGTATTATTGAACGAGTCGCGTAAGTCGATTTTATTTACGCATTACTACGAAATGCTACCATGTACTACAGTGATCGATAAATTACTAGTATTTGCCAAGAAATCTGTGTACCTATAAATAACCATTCATTTTCTCTTTACAGGTAAGTTTCTTACTTCGTAGTACGACTTTCTTCGAGGGTCGTAAACTCGTGAGTACTACGTTGAAGAAGTATTAGAAATAGATTTAAGTTTGTAAAAGGAAATAGACCCTTAAGTATAAAATTATACAAGTATTTTAAGTGCTACAATTGCTTCAAATTAAGATAATATAAGACAAGGTAAACTAAGATAACATAATATTAATTTAATTCAGAGCATTAACATGTCAATGAAAAAATATAGTGAAAATTAATACTTTAGTGATGATTAATTTCAATTTTCTTTTTATTCCGCTACGGGAAAAAGAAATACTCTTGGGTACCTGATGTTCATTTATAGTTACCACTAGCTGTGCCCGCGACTTCGTCCGCGTGGAATAGTGACTTTGGGCAGTATTTTTGGATATATCTTTTGGTTTATTTTGGATTATAAACATCGTCGTTTAGGTATTTAAAAAAAAATACTTTACAGTAATGCTTCTCTATATTATTATACGAAATTAGACGTATAACCATCGGGGATCAAAGCGTATAGCTGATGGGGCAGCCTCCTAGGGTGGTTAGGCCTAGTTGGGCCCCTGTACTATGCCGCGGGCGGCCAGCGGCATTATCGTCTCAACGGGTCTCCCTGGCCAGTGGGTCAAGCCACACCATCCACAAAATCTAATCTTACGTCGATCTTCTATGAGAGGGTAGTAATTTCCCGGTCGATCCGACCCATTCATGCTGAAACCTGCGTAACTCTTAAACTACTATTTCGTAATTCGATTCAATTTCACCTATTCCGTAATGAGACGTGTTTACATAACCTGAAAACAAAACCGTAAGCTAACAAACAGGTAATAATCACAAAAATTAAAAAATAAAATAAATTCAGAAAAATATAAATCTAACTTGTATTCACATTTTAACTAATAAAGTAATTACATTTTAATTTAACTAATATAGAAATAAATCGTGGTAACCTAACTTGAAAACAAACTGACCTAAACTAAATACCTACATACAATGTGTATGACGTATTTCTTTAAATTGGCATAACTTTTTAAATTATGAACCGATTGACATGAAACAAACACTAAATGTTAAGTGAAGCTTACCCTAATGTATTAGTGAAATCATATCTAAATCGGATAAGCCGTTTCTGAGATTAGCGTAAACAAACGCACAGACAAACAAACAAACAGACAAAAATTGTAAAAATCTTTGTTTTGGATGCTATTTGCGTTGATAAAGGTCCCAATAACATTTTGCTAATATATTTTCAATGTACAGACAGCGACCGGTTATATTTTTATTTTTATTATTATTATAGATTATAGATATAGATTTACCATCAAGTAAACCATTTGCCCAATCGCCATACATACCTATTATGAAAAATCTTATTTCCATTGTCATCTTCAGTCCATAAGTCGATGCAATGTAATAAGAGCACAGACATCTATAACACATTTTATTCGACATACATTTAAGGCGCACATTTTTCAAGTCCCGGAACGAAACGTTTATCTCATTACCGTATATATGATACGTTCTGAAACGTGAATCATTTGTTATCACGTCCAAACGTTGCGACGCGTAGATATTATATTTTTCGACATATATTTTTTTAGATGATAATGGTTGAAGTTTATAATTCTCACGTGCTAAAAAACTACAAATTTACTGCGTCATTTAAATAAACGTTTCGCGAGTAGAATCTTAGAGACACAGATAATGTTGAACGCAATTTGTTAAGTGAGTGACACACATCATCACATCCTACCGGAGAGACGCATGTGATGACAAAGTATATTTTTAACAGGTATATTATATTTATATTGAGATAATATTTATTGAAAGCGTTAGAAAAGAAAATGGTCATATGATAGTGAATCACCAAGGAATGATGCTCAAAGTACTTTGACCCTTGGGGTACTTGTCACCCTGTTAAGCGTGTGGTACCTATGGCCAACTTAAGCTTACTTCACGCTGATGATGAGAATGATATGATAAGTTTTAGTTAACGCAGTGCATTTGTCGTAAATGAATGAAATTCCAGGTCAATATATACGACACAAATACACATTACCTACAACATGCAGTTCAAACATTAGTAACTCATAGATACGTATGTAAATTGTTATCCATTACACTACATTCAGAAGCATTAATCACCACTTTATACTGTTTACCTTGGCCGGAGTAAATTATCTTTCTGTAGTTAATTGGCCGCAATTTAAAAATGTTTTTTTTCATCATTTGGCAAAGGCGACGCCTTCCCGTTCCTTTTACGCAACACATGACAAGTTCGAGGTCATATAAATGAAAATAAAAAACTCCTACCGGAATCATTAGTTTTGTGATTATCAGGTAAATTCTTTGGAAACTACTAAATCAAAAGATACTGTTGTACATTATTCAGGAGAAACATAGGGCAACCAAACGAAGCCTAAGTAGTAAAGTAAAGATTAAAATAAAATTAAAAATTAAAATAAAAGTAAAAATAAAAATAAAATAAAAATAAACGCAAGCGATCATCGCATTTACATGAATATAATAATATCTATAATAGCATACACTTACACGGTTTTGACAAATTCTGCTCCTTTAGGTGCAGTTACGAGATATAAGGACAATATAGTAGATAATAAGTTTCACTAAATAGTCACACATCTGGTGTATTATATCCGAAACCTGTTCCTAAGAGGCTGTTAAAAACATATGGATGTGTATGAGTGAGCAGTCGATTCTCAAGTAGCAACATACAAAGTTCGTTGACCCGTAATGTCCCTTTGGTGATTATGAAGATTTTCACGGCTATTGGCTTTTCTCCGTATATTTAGGTTCAAATATTAGGGAGTATGTCACTAAGCAATAATTATATTATATCAGCGTGACCTGCTTAACTTTAAATTCTTTTTAATTTTCGATTAAAAATTTCCAACAAAGTGTTTTTTTTTAATCAGAGAAAAATTAAACAAGACGATAATCTATTTATATAACAGTCACTCACGAACTGAACACAAAATCTCGAAATTTACTCAAATTAATTAGGTATTTACCTAATTAATTTAAGTAAATTTAGATAGGTTAAATATAAGATAAATCAGCTAAGAATAAGATTAAAAATAGAAAAGTAGCTTTTGCGACAGGATTGAATTAAGAAATCTACCCGAACGCCAAAGACGCTAATCTTTTATTAACTTACTAGCTTTCCGCAGCGTGGTTTCACCCACGTTTTTGCTTACTGCTCTACTCCCGTCGCTAGTAGCATGATGTTACATAGCCTATAACCTTTCTGGAGAACTGGGCTATCATACGCAGAAAGAATTTTTAAATTCTACTGGTAGTTCCAGAGATAAGTACAAACAAACAAACTCTTCCGCTTTATATAATAGCATAGATATTAAAGAAACCTACGAAAGGATTCTGGTAAAAGGTGCCTCTATAAATATTAATTCATGAATATTACATTTATCTAATATTTGAACATAGCTTACGTATTATGCGTATGTTTTAGGTATGCGTCAATCCGCCTACGTAGGTAGGTACTTAGTAACTACTACGACATGCGCAGTCATTAATAATTGATAAAATATATTGAGATTGAATAAACCTGTGTAGTTTTTTGGTATTTATTTTATATTAAAGCCAGTTATTTTATAACATTACGTTCGATTACAAAAGATAGTTAAGAACAAGGTTTTTGAATAGTGCTAGCTTTTTGTTAGCTTTTGCGGTAGATTGGAGAGGCCAAAAGTTGTTTCTAATATTGCAAAGTAGGTAGCAACATGATTGAAGCCCTTATTGTTTGTATCTGCATAGATTTAATTAAATATAAATCATCAGGAGGATCCATACTTACCTGAATAACTTAGAGTTCGATTAAAATGTATCTGTCATTCTAGAACAAATCAGTATAACAATATAATACATACCCGTAAAAAATTTTATACATAAAATGTAGGTAGGTACTTACTTAAATGATTTTAAAAGGCCTTGCACATAGTAACAAGCACACACTTTTTCATTGTTCAATCAGATCACGATATATAAAAGCATATTTTATTTCAATATATAAAATGCCAATTATTTTTAATTAGCAACTCTACCATGAGTAAAAGGGCGTATATTTCTCCGCTGCATAAAATATTGTGTAAAATGAACAGCGCACCAGAGGCGCTGTTGTTACTCTAAAAACTAAATTGTCTAATTTTCTAATTTTCAAAAAACGCGTATTATTACTACGCTTCTAGTATTCGTTCGAAGAACTAAATCTTCCTCTGGAGTTTTATTTCAATTTTATTGAACGTACATACATACATAATTTATTAGGTAGGTACCGCATTAAACATCAGTATTTAACAAACCAACAATATTGTAGATTCAATAATCATTACTTATTCATGTGTCGCGGTTAGGAAAATCACGTTAACTCATAACAAAGGTATAAAACTACGTAGCACAATCTAAATAATAAAAACAAAATACAATCGAGTACAAAACAGACACTCAATACTATTTTCCGTACAATTTATGTCTGTGGTCCGTACGAATTACACCCGGGGCGATCGCTACAAAGCGTTACGCGAATTGTGGCAAATGTTTAGGTACCTAGTCTTTGTTTTCTGTAGTTTATGTATGTTATAGATGTACAATGAACCTAAAAAGTACAATCACGTTTAATGGTTCAAAACACGTGCCTACTTTTTAGCTAACATTATGAAATATTTGTTTTAATTGCGTACTCAAATCAATAACTTTAGTGAAGCCCGATTGATTCTTAAATAAGTAATTTACCAATAACAAATTGTACAAATCAGCATCGTTTCATCAAACTGTGGATAAAGTTACCTTAAACTTTGTTATAATTTTCAGATATTCATTTATCGAAGAACATTTTGTAAGTTATTAATTAAAGGTATCAACGATTTTCAAATTTTCTTACTAAACTACATAACTACAAACAACACATTAAAAAGACAAGAATCTACTGGAAAACCTAAGTTGCGTGGTAATTTACAAACATGGTTAGCAGCCAAAAATTACACTCAGACTCTGTACACATGTGTATTACTTAAATTTATTGACAACACATATCCATTGCTTCTCTGTGTTTTCATAAAACTGAAGAATATTGCCAAGATTCAAGTTTTTGAACAATCTATTCGTCCTCAAATCATTACGTAACATATGCGGCAGCAAAGGGTCCATTACTACGAAACCCCTAGTCATCTAATATATCTAAAGACGAACTCCCAATATGGACCTTCGGATAAACCATTGTCATAGTTTAACATGTTATAATCCCAAACATATTGTTATAGACATAATCTTCGTTTATTAACTAGACCTATTCATTTGTAATAGTTAAATGTACCAAGGGATTAGTTAATCTTCTTGATGAACCTAATGCCGTTTTAATAATAGAATATTATGAGTTAATAGTTTGAATAATTATATATATATTCGAGAGAGTTAAGTCTGGATTGACATATGTTTAATGACAATAGACTCTCACATCCAGTTTCTGAAAGGCTGATCAACGAAAAATTAACTAATCACCTGTTAAATCTCATGTGAAGTACTTTAAAGCATTCTAAAATCATGGATAATTAGTTCAATTTGATCCTATTATGTTACTAATTAGATCAAATTAAACTAATTATTCACGCTTTTAGCAATCCAATTGTTTTCCATGAGATTTAAAAGGTGATTAGTTAATTTTTCGTTGATCAGCCTTTCAGAAACTGGAGGTAAGCCTTCGAGAAATAATGTTAAACATAAAGGTTAATTATGTTCTACTGTATAAAAAGGACTGTTCTAACACAGGGAAATTTTCATAGTAGAAAAGACCAATTGTGCTACAAGCGTTACTACCAAGGTCCATGCGCAACTGTTGCACTTACCATGGTGTCAAGCAAGACGTTCTTGTTAACATCTTATCCATTAAAAATGATTTATTACGACGTTTGAAAGCGGATTCCTATTTTCAGATATAGGTTTACTTTTTATAAATCCATTTGATTATTTAACACTGATATTTCTCAGCTATAGCAAATTTAAACGCCTCATGCAAATATAAGTGACATGATACAAGTAGTACAAAACGGAACTGTCACTCGTAATCCAAATACGAGCTCTGAATATATCTACCTTTAGATCTTTTGTAATAATACAAAGTAAATAAATAAATTTTGCAAAATTCAACCGTAAATTAATTTAAATTAACGCAGCAATGCCGTCATAATATTAAACCACTGAAGTATAAAACAGTATCACTTACAAAAGGTTCCTTGATATTAATAAAATTTATTATCATTCATATTGAGTTTACACGTGCGTGGAGTAATAATCTTCTCATCATGTAAAATAAACAGTCCAACTGAATTAAATACACTTACATTACTATATTTATTTTTAGATACATTTGTTATACAGGTAGGTATACTCCCACTACAGTTGGAAGAAAACAAAGTAGATAGGTCCTATTTTGAATGATTAAATATTGAATGACAATATGGTTCAAACAGTGAAATGAAATACGGTTTTGTTTAATTTACACGTAAATATCAAAATAAATATGATACCAGCAAAATGTTTACCAATTTATATTAAATAAGAAACATGATAGCTTCTGTGTATTTAATTACAATAAAGGCTAACTTTATTTATTTAATGAACCTGCTATTCCTGTTCTAAAAAAGACTTTTTTAATGTCGGATTGTTTTGATTCCATGTAGTTCGAGTTGTATATTAGATTTATTATTGTAATTTTAATGTACATACTTAATTTACTTGCAATAAACGATAATATAATCGTATAGTAATATACTTACATACCTTTATGTTGACATCGTAGATAACAATGTAAGTAGGTAACTATTATTTTCTACGTTTTCTATGTTAATTTTATTGTTTTTATTTACCACTGTTAGTGGTAAATTGATGAACTGATTACTATTCCAATATACCTATTTACCACTAACAGCCCACACTGGCCCGCATTAACATGCTTCTATACAAGCACCTGAACTTGGTATGTATATAAGTTATCATTCAGTAAAGAACCTTTGGTTTAAGTGTCTTGCGCACTCGTCGTAATGCTTACAAAATGTAATCAATCTCAGAATCAGGTCAAATATATTATATCAGCTGGGAATCTGGAATCGTGCCCATTATACGGTAATTGCTCGCCTCTTAATAAATACCTAATAGACGTACGTAATATTCGACAGTCACGAGTATGATACATATCTGTCTAGCAACGAAAAGTTGAGTCACGTCTTCATATGCTTATTTGATAAAGAATAAATAGCTAGTATCAAAGAATGTTACAATTATATGACGATAGATTTTGCAGAATATTACTTAAGTATAATATTATAACACTACGTCTCTGTATTCTCTGTATTATCTTTGTATTATCTTACAAACAATATACCGCAAAAAACATGCAATTTACGCTAACTACAGTAATAACAAATACTCTTTACATAGCGATCAGAACGCTCGAGTTTGTATGCCAAGAGGGATTGGTTTTAATTTCCAATCAACACTGCTCTCATTCGTAATCAAATTTTACGTATACGAGTATAATTGGCTCAGACGCAAAGGCTATAAGCACAAACCTTCCACTTTCATCCTTGTATAACAGTTTTGCCAATTAAAGCTCTAATATCTATGTGCGAATTAAACGCGATCAAATACAGGAAGACGGTAATGATGATAACAATAACTGTGTAGTGTTACCACTTAATTAATTATTGTTATAGTAATTATTATTGATATGGATTTTCGCAACATAACCTATTGATATTTAAACATCGTCCTATTAATCCAACGCCATTATCCAAAACTATACTTCACTTTATAGTAATTTATTTTTGCTCTTTTTGGTATAATTGAATGCGTTCGCTTCGAAAGAGAATAAATACCTTTGCGTGTTCATTAAGAATACCTATTTCATCTTTTTAAAACTGCTCATAGTGTTTGGTAACGATTTGCAATCAAGGCTTTCGACTTTCGACAAAATGTTACTAAAATATGCCAATATTCTTTCAGGTAGGTATTATTTTTTTATTAACGAAGTCAGAGGCACAGTACCGTCACATTAACTACACAGTAGATTGTGAAACGGTTTACCATTAAGAGATAACTGCATTGTGAAACCAGATAACCCACATACGTATCAACATTTATCCCAAAACGTGAAAGTTTCTATGTATGTAATTTGCATAGCCAAATACTGATAAGGGTATAGTTGTGATAAGGTCTCGACGCCTACGTTTGTGAGGTACATTATACGTACATATTGCAGTATTGTAATGGTTACTGTATACTAACATTTTAACAATGTTAAGAAACAGACAAGGTTAAAAAAATTGTCCTATCTAGAAGAGTAAAAACTGGTGTGCTTCGGCAGGAACCTAGCATCTAGTTTAATGTGGAGTAATTTGACTAGAACGACAGATTACAGATGGTGAAAATTCTACCATACTTGCATACAATGAGAGTACTTTCTAAGTTTATCTTGGACATTTCTGACTGTTCGGTGAAGGGAAACATCGCGAGGGAACCTAGACTTAAAAGTCTGAAATCACCAATCCGCCTTGAGCAAGCGTGGTGATTAATGCTCATGCCTTCTGTTTATGAGAAGAGGCCTTTGCCCTGCAGTAGAACAGTAAACAGACTGGTATTATTATGAGAGCATTATCAAGGAGGAGGTAAGGTGGATAAGCAAAAAAAAAAGTTTTAAAACTAGTGAAAAGTTAAAACCGCAAACTTGAAAGCTATCAATTTCCGAAGAGCGTGACTTTGCACAACGAAATAACCTGTAATAAGATAAATAATGAAGATAAATAGGTTTTCAATTTAAATTTAGAATTAAAAATACTGAGTCATTGCAAAATAAACCTGAACGAAGTACCTACATACACTATTATCATCACATTAATTCTGTATATTTGAATTTCTAGTGGTTCGACGTAATCGAGCACGTAATTTAAAATACTGATAAATTAGCATTTACACACAACAGTACCGCTGTGAATGAACTCAGTGTCTCCTATGCGCTGTACTGTGCTTGGTGTACTGTATAATCGCCAAGAACAAAAGATACGGGAATCGGTTAATAACACGTATAAGCAAAGCTTTCGATTTGTTAGCTAGTTGCTCCCAAAATATTGTATCATAAAAAACAACATAACTAAAAAGGTCATCGACTCCATATACTATATCAAATTTTAAGAAAATAAAGGGTTTCAAAAACATTTAACTAAGAATATTTTGAAACTCTTGTAAGAAAAAACATACCAAACACATTAACAACGAAATATACATTAATCACAATCTTCAAACGGATTGGAGTGTCAAGTTTCTTAAATTAAACTTGTACCTACAAAGTTTTTCCTTCAGCCCTATTTTGGCACGCAAAAAATATGCTGACGTCACTTGGAAATTCTTGAAAGAATCGAATAAAACCAGCAAATCCAGATTAGGTTAGAATTTAATGAATTACTTACGTAGCTGTGTCTAGTAAAGATAAAATTAAAAGTCTGACAGACATGTATTCAATTATGAGTTTTACTTAGTTTTACGTGAAGTTAATGTTGTAAGTACTTACTTTAAAGTTTTTTTACTATAAAGTCAAAATCACATGCAGCATTAAGCTTGTCTTATACAAATGTCATAAAATCATTTAACACGACGACTATAAACGATGCGACGGCATTATGATAGTGATAATACCACACTTATTCTCTAAATAAGATTTATAGGATCAAAAGTAGTTAAACTTAAAAGCAAAATATCTTAAATCTGAAAATTACAAATCTAAAGGTCAGTCTAATAGTCAAATACTGCATAATATATATATTTTAGTTTCGGTTAATGAATGTCTATTACATATCCATACACTATCCTCAAACATTGACCTGACCAAGTCAATCACGGTAGAGCCTCTTCATAAATAATACATGGCAATTACGGCGCATTGACAATCATGTATCGATTCAACAATAATTATCATAAGCAAATAATATTGCTGGTTAAGTATTATCATTACTTGGCTTAATTTCTTTGACTTGAAATTTATAAACTATTTATTAGTTAGTAAATAATTTTGTTTGTGAGATATAATTAATTAGCTATTAATATATTCGTGCCTCATAATATGCCCACAACCTTCTTGCTAAAGTAAGCTAGTAGTGCGCTTGAAAATGCTCGATTCTACTCTTTTCGGTGAATATAAAATAATTTCTTTAATAAATTGTTGCGAAATTGTCAATCCATCATTCATTCGACATCATTCATCACAGTTCGATCTTCCTCATTTTGTGTCATAATATTGAGGATATTGAATATATCACTCTACACAACGCTTAGAACAATGAGGTCAAAATTACAAGTTACCCTTTCAATATCTCCACTTTGCTATTAATAGCCTTACCCGAAGTTCGCTCCAAATATTAGGTAGTCTGGACTCAATTTCGAACATCGAACTGATCGAAACGCTAGTATACTCAGTGGTAACATTATATCAATACGTAATATGTGCCAACCAATGTTAGGTCAGAATCTAATCAATAACGAATTTATAGTCTGATATTGGCAACGGTTCCTTACGTATAAGGTATAATTTACATATCCCAATATTCTCGTATTCCAAGCCAATCATGTCAAAGCCTATAAAGAATTTCGCCCTTGACATACCTACGTGATTATGGTTGAAGGCTTTTTGGAAAATTGTTTTACCATCCAGAATTTATGTCGACCTCGTTTATAGTCAATGACAACTGTGATGTATATTGAATATTCATAAGCGAGGCACTGAAGATCAACACCGCGTTATATTAGCCGATGCAGGGTGAGTGCACCTGTGCACGGACATAAGATAGCTTCGATGTATAGTTGTTTGGGTGCGTTTATTGAATGCTTTAGTTTCAAGACACGTGCTCGTAATGGTGGCACGTGCTTGGTTGAGATAATACTATCAGACTGAAGTCAGACACCGTTTTAAACGTACGACTATCTCTGTAGAAGAAAAACTTAAAAGGTATCATTAATGGTACCTGTTTTGAAAACCTAATCGAACCATCAATTACTTTATTACTAGTCAATTACTTTATGAGGTTTACTTAGCTCGTGTGATATACAAGGTTGGTACATAAATACTCTATGAAATATATACTACTATATTATTTACATTACTTATTTGTAGGTTATGAGATCGTTGCGTATGGACTACCTTATTTATGTTGTCTGGTCTACTAACACGTGACCTAAAAACTTAATTTCGATGAGTGATGACTATCGGAACTTGCCCAAAACTAACTAGAATATGGTTTTTAATTCAATCTATTCTTTATATTTATGTACATCATTTTAATACAATTAATATCATGAAATTTGATCTAGTCACTACAGTTGACAACGGGACTTTTTGATATCCTTGAATTCCGTAATGGAAGCCATTCTTCAGCCGCATATTAATAGCATTCTGTTTACTTACAATATAAAATAACCTTTAATACCTTAATCCAATAGAAAGGTCAACTCATTTAAGCAAATACCCGTGAGTAGGTATTCGCAATGTACGTCAGAGTGGCAGAATTTTCATCATTCACATAAGAAAAATAATTGCTATTATTCAGCTATCGATAACAATTTTGTGCAATCAAGTTTTAGCAAACCTTAAAAATTTACAACGAGATACAAATTTTACTGTGTCTTGATGCTGTTATCAACAATTTAGTTGTATTTTAGTTACATGATCGTCTTTTTGACTAATTTTAAGATTTTTGTCACTTTGTTGTTAGTGACTTTAAATTATTAACCGTTTTCTGTAATGTTATTGGCAAGGACTACTTCAATTGAGTATGATAAAACAATGTGCGATGTCAGAAAAACGTAAATCAATTAACTGGCGCGAGGCCAATAATCTGTTGTTTCACCCTACTTATACAGGGTTAGGTAATAACGAGTTCACAGTGTATACACAATACATATGTAAATAACATTATTATACTAACTCAGGAGTACACAATAAACTTAGTAAATGGTTTACACGACTTAGGCGCTTTTATATGTAAAATGTGACATGAATTCGTGCCAAGGAACGCTTTATATACATGATTTCCATTTAAAACTTTACTACGCTGTTGTTACCTGAGAATCGATTAGAGTGAAAATGGCGCGTTTTAATAAAATTATTTTCTTACATTTTTGAGATAACACATTTTATTACCATATTTCTCATAGTGATCTATCTCAGATTGTTTATTAAGATTAATAAATTTTAAGAATATTTAGAACAAATTACCTACATAGAATTTAGAGCGTAAAATATAAAATCTTAGTAGAAAAGTGATGAATCGCAATCATCACAAGATCTGCGTGGGGATAAATCAGAAAATGATCTAAGAAAGCCGTCAAAATCAAAATGTGTATTGCCTAATGTATACCTACTTCTAAACCATAATACGTAATTACACGTCATCAGATTTATAATGCCATATTAAGTACCAAGGTTTCGGTCCTCTACCATACTTTTACTATGTTTACGTAGATAATAGTATAATTGAGGCGTACCCCATAACGAAATAAAAAACGATTAAAGTATTTACCGTCGTTAATACAACTATTATGAGCCATTTCGTTTGAGACACGATGAAGATCGATAGTTAGAAAGGTTTTATGTGACATTAAATTTTAGGGAACAAGGTACTATGTTTAGTATAAATATAAGGTTTGTAATTTATTTTCGTTCCTTCGTTTCGTTATTTATTCGTATTTCATTCAATCCAGTGAATAAATAGGTAGGTGAAAATATACATCGTTAAAAGTTATATGAAAAACTCCCTTACAAGTTCACCACAGTAGGTGTTGATATGCTATGATATATGAAAAATAAACACATCCCACACGTACCTATCTTAAATATCAAATTCCAGAACCATGAATGTAGCTCACAAAAAAAATAATATTTTGCGAAACCAAGTTTATAAAATAATATCAAATTAGAGATCATTAAGTATTAACTCATCAATAACAGAGAAAAGTTGTCAAAACACTCCAAAAAAGTGACAAATTATCCATTTGAATAAACCGTCGCAAGATCTATTACCTACTTGATCCAATATTCTTGAAGCTAAGTAAGGCATCCTGATTGATTGGGGCATAACTCAGCCTTATACATTTATTCATCTCAATAAGCCCCAGTATTAACATTTACAATCAATTTGCCGACGAATCCTAAATATAAAAGGTTTTTTAAAATCGACTTTGACCGTAGAAAGAACATTTAACTTACTTTGTCTAGTGGAAGATGCCGATAGATGACCGTTGGAGGTGGCGAGAGATTATTAAGCTGTTACAATACATCAGGTCGTTACGTGAGAGAGCCGTATAACGTAGATGAATGCAGACCATTTATTTTTAGACGGCACAAGTGACAGAATAGAGCGAGAAAACAATAAGTAATAGTTCTTTTAACTTAGTTTTCTGTGGAATCGATGTTTCTGAGACTTTTATGTCTGTGAGAGTTTTATTGACCGATGCTGTAGAGTTTTTTTTAAGTGATTCAAAATAAATAAGTGCTTTCTCAATATCAAAACACTTGATCTTATAGTAGATACTAATTGCTATTTACATATCCATCACTGCGACTCCAGTAGGTAAACCAAAGTAATAAGTGAAGAACTCTAATTCGGGAGTCCCAGAACTTGCTAAACCTACTGCCTTGGATCCCTCAACGAATTTACTCCGAAGTAAAAAGGACGAATTAGAAATAAAAGATCTACTGCCCCCCTTATAAATAAAGTAAGCGGGTGACAAATTTATTCTGTATAGGATTATGCCATATTAAAGATGAGACACCGCGGTAAAAATATTATAGCATGAAGCAAACAATGTATTTCCAACTTAGTCTTCGCCCTTCCAAAGAAGTTGGTAATATTATTGTAAGTACAAGCTGTCCGGGGCGCAGTTTCACCCGCTTCTTTGCTTACTGCTCTGCTCCTGTCGCCAATAGCGTGTTATTACATAGCATATAACCTTCCTTGAGAACTAGGCTATCATACACAAAAATATTTTTTCAAATCTCACCAGTAGTTTTAGAGATTAGCGCGTTTCAACAAACAAATAAACTCTTCCGCTGTATATAATAGTATAGATAACTTTAAAGTATTCTTTACTACGCCAATATCACTACGCTACCGCTAACGTTTGTAAGCCACAGCTTCTTTATTATCTATAAAGGTTTTTTAAGTACCTACTTATAAAATATTCTGTACCGAAATGTTTTCAACACTTTTGTTAGAGATGATAACAATAGTAAACTTCTTCTACGTCTCAGATAAATATTTCATTTGATACTTCGATATCAATGCTATTGCCTAATGCATTTATCGTTTATATTATAATTTCATTTCATTTGATACTTCGATATCAATGCTATTGCCTAATGCATTTATCGTTTATATTATAATTTCCAACTCTTAATTATTAAGCGACAGTAATAGATAAGGCAAAATCGCTATTACTCACGATGTAACTAGTGGTATTATACCTAATTAACCTAACAAGAGTCATATATTCAAGAGACGACTTCGAGAAAATAATCACTATACGAAGTACTTTTCGAAGAATACCAAATATTATATTACTAAATATTACAGCATTTCCTACGTACAAATTAAATCTTAGACACGTCCATCATTAATATAATTATAACCGATAGCTACTTCCACATTTGTTTGACGAAATTAATTAATTAACATGCTATAGAGATAAATAGTGTACTACTATCATAATAATATATTAGACCTCCGGACACGTCCCATTTAAAAAGTGTGCTTCAATACAACCTTAGACTTCTACTCAAACGCCTCATGAATCTTTTTATAACGATAAAAATCTACCAGGGCGTAAGCCATAAAAGATAGTTAACAAACTCTATGCCCTTCTTCTTATACAATCTTTTTGTCCTGTGTTAAATGGTGCGAGACGGAGCTAATAAAGCATAAAATAATCTCTTTAAATACGAATTTGTAAAGCTTCGGATTCACAGTTAGGGTAACCTAAATCTTTTTCCGATAACGAGCCAAAATGGTTGGATGAATCGAAGTATCTACAAGGATAAAGATAACAAAACTATTTATAACACTTTACTAAAATAATTCTCCAATTTTCAATGGAGTGGAAATTATTAAACCATTCCCATCGGACAAAGTTATAGTCAAACTAAGGCGCCAAGATATAAACAAAAGATATCTACATCTACGACAAACAAATATATCGACATATTGTATCTACGTAATTTAGATGCGGACGCGGACTTGTAAGTTTAAATCTCTTGGGAAAACAGCATAGGAAGAGAACAAGTAAAAAGATTTACCTACTCGAAATTAAAGTGGAGCACCTACTGAGCAAACATATATTAACGTATCCATCTCAGTTTATTCCAACACCGAACATCTACTATTTTTCAACGGAAAACATGAAAAATAAGAAGCACACCAAGCATAACCTACGAATCAACACAACTCGGTCCGCGTCGGCTATTTAAAACTCATCTAACTGTTCTGTCAAAGGAATTTAAACTTAGTTTCCTTCGTATTAAGTGATTATATCGCATGTGCGAAGATAGGGGGTTGTCGGCTAGTGGGGCGACAGATCGATACCGGGTTAGCGATATAAATAGGACAGGCGAACTTAAGGCCGTATGTCCTCAAAACGTTCGGTTTCGTTCGTGGAGATCGATTCTGAGTGTCATAAGCGTGTATAGTACCGAGATGAAGTAGACTGATTCTGAAGAAATCTCTTGTACCTACCTATTGTTTTCGATAAGAAAAAGAGGTTAAAGAAGCTACTGCAGCGACTTGAATTTGTTAGGCAATATTTTCAAGGTCATTACCATAAATTTGTAACATATTGATATTGGTAAAATAACGGTTATAGTTCTAGAAAAATTAGATCGATTTTTCATACTTAATTACTTTCAACAATTGGTACACTTGATAGCAGCAAACATTATACAAGGTGTGCAGATTTGATTATCATATATTTTTATGCGAGTACATTAAAGAGGTCTCCAAACATAATATCTAATCTACCACAGCAGTTGTTAACACTGCGTTTTGCATAAAAACATGATCATAAAAAGAAACAACAGGCATGCTAAGCAGTTTTACCAGCAGTTCATTCAAAATAGTTTTAACGCGTAGTCATTTACAAGCAATAAACGGAATTTCTGCAAACAAATGTCAACAAATTAACAGAAATTGTGACGAAATGCGTGTCATTGTGGTATTGTAATAACTACACTGTTAGCAGATAGCGTGCTATCGCGCTATCACAACCAATATAACCTTTTAAACGTACATGCATGGGACACGATTAGTTTTCTGATTTCCATGTTTGCTTAGATAGTTTATAGCGCGACGATATAATGAGACTACCTTGGTTGTGCACTGATCAGCTAATTCTATTAGTATTATGATTAAAGGAAATTTTATGAAGGTTTTCCAAAGTAAACTTCTTGTATATAAATTCGGTTTAAAGATTTTTATTTATCAAAGAACATTACATTGTTCACTTAAGACAAACTTAACTAATTTTCTTTTCGTTACTTTTATACACGCATTGAGACTAAATGTATGTAGTAATTTTGACAATTATAATTATATAAACAGCTTACAAATATTATTTATCTAATAAGTAGATGCAGTTTTAATCTTTTCTTAAATATGGGTAACGATGCAAAATCTTTAAAATTTTCTGGTAATTTGTTGTATAGGCTTTAGTTAACAATTTGGCATTTATAACTCCACCAAGAATACGACTTACTTTACTTTAAACTCTCAATTTGACCTGATTTTTGCAGATATTTATCTTTATATCTACTGAAAAGCGAGCACAAATTGCAGACAGCTGATTCGGGAGAATACAGAGGCTGTGCCACCAATTCGTAGTTCATAAAATTAGGCTATCGACGATTTGACGATCATTTTGGATAGATTCTTACTCAGATCAATCTTTTAGTACTTGCGTCGTATTTATCTTTTTTCTTTAATAAAAGTATAATAAAAATTATAGAAAAAATAGGTAGTTTATTACAATTATATATAATATCGTAATTTCAATTATATCTACAGCTCTAAAGCCAAACAAAAGATATCTATTGGAGGCAAACATCCTCTTGAAATCTAGCCAAGTTTTTACAAACTCACAAGTCGATCTTTGGTGACAATAATACATATATATAAAATAAGTATAAAGCTTGCAACTTGTAGCTAAGTAATCGACTTCCGCAATTCTTGACCCAGTTAGGTAAGTAGGTACTACAATTAGATTTTAGCAGTCCTCCATTTTGTCGTGACATTTTTATTATAGTGATTTAACTTAAAGCTACCTTTATAAATACCTTTATAAATTACTGATTTTAGTTGGTAAGGTAGGTATAATGTTGAGTTATTTAATTGAGTTATAATTTTTCTTTATACTTTGATTTCAAAGGTTGTTGCAATTTGTGTCTTAATCTAGGTACTTAACTTTATATTATGCGTTTTTAGCATGTATCGTCAGTCAATTCACGTAATCTGACGATACATGAAAATGTTATTGTTGCTTTGTCTCAAACTTATAGTTATTTGTTTTGTTTCCAAAATTCTACCGATTTTCTCACTTTATATTATCCTATTGTTTTTTTTATCAAATTTAATTTAATTCTGAAATTTTAATATGTATAATAATGTTTAATAATAATAATAATTTAGTATAATACAATTTTGTACCTACTTTATCCGTCTATTGTGCATGAGGAGTTAGCCAGTAATTGGTTGTTGCACATGTAAATGTATTTTCTTTAGCAATTAAGTTTAAATTTATTTGTGTAAACAATCGTTGGTTAACCCAATAAATAAATAAATAAATCATTAATTTAATACAAAGCCCCACACGCTACTCGAAATTTATTATAGGTACGTAAAACTAAAACCAGAAATGATATACTTACCTACCTAATAAACACACATGAAATCCATTACTCACTAATATATTTATCATATATTGTCATTACTAAAACAGACAAAATCACGGACTACACCTGACATATCGACGCCGCACACACCATCCCATCAATATATTTTTGATCCCGTGTAGTGACGCTCCATAAAAGGCTTTTATCGTGAATCGCCAACACGTACACGATTAATCTTAGGTAAATTAATTACCCCGACCTCCATACCTCACATGTTTAGGCAAACTGCCGTAGCTTGGGAAACCGCGATATGTGTGTATACAGATATAAACTGAAGCGTTTTAATGTTAATCAACAGTAGTTTGAGGATACGAATATAATTTAAGAAAGCAGTTACAACGTTAATTACATCGGCTTGTAGTCTAACCGATTACGACTAAACAAACAAACCGATGATGGAGTAAAATCGATGTACTATGGTTAGCAGTTAGAGACTTTCAAGTACCCGTATCAATGAACGTCATATATATTCGTAACCGGTATCGGTGATACAAGCTACCGGCGGCGGTGGCATGTAGATGTAGAGTTCATGTATGTACGTGACTCTTTAGAATTTAATCATTAGTCTTTTAGAAAATGTTTACCCATAGGTACGGGTTTAAGAGTTGGTTTAGTTATCATCTGAAATTCCTAGTTTTAATCAATGCTATATTTAGAGGTTAAGTACTGCATTAATTGAAATGTGGTCACAATTCAAATATTTAACCTAAAAAAATAATAACCGATTCTCGGAGTCTCGTGACCAAAATCTACAACGAAAATGACATAAGATCGCTCACCGCTTCTACTTATACCAGAGGCTTAGGCCGCCATTTCTCATCATGACCTTCCTCGTGACAAGGGTGGCTTTGTTTGAGATATAATAGTGGGAACCATTTAGCTGGAAAATGTGCCTGGAAGCCTCTCGGTCGACTGTAACCTAGATATTCGATGCTACGGAATTGTACAGTATAATTGCATCCGTACTTGTGCCTAAAAATAGATGCTACTTCAGTTATTCGTTAAATGAAGAGCTTTTAGAATATTTTGTGTTTATTTTCTTGTTATATTGTTAAATACAACTCATTATAAATGGGACCAATCGCACAATGAATGAATAGAAATAAATGGGTCCTTAGAACTCTAGCATTTGTATCTACGTACCTACCCTTAATTAGTTTAATAGTTACCTACTTATGACAAATACTCATATTCTTAACTTTTTGTTAGAGTAAGTTAGATTACCTGAAATATTTTTATACTTAATAATCAAACTATTATTTTGAAATTTGAATTGTTTTAAAGGAAATCAAAATAAATACAAGAAACTTACATTTTAAAAACGCTCAGTGTCGATATATAAGATTGTGTAATAATATTGATGGATATTCGGGACATAAATCGGTTTTATACGATACGTGTTGTTCTGAGTTTACGATCTTTTTATTCGTTTCCAAATGTCGAGCAAAGGCAATACATTTATTGTAAGAGGCTAGAGCATAACAAACAAACCATGTCAACTTCTAAGTTAAATCGTTTTTATCCTTATTTTCTTGGCCAATGTCATTCCGAACTTATCTAGGCACTTGAAGTTTGTAGGGCCCTTCGGAGGGTCTTCGGGTCCCTTTCATTTATTTCCGTAGCGACTGTCTGTTTGTGCCTTATCTCTAGCTATTTTCCAGATTAGGTCAAAGGAGTTTATGTTCACTACGAATTTTAACAGAGTTTATTACTATACTGTATGTATACCTACCAATGTAAATAAAGTTTATTTTATTGGTAACTATTACATTGGTATATATAATCTACTAGCTATCCGCGATGCGCTTCCACCCGCGCTAAGTTACATCTTTGGTTACTGCTCTGCTCCCGTCGCGAGTAGCGTTAATTGCCTATAAACTTCCTCAAGAACTGGGCTATCAAATGCAAAAAGAATTATTGAAATCCGACTGGTAGTTCCAGAGCTTAGCGCGTTTAATCAAACAAACAAACAAACAAACTCTTACGCTTTTGTTATTAATAGAGATTAAAGGTAGGTTAGCATTAGTAGGTACCTACGTATAGAAACGAAACACCGCAGTATCAGCAAAGACTAGCTAAAAAAGCAAAGCAATAGAGAAGAGCATTACAAAACACATTACAACTCCTTGTCTTTTTAAAATAATAAATAAAAAAATATAAACCAAAACTTTAAGTAGGTACTGTAGGTTCAAGCTACAATACGAAAACCGCGCTTCACTTTTGACATTTTAAAAATAAAACACAATGCCTTATTGATCACACACAAAACAATAGTGTTACTCCAACCTATATTACAAAACCCTCGAAACTTCGTCATGTAGACAAATATCTGTGCGTTCCTACAAAGCGTATCGTCGATTGATCTCGGAGAAAATATTTTTTCAGACGCAGCCATGTTATTCCAATCTATCTCCGTGATATTTTTATTATACCCTCCGGTACCTCTATATCTTTATCGATAGTATAAGCCTGAATGGAATGTAGAAGAAAATAAAGCTATCAATCGTAATTTTAGTGATACTCGCAAAAGTGAACTCACATCGCATCGTGACCTTAAGACTTTTCTAGTGTCATTGTTCTTCCTTATCGCGCATCAAGGACCTACTTGCCAATTCACAATAACAATTTAATTAAACTATATAAGTATCCGCAGGGTATATAGGTGCTCGTAAAACCAACTTTTCTAATTATTTTTCAATGGCTTTATGACAGTTAAAACCACCCAAAACTGAGATGTAAAAACTAATCAATGTCACATCTCAGCTCAGTGGCAGAAAGCAGAAAAATTGCTGATTAAAAAAAACATTAAGTTACGTAATCCGCATGTAACTACCGACTTCGACTGATTAAAAGAAGTAGTCATCAAATCCAATTTAAAACCTGAGATTTTACAACACTGCGATAAATTCAAGACTATAAAATAAATATTTCCAACGTGCAACGCATGACGATTTTACCACCTTATGAGAACCACGATCACGTACGTATGAAATATCTAGCGACATCTCAGAAAAGATATGTACTGCTAGAACTCAGCACTACTACTAAACTACGAAACACTCTACTGCAAGACAACACTGCATGTAATAAACATGAAAAAGATAGTGAAAATAACATTTTACAATTGCAAGCTCACGTCTTATAAATTCGCTTCAGCTACTGCACTTTGTTACCAGTCGAATCCGGAAAGAAAATAATTATTAAATGCTGTATTTTGCTTCTTTAGTTCTTAGAAGTGCAGTACAGTTGTCGTAAAGTACCTACAGATATCTTTACTTATGACTCAGCCTGTAAAACCACTATGCTTTCAACCAAAGTTATAATCTTATACTGCCAAAGGGCCAACGCAGTATTTTTATTAGAAGCCCTTGAAACACATAGTCATACCATAAGAGAACTTACGAAAAAGAACACTTTCAGACTCTTATTTAGACTTAAAAATTCTTTCTTGGAAACTGTAGCCTAAATGACGCAAAGACCAGTAGTTAGTAGCCTTCTTATCACATGAAGTTCTAATATCTACCGCATCTATTGTTTATCGATTACGTAGAAAAGGAAAACGAATAAAGCTTGTTTTCTTAACACACAACTTAATATGTTGCCGTTTCGTACTATAAACATCATTAGTATATATTGCAATAGATAAATGTTTCCAACCTTGTCAAAACTTATCCACATAACTATCAATCTAAAACTAAAGTCTCAAGGTTAACTTACACATCGATATTGTATTTATTGGCAAATGTCACACAAATTGAGCAGCTTATCAAATTGAATGCTTATGTTGTTCTTTATACATTTTACAAAATTGTATCATGCAAAAAGCAATTTGTTTGTTTAATGATTAAATTAATCAGTGCGTATTTTTTGCGTTAACTCGAAACTACTATTAACTAGGTTGGTATGACACATTCCTAATTCAGGAGCGTCTAGAATCACGTGCAAATAAATCACACTTAAACAGAAAGTAGGAAAATATGATATTATATTTTTAGGTGGTAGTCTACTAAAATGTGTTGGAAAAATCCACGACAGTCACGGCCGAACTTGCACGTGACTATACCACGCAATGTGGGCTGTCCCTACTACTGTGACTAGACTTTACAAACGCTGCTAATGAAATCTGCCAACACGCTTCTAGCCAAAAGACAAGAATATTTTATCGTGATGTAATGCATCTTACGAGAATGAATTACAGTACCTAATCATTATATTAACTAGGTCTATTATTCAGTTCGTTTAGTTCCACAAATTAAGTTGTTTTATTATTAGTATCTAAATAAAAATGTAAACTGCAAATATTTTATTAGGTAGCGAAGTTTATTAGAAGTAACCCAAAGTTCGACGACCAGCTATCACAACAAACGACCATGATAGCTCATAACAAAATGATTTTTCTTAGTTTGTTATATTCTAGGACACGACATAATAAGCACACAAGTAGGTAGGTAAGTACTGCCAACCCAACGTTCTTATCTCCACTTTATACAAAATATTTTAAGTCGGTCATGTTTACTCACTCTTATTGTACTACAAACCAAACAGTCCTAGATAAACATAGTTAAAATTTATAACATCGATCAACTACGCGGAATCGTCTTCAAAGTAATCACCGTTTTAATATTAAATTTGCAAATCATCAAACAGCAACTATTCTCAGTAACGAATCGATTCTATTTCATCGATTTGTTTCGATTACGTCGCTTATCAAAATCGATTTGCGACTGTACTAGATTATCATCATCAGCATCATATCAGCCAAAAGACGTATATTGCTAGACATAGGCTTCCCCCAATTTTCGCTGTACTAGATGCAATAAGGCAATTATGACAACAATATATTTTTATATTATTAATATTTGTGTTGTTGCGACTCGATAATTCTCATTGTCAGAGACATCAGCGGAGGACGCGATAGGCATAACATTAAAAGAAATCAAAAAAGGACAAACGACTACTAAATGTACTTATCAATTTTTTATTTACGTTTTTAATTTAATTTCCTTGTATTTTCATCGTTGATTGCTGACAAATTATAATCTCGAAAATATATAAGAACTTTCAAAGAAGTATACCTACTTTCTTAATGCATAAATCATATTGCTAATAGATAATGTGTGAAATACACATGTGGGACAATAATAAGCTAGTCAGAACTTAACTTATAGGTAAGGATGGGTTTTATATCAAAATACGATCTGAAACTATCAGTCATATTTATCGCGAGAATTCAATTTTCTTTTCTTTTGTTCACAGTGAGCTCAAAAATGCATATTGAAGTGCAAGTTGCCCTAAATTTCGTCATATCGTACCTGTACAACAAGCTACCGAGGCGGCGCGTGAATATTTTCGGTGAAGAATTGGAGAAGGCGCTGAAGGACAAGTTCCGGGGTCACTGGTACCCAGACAGACCATGCAGAGGGTCTGCGTTCCGCTGTCTCAAGACCGGAGGTCCTTTAGACCCCGTGCTAGAGCGAGCAGCTAGGGAATCCGGCGTACCCGTCCGAGATGTGCTCGAACACCTTCCACGTGATCTCGCCGTTTGGGTGGATCCAGGTGAGAACCATTTATTTACTTAGTTCTAAATGTGGCACCTCTCAAAAATACCAATCATTTGGTCCAGAGTAAAAAGTCAAATTCTAAATCGGTATACCTAGGTTACCTACTTATGAATTTGTTAGAATATTCTTTAATGATCGATGACTTTAATGACATTGATGATGATGATGGAAAAAATATGCGCTGACTAAAGGCAAGTCTTATCGCTAAAATTAATCAAAGAAAGTGGGGTACCTATTTCTTTGAAACCTTTAAATTTAATACTATTAGAATTAAGTAAGTAAATACCACAGATTACAGAACCTACTTATACATGATACGGGGAATTACGCGTACCTACCTATTTAATATTAATCATTTCGTCTCTAACGAACCTTAATGAGATGTCAAAGTTATATCGTTAGCGGCATTTCCTTTCGTTGTTGAGGGCAAATTTGAACAGACGTCACGAAACATGAAATTAGGTTGACACTATTCAAGGCAAAGTAGTCTCGGCTCACTTGGCTTCATCGTTTGCAAGGTATGAAGTCATATCACTAGGACCAAACGGTATCGTCACTCCTGGCTAACGTTGCTGTTAGATTAAAGATATCATTGCCCTCATTGGTTAGATATAGCTTCAATTATATCATCATGAGCTGATTTATTCACGCACGTTAATAGATATTGAACAATCAATTTGTCTGGTAATACGTAACTAATGGCGATCAATTTACGCGAGCAGCATTTTAAATTGTCTTCAAAGAGAATAATCATGGTTTTTGTGGTACGCCTACAATTACAACTTTTACGTGAACAAACAACTCTATTAAATAGACACAGTTAAAATGCCGCCATTGTAGATGCTATTAACATAATTTGTTGCTTATCACACTATATTCCTTAATGCGATGGAGAAAATGATAGTTAGGATTTCGCTCTACGCCAGTTTGTGCTAACTGTATCTACTGTAATCTTCACACTAAACTAAATACCAACTAAAAACATTGTTTATTGATACAAGTTTTATGATCTCTTGAAGAAAAGAATTCTCGAAAAGGACAGGTAGATACTTATAGGTACTTCGTGGCTTTTGAATATTCTTTGATCGTGCATTATGCATTAAAAAGTAAACTACAATTTTATTAATCTTAAAAAAAAATATCGAAAAAAAAGTAGGTACTTAATATGATTCCCCACACCATTTCACAAAATATAGGCTGTCCTCGCGATAAAGATTAGAGGTCGATCGAAATTAAAATGTGATTTCTTTCATGTTTCAGGCGAAGTGTCGTACCGCATCGGAGAAAAGGGCGCAGTCAAGGTGCTCTTCAGCAGTGACGAACGAGCTGCTGACGAGAGGACCGACAGAGAGGTAAGCTTAAATCTGAACATTACATAATTATCTAATAGAGAAAAGTACCCTCAAATTTAATTACCAAGTAGGTAGTAGCTTGTAGGAATTCCACATATTTAGGTACAAACAACATTGTTCACTATCATGAACACTTAGATCAAAGTGGAAATAACATTAATTCCTTGAGAGAATTGCAGAAATAATTAATGTTATTTAGCTATTCGCCTAGGCAATAACAATTGCCAGGTGATAAAAACCAGTTAGGATGGCACACACGTCATGCTGCCCGTCAGAAGAACGTAGGTGTCCGATAATAATTTAAAAGGTGTCATTTAATAATGAGTGTTGATGTTGTTTCAGGTGACCCGAGCGTTCAACCCCGAAGCTCAGTGCTTCCGGCCAGTAGAGCCGGCGGCGGCGCCTTCGCCCCCCGCGCCCGCTGCCTTCTCACCAGCGCCACCATTCCGCGCGCAGCCCCTCACTTTTACGACCGCGACGTTCGCGCAGACCAAGTTCGGCAGCACCAAGCTTAAGACGAGCAGCAAACGCGCTAACCGCATGTCGCCCACCGAGTTCAGCAACTACATCAAGCAGCGTGCGATGCAGCAACAGATGGCGGCGCGTGCGATGTCGCCCGCCTCGGACCCTGCGGCGTACTTCGTGGCGCGGCGCGACCCCGCTCCCTCGTCTGCGCCCCCCTACCCGCCGGCGCCGGCGCACCTGCTGCTCGCCAACTGAGCCACGCACGCGCGCTAGCCGCCCCGCGCGACCCGCTCATAGAGTCTTTACTTTTTTACGAGAGAGACGCGCGCCGCGATTTATTTTTTTATTTTCCGCGGGGGCGTCCCGCGCCGCCCGCCGCTTGTGATATCCGTACGATTTTCCATAACTTTTTGTATTCTCGTTCGTTACGTCGATGTGTAAATTTATCGATAGGAGCAATAATCTGCCGAGCGACTCGCCGGCGATTTATTTTCGTAATATTTAATGCTGAGTCAAGTTTTTGATGTCTTCGTTCGATATCGATATATTCGTAGAGTGTAAGGGAGCGAATGGCCGAACGGCCGCGTGCGCTTACGACGACGTACCTTCTAGAGCGAGCCTGTATACATACGTCCTCCGATCTAAGAAAATACTGATATTTAAATATGTATACATAATTATATATTCGTACGCGATAATCGTCTAATTTTTCACGAGGAAATGATGGCCAATAGAGAAATTACGTATTTTTAATATTGAAATTGATAATTCATACTTACTATTATAGTGTACTGGTACCTATGTATTGTACTCGTATGTTGTAATAAATGTTTGCATATCCGGTCGGACGTGGTCGGACGGCGGCGGGCCGCCCGAAGGCGTCGGAGATCTCACATAGTGTAATCATCACTCGTACGATTGTACCCTTATAATAATAATTATTATTATAATATACATAATAATATATTATAGGTTTAGCTACGTTTCAATCTAACAGTATTTTTTTAAGAAGATATTAGTCCTTGTGTACATTACTGGTCGTCCGCGTCGCGGCACCGGTCTTAGTGTGTATGGTATACTTATATTGTTAAAAAAGACATGAATATGAATAAATGATAGAAAAAATATTTCTCAATTCATAAAGATAACGGGTGCATGCAAATTCATAAAAATAAATACTATGTGTTATTTATCTTTTTTATATTTCACTTAGCAGTCGGTACAGTTTTTCAATGGAGGTCGGGTCGGTAGTAGCGAATGACGTACGTATGTAGTGTAGTGTAGGTGCGCGGCAGTTTGTATGAGGTCGCATCGCACGCCCGAGTTTGATGCACAACACTGACAACGTTGTACCTAAACTGATATATGTACAACTATTTTTTACTATTTTTATATTTTGATTTAGAATTAAGCCTAGTTGTATGATTTCAACTTTAAAATGTACTTTATTAATACCTATGATTAAATTATTACGTAATATATAATAAATCGGTGATTATCGATTGAAAAACTGACCGAATAGCTACAGTATTTTGTAGATAAAATCTATAATGTAAGTTTAATAATAATACAACTTAGCGTAATGAGATTTTTTATTATAAAGATACTTTTTATTTTCTTTCTTTTGTAAGATATATTCGATGGAAGTGTTAAAGATAATATAATATTTGCATAATAATATAGTAAATGCGGCTCTCCATGTCCGCTAATATAATTAGTCAATAATAATTTTTCATATTGTTGTACGACTTTTTAAGTTTATATTAAAATGTTTTGTGCAATCTATACTGCGTATTACTTCTACAACCCCACATCTACAGACCCAGGGATATGAAATAATAGTCGACAGTAATAATCATTAAGTCACTTTATTATCAAACCACAAAGATGACAAAAGTTAACTTCACCTCATCTATGGACAATTTTTACCTTTATTTAGACGCCATAAGTACAAACCAATCTTAAGAATGTTTTCAAATTACATAGAACTGATATTCCAAATTCTTCAACAAATTCGTCCCTACCACCTACCTAATAAAATAATAGTTGTACATGCAGCTGCTAGAGCTGTGAAACAAAACGCTTTTTGTGCATATATTGAAATAAATGTTGACCTTCTTACATTATATTCACAAGCAGCATATAAATATTCTGTAGGTACTAAATATATTATAATATACTAATTAATTCAATGAAATTGCAGTCATAATTTTAAAATGAAAACTTCTTTCATGCTAAATTAAAATTGATTGTCTGCTTAAGTAGTTACAATGCAAAAATAGAGTCATAAAAATATTATTATTAATACTTATTGGCGCCTCAACATTAATATAGACAATAATAATAAATAGGTACGTAAATATTTATCCATAAACCACCTCTTTTATGAGTATAATTTTATTATTACTTTGTGTTTTGTCTTTTTCTTTTGTACCATTAAAAACAAAGAGACAAAGTAAGGTTATAATTATAATTGCTAAATGAGGTTGTGATGGGCCCCTGAACTGTGATAATAATATAATAATCATCACACCCAAATCAACGAAGAGGACAACTATATTAATAATTTTTACATACTAATAACATTTAAAGAAATGCAATTTCAAAACAAGCACATAATATTATCTTTTCATATCGATTTGGTTAGGCAAGGTAACAATATTGCTTCAGTTTCTATGGTACTAAACACTATAATAAATTTGGAACATACGTAAAATGCATAGTATTTTAGTATATACCGTCGTAGATAGATTTTTGGCGGTACAATTCAAGAATATACACCTAATGTTAATATACAGGAACATTTAATGTCTAGATACATCTGATACAATTTGTCTACTGTTAAGGAAAAGTCAAAGTATTTTTGGCACTGCTTGTCAGCTGAGGAACGGAAAATTTATTTGTAAAAGTATAAAGATTTAACAGTATCCAAAATCTTAGAATATATCTTAATAGTATATTTAACATACAATATTTCCAGATTTTTAGGCCTTTACATCTATAACTTTTACAAAATTCCTTATTTGTTACCATAGATGAGGAGATATGTTCTAAGTGGTTCACATAGAATATGTATTTAAAATTACTAAAAATAATCAGTACATTTTAGTGAAACATAAATGAACCCTACCATGTTTATACCAAATCAATAACTCATTTAATCCCAAATTACAATAAAATAACCACTAAATATTTACAAGACTAAGTAAACTAAACATACGATACTTAAGGAAAAAGTCTAAGACCATAATAACATTTATTGGTTTCAAAATGAAATATAATTTTAAAATGATACTTAAAATTTTAACTGGTTGACTGTTTTGACTATGTTTCACAATTTTGGCCCGTGATTCCAATATTCAAAAATAGAATAGTTTGCTATTAATATTTACTTACTTAAACATCATAATTTTTTAGTAAATCATGATAAGTACTTACACATCTACAGACATAAGAATCCAAAGTGAGGCCATAACGTCAAATTGAATCTGTAACAGCCTTCCTACCACTTTGGACAAAATAGAATAAATAACACAATTCGTGAGCAAAGGCTTACTGACATGAAAAATAATGAAATAAAATAAAACTTGATTCTCATTAAAATCAAAAGTCAAGGAATGACAACATAATGATAATAAAGTAATATCATTCAGAACACAGTCGAGCTGTGGTGATTGTCTCTCTATGTACAGTGTAAAGCCGACAATGCCAGCACTCTGGCACCCAAATAGATAGAAATAAGTAATTACTTAAAAACACAGGTAGAAACGCGCGTCGTTTTCATACATTTTCAATTATTACTACTGACGATCATCGATCGCTTCGGGCGATGATCAATGAGCCATCTCAATGTGCCGCTGTAAACTTTTCTTATTCATATAAAATCTGTCGCACATGGCGCAAGGAAAAAATACCTTTTCGTTGTCGGCGTGTCTAGCCCTGGTGTGAGAGGAAAGGTCTAACGCCCTCGCAAAGTACACTTTGCAAATGTTACAGAAAAATTTGGTGGTCGTAGCATGCATTGTGCGATGAGCGATCAGGTCCCTGGGCGTAGCGACGCCGTCCCCACACTGGCCGCACGTGAATTCTCCCGGAGGAGGGATAGGTACATTGCCGTCGTTATCGTCATCATCTTCATCAGACTCTTCGCCGTGATGCCTCACTCGATGCGCTCTTAACGATTGTTCATCATCATACTGAGCGCCACATAAATCACACACGTGCATGTCCTCATCACCTTGTGCAGTTGCGTTTGAACTGCCTTCACCGCTCTCATAATGTTTTTTCATGTGGATAAGCAATGTTGACTTTCTTGTGAAACTCTTATCACAAACCGGACAGAACACAGAGTTAGGTTGATGAACTTCGTCCATATGGCGCTGATACGCTGCTCGTTTAGTAAATTCCTTATCACAAATCGTGCAGTATCTATCTTCGGCCGTGCTCGAATTTTGTTGATCTAAATCAACAGAATCGTCTGAGCGCATTTTCTTATTCGGATTGACAACTGTGACCTCGACTTCCGGAGGCAGTCTTCTTTTCGCTGCTACCGTGGCAGCGGGCCCCGACTGTGTTACTACCCTAGCGAGTTGTGTTGGATCTATAACTTCATGTTTACTTATTTTGCTCGTAACTTTGTGTTGGGGCATCCAAAGACCGCTATTATTAGCGGCCGCTTTGCCATCCGGTGAGCGCAAATGCCACCCACGATGACTTTTCAGCGCTGATATTGACGTGTAACTCTTGTGACAGATTTCACAATCGAATGTTTGTGGTTGTGAAGAGGTCTGGTTTATACACTGATGATTTTGCAAAGCTAACAAACCAACGAATTGTTTTCCACATGTATCACATGGGTAACGCGCCTGATAATCCACGCTTGGATCTATCGATTCCTGGTCATTCTCATAATCAGGTTCAATCTCTGGCGTTACTTCTTGGGTTTTACTGGATCCCTGATTAGCATTGTAGCCTAAAAGTTCTCTTGCATGAGCGGCCTTTAAGTGCTCATACAATTCCACTGTCGAATTAAGAGGTTTACCACATATTTTACACATTTGAACTGTGGATTTATGAACATTCTTTCGATGACGGTAATAAGATTTTTTGTCTGAAAACGTAATTTTGCATATTGTACAACTAGATCTACTACTAACTTCGCCACTTCCAGTTGCCATCTGAGCCTCCGCATTGCCGCTGGAGTTCGGGTTAACGATTCCGTGTTTCGCACGTTTATGTTTCCACAAACTAGTTCTAAGCGGGAATCTTTTGAAACATAATTCACATGAATAAGGCATATCTTGCTGTGGCTGTTGAATGTTATTTGGGAAATTGGTAAAGTTGAAGCTATTAAACTGCGGTGTAGAAAGCACAGCGCCGTTTTCATCAGGATTATACTCGTCTTCTTCGGTAGAAGCTTGCATAGTGTTTTCTTCACTGTCGTTTCTGTCATTTAGTATATCTGCATGCAAAACTTTTTTGTGTTTCCATATATTCTTTTTATGCATAAATCCTTTGCCACAAATGTCACAAGAATATGGCGCATTAGGGATATTATAATGTGGTTTAAATGACACAAAACCAGGTTGAACCATCGGGTATACCTGTTTAATGGGTTTGCCAATAATTGACGGTGAAAATTCATTTCTTTTACTTGAAATATCACCTGGTTTTCTATTTGTAGTAGGCACTTTAGCGTGTATACGCATATGATTTGAATATGCTTGGCGACTTTTGAACGACCTGATACAGATGTCACAGAAAAATTCAGCATCGGCTGCAGCGAGTGCGCCGATACCTGGGTGAACTTGTTGTACATGCTCAGACAATTTCTGTGGAGTACTGTAAGAGTTCGCACATACGCTACAAGGGTAGAACTTAACTCTTAGATGAGTGTTCTTATGTTCCGCCAGTTCGGAAGGACGCAAGAATTTCTTATCGCACTGGTCACAGTGGTGGGCCACTTGATTGTGTTCTGCCACCTGGTGGTCTGTCCACGCGTCGACAGTTTCAAATATGGCGTTACATTCAGTGCAAGAATAATGATATTCTTCCGCCTCTTCCTTCACAATGGACATATCTGGTTCATTATTTTGCATGCCTAGTGTTCGATCAGAATGCTCCATGTAAATGTGTTTGTTGAGATCAGCAGCTTGTTCAAATTTAGAATCGCAATGCTGGCAATAGTGTGGTTTTTCCTCACTATGTATCATTTTCAAATGTTTTACTAAATTTGGATAGTTGCTATTTTTCTTACCGCACAAAGGACAGTCTGTAGGGCGACCGTCAACACATTTGCTTTGACTATCTGTCTCGAAATTACCAGCATGAACAGCTAATGCGTGATCATTAAAGTGCTGCATATTCAAAAATTGTTCTGGGCATAAATCGCAGGCTACGTATACTGTACAATCGCCTTTACGAATATGTTTCTTAAGCAAACTTTTATCTTTAAACCTCGCTCGACAATGAACACAGCCGAGCGGTACCCTAGACTGGCCATCTTCGTGTGCATCCAATACGTGTTTCATAATGAACTGTTTCAATTGGAATTTAGCTGGACAGAGCTTACAGGCGTATGATCTAGCATTGAAAATATCTTTGTATTGAACTTTCACTTCCTTGGGCTCATCCTCCAGAACCAAATCATCAGTAATGCCATCTTCGTTATATATAATCTTCCACAAATTAGTGCATGAATTCGACCTCATGTGGCTGAGAAGCGCGCCAATATGACTGAATGTAATGACGCAATTATAGCACGTGTGTTTGGGGACCTTGTGTCCATTTTTCTGCAAGTGCTGTATGACAGCTTTTCTTCTCGGGTGTTCTCTGTCGCAACATAGACATCGTTTCGTATTAATTTGTTCAATTACGTCGCGATACTTTTTAATGAAGTCCCGTTGCGTTTTTGTAACATAGATTTTGTTAGGGTCAAGTTCTTTGACCTCCTCTTCGTCGACAGTCTCATTAGGATCAGCGGTCTCGTCAAGTTCTTCTTCCTCCTCGGCTACCTCACTATTAAACGAGTTTACTTGTAAGTCTTCATTAATTTCAACGACAGGCTGTATTATAGGAAGGTCGTCATCGTCCTCTTCCTCGCGTTCGTCCTGATTTATTTCCGTTTCTTCTTGATCTTCATGTTCTCTTTCCTCAGAAGCTTCCTTGCCATCCTCCATCTCACGTTCAGCTTTAATTTCGAGACCATCTTCCATTTCCATATTCTCTTGACTATCTGCTGTATCATCAACACCATCCTGGCCATTATCGCTTTGGGCACCATCCATATTATCGTCATCTTGATCTATATTTTCATCACCATCACAATGTTCGTCACCTTCAAGTTCATTATTACCCTGTTGTCGAGCTATCTCAATTTCATTTTCAGAATTCATATCAACAGTATCATAATTCTGACTTTGATTATTATGCATTTCTCCATCGATTTCCTCGTCACCTTGATTTTGATCATAACCGTCAGCATCAGGTTCCGAAAGTATTGCTTCTACTTGGAATGAGGCTATCTCTGGCTCCGATATTAGCGTTTCTGGACTTTCGGGTCCAGAATTTAATATCTCCGGTTCGGAGACTAAAACTTCAGGTTTAGAGGTTAACAATGTCTTCAAAATTTGAGGTTCCTTCTTCTTTATTTGTAAATCTTTAAGTGCTTTGATACGAAGGGGATAAGGCAAATTATTCTGTGATGGTTTTGCCGATTTTATAGGTATAGGCTTCTGTGGTGTAATAACTTTGTTAATGGGAACAATTTTTGTTGGGATGTTTTTGGATAAAAATTGCATCTTATGGCTAATAGGATTCGGCATCAACCGTGCTTTAGGATTGAATGGATTAGGTCTCAGTTTGGGTTGGAAGTGAGTGAAGGACTTTTTGGGTGTTATCTTATTCGTGTATCTGTCAAAGCTATGAGCAGTTAGTTCATGTCGACGAGCGTTGTGAGAGTATCTATAGGTGCGACCGCAGACGAGACAATCTTTAGATGCGAGTTGGTGAATACCTTGTCGGGCGTGAAGTGTTTCACCGGTGGGCCGCATTACAGTTATGGATACCTCGGGCATGTGAGGCATTTTGGGATATGATTGAAGAGGTTCATTTATCTCATCATCATCTTCCTCTTCCTCCTCTTTGTCACTCTCCACTCCCTGTAATTGAAGACATAGAAATTCAAATAATTATGTGGAATCCACAAAAGTCCACTGTATTCCTCTTATTTAAGTATATAAGTTTTACTACTACATCAAATATATTAAGTACAAAATAAATAAAACAACAACTATAATTTTAATATTATATTAAATAAATATTCAACTTCACCCAACATTTTGTTTCTAGATTAAAATAAACAAGAAAAAAAATACAGTTCCTGCTTAATATAACTGACTAACTTTTCGCAGCGCGGATTCACCCGAGATAAGTTAGTAATCTTTGATTACTGTTCTGCTCCTGTTTTTCGTAGCGTGATGTTACTTAACCTATAACCTTCCTCAAGTAGTTAGCTATCAAACGCAAAAAGTTCAAATCCGAATCCTAAGATTAGCGCGTTCAAACAAACAAACTTTCGATTTATATATTAGTATAGATATAGATTATTCAGATCTAACAATAATAATTATTTTAACATCAAACAAAAACTTCAAACATTAATAAAATTGCAAAAAAAAATATATTTTGTAACTTTGTATTAAAACTACGCACACGATAATCTTATACATAATTTCAAAGAAAAAGTCATAAGTAAATAAAGAGTAAGCATCATAAACATTTTTTAAACCTCAAAAGAAATATTATTTAATTTTTTGAATTTATAATCAATGACAAAAATATTAAAGTAAACAATCGTAAGATCAAATTAAACATTTATAAAGTTTAATTTGCACACACAGTACAAATGTTAACACAATGTTCTTTACATATAGGTTGAGCACATCTGACACACAATTGTTTCGTTCTTCTGTCGCGTTTCGTTGTCTTAACACATATTTTGCATCGTCTTCTGTTGTTGTAATATGGTTGTAAAATTTCACGCACTAGAGACATATTTTGTTTACGTTCTATTATTAGGTCATTAATCTTCGCAGGACACATTGACATTGGTTCATCTGGCATTAATAGACTCAATGCTAAATCTTTAATAAATAGACGACGCTGGGCTACATTATTGTTTTGAGAGCTCCATAGTACCTGAGCATTTACAGAGGCTATGTTTAATAGTGTAAAGAATAATGACAATGTCCAGTCATTTGTATGTTGCATGGTTGTGTAATAGTTCATAAGAACATCTATAACTTCTACAGCTGATTGGTTCTTCTTGTATACAGCCACGGCTGTAGTTTGGTTCACATGCCCTTTTCTGTAAAACCTGGGGTCATTTGTTAATACATTTATTGCTTTTGATTCAGAACTGACGTAAGATGTGAGTGAAACTTCATGATCAATAAATCCAGACATGAAGCTACTACTTTTTCTGTACTGTGAAAGAAACAAAGGTGGAATCCAATCATTGTTTGGATGCAAAGCGACTAAGGTAAACAGCTGATATTCATTTTTAAGACGTTTCATTAATGAAGTAGATGTAAACCAACTATCCATAAGAATAATTCTACCCGTTCCAGCTAAATGCTGAACTAACTTTTTAGCTATCTCTTCTGCACCAAAGTAGGGGTCAGTGATGACATCTAAATTGCTTATATAGAATGTAGATGAGTCAACAAGCAATACCATTTTTATTCCACGCTTTAGTGGTTTCTTATCAATATTATATCGAAATGGGCAAGGCCCGTAAACTGGTACAATGATTTCATCAATAACAGCAATGTTCTCTATCTCATGAGTCGCTCTGCAATTCATGGCGAAGATTTCAAATACCTTGCGCATGCGATTCATAATGTCATATTGTATAATGATGTCGTCGTCTTCATTATCGAAACTTATGTTTTGAAGAAGGAATTTAAACCTTTCGTATTTCATAGCATTTCTAATACAAGGCACACCACATTCATTACTCCAAAGGTCAGTACATTTCTGATGCGTCGGCCGCATTATACCGTGTAAATACAAAATGCCGATAAGAGTTTTTATTTCGCTGACGTTAGTTGGTACTGAGTTACCTTTTCCACCTCGCATAACATTTTCATTGGTTGAAGTGACAATTAATTCTAGTAGGTCATCAGTAAATAATAACTGCCAAGCATTTTTAGGTTGTGGGCAATGTTGTTTAGGTATGTCCAAATTGCGTTTTCTAAGTTGAAGAGCTTCTTTGACTTTAATATTATTCATAGAAGGTGATATTTTCGGATTTTTCAGTATAATTTTTTTAGTTTTGCATAAATAGCCATTTTTGCAATCTACGTATTCATCCTCAATGTCTGGTTGGAGCTCAGCCTCTGTGTCAGAATCATGATCTGAGTGCTGCAAAACATCACACTCTTCCCTTGATTGCAGAGAGTCAATCACCTCATTGTCTTGAACCATGTCCAAGATTGAATGGACCCGGTGCCAATCCATTCGAGGATCCACATATTTCTGTGGATGAAATTAATTTAATTGAACTATTCCTGCACTGTCATTCTTCAGAAACAATTTTGACCACTATTTCACAAGTTACATCACTTAAAAGTAAACAAATGTTTTTTTTTTTTACTACAAGTTTATTTATGCCAATAAAAATTATTATAAAATGTTGAAATGTCATAACATAACATGACTATCAAAAGCAAGTTTGCATTACAAGAATAACTGCTTGGTTTATAAATGTATTATATATTTATCTGTAAGTATGGATATAAATCTTTACCTTATCACTTCTCGGCGTGAGCCCCAGTGAAGCCAAGATTGGAGGGCCTTCAGGTTGAACTTTGTTTGCGGGGCTGGCATTCTGGAAAACATACAAAGAAAGCATGAATCTCTAAAAGGAAGACATTCCTTATTCACAAACATGTTTAAGCACAAAAGAGACAATTTAATTATTATTTTTATTACAAAAAAAGACATGAATAATATTTAAAAGGTTATAACTAAAACTTGAATTAAATAAAGAATCAATAAATGTGTTTAAAGGTATTTTAAATACTTATTGTATTATGAAAATGCAGAGTATAACCCAGACTATCCTCAAATAAATATAAGGAAACTCATATATTAATATGACTTTATTCTGGAGTTAGGTATAATAAGCATTCATAGTTGCTTTATCATTTCACACAAGTCACATGTCCTTGACATCAAAATGCTATACTAGCAGTAGAAAAAATCAGCAGTTTTAGAAAATATACTGTCACAAATACTGATAGATAACAGTACTCAATACAATTCTAATATTCTGAGTTATACATACCTCACTGTCAGGGTATGAACCATCAATAACCACTCCATCATCATAGGCTTCATCAGACAATGGTTCACTCTTTATTTTGACCTGAAAATGCATATTTCCATATGTAAACAATAGATTCTTAAAATCACAAAGTGACAATTCCAAGCTCAAAAATCCAGAAAGATAAACCCACCTCTTCTAGTTGGCTGCCATCTTTACTAATCAGAGACTGTAGTTTGTTTTGTGTCCTTTCACATACATTTTTAAATGTATGCCAATTATTGACATTATCCATGCATTTCCTGCACACATTCGTAGGCAGGTCGTCATTTTCATTTACCTGAAAAACAATCATACGTAATCATCGTACTGTGGACAAATAGGCGCTCTCCACGACGCGGTCGTTTCTTCAGAACGAACGAGGCGAAACCGCGCCTCGTGTATAGATAGATACGCAAGGAGAAACTAAGTAGGTAGGCGTAGGTACAGACGAACGGCGGCGTGCCGCTGCTCCTCGACCGAATAAGTAGAAGCGAGTCGAGTGGCAGCCAGCGAGCCTCTCGAGGGTTAGCGCTCGATATACGCACACACGTATAGCGCACTCACGCCAACACCGACGCTCGACCCGTCGACCCGCTCGAGGGACGAGCTGCAGGCTGGTCTCGTCCAATAAATCAATACCTATGTCCAACACCCAACGCGGGTCATACCGGGCAATACGCAGCCCCCTCCCGACCTGACCCCCGGGAATAATGCCAACCCGACCCTCATGATACGCGCCATTCCTCGCCGGCTGCACGGAATGCGACGCGACGCGGCCACGAGCCGAACGATAGCCGTGGAACATTACAAAATGGTGGACGATCTTACGACATCTCCACCTAAGCGCGCTGCCTGTCATTGCTCAAAACGAGGCGGATGACGAGTTCTCACGTATGCCAAGGGTCTACTTTCACTCAAAACTTCATTAAAACACTTATTTCACACGTTACATACCTGTACAGACACACAATCCTTGATTTTCGAAGCGAAGACGGAAGGTTCCGAGTCATCCGAACTGGTGGTAGGAAAAATCGGCAGTAATTCGCCTCGAGATGACAAGCACAGTCTACAAACACGATCATAGTTCACATTCATTGTAAATAAACGATATTTTGAACGTAATAAACACCTTCCACAATCTTTAAAACAGGGACGCCATGTCACCACGAGCACTTCAACACAAAGCACTGCATATCGTTCTTGCTAGAGCACGAAAGCGGCTGATGATGAGGATGAGAAGTCGATAGGTTCGGTCGGGACGGCTGGTTCGAGTCGGCGACCACCTGTCGTTCTGCGCATGTGCGCGTAAAATTGCGTCAGGATAGCCAACATAACCACAGAAAACTTAGTTTATGCCAGCTGTCACAAACCTTTACGTTTGGTACGATCACAGGTACGATAAAAAGACAATATTTGTAGGTAATCAAATCACAAATTAAAACCTTTATTGTTATTTATTAATTTATTACATTGTTAGTCAGTAGTACTTTAGTTAATATTCAAAACACCGGTACTTGTGGACCTCATGGTATAAAGAAGACTTGCAGTATACCTAATGGTTTATAATCAATCTATTTTGTTTAAAATTACTATTTTATAATATGTTTAGCAAAAAAAGTTATTAAAATAACATAATACTCATACGCTCACACGCATGAAATGAATAAATTTTATATTTTGATGCTTCACTTGAAGTTTCATTGTGTACTTAAACGTAATAAAACCATATATTTGAGTTTATTTTAATTTGCGCTTCATAGGAGTCTAATAGCAGTTTATCATTCGAGTAATAACATGTATTTATTCAGTTAGGGATTATGTTGTATAATGTTGTTTAATTTCACTTTTAAACTGTTTACTACCCCTGGATTGAATAACAGAAGTTATTCTATCTCTGTCTAATCCACTATACACACGGCGGCAAATTTGAACTTCGGATAACTTCGCCTTTACCATCGTAATGGCGGGAATTTACAAAACTCTGAGAACTTCTAACATCGTTTTAGTTTAAAAGTTTTACAAAAGTAATTAAATTCATATGCAGGTTACTACATAGGCATAATGCTGAATAATTTATTTCACATGAAAGTGTTAGATGTGTTCAACAGAGTTAATTATCGGTGAAGGAAAATCATAAAAATGTTCTATCTAGTGACAACTTTCAGTGCGACTATTATATTAAAAAAATTAAAATAATCAAAACAGAAGGCAACTAGTTTAGTTCATTCTTTGAAACGTGGGGATAAAACATGAATGAAAACGTATGCGAATCCACAACCTCTTTATGTCAAGAAATTTAATGAAAATAGTACCGAGTGAAATAGACCAATGACCTGTGTTCGACAAATTGACATAGTACGAGGGCTGCTAAATTAACTATCATTGACTATTTTATTTAATAGGGTTTTATTGCTTTTTGAAAATTCGCCATGATGATAGACTTTTGCATTCGGTGAAATCAGTTTTCATAGCACTTTTACTAATAGGAAGGTGGTATCTCCAAAACATGATTTTTGAATGTCTTAACAGCTTCTTCTCAGGTTGAAAATCGTTGACCACGTAATTTAGGGCTGACCTGTTAATTCCACCGTTTTACCCTCCAAATAGCGGGTCGTTACACTCATAGTGTGACAGCTTGCATTGTCGTGATGAAGAATAATTCAGTTTTGTGGATTGTTCTTCCTAATTTCTGCAAGACTTCTGGCAAACAAATGGTCGTGTACCACTCCGAATTAACAGATTTACCCAAGATGTGCACGACGACGTCTAAATAGAGATAAGTTGAACATATAAATAATATAGTTAGGATAGGGTCACCTTGTAAATAAGCTTTATATAACAGAATAGTGTTAGTTTATATACGAAATTATGATTATAATCTTATTAGAATAGGTTTCTCAAAGGCAGATAGGGGTGATATGTCGTTATAAAGATGTAATTTACTTAGATATGTTTATATTCTGTTATCTTATGTACTAAGTCATAGTAGTTTTATATAGATAGGGGCGTAGTTATGTAATTAATGATGTTTAAATAGTGTTTTATGATAGATAGGGTTGATTTATGCACTTGTAATGTTAATTACGATATTCTATTGTTAATACTTGTGTTTAGGTATGTTTTCGTAAAGATTCTACTTAAGATTGTATTAGAATATGTTAATTTCTTGTTAGAACAACAATGATTATTGTTATTTATTATATAGTTTCACAATGTTTTAATAATATTTAGAAATATTCGAGAATATTCTTGCTTTGTATAGCATCACGTTTAGGTAATAAGACCGCGAGACAGGGCACTCAACGCTGATTGGCGGGAATATTGTAGAACAATTGGTACCTACTACGCTGATTGGTCGGAACCTTGTAGAACGTTCGATAGGTACCTACGATACGTGTATAAAAGGCGGAACATTTGCACGGATCTTCACTTCACGGCGAGCAACGGAGCAATCAAGAAAGAAGAACTCTCAAGAAAGAAGCTCTGAAGACAGTACTACAGGAAGCCTGGAAGCTCTGCTAGTACCACTGAAGCCCGCAAGTACCACTGAAGCCCTGAAGCTCTGCAAGTACCGAGCGAGTACCTATATACGTCAATACAAGATTGAGAGACTACTTGTTGTTTCTATCACGGTCGTCACGACAGTGTCGCCCTCTTGACCCGCCATACTCCACGAGTATACCTCACGCCGACAGCGCCTGGAGACATCCCCAATCCCAGTACAGAAAGTGTGCCGCTACTCTCCTCCGCGAAGGAACGGGAGGGTTCGTGCACATTTTATGGTCCTTCGAGCCGGATCAAGGGAGTCTCTGGGAGGGTAGCTTGTGGAGTTGAGGGTAAGGCACTGTCACCATGCCGCCGATAACTCGCTCGGTAGGAAAGGGACAGTCAACGTCTGCTGAAGCCTCGGACAGTACAGGAACGGAGGTCACCGCCACATCGGGGACTACTACAGGTACCACCGCCGCCACGGGTACAACAGGTACCACCGCCGCCACAGGTACAACAGGTACCACCGCCGCCACGGGTACTACGGGCACAACCGCCGCTACAAGGACAACAGCGCCCGCCGCCGACAGGGAGGTGGAAGGGAACGCTACCGAACGCGCCGCCGGAAGTCGCACGCCGCACCCAACCTCGATGCATCGGGGGAGTGCGGATATGAAGAACAAGCGCGCGCCCTCCTCACGGGGAGGAGGATCGCTAGCTACACAAATAAGGTTAGCCAAAGCAAAAGAAGAGTTGCTTAGGTTACAGGTCGAACTCGCCGCCGCCCGCATAGCGACAATAGAAGCGGAAGCAGCACAAGAAGAAGAAGAAGAAGATAGGGGAGAACACTCAGAAGATGGGTCAGCCTGCACCGAGAGAGAAGCCGTGGCCCGCGTCGACACCTGGTTGGACAACCAGGAGCCGCCGCTACCGCCGCCAGAAGACCCCCAGCCGGAGTTGCGCAACCGCCCTGCAGTACAGAAGACAGAAGAACCTGAAGCTCGCTGTCGTAGCCAGGGACTTCTGGAACAGAAGCCAACACCGGCGGGAGGGGACAAGGGGCCAACGGACATAATGAAGCTCGCGGAAGCAATTACCGCAGCTGTAAAAGCGGGACAACGACCAAAGATCATCGACCTGCCAGAGTTCAGTGGATCACATCAAGAATGGCTACCTTTCCGCGCCGCTTACTTTGAAACTGCAAGTATGTTTTCTAATGTAGAAAATCTGAACCGTCTTCGCAGGAACCTTAAGTCCAGGGCCAGGGAAGCAGTGAACAGTCTCCTATTCAGCATCACCGACCCGACGGAGATCATGAGGACCCTGGAGACCAGGTTCGGAAGACCAGAATCGATGGCCATGGCGGAAATGGAAAACTTGAAGACACTGCCACGCCTCACCGAGTCACCGCGAGAAGTCTGCATCTTCGCATCAAGGGTGACCAACGCTGTATCGACTTTGAAGACATTGAACTGCGTGCACTACCTACATCACCCGGAGGTAACCAAAGCAATTATAGAGAAGCTGACACCGACTCAAAAGAGTAATTTTTATCGATTCGCAGCTAGTCAGCCTAAAGAAGACCCAGACCTCCTGAAGATGGAAAAGTTCCTGAAAACAGAAGCTGAACTGTGCGCCCCATACGCACTGCCGGAGAACGTGCACGCACCTGGCCCGACGTCATCGAGCCAGCCGAGAAGGTCGCAGAGAGTTAACAGCGCGACCGAGCAGAAGCCGTACACACCGAAGTGTCCAGTATGCGAAATGACGGGACACGCTGCACCTGACTGCGCCGAATACAAGAAAGCGGACATCGACGCCAGATGGGACCTCGCCAAGGCCAGACGCCTGTGCTTTAGGTGTTTGCGATACCGGGGTAAGGTACATCGCTGTCAAATTAGAAAATGTGGTATAAATAATTGTCCGCATCTGCATCACAGAACGCTGCACAAAGGGAAGAAGCTCCCAACAGAAGAAAAGGATGACAGCGAAAAGACCGAGGCCATCAACTCCGCATGGACAGCCGCCAAGCAGTCGTACCTGAAGCTGATACCTGTACAGGTGTCTGGCCCAAAGGGAAAGGCGAACACCTATGCGCTCCTCGACGATGGATCGACGGTGACCCTGATCGACGAGAGGATAGCCGACAACATCGGCGCCCGCGGACCTGTCAATCCTCTCAAGATCGAAGCGATCAACAAGATGACTACGTCTGAGGACCAGTCAAGGAGGGTCTCCATCACCATCACCGGACCGAATAAAAGGCAACACAGAGTGCAAGCTAGAACAATTAAGCGGCTGATGGTGTCTACGCAACAGGTGCCTAAAGATTGCATAGAGAACTGTAAGCATCTCCGGGACATGAGCAGCATCCTGGCATATGAAGAAGCACGTCCGGGTATCCTGATAGGGCAGGACAACTGGCATCTTCTTCTGGCAACTAAGGTGAGAAAGGGTAATAAGGATCAACCTGTTGCCTCATTGACCCCTCTAGGTTGGGTACTACACGGGAGCTATACAAGGACTCTCGGTAAGGGAATACAAAAGGCAAGAGTGCACCACATGACAGACGTGGCAGAAGAGGAGATGCACCACATGATGAAAGAATACTTCGCGCTGGAGTCACTGTGCATCGCCCCCAAGAAACCGAAGTCTGATCCCGAGGAACAGGCACTCCAACAACTACAGCAGAAGACAAAGAAGATGCCAGAAGGAAGATACGAGACAGGGCTGCTCTGGAAAAGTGAAGATATCGCGCTACCAGACAACTACGGCGACTCGCTGAGAAGGTTGGCAGGAATAGAGAAGAAATTAGATCGCAACCCGCAGCTAAAAGAAAAGTATACAGAACAGATGGAAGCACTCGTCAGCAAAGGGTATGCCGAACCTGCACCTTCTACTAAAACAAAGGATAAAACCTGGTACTTGCCTCATTTTGCAGTAATGAACCCCGCCAAACCCGGGAAACTACGAGTGGTCCACGACGCCGCCGCCAAGACAAAAGGAGTTTCCCTAAACGACGTGTTGCTGAAAGGCCCGGATCTCCTACAGTCGCTGCCTGGAGTGATCATGCGCTTCAGGGAGCACGCCATAGCCGTCACAGGAGACATCAGGGAGATGTTTATGCAGGTGAAACTCAAGAAAGAAGACCGGGACGCCCTCCGGTACCTGTGGCGCGGCGATCGCAGGGACAACGAGCCACCCGAAGAGTACAGAATGACATCACTAATCTTCGGTGCATCGAGTTCACCTTCAACAGCGATCTACGTGAAGGATGAGAACGCTAGAAGACACATGGACAAGTACCCGGAAGCCGCGAACGCCATAATTAAGAAACACTACGTCGACGACTATCTAGACAGTTTCGCGACGCTCGAAGACGCAGTGCAAGTAGCGACAGCAGTGAAGAACATACACCAGGCAGCAGGCTTCGAGTTGCGACAATGGAGGTCCAACTCAAAAGCACTCCTTCAAGCGATAGGGGAGAGTAATGAAGGAACAGAAGACCTGCAGTTCAAGACCGAAGAGAACATCGAACGTGTGTTAGGCCTGATTTGGAAGCCGACTACAGACGAGCTAACGTTCAACCTAAACCTCGTACGGGTACCTGAAGCACTCATCTCCGGGAAGACACCCACCAAACGGAAAGCTCTTCGAACTGTCATGTCGCTGTTCGACCCACTAGGTTTCGCCTCACCGGTAACAATAAGAGCAAAGCAAATACTCCAGGAGGTATGGAGAAGAGGAACCGCGTGGGATGAAGACCTGGATCAAGACCTCGCAGAGCAGTGGCAGGACTGGATTGGTCATATGAAGAGCCTTAAAGAAGTGGCAATCCCAAGAAGGTATTTGAACTATAGTGACGCAACCTCCTTACAGTTACATGTGTTCACAGACGCCAGCGAGAGTAGCTACGCCGCAGTCCTGTACTGGAGAGCTGTCCTGCCCAACGAAGAAGTGCGAGTCTCCCTCGTGCTGGCCAAAGCAAGAGTCACCCCGCTGAAGCTGACATCGATCCCGAGGCTCGAGCTGCAGGCAGCAGTACTCGGCACAAGAATGGCGGAGGCTGTGATAGAAGAGCACGAGAGGAAGCCAATAACCAAGACGTTCTGGACAGACAGCAGGACCGTGCTGACTTGGATAAGGACAGGATCCAGGTCATACAGGCCTTACGTGGCTCATCGCTTGGCAGCCATAGAAGAGGCGACAGCTGTCAAGGAGTGGAGATGGGTGCCAACAAAATTGAACGTAGCTGACGACGCAACCACGCACGTACCAGCCAACTTTAACTCAGAACATCGCTGGTACCAGGGACCACAGTTCCTGTATGAAGATGAAGATTCCTGGCCAATAGAAGAATCGTCGTCACCCGCAGAAGGACCTACAGGCGAAGAGAAGGTCAACCACATCAGTGCCGAAAGACAGAAGACGCAGAAGATCGCCGAAGCCCTTCCTGACGCATCCAGATTCTCAAGTTGGGATAGACTGCGCTACACCACAGCAAGAGTTCTTCTATTCATTCAACTCTGCAGAACAAGGACGTACACAGTGAACTACAAGCGGACAAAGAAGAATAGAGAAGCGGACCCTGACTGGCGTCGAGTCCCCAAGCCCGCACAGACGAAGAAAACACAGAAGATAGGGAAGACAGAACAGAAGTATGTACCAGTCCCTGCAGAACTCCTACGCCGTGCAGAAGAACTACTTATGCGCTCCACACAAGAAGACAGCTTCGGACAAGAGATCGAGGACATTCAGAAGAAGAAGCCTCTCAGCAAGGACAGTCGTCTGCGTCAGCTAAGCATCGAGTACACAGAAGACAAGCTAAGATTAAGAAGCCGCATCGCTGCAGCCGAACAACTAACTGAAGAGTTTAAGAGGCCAATGATACTGGACGGAGGACATCACGTCGTACAGCTGTGGATCAAGAAGGTACACGTGGAGTTGCATCACGCCGGCGTCGAAGCCACCATCAACGAGTGTCGGCAACAATACTGGATCCTGCGACTCCGCCCCATTACGAAGACCCTGCTGAAGCGCTGCCTCCACTGCAGAATGAAGACAGAAGCGCCGCCGTACCCGCGAACAGGAAATCTACCTCAATGCCGTGTCGCACATCACAAGCGACCCTTCACATTCACGGGGGTAGACTACTTCGGTCCGCTATCAGTAACAGTTGGACGCAGTCACCAGAAGAGATACGTGGCGATATTCACCTGCTTGACCACCAGAGCTATCCACCTAGAGATAGCAGCAACACTCAGCACAGACTCCGCAATAATGGCACTCAGACGCCTCATCGCACGCCGAGGATGCCCATCAAAGATATGGTCAGACAACGGGACCAACCTGAAGGGCGCAGATCGAGAACTACGACAAGCAATCGACGAGGCAACAAAAGAAGAAGCGGCCAAGAAAACCATCGTGTGGCGATTCATCCCTCCTGGTGCACCGTTCATGGGTGGTGCATGGGAGCGAATGGTGCGATCTGTCAAGACTGCCCTGACAGCGACTCTCCACGAGCGTCACCCCAATGAAGAAGTACTGGCTACCCTGCTAGCGGAGGCTGAATTCTCAGTCAACAGCCGTCCGCTCACCAACGTGTCCACCTCGGAAGAAGACCCAGAAGCACTGACGCCGAACCACTTCTTGCTCAGCTCACCAGGAAGAGTTCCAGCTCCAGGAACATTCTCCGAGCAAGACGCCGCGAGCAGGTCTACCTGGCGTGCATCACAACGCCTGGCAGACATCTTCTGGACAAGATGGCTCCGGGAATACCTCCCCGAGCTTCAACACCGGCGGGAGCCCTATGGCAAGGGGCATGAAGTCAAGATTGGTGACCTAGTGCAACTCATCGACACCAATCTCCCTCGCAACGTGTGGCTACGCGGCAAGGTGGTAGCTACGTACCCTGGACCCGACGGCATCGTGCGCACCGTGGACGTGAAGACGAAGACTGGAATACTACGGAGACCAGTAAGAAAGATGGTGATCCTGCCGATAGAAGACGTCGCCTTAGCACCGGAACAAGATACGACAAGTCGTACGGCGGGAGAGATGTGCACGACGACGTCTAAATAGAGATAAGTTGAACATATAAATAATATAGTTAGGATAGGGTCACCTTATATATAAGCTTTATATAACAGAATAGTGTTAGTTTATATACGAAATTATGATTATAATCTTATTAGAATAGGTTTCTCAAAGGCAGATAGGGGTGATATGTCGTTATAAAGATGTAATTTACTTAGATATGTTTATATTCTGTTATCTTATGTACTAAGTCATAGTAGTTTTATATAGATAGGGGCGTAGTTATGTAATTAATGATGTTTAAATAGTGTTTTATGATAGATAGGGTTGATTTATGCACTTGTAATGTTAATTACGATATTCTATTGTTAATACTTGTGTTTAGGTATGTTTTCGTAAAGATTCTACTTAAGATTGTATTAGAATATGTTAATTTCTTGTTAGAACAACAATGATTATTGTTATTTATTATATAGTTTCACAATGTTTTAATAATATTTAGAAATATTCGAGAATATTCTTGCTTTGTATAGCATCACGTTTAGGTAATAAGACCGCGAGACAGGGCACTCAACGCTGATTGGCGGGAATATTGTAGAACAATTGGTACCTACTACGCTGATTGGTCGGAACCTTGTAGAACGTTCGATAGGTACCTACGATACGTGTATAAAAGGCGGAACATTTGCACGGATCTTCACTTCACGGCGAGCAACGGAGCAATCAAGAAAGAAGAACTCTCAAGAAAGAAGCTCTGAAGACAGTACTACAGGAAGCCTGGAAGCTCTGCTAGTACCACTGAAGCCCGCAAGTACCACTGAAGCCCTGAAGCTCTGCAAGTACCGAGCGAGTACCTATATACGTCAATACAAGATTGAGAGACTACTTGTTGTTTCTATCACGGTCGTCACGACAGTGTCGCCCTCTTGACCCGCCATACTCCACGAGTATACCTCACGCCGACAGCGCCTGGAGACATCCCCAATCCCAGTACAGAAAGTGTGCCGCTACTCTCCTCCGCGAAGGAACGGGAGGGTTCGTGCACACAAGATTTTCTAGTGGTACAGTAGCCACGTGTCCATCTCAGGCGACCATTTGCTTCAAAGTGCTTTACGCACGAGCAACTTTTGTTGGGTTCGGTTCATGTTGAAACACCCAAACTGTTGATTGTTGCTTAGTTTCGGGAACATATGCATAAATCCAGGGTTCATCACCCGTGTAGATATAAAAACAGCTTTTGATAAACCACGATTGTATTTTTTATCATTTTCTTGCACCAATCGACACGAGCCTGTTTTTGATCTATTGTCAAGTTGTGCGGTAACAAACGCGAACAAACTTATTTTGTAGCCATGTGTTCGTGTAATATCTGTATACTCGTCATACTAATGCCCAAGGACGCCTCTATCTCTCGGTACGTAACATGACGATCTTGCATTCTTGCATTTTTAGTTTACGCACTGCAGCACAACAACTGATTTAGGCCGACCATCTTTAATTTCGTCCGTGAGTATACTACGTCCACGATTAAACTCACTAAACCAGTGATACACAGCGGTCTTCGATAGTGCTTGTTCCCCATCGAACTGAGTTGATCGATGCACTGCTGTTAAGTTAGACCATGTCGAAACTCATAATAAATCATCGCACATTAAATCCATTGTGATTCTTAAATATTAGCATAAACATAATTGACGGAATGTGACAAATAAAAAAAAGAACGCGTTTTCAAAAATCATAGGTATCGAATCGCACCAACGCATAAACAAATTTCACACACACATACATAGGTCAGCCTAACTAAGGCGATTATTTGAAAATAAACTCACGTTGATACTTTAGAAATAAATTTTTCGTCAAGGCCCAACCACTACACAGGCGCGCACTTTGTTGCCGCCAGATAATAAACTATTCAGTACTTTTTTAAGGCGGCCTATGAAATTTTCCCGTATGTTTGTTTCATTGCCTCTTTCTTTACACCTAAAGATTGCGTCATACCTAGGTACTTATAGGTGTCGGTTACTAGAAGCGATCTAAGCTGCATAGAATCAGAGAGTTGAATACCCTCAGATTCCACTATTCCACCACGCGTTACATACATGACTGCACATTTGTCTACATCGAACACCATTCTGATCGAGTTACTAAAGTTTTCTGTTACCTTTAAAAAACCTTTCAGCTGGATATCAGTAGGCACAATTAGTTTTATATCATCCATGTACAGCAGGTGATATATTACTTGACCACCTACGTAACCTGTGGCCTAACTCTGAACCCTCTAGCAATGTACTGAGAGGATTCAGAGCCAGGCAAAACCATAGGGGGACTCAGACTGTCACCCTGAAATATGCCCCACCTAATCCACATTGGTTCACCGTTACCTTGGACATGCAGGCATCCTGGATAGGTAAGAGCTGTTCTCGATTGTAGCCATAACATGCCTCCAAGAAGGTGCGTACAATAGCATCTACTTTATATAGTTCTAGCACCCTCGCATGCTGCAAAGTCTTTTCGGTTTCGGCGAACCTGCTGGCTAATGGCCGTATCGATTAGGAGGTGCCCCTTAGTACCACGGGCCCCTCCCTTACATCCATTCTGAGAGATAGACAATATCGAATTCTTGTTCAACGTGATTATAATTTTTTACTCTCAGGATAGATGTAAGCAATTTGTACATCGATGGTAAGCATGTGATTGATCTATGATTACCTACTGGGATCCGTGGTACCGGTCATATGGAGCAGGTGAGTATTTCCAGTTGTTAGAAACTCTGGTAGCGTTCTAGATTCTAAAGCGGACTAAAATTGAGATGCCAAACGGACATGTGAGCTTCGTAGCCATCTCAACCAGAAATTATGCAGTCCGTCATGTCCTAGAGATTTCCAATTAGTCATGGGACCGACTGCATTAGCCACGTCATCGGCTGTCATGAATATACGGGCCATTTCTGTAATTTTCACACGTGTCCTATTAACGTTCCGCATCCAGTCCCCCTCGACATGATCAACGGGCACCGACCAGACGCTACTCCAGAACTCTTTTGTGGCAGTAAGTAGTGTCCGGCAGTTGACCGTTAGATTCGCCATTGATCGATCGCTCTCAGTTTCTGTATACCCACCATTGATTCTTCTGGAACATGCGATTTATGGTATATCGGTTCACGCGTTTTCGGTAACTAGCGATTCAGTTAGCCCATGAACATATCTTCTCCTTTAGGAAGTCAATACGCTTTGTGACAAATAGTCACGACGATTAACACCCATCCCAGAGAATGCCTGGTTCACAAAGCGCATCACTCTCGGGCAAGTAGTGCCCGTCCTAAAGCAGATTAGCTTGCCGATATGCACCCTTGTCTCAGCGATTTATTATTATTATTATAAATACGTAGGTAAGTAATAATAAGAAACATAAAGTCCACAATAAACTTTAAAAAATCTTTACGGCAATATCTTTTGGATGCGCAACGGAAGCTAGAAAATATAAATGCTAATATTTCAATTTTATGAGTTTTTTTACACTATGATACTATAATGTAAGTAATGACTTTTTAATAATTAGTTAATTCATAATCAATTTTATACAATTATCTTATACCTATTATGTTTATCACACACACACACAAACACACACACACACACACACACACACACACATACGCGCACACATACGCACACACACACACACACACACACACACACACACACCTACACACACACACGCGCGCGCACACACACACACACGCGCGCGCGCGCACACACACACACACACACACACCACACACACACACACACACACACACACACACACACACACACACACACACACACACACACACACACCTATGTTGGTGTTGTGTGTCACTACTTCTGGGCTCCAGTTGAAAACCAGCGCTAGGTCCTGATTACATAGGCCTAGCACATGCTGAACTGGACACCCGTTTGGTGCAAAAACGAGGTATCACTTGTTTTGTATAATGTGTGATGAATATACCTAAATAAAACTTCCTGTTTATACATAATTATCTATAAACTAAGTTTTTCAAATGCATGCAATGCAAAGTAATAGCACCAAATAAATGTTTCTTTCTTTCTTTCTTTCTTTCTAATACCTACCTCTAATTATTATACCTATTACCTTATACCTTTACCTACTTATTACTTATAAGTACTTAATTAGGATACCTAAGTAGGAACTTACGTAATACATATCACCAATGATATTCTATTTAACAGATATGTTATGAACGCGTAATCGTGAAGACCTGAAAACGTCCTAATTGTACCTACCAGATAGTGCCTTGTGGTACCTACCTGAAAATATATTGAGTAAGGTCACAGACCATAGTAATACGAAGTTATTTGGTTGGAAGGATGACAAGCGCGTTTTGACCATTAATCTTTAAAGTGGTTCAGATATTATGAATTCACCTTTTGAACTTAGCAAAAAAGCCAGTAAACCTTTAAAGGACTAGCCTCGATGGATGTAATTACGTAATATTTTTTCGTAATACGTAAGCGATTTGCGCGTACTTGACGTTGAAGAGTGTAACTGTGACGTTGGGTCAGTTGGGTCTCGTAGGGTTAAACTGAAATAAATACACGGGACTTCACTATGGCAACCCAATGAACGCGTCACAAAGGGCCCTAATACGTGATATTATACTACGTGGTATTGTATCAACGTACGTATATTTCGCAAAAGTCTTGTTGGTAAAGGTGACTCCAATAAGAACTTTCGGTCACTTATTTCTTCTACAGCAGGTATTAGTTGCTTCACCAGTGTAAGAAAGATACCTATATTGGAGGGATTAATTGAATAAATTAAGTACTTCATGATGGTAATAATAATAAAATGCTTAATACAACAATTGATCTATGAATAGGAAGCGACGACTGACTATCAACCTCTGCGGTTGTGCAAACGTTACCGCACTGAATTGCAACGTAAGCACGTGGCGCTAAACCTTTACATAGAGACAATGATATTCTATTTAACAGATATGTTATACACTCACAAAACAACAGAAAAAAGTGTTCCGCACAGTACCCGTTGCACACATAGACCTTTTTCATTCATTTCACATTTCACTACATGTCAAAATGATAGAAAAGGATGACTTGAGAAAACAAATATGAAAAAAAGTGACAGCTAGTGTTGTCAATTGCGTATGAATTTGAACAAACATTACTCTAGTTACCAATCACCGCATGCTGTATCATAGACTAACAAATATAACGCGAGAGAAGGTACAAAATTTGTACCGCAGTTTCTACCTATAACAACTACTAAAGGTAGAAAAATAAAACATGTGAAAGAAAATAAATATTTATTTACAGAAAAATTAAAACATTTTTAATAAAAACTGTGATAGGCATAATTACAAGCTTTTTTGTACGTAACTATATTTATAACGGATGGAATCATGCAACTCAATTTTCGGCCGATTGAACTGAAACTTTTTACACATCTTATGGTCTGTTGACAATGCAATTATATATAATTAATATTATTTAAATCTAAAATAGCGAACCTAATATGGGTTACATTCTGTAACCCAAATTTTAAAATACGATAAACTAAGATATCGGAAACGGTTATAATGTACCATTTTTGTCTTAGTGTCTTATCTTAGTTTATCCTTAATTTAAAATATTTAAGGTAGTAGATCCTAGCTATTACGGTCGTAGATCCTTGCTATTTACGGTAATAGTTAAAATGAAATTAAAATTTTTCGAGGATTCTTGTTCTTCACTAGTCTAAGTTAGAGAGTTTTCTCAATTCGCTCATTTTAAAATATGACACTCGTACTACTGAGACGAATGTAGCGACGTATGATTTATTGAAATCGGTTCAGCCGTTTATTAGTTACGAGAGAATAAAAAAACCGGACATACGTACAGGTCAAACACATAACCCTCCTTTTGGGCTTTACTGTAGTTGGGTTAAACTAGAAATAGCTTTATTTTATGATTTTTGATAATCTGGTAATATTCAAATTTTTTACACACACTTATTTATTTCTAATTAAGTATATGCATTTTTACATAAAACAAAATTATGAAACAATACAAGGTTAGAAAAAAGGAAAACCGAACTGCGAAGAACGATGACTTTTCTGCCTACAATTTTCGCATCTGTATTTTTATTCTATGTCCGGGATGCACGCGTCCTTGTCACACGCACCACAAAAATGTATTTTCCATTTCTTTCTTTTTTCTAACCTCCAAATATTCGAATTATTAGGAAAATAATTGAAATATGTTATTAAATCAAAGAGTATTGCGTACTTACATATGGTATGAGATTCCTTGTGTTTTATTTAATTTTGTATCATAATTGGTGCACTTACAGAACACACAAGATGGCATTTTTAAATTTGAAAATTGCATCAATAGTGTACCTACTCGTTGCTGTGCGTAACGCAGACTAAAGACAATACGTCCCAATTAGGACGTTTTCAGGTCTTCACGATTACGCGTTCATAACATATCTGTTAAATAGAATATCATTGGTGATATGTATTACGTAAGTTCCTACTTAGGTATCCTAATTAAGTACTTATAAGTAATAAGTAGGTAAAGGTATAAGGTAATAGGTATAATAATTAGAGGTAGGTATTAGAAAGAAAGAAAGAAAGAAAGAAACATTTATTTGGTGCTATTACTTTGCATTGCATGCATTTGAAAAACTTAGTTTATAGATAATTATGTATAAACAGGAAGTTTTATTTAGGTATATTCATCACACATTATACAAAACAAGTGATACCTCGTTTTTGCACCAAACGGGTGTCCAGTTCAGCATGTGCTAGGCCTATGTAATCAGGACCTAGCGCTGGTTTTCAACTGGAGCCCAGAAGTAGTGACACACAACACCAACATAGGTGTGTGTGTGTGTGTGTGTGTGTGTGTGTGTGTGTGTGTGTGTGTGTGTGTGTGTGTGTGTGTGCGCGCGCGCGCGTGTGTGTGTGTGTGTGCGCGCGCGTGTGTGTGTGTAGGTGTGTGTGTGTGTGTGTGTGTGTGTGTGTGTGTGTGTGCGTATGTGTGCGCGTATGTGTGTGTGTGTGTGTGTGTGTGTGTGTGTTTGTGTGTGTGTGTGATAAACATAATAGGTATAAGATAATTGTATAAAATTGATTATGAATTAACTAATTATTAAAAAGTCATTACTTACATTATAGTATCATAGTGTAAAAAAACTCATAAAATTGAAATATTAGCATTTATATTTTCTAGCTTCCGTTGCGCATCCAAAAGATATTGCCGTAAAGATTTTTTAAAGTTTATTGTGGACTTTATGTTTCTTATTATTACTTACCTACGTATTTATAATAATAATAATAAATCGCTGAGACAAGGGTGCATATCGGCAAGCTAATCTGCTTTAGGACGGGCACTACTTGCCCGAGAGTGATGCGCTTTGTGAACCAGGCATTCTCTGGGATGGGTGTTAATCGTCGTGACTATTTGTCACAAAGCGTATTGACTTCCTAAAGGAGAAGATATGTTCATGGGCTAACTGAAAACGCGTGAACCGATATACCATAAATCGCATGTTCCAGAAGAATCAATGGTGGGTATACAGAAACTGAGAGCGATCGATCAATGGCGAATCTAACGGTCAACTGCCGGACACTACTTACTGCCACAAAAGAGTTCTGGAGTAGCGTCTGGTCGGTGCCCGTTGATCATGTCGAGGGGGACTGGATGCGGAACGTTAATAGGACACGTGTGAAAATTACAGAAATGGCCCGTATATTCATGACAGCCGATGACGTGGCTAATGCAGTCGGTCCCATGACTAATTGGAAATCTCTAGGACATGACGGACTGCATAATTTCTGGTTGAGATGGCTACGAAGCTCACATGTCCGTTTGGCATCTCAATTTTAGTCCGCTTTAGAATCTAGAACGCTACCAGAGTTTCTAACAACTGGAAATACTCACCTGCTCCATATGACCGGTACCACGGATCCCAGTAGGTAATCATAGATCAATCACATGCTTACCATCGATGTACAAATTGCTTACATCTATCCTGAGAGTAAAAAATTATAATCACGTTGAACAAGAATTCGATATTGTCTATCTCTCAGAATGGATGTAAGGGAGGGGCCCGTGGTACTAAGGGGCACCTCCTAATCGATACGGCCATTAACCAGCAGGTTCGCCGAAACCGAAAAGACTTTGCAGCATGCGAGGGTGCTAGAACTATATAAAGTAGATGCTATTGTACGCACCTTCTTGGAGGCATGTTATGGCTACAATCGAGAACAGCTCTTACCTATCCAGGATGCCTGCATGTCCAAGGTAACGGTGAACCAATGTGGATTAGGTGGGGCATATTTCAGGGTGACAGTCTGAGTCCCCCTATGGTTTTGCCTGGCTCTGAATCCTCTCAGTACATTGCTAGAGGGTTCAGAGTTAGGCCACAGGTTACGTAGGTGGTCAAGTAATATATCACCTGCTGTACATGGATGATATAAAACTAATTGTGCCTACTGATATCCAGCTGAAAGGTTTTTTAAAGGTAACAGAAAACTTTAGTAACTCGATCAGAATGGTGTTCGATGTAGACAAATGTGCAGTCATGTATGTAACGCGTGGTGGAATAGTGGAATCTGAGGGTATTCAACTCTCTGATTCTATGCAGCTTAGATCGCTTCTAGTAACCGACACCTATAAGTACCTAGGTATGACGCAATCTTTAGGTGTAAAGAAAGAGGCAATGAAACAAACATACGGGAAAATTTCATAGGCCGCCTTAAAAAAGTACTGAATAGTTTATTATCTGGCGGCAACAAAGTGCGCGCCTGTGTAGTGGTTGGGCCTTGACGCTCCTTATGTACTCTTTCAGCATACTTAGATGGACTCAGATTGAGTTAGATGCCCTGGACAGGAGAGTTCGTACATTGCTGACTTCATACGAAATGCATCATCCACGTTCGTCTGTCATGAGGTTCTGTATCCCGCGGAGTCTGGTGGTCGCGGTCTTTTAAATGCCAAAACCCTTCATAATTGCGAGATATGCAACCTTAGAGAATACTTTCTCAGAGCGAATGCGGCTCTGCATCCGGATGTTGTCACAGTGGACAACAGCTCTGCTTAGCTTGGGACTAAATGACGGTGTGTGATAGTGCCCACATATTATTATTATTATAATGGACTAACCCCGCTTGCTTTAGCTAAGGAGAACTGGCACAAGCCTGTAGTGCTTGGCTTCGAAAACCCCCGGGTGGTATGACAGAGCAAGGAGCTCCACGGAAGGTTCTACCGAGCCTTACACGGTCCAGAATTTGGATCAAACTGCTTCCGTGGCCTGGCTAAGCTTGGGCGGAAGGGTTTGATTGTGCAATTGGTGATGAAGTTATCAAGACAAACAACTACCGGAAGTATACCTTGAGAGACACTATCAACACATGTCGGGCATGTCATCGCCCAGGTGAGTCTCTCAGGCTTATTGTTTCCGGCTGTTCGCGTCATGCTAACGGAGAGTACTTGCACAGACATAACCAAGTGGCCAGGATCATCCACCAGCAACTTGCTTTGCTGTACAAACTTGTGGCCGTCGAAGTGCCGTACTACAGGTACAATCCTGAGCCGGTTCTCGAAATTGGTCGGTTGACATTGTACTGGGATCGATCTATCATCACTGACAGGACTATTGTTGCCAATTAGCCTGACATAGTGGTGATAAATTGATTAGAGCGCCATGTAATGATCATGGACGTCACCATCCCTTATGATGATAATCTAGTAAAAGCTGAAAAAGACAAATAGATCATATACTTAGATTTAGCGCACGAGGTTGTTGACATGTGGGATATGAATTCGGTGATCATTGTTCCGATAGTGATTACAATGAATGGACGTATTGCTAAGATCCTCGACCAACATCGTAAGAGGCTAGCGTTGGCTGGTTGGGTCAAGGGCCAGATACAGAAGGCGGTCTTGCTTGACACGGCCCGCATTATGAGGAGGTTTCTGTCTCTGAAGCCCAAACCGCCGCTAGCTGGGTCACCTTGGGACCTATCAAGTGAAAATAAAAAAATAGGAGAAAGGAGTGAAAACAAACGACGGAAAAATTTAACCCATCATATTTATTTATTATTCGCACAAGCAACATTCAACGCCACACAACGTTTAAATAAAAATTTGCAACGACGACAGTTGATACATTTTACAATATTATTATATTATTATTATTAACACTCTGTAACTCTTACAATAGTTTTACAACATAAATGTATCCCATATTATCTGTAACTACGATGCTAACATAATTTATTTTATGCAAGTGGAGGATCAACACTACATATAAATCCCAGGACAGTAAGTACCGACGTACCTATCATGTAATTACATTAAAAATTCACTTGATAATATTGTTTCTTTAAAAATACGTATTAAAACACATTTTCATAACTTTGAAAATAAAATAACTCAATTTACACATTGTGTTATTTTTATAGCATTTTACAGAATATATACCAAATTTCTACTACATATTATGTAGATATTCACTTGCCCTTGTAAAATTTGATTAAAAACAGACATTAAAATTTCTCTTCGGGCATACCTACTTATTTATTGTATTTGATTGTATTTAATTGTGAATCATCGATATCTACTGCTATAGACATACACACTACACAGGTACCTGCTGGTAAATACATTTTTTTTTTGGTAAATTTATGTGGATATTTCAAGTCAAATTAGGTAGGTAGGTACTTAAAATTTTATAATCCATGCCCGCTAGAAATCTAGATAAGTACTTGCTTATTTGCATTTAAGCATTTGTGTAAACTGAGTTTATGGTATGAATTCAGGTAGGCAGGTCACGTCTTGGTTTAAAAATGTAGTAAAAAATAGAACAACAATAATAATAATATCACAACAACTAGGTACACAACGCTATCTAGACCCAAAGTAAGCATATACCTATTATAGCTTGTGGTATGGGTTCTAGAATGCGGATAAACAAACTTACTTATATTATACATATAAATACCTAGACCAATGCAAATAACCATGTTCATGCACACAAATATTTGCACTAAACGGGAATCGAACCCGCGACCTTTGCGTAGCAGTCCGTACACAGTTCCACTGTACCACAGACGGCGTCTGCGTCTAGTTCGGTGGTACAGTGAATAAAATAGAATAGTTAAAAAATATAAGGTTCATTATATCGATTTAAGTTCTGTAAGTATAGGTATTATTATATTGCACCGAGTTCAATACGATATTTGAAATTTCGTAGCGGGCATTTAGGATTAAGAGTTATTATTATACACCCACTTATCGCCATCTGACCTAACAAGGTAGGTAAGAAATATTATTTCGTTTTATATGGTACCTACATGTATTTTTGAATACCTAAAAGGGAAAAAGATTATAAAACTTAGCAGATTACTTACTACAAAAAATCTTCGATATGTAGGTTTGTCATGAAATAGGTATTTATGATATTAATAATTACATATTCATTATCACAGGGATAAGGGTTGTCATTTACATCTACTTATATAAATATTTAATTACATTTTAACCAATTTACGTAAAAATAATATTCTAATTGTGTACCTACGCTTATGTAAACCGTAACACACTATTTCTAGGTAGGTTTTTAGTTTTTTATTTCTGGTAGGTATGATACAGATTACATTTTCATTTGTCACCACAAAATAAAAAGGTAAGTATTATTACAATACTTCTTAGAAAAGTAGTAGGTACACATTAACAAAATATAAACTCAATAATATTTCATCACAATAACTAAGCGTACGGTTTAAAATATGTGCGTAAGTACAGACCTATTTTATAATATTTATTTATAATTAAGTACTAACTCATATTCTCATACAATATACATACAATTATACATTCAAAAAAATTGAGCAGGCAGTTGTTAAGATATATTCCCAACTGTCCTATCAGGTTCCACATCAATTAGTCTGGAAATTGTATTCCTTCCTACTCCATCGAAATTGTTAATGGGGCAGATAAGAATTTTAATTCCCACCTGCCCCATTGTGGTTATTTTAATTATGGGGCGGTTGGCTTGTCCCATCGTTATAATTATATAGTTTTTCAAAGGTCCAAATCACGAATAAAAAGATAAGATAGAAAATAGGTAACAAAAGAAATAAAATTAATTATTGAATCAAAATTCAAAACTGATATATTGAAAGTGTCATAAATTCATAATCATAAATAAAAATTAATTAACAATGTAAAATCAACAATACGTTATTAATTGCTTTTTGGGTATTTCGGGTTTTATTGATATTATGAATAAATTATTCGTACTGTTAACTTTTTTGGCATAAATAAAATAAAAATTAAATCTAAAATGCTTAGAAACAAAACCTTTGCAACCTTTGTAAAGTCATGTCAATATAACTACCTATAATATTAATATTTTTATCACAGTAATCACCATAATATTATATCTTAGGATAGAAATTAAATTATGTATTTACTCAACATTAATGGTCCTTTTGTCACAGTTATGATCACATAATTTACAATAATTCTTAAATGTCTTGATTGTTATAATACGTCTTTACTACAACATTAATGGTTCTTTTATGTTCTTTTATTTTAATATATATTTAATTCTTACTTCTCTGTAAATGTATTGTTGATTTTATATTCTTAGCTGTGAAGTGACGTCACTTCTTGTCTTCTGGGTCTTGTCATAAGGCTCGAGAAAATGTCAATAAATCAATTTTGATTCGCTAAATTAAGTTTTCTTAACTTATTTTTTATCTTACTTTTTTATTTGTGATTTGGATCTTTGAAAAACTATAATAAATAACGATGGTACAAGCAATCGGCCCCATAAATAAAATATCTACTTAATCACAATGGGGCAGGTGGGATTTAAAATTCTAATCTGCCCCATTAACAATTTCGATGGGCTAGAAAGGAATTAAATTTCCCGTCTGCCCTATTGATGGAAAGTTTCATGGGCAGTTAGGAATATATCGTTGTTAAAGTCCAGAAATCCGTTCCAAAATGGCGTCGTAGAACTTAACACGTTTATCAACTAGTTTCTCAGCAATATCTTGTCTTTAAAGTTAATAAACGTCATGTAAGGAGAAATTACGAAACAATGAAAACTTTTCTAAAAAGATCCTTGTCATGTCATACTTAGATCACAGGAAAAACAAGAAATAAGAAAACATACAAATCTTCAAATAAATTTTATAATTATAGGTACCTGCTTATCGTTAGATATATTTATATTAAACTTACCTACATATAATAATAAGATAGATGAATAGGTACCTATACTTACCTATATTGTTGTAAATTTTTTACAATAGTTTATAAAGTACATTTTTACAAGCGTTAAATACATAGATACATTTTCAAAATACCTAATTAATACACCTATGATATTATGAAATACCTACTTACCTGGTTCATTGATCAATAATTATAGACGGCAAATAACAAAAAAATACAAAAAAATTAAATAACTTAGGCTTCATTTGCATTGGCGTAGAGTGAAGCAACAGATCTTAAATAATAAATAACACCTGAACTATTTTCTACTGGGTTATATTTTCCAGGAAGCATACAATTTTTAATGGTAAATTAGCCAGACTATGATAAGAACGTAGGATCATAATGTCATAACTCATAATATATCATAACCATCTCAGGTCGAATTATATACAAAGCGCAAGTCGCGAAATCGCGTGTTTTTTGTTGTAGAGTTATGTTGTTGTTGTTTGTTTTGAGTAAATTTTTTAATAACTTTACTACATACGCTTAATCTTTGCACTCAAATGGTTTGAGCCTTAATTAAAGTACAATTCATAAAAGGATAATTAATAAATATTTAAATGACAAAATGTATTGTACCTCTACTGTCAGTGTATTAAGAAGTGTAGGTACCTACCTAATTAAATGTTTCGATCGCGAGACTTTCCGTTTCGACTTTTTGCCAATGGAAAAAGAAGGGAAAGATACAGCAGGTACCTAATTAAGTAATATAAATTGGCATATACTTGTTTGAAATCTTAAATATTATTGGTTACTTAATATATGTAGATAAAATATAAAATATTACTAGTAGGTATGAACTTGTGGAAACTTGTACTGCTTGTACCGTCACAGATTACATAATACCTACGTGTCGTGAATAGGTAAAAGGGTACCTACCTAGTTTTATTACCTACGTAGGTACCTATAGGTAATAAATACACAATATTCTGATACCTTCCATACTCATACAACATTGTTCAATACCTTATGTATAAGTAGCTACCTAAATAATATTTTCCGCTTCATTTTAATGTATACAAACATTAGGTATTCGCTCTTTTCCACACGTCTTATAAGCTTCACAATAGTTCAAATTTGGTCCACATTCTAAAAGAAAAGTTCTATTTATGTCGATTTAAAAAGGATAATGGCGCGAAATTTAATTTATGAACACGGTGGACACGAAGATCGATGTTCTTGTGATGGCTGCGCGCGCACCGCTAATCTCGAAGTATCGACGGGGTTCGCTTTCGCTACTAGAGAGCGTGCCACATGAGCAAAGGCAGCTTCAACATTCAGTCCGGTTTTAGCAGATGTCTCCATAAACGCGACTTGGTATTCTCTCGCTAAGCGCTGCCCTTCCTCCCGCCTCACCGCCCTCTCTAGGCCGCTATCGGATTTGTTACCTGCAAACATTACATAACCTTCGTTCGCATGACCTCGATATGATGAGTTGAAGAGTTGTCCGTCTTCCTAATACCTACCACTAGGATATATGAATAAACTACCAGGTAATATAATATTTATTTTATTTTGTTGTATTACTTATTGTTGAGTTGGTTATTTGAGAAATAGCTGATCAGATGTAACTTGATTAAGTAGGTATATGTACCTATACACAGTAGGTAAGTATGTGGGAAATATAAAACAAAATATATGCAATATTGGCGAAAAATATGTTCGAATATCATTGTTTATAGTTTACAAAATAAAAGTTTAAATACTCAAACGCCAGGCAACTACTTACTTAGTTAGATTTAAAATGCTTCTGTCGCTAAAATGCATATCAAAGTGATAGAAACAGCATGAGGCTAATGAGTTGATGTTTCAGTATCGGAGCCAAAAAGTTTCAAAACTTACCTAGGAGCATAATAACGACGTCGTCTTGTGCATACTCTCGAATCTCGCCCAGCCACGCTCGGATGTTGTCGAAGCTGATCTTGTTCGTCACATCGTAAAGGAGCAGCAGGGCTGGTGGAAGAAGAAGCATGTTAATACAATCATAAAATTTCTCCAAGACTTTTTGTAGAAGCTGGTGGATATCCTTGGACTAAATAGGTAGGTACGTACTTAGATTAGAAAGAAATTGTGTTATGTATTGCTTATTTAACTAGAAAGCTAGATAATACCCACTCTGCCCTGCTAATGGAAAACGACGTAGGTAGGTACCAACCTAACAGGATTAGACAAGTTTCGGGAAAAGTTTTAATAAGTACAAATAGATATTTTGGAGATCTTAAGGGTGTACATCGTATCACCCTACCTATGCCATGCACTTACGTCATTCTTCTTAAGGTGGTGGGCAGCAACTGCGTTATAGACTTATTAATGTATTTTAAATAAAACCTGCTGCTGCAAGATGCGCAAATAAAAATTGCTGAAAATCCCTACTTTCTTTGTTTTTTATGCAGTTAACGCAAACTGTGATTCATCATCAATCAATACATATCAGTAAAAAAATATTTTACGGATAATTCTTTATTATAGAAACTGTCAATCAAAGTACAATTCTTAGCTCGTAAAATCGTTAACACTATTCAGTAGGTACCCAGTAATGTTAAGTTGTCACATCAAACAAAATTTACATGCATATTTGCACGCAAGTAATTTCACACACGCCGCATCGGCGTCGCTCCGTCGCCGATTAATCCCTTTGTTCTCTACGTTCCCTGAAATATATATCTACCTATGCACAATTTTTTTTTATTGCTGAAACACCTTATTCTATAAAGGTACCAATAAACAGTAGCGGATCAGATTTGGATTAATTTTATTTGCGCATCATTATAAGTAGGTACATAATTATTTTTTTGGGCATGCAACGGCGTTTGTGAGGATCTTGAGTCCCTTAGCTCTCCCTCTGGATCTGCTCTCTTGCGCTCCAGTGTTACTTGTTGATAGACACTACTATCAACAAGTAACTGGAGCGCAGAAGTTTAAAGGATTTTTTTTTTTACTAGGCTAAGGCCTTAAGTAACTAAGTAACTGATTAACTTCTAGTTAACTGATATCCAGTTTCTCTATAAGATTGTAAATCGTAGTTTCTCTGTTGAAGAAGGGATCGACCTCTTTACATTATACCTAGTACATCTTTTCAGCTATAAGATGTTTATTGGTTTACTTTGGCCTCCCATATGTATCGTCACATTGAACGGTCGTGAGCTACCCTCATCCATCGGTTGCCACGTGTCAGGTTATCGATCCATCTCATGGGGGGGTCTGACACTGCGTCTGCCGGTTTGTAGTCGCCACTCCTTTTCCCCATCAGTCATCAATTCTACCTACAAGCTATGACGTGTTCTGCCCATTGTCACTTCAATAAGAAATAGAATAGAATATTCTGTAATGCACACTACATAATATTACAAAACAAATAGGCTACCTATATGACATACTCTCCCGTCCAATCCGTGTCTCCGTGTCATAAATTATGCTCTTTCATACATATTACTTTTATACATTTAGTATAAAACGAATCAAGTCAAGCACCATCGAAGACCACTGTGTATCACTGGTTTAGTATTTTAATTGTGGACGTCATTAAAGATGGTTGGCCTAAATCAGTTGTTGTGCCACGAAACATCGACGTTGCGGTAATTAAAAAATATATTAACTAAGGTCGAATTAAGAAACCTTCCTCTTTTTTTGAAGTGGGTTAATAATGAAATATCGTCATGTTGCATATCGAGAGATAGAAGCATGCATTAGTATTAGGTACACAGGTGATGAATCCTGGATTTATGCATTCGATCCCGAAACTAAGCAATAATCAACGGTTTGGGTGTTCCAACATGAGCCGAACCCAACAAAAGTTGCTCGTGCGAAAAGCACTTTGAAGCAAATGGTCGCCTGTTTTTTGGTATAGATGGACACGTAGCTACTGTACCACTAGAAAAACGTTAATCTGTTAATTCGGAGTGGTACACGACCATTGTTTGCCAGAAGTCTTTGCAGAAATTAGGAAGATCAATCCACAACGCTGAATCATTCTCCATCACGACAATGCAAGCTGTCACACTTCGAGTGAAACGACCCGTTATTTGGAGGGTGAAACGGTGGAATTAAGGGCTCATCCGCCTTATAGCTCTGATTTGGCACCCAACGACTTCTTTTAATTCCCAACCTCGAAGAATAAATTACGTGGTCAACCATTTTGAAGCCGAGAAGACTGTTGAGACATTCAAAAATTATGTTTTGAAGATACCGTCTTTCGATTGGGCAAAGTGCTATGAAAACTGGTTTTACCGAATGCAAAAGTGCATCGGTCATCACAGCGAATACTTTGAAAAGCAATAAAACCATATAGTCAATGATATTTTATTTTATTCCGAATATATAATATATATACGACCTAAATTAGTGTGTACCTGTAAGGCTAATCTGCACCGTTCCTTGCAGATTCTGATATTTATCTAAGTTTAAACTTTGTTCCTTTAAATATTTTAATGGGTACCTAGGTACCTACTACCGTCTAGTATCTTATAATTACCTATAACAGATATACCTATGTATCGGTAAAAAACTAGGTACTTACTTACCTACCTACACGTAACACATCAACTACAACTTTTCTACAAAAATAGAACTTAAGTAGATTGGCAAGTTCTTTTTTTGTAGAAAAGTATACTAAAAACTACAGTGCAGCGGGCCACATTGTGATACTAGCAATGATACTAGACAACGTTAATGACATGTACCTACTTATGATGTGACTGGTCGAGTATGGCCCAATCTAGTTTCACACGTGTGCGAATGTATCTATGATCCGGTTTGACGATCAGTTGGAAACGGGTCGAGGCCATGCCTCTGTTCCTAGCCTGTTATGAGACTAATTAGGTACGTAACTACACTAGCTAATATGGTCATGTTTGAACTGTATAGTACCTAGATAGATAGCTTGGTGTTATTCTATTATTTTGGGATTCGTCTTTTAATTATCCAAATTTTCTATTCTACTTTTTCGTATTTTTATTTATAAAGAAAATCAAATGTTTTTTTTATAGCATACAGGTCTTATTTACTTTATCCGTTTGTGGAGGGTGCAGAAAGTATAATTATTTGTGATTTATTCCAAGTAGTGAAATATTAAAGTTTACATTTGTCAACAACAGATGGCGTTAGCAGAATTAAAAATCTTAACTAAGTGTTATATACATATGTTTCAAAACAAAACTTATTAATTATTGTACCTGAAAGTATAAAATAATTTAAGTAATTAAACTTTGTTACCATGTGCATCTCTGTAGTAGGCGTGAGTTACGCTACGAAAGCGCTCTTGACCCGCGGTGTCCCAAATTTGAAGTTTCACCTTGATGCCGTCTACTGTCACTACCTTATTCTGCAAACAGATGGCGCTAGCTGTATAAAATGTGGTCACAGAATCAGGGTTACGTTAAAATAAATACTGAAATTATTAGTTTTAACTTTTATAAACTTTCGCATCGGCTATGAACGCTGCGTGTTGTTCATAAAAGTGATTTTAGTAGTAGCTACAAATTGAATAGTGTCTATAACTATACACGTGTGTAACTGGCAGTTTTCTTTAATATTATAAACTTCACGTAGGTAGAAGTTTTATTAAAAACTAAATTATGAAAATATGCCATTTACTTAAGTAGGTAAATAAAATCTTGAAAGATATAAAAGTCAGACAAAATTGATAGTTAGATAAATAGATACATTAGTCTATCTATATACATACATAGATATTAATTAGGTACCTACTCAGTTTGAGGGTTTTTTTTTGCTTTTCAAAGCTGTTGGCAGAGAGGTCCTTCCTACCAATAATTATAAAATAATATATTATGTTTAAAACTCATTATACAGTCTATACAGGAGGTAGGTACCTACCTAGTTTTCCCTTGACTACAATAACAGCTGTAATAAATCAAACTGCAAAACCGAACATCTTAGCAAAAAAAAAGGTTTGCTTTGCAACAATAAATAAATCACCCAGGCGAGCCGTCGATTCAATCACAGCTGTCATGGACAAGGGGCGGGAACAGAAAAAGCGCGCCAAACTTCGAACACCAATGGCGTGCGGGGAACGAAACGCATACAGCCACTCACTGGCCCATTTGAACTTGGAACCCTTGACGGTCATTAATTACCTTTTTTGCAAGAATTAAAAATAATAATGCCAAGCTTTTTTTTACTAATACTTAACAACTTTTTGCGGTTCACGTCTCTGAATCAAATACAATTAAAGCTTTTTTATTGAAGCATGTAGACTAAGCTTAAATCATACCTAATTATTATAAATAGGTAGATAGGCTAGTTAAGTATGCACTTATTCACTTACAGTGGCTTTCTATAAACAAACTTTAATCCAAGATCCATTAACGATCCATTGCATAAAATCGGCTTTTCAATTATAGATCCATCATTTATTTATTTATTTATTTATTCATAGGGACATTTAACAGTTATATGTTAGGTACAATGCTATTATAATGCTATAGTATGTCAGTATGAGTGAACATATAACCCACACCAATGTCCGCGGAGTAATTCTAATGGGAGAAATAAGAACATAACAGTCTATGTGCGTCTAAGTTGAAATAATAAAGAATAAAGTAAAAGAAAAATATATATATATATATGTGTGTGTACGGAAAGGAACAGCAGCTGCAATCTCAAGACTAGCATTTTAAGATTGCAACTGCTGCTCTTTTGAACTTGTAGTGTGAAAATGCGAAAATATCTATATCAACGAGGTGTGTATTATATGTATCTAACAGGTGGCGCAGAGGAGCCCGCGCGCCGGCATGTGTTTGGCACTTAGCCGTGAAGAACAGCCGGGGCACGCGCACCCCGCGTCGTATTACAGTTCTAGGCACCACATATCTTATTGGTAATATCGCTACAATCAAACTTGTTGTTGTTGTCATTATAGAATATCCAGATAGAAGAAAGCCACAAATGTTAGTTCATGTAGATAGATATACCTACCTATAACTGTAGTGTTTTAGCTTGATAATGAAATATAGCTATATTATATCTACTTAACATCTATTAGATAGGTACCTCAGTATAAGTAATTAATAGGTATTACTGAGTATAGGTTTCCTACCTATACTCAGTAATACCTACCTGCACATGCATCTACTTATCTAAAGATTTAAGATGTTTGTTTACCTAAATAAGTAAATAAAACACAATAAACGTATTGACTACGGCTGAATGCTCACCCGCTCTTCTTCATAGCATCAGGCGTCATTAGCCCATTTTCGTGAAAAAAAATATTTACCTACCTAAGTAATTATTAAGCTGACATATTTCTGTTGGTCTTACATTAATACGTTCAAAGTTTTGAGGTCAAACTCCCCAGGCACTCCACTAACAATAGTGACATGAAAAAAAGAGATGGCTTTTTTTGACTTTTGTCATTTCTGGAGCGAAAACTGGGCAGCACGAGATGTGAATAACATAATTACTAATTTTTGCTTACACACGTTATGGGCTCCAGAAGCTCGACATTTCTGTGCATTGACGGTTCGCGGCGTGGACGTTTGAGTGGCTATCTATACCTATCTTCCAGTACCTAAGTGTGTCACTAAATGCAGTTCGATAAAACCTCAAAAGCAAAAACACAAGACCAGGTAGACGTAGACAGGTAAATAAATATAAAGATAAAAAAAGGCGTGTCGTTGGCATGTGATTGTACCCGGAAGTCGATGCCGACGGTGGATATGTAGTTTCCTGCGAGGAATGTCCCGTCTCGGAAGCGCACTAACATGCAAGTCTTGCCGACGCCACTGTCGCCTAGTAGCATCACCTGAAAGTTTAAAATATAGGTACCTATTAGAGGCAAAAGCTTCTTAGTGGGTACCTGCTAGACATTCTACTTAAAATTAGTAGGTTTTAATTAACCTACCAACCATTGCAAAGAACTCTTCTCTACAGATTGGAAAATTTTTTTTTAACAGATTTCGGTAATATACTTAGACATAGTACCTACGCTTACGCTACGCAAGTAGTATGACTTCGGGCTAACTAGGTATTGCAAAACTAGGTACATCAACGGCAAAAAGTTATACCTAGGTATTATTTACCAAAATTTTCTATTTAAGTAAAGATTAAGTAAACTAGATAGCGTCTCTGGTCAGTATTATCACGGTAATATTATCTATACAGTACTCTAACTTCATACAAACGGACGAAGCCCGGGCTATGCCTACGCGCCTCGATCCCGACATGCGCTTGGTGTGCAGACAGTCGCGACTGTGCCGCAGTGACGAACGGAAGGTGTGTTGTTTTTCTAACAATAACCGTGCGATTTTTCACTAAAATAAGTTCAAGTGCATATTTATTATGAAGAGTAGGATATATTGTGCTGTTTTTGGTTGCATGTTCGTTAATAACGCATCCAGAGATAACTTTTTTTTAGATTACCAGAGGCCCTAGACAAGTGTCAAAGATTTCTATTCTATTCATTGAATAGATTACAAAATGTATGGGATTAACATAAGCTAACGCCAACGCTGATGTCAAATCCATACATTTTTTAATCTATTCTATGAATAGAATAGAAATCTATGCCACTTGTCTAGGACCTCTGGAAGCTCTGAAGGGTAAGTAAGTTAAAGTATAAAAAAATAAGGTAAGTATAAAATAATTTTACTAACTAGTAGGTAGGTAGGTACATAATGTGTGTCTTTTTAATGGATAAGTATTTCCTTTTATCTCCCAAAAAAAAGATGTCTGGATTAATAAATAATAACAACAATAATAATAATATTTCAACAACTACACACAACACCATCTAGACCCAAAGTAAGCATTTTATATGCTTGTGTTATGGGTTCTAGAATGCGGATATACATACTTAAATACTTTTTTTTTGTAAATACATACATATTATACATAGAAACACCCAGACCAATGCAAATAGACATGTTCATGCACACAAATATTTGCACCGAGCGGGAATCGAACCCGCGACCTCTGCGTGGCGGTCCATACACAGTACCACCGAACCACAGAGGCAGTCGAATAAATAAATAAAGTGAATAGAGTAATGGAATCTGATTGACATGAGTGGAATAGGTAGTTATAGGCGGTTCATGAATCATGATACGGTAGGTACGCTTGTGTTAAAACCTCGGGGCATGTGTGTTTTTTCTTTGTTAGTTTGTATAATTTAAAGTAAAGACGTGGTATTTTATTATTATTAATAGTTGTTTATTGTACTGTGTGTATGAATAATACTAGAAAAATCAATTTCCAATCAAAAAACAACACGCATTTTTATTGAACACTTTCTATTCAATTCACAAAGTATTTTATTTGTTTATATAAAAAAAGTATATTTACAATCACAAAACTAAATAGAAACACAAAGTAGGCAAATGTAATTAAAGTGCTGGAGGCGGGCAGCCCTGTCGCATGTTTACCTACGTACCGCGTGGCTGTAGGCATTTATTTAAAAAATACGGCCGAGTTACAATACTGTATAGATAGTATTACCGTGGTATTATTATCAAATCTGCATTTAAAGTCGAGGTGATATGGGTAGTTGGGTACCTACCATACTTTACAGTACATAATATAGGTATCTATGTAATAAACGTACCTTCCTACTTACTTAAATATATATGTATGTACTTAATAGTAATTTAAATTATACCTACTAATGAAGTAAATCTGATTGAAGGATCTCGTGCGTCGAAGACACAATATTAATAAGCCTCTCAAACGTTACGGAGTTATAATATCAAAGGATTCGATAATTGGTGTATTAATTATCATCAGGTGAAGTAACGTGGAGCGGATACGTCCTTATATTTTGAAGGTATAGGCAAATTTGAGATGTTATGTTTGAATAACGTGTAATGGATTAAAAGGTCAGGTTAGTGATAGGTAGAATCTTATGTCACAGCCTACTAGCTAACTAATTTCCTCTATAGTGCGTGGTCCACCCGCGTAGTCCACCTGAATCACAATATTTTAACAAAAAGGAACATCAAAGTATTCTGATTAACAGGAAGGTTCAGGAACATTGTTCTTGATACTGAAGACTAAGTCATTTTCCTTGGGCCTCTCTACGTATATATGTATACTTACTTAACTATTATCTTCTGCTTCCATGTAATTTACATTTAATTATCGGATAAACCTAATTTGAATCTACTAATTCATGTCAAATAAATTTGGTACTTACTTTGCCAAACACGTCGTATTTATCCTCTTGCTTGGATTGATGTTCCCACGTGTCCGTCGGTGAAGGTGGTTCGCTATGAGGCATGACTCCTCCAACTTCATGTTCACTCTTATCGTCATCTTCTCTCGCTTCTGGAAGATTTCTGGCCCAAGTTGGTCGAACTCTGCCAACGACTACACGTTTCTCCATCGGCCTGTTGTCTGCCGCATTAGGATTCCACATTTTTGATGGTAGAATTTGCCAAGATTGTTAACAGTTTTGTAAAAAGGTTGTATTGTCCATATTTCTATTTATATTAAAAAGCTGGTTTTACACTATATGCATTTAACACTGGCAGTTTTCAGCGAATAGATTTCTTATTCAATTACGAACTTATGAACTTTCATCTTAAGAACGGACAATGTTCTCTAGTTTTATAAAAAAAAATACTTAAATAAACATAAAAAAAACATCTTTCACAATAATATTTTATTTGTTTAAAAAATCATAGTGTTGATCAATTTATCAGAGGAGAAGATTGCAAACAAACCTAAATGAAATTAATTTAGTTAGCATATTTAAGTCATGGGGAGAGGCCTTTAGGGCACGCCACGGTGGTGGCGGTAAGTCCCGTCCTCGAGGAGTGGCTGGAGAGGAGGCACGGCGTCCTCACGTTCCGGCTGACACAGGTACTCACCGGTCACGGGTGCTTCGGCACGTACCTGTGTCTCATAGGCCGGGAGCAGACGTCCGTCTGCCACCATTGCGGGGTCTGCCCGCGCGACACGGCGATCCACACGCTCGTGGAGTGTCCAGCGTGGGCGGATCAGCGCCGCGACCTAGTTGCGGCGCTCGCGACGGCCCAACTCTCGCTGCCGGCTATGGTTCTGTCCATGGTCCGCAGCGAGAGGGCTTGGGAGGGAGTCGCCTCCTTTTGCGAGCAGGTAATGCTCGCCAAGGAGGCGGCCGAGCGGGAGAGGGAGCGGACCACCTTGCTCCCCGCCCGTCGCGCCCGCCCCGGGCGTCGCCGTGGGGCGCTCCGGGATCTCCAGCCACCGTAGAAGGATGCCTGCGGGCGGCGATTGGGCAATCGCCGCTCGAACAGCACAGGCCCGAGAAGGCGGCGTACGTGTTCCACGAACGCCTCTCGATGGAGGAAGGGGAGGCAGGCCCCCCAAATCAGAGGGGTCAGCCGTGGCCTGTCGGGGTCGCGGATGAATGCGCGAGCGTCTCCCGTGTCCCCGACACTTTGGCCGTCTGGAGGAACACCGTGGGTTTTAGTCGGTATGCCGGCCGCTGTCTCATTGTGGCCGGAGAGTCCGACATAACCCCCGCCTCGCCCAGGCGGGTGCGTACTCGTAATGAGTTTCCCACGAAAAAAAAAAAAAAAAATGGGGTGAGGCCTTTGTCCAGCAGTGGGATGGTTTGGGCTGACAGTAACAGTAACAGTAGCATACATATACACAGATATACAGAGTTCAAGTTAATTAGACTTTTTGCAGCCAATTTATACCTACTAAAGACTTTCTTTGTTTTACTCGAAATTGTATCTTCAAGCTTTGAGATAACTACAACACTAATGTTAAATAAGTAACTACTTTTTAAAAGTAGGTAGGTACTTACCTACAATAAGTACAGACTTAGGTACATAGTTATCTAATAAACAGATGGAGATCGACCCTATGAAAAGGTTTTTCTATTGAAAATGATCCGCGAATTCCATGTAGGTAGTCTGGTATCTGCTGTGTGTTGTTCTAACAATATCTTGTTTTGTTAGTAAATTGTCTTTTATTGGCTGTAACTACCACTAATTTAATATTTAGATATATACTGTTCATCGATTCGAGTCAGGATTTACTTTAGTCCTGCTTGTTTAGTAACAAAGTGTACTTATCTAGTTGTTATATTCTTAGTGTGGGTGTTTGATGTCCCCTAAGCTAGTTTCCACAGTTGGTAGTATAATGTAAGTATGTAGGTATCTTAATTAGAAGTAGGTCTGACTTTTAAGATGGTCTCTCACCGCGAACGTAGGTAACACCTGTAAATGTAACGTGTACAGATTCGATTTTGAGCATTAGGTACCTACGGTAAAAGCTGCCTCCCTGACTGCCGAGCATTTGCTTGTAATGTAACATTCCAGATTCAAAATATCACACATTGTTCACTGTTATGCTCCCTCACCAATGTAATGCTCGTTGTAACGTTACATTACAACTGAATGCTCGCGGTCAGAGAGCACATTAAGGTGACTCGTGGAATAATTAAGTATTCAGTGTTTCGTCCACATTTTAACATTCAAAATGACTGATAGGAAAACAAAAAGATTTGGAGTAGCTTAAATCCGTCATTATTTTACGACTGTTAAAGAGTAATCACATTTTAAATACCGCTGTACAGTTTTGACTAAAAAACCATTAAGCTTCAGTCTGGTTTTTATCGTCAAAATACCTACAAGTATTTTTGTACTGTGTTTAAAATATTCTTGCTTCAGTACAAGCTTTAAATTCATCGTCTACCTATAAAGTTAAAACTGTATTATATTATAACTTTACAAACTGCCTTTTTCAAAAGAAAAACGACATTCAAGACGCTTGTAGTCTCTTCAAAGAATTAAAGTTTTTAATGAACTGGAACATTTATGATGAAAACGCTTTCTTCAATCAAAGTAGGTACTTACATTGTTACATAGTCAACTTGCAGTAAATAAATTAGATTCTTTACCACGACAGGAGTCCACATTATTTCGAAAAACTCTCAGTGTTAGCCCGTAGTTTGGAATTGTGCCCTATAAATGGCAACAATGGCAAAATAGTGGGTGGGTGAGTGTAAACACCTCTTATAACTACCCCTTTGGGGATAAAAGGCGTGAAGCTATGGAGCTCTGTATGTGCATCCTTATACAAAATAATAAGTATCGAGTAAGTGCCACTGTACTTATGAACCTTCTGATATTGCATGCCCTAGGGCACATACCTAGGTATGTACCGAATATCTCCGATTATTGCTTGTCGGAATCGGAATTCAGCGTCGAAACTCCACTTTGAGGGCATTCGAACGCAAAATTTGGCGATCGAGCTACTCTTGTCGAATGTTCGAGGACGTTAAAACGCGTGATTTATACCATGGTCGAATGGAGCAGCCATAGAACCGTATGCAATTTGGTCAAAGCGGAAATTCTGGTAACAGTCTAACGTTTGTACCTTGTACCCTACTTCGTCGCTCTATGCGTATTACCTGTACATTTACATTTAGGCGCTTTCATTCCTAAGTCATTTTACCTACAGTGCCTTCAAGAGAAGTTTTGATAAAAGGGTGTGCCTACATAAACTAGGGTGGTTTTCTACTATCAACGAAGCGACCACTTTAAGCTGTTTATATTCTGAAGCCTTTTACTTGACATCCCAGCGCGCACTTAAAATTCTATTTTATGTATGAACGACCTTTGAATTTTGTGATTCAATAATGTAGGCAGGTACTGATAATGTCTTTGTGGTATCCCTTTTAAGAAAAAGGATGAGATTCGGTTATATCTACTTAGTCCAGTTTTTACCTACTTCTTGACAATGTACAAAATATGAACTGGTTTCAACTGGGTTGAATATTCATTAGCAAAACACGATAAACCTCATACATTGCTTGTTAAATACAAATAAGGTACAAAATTATAACAATTTGGCATAATATTATTACCAAACAATTTAATGGAAATTGAATAGAAATGAAATCGAATTTGAATTGAAAATAAAATTAAATACAAATTTCTACTAAATCTTTGTCTGGCAATCGAAAAACACGGCCGCTACGGTTTCATTGAGCCTTTTTAAATCTTAATAACGGTTCTAATTAAATATTAAGTAGCTTTGAGAGTACCATAACGATAATAAATTAGAAAGAGATAATCAGTTCAATCTTTGCCAATCAAATTTTATTAGTTAAATTAGCTTTGTCTCTTATTCTTTGAATCCATTATCGAACATAGCATTTTAGTAGATAAATATACAAACTGCTCTAACAATTTGACCTACAAATTGTATCTTTAACATTGAAAACATTTAACATAAATAGAAAGTAGATAATATTTACATGTCTAATGAAAATAGGGCGGTTTTACCCCAGCCGTCTCTTAATAGGGTGAATCGGTTGAATTCTCTTGTTACCGAAACGAGATAACAGATATAATGTGTCATTGTTACATTTGATTCTATTTAAGCGGGTCAGTTAATAAAATGAGTGATAAGGGTATATCTACAGTTTGTACGGTGTAGGGTGTAAATCAACATCAAGATCAAATGGGTTTTCACTTTTCAGTGAGTGTATGATATTGTTACTGTTTTGGAGCCGAATAACATAATAATAATAACAGATATTTACCTACTGATACTAGGTATTGGATTATTTGTTGTAATGGATTTGGCTTAGTGTGTTTTGTGGTACTAGTCCGTTTAGTTCTCTTTCTGTGAGATGAAGTGTATGGCTATAGGTCGCGAAATTGTGAAATGTCTTGCGGCCTGATCAAGAATAAGTAGTTGTTGTAGTAAAAATACGTAATTATATTAATATTCAATAGGTAACAATTTCAATTCAATTTCAATTTTGCCGTCCTATCCACGATACACTTTGACTATCCCTTTTACATATGATGGTACATTGTGTAAGACTTAATTAAACTTATACTTAAGTAATTTAAGTATACCTATTACAAAAGGTAGTTTTATTATTGGAAATTTTATGCATCAGTAACAATATCATTATCGTGCGTGTCGTCTCTGTCGCTACCTTGTGCAGACAGTGGGAAAAATTTATTGTTTGCGGTCACCAATGAGTCCGATGACCGAAGTGGCGCTAAAAGACTTAATAAGGTGTCTGGTATTTTAATTCTGGGTATTACCAGACATTACAGAACCTTAGTATTACCTGCTAAACCTTTTAGGATTATAGCTGTTAACGTTTCTGCCGAAAATCGAACTGCTTATTTTTCCGTTTACAAGTCCTATCCATGTTGCTTGTTAGTTTTGGCTTTTGTGCCATTTTCCTGACCGTCTGATGAATATCTGTTGTACTTGAAAATAGAAAGGATAATACGGTACAAAATGAACAGACAACATTTATCACCTACCTACCATACCTAATAATGGTACGTATTAATAGGTATTTGGTTAAAAATAAGTAGATATTTATTACAAATTAATAAACAAGAGATTAAATTAATAATAAACAGAATACAGAATTATTAAAAAAATAATATGTATTATTTATATTTTTTTACAATACTGTATTGAAATACTTATTCAAGTGTGTAGGTAGTTCAAATATTTATTTTTATTACTAACAAAGAGTTTTTATTGTTCTTCATACTTACTTGCAAACAATAAATTAAATAAGTAGATACTTATAACAAATTAGGCAAAAATAGTGTCCACAACCAACACGAAAGATTAAATTCCCATCAGAAACTTAGACTGTTTACATTTTGGATAACCTGTCCAATTATCGTAAGATGGTTCATTATATTAATTGGTAGGTGGTGTAGGGTGTAAAGGTAGTTAAGGTAGCTTAATGGCTCAATGTTCATCAAGTAAATCAGATTGAATAAATAGGTACTTGTTCTCGCCGTATCGAAGATAGATGAGCTAAGTAGAGATGAGTGGAGTCTTTTGTGAACACAAAATGACCACATAGTGAATTTGCATAGATTTCTAAACTATGTAACTTATCCCAACTTACATAAAAGTTACTCTGCCAATTATATCTAATCCATGACCTGTTCAAAATATCAGCATATTTCGACCTTTAGGACGTTTGTGCTTTAGGTATTTGTCATAGGTTTCTCACGTAAGCATATTTTTCGTGTATCAGTAATGTTCTGTAATGTAACTAATGTAAGATAAATTTCAAAAGTCCGTATGACTTCGCAAACACGATCCTTGTGCATATGGATACTCTATTAGGCTGTTCCGATCTTATCTTACTAAGTATAAAACAAAATATTTGTATATATATAATACACTAGCTGTGCCCGCGACTTCGTCCGCGTGGAATAGTGATTTTGGACAGCATTTTTTGGATATATCTTTTGGTTTGTTTTGAATTATAAACATCTTCGTTTAGGTGAATAAGAAAAATATTTACAGTAAATGCTTCTCTATATACGATTTTAGACGTATAGCCATCGGGGATCAAAGCCATACAGGTTGCTAGGATTACTTACACGTGACAAATCCACATAAAGCTGACCATGCAAAAAACAGCTAATATTTAGATCCACAGTCACAACATTTAGTGTCTGACCTTAGGCTTTATTAATTGTCATCGCGAAACATAGGCTCACTGGAAACTGAGAGGAATAAGAGGAATAAAAACGCTATAAGGTTTTTTAAAATATATTAGCCTGCCAAAGTGACTCCATCCCGCCTGATGGTAAGCAGTCAGTGGAATCCAGAAGTGATGGCCACCATACAAAAAGCCATCGTTTTAAACTGCTGGTATGGTGGCCTCCACTATGGTGGCTGGGAATGGGGTTAGGGGAGTGAGGGAAGTGAGGAAAAGGAAAGGGGGAAATTGGGTTCCTGGCACTCTCACTCACCGAACGAAACGCAGTAGTACGAATACTGCTACTCTTACGTCGATCTTTTATGAGAGGGTAGTACTTCCCCGGACGATCCGGCCCATTCATGCTGAAACCAGCTTGGATCTACTACCGTAATACTACGGTTAGGTCTAATTGGGCCCCTGTACAATGCCGCGGGCGTCCAGCGGCACCACCATTTATACGGGTCTTACTGGCCGACTTACACAATGACTCCACGGATACTCAGCTGGTCCCACACATGCTGCGAGGATTGTCATCTCTGCATCAGTTGGGCCTCCGGCTCTCGCACTTACCGAACGAAACGCAATAGTATGGATACTATTACTCTTACAACGATCTTCTATAAGAGGGTAGTATTTCCCTGGTCGATCCGACCCATTCATGCTGAAATCAGCGTAAATCGACTACTACTATTTCGTAATTCGTTTAACTCCACCTATTCCGTAATGAGACGTGTTAACATGTTTTTATCATAAAAAATATAATAAGTCCAGAAAAATATAAATCTAACTTTTATTTACATTTTAACTGATAAAGTATTTACATTTTAATAAAGAAATAAGACGTGTTAACCTAACTTAAAAACACACTAACCTAAGCTAAATACATACCACATGTATGACGTGATTATTTAAATTGGCATAACTTTTTTATTTATGAACCGATTGACATGAAACAAACACTAAATGTTAAGTGAAGCTTACCACAATGTATCAATGTAATATTTAAATCGGATAAGCCGTTTTTGAGATTAGCGTGAATTTGAAACTCGATTTCCTCCTGACTTTCCCCTCCCTTTCCCCTGACTTCTCCCTCACTACCCCGGCACTTTCCCCTCACTTCTCCCTTCCTTTCCTCTTCCTCCCCCTCCCTTCCCCTTCCTCCAAATTTCAAGTCGCCAACTTCAAAAGCAAAAATCTTTCCATACAATATTTCATCCCTTATTTCACTCCTATAAATCCACCTCAGTACAAAAAAAATTATGAGCGTATTTTTTATTTAAATAAAAGTATTCCAAAACAAAATTTCAAAGCTGTAACTTAAAAAATGACATACAATCGATTTCATCCCTTTTCATACACTTAAGGGTTGAATTTTTAATAACACTTTCTTTGTACACCTCTAGACATTAAGACAAACATACCCTCCAAATTTCAAGTCGCTACGACCAGCGGTTTAGGCTTTACGTTGTCTGTCAGTCAGTCAGTCAGTCAGGACAAAGCCTTTTATAATATGTATGGATGTATGGATTAGACGTATAGCCATCAGGGATCAAAGCATACAGGCTGCTAGTAATGCTAACACGTGATAAGCCACATAAAGCTGACCGAAAAACAGCTAATACTTAGATCCACACCCACAACTTTTAGTGTCTTACCTTTACTTTAATTACTTAATTAATTAATTACTTTAATTAGTCATCGCAAAACATAGGCTCACTGGAAACTGGACTCGTTTAAAACTAAATGAAAGACTGTTTAGAATGACAGGAATCCGAGGAATAAAACCACTATCAGCTATTCCGCAACCTGTTAAAATATCTGCTTCCATAAGATTTCGTAGTAAATTAACGAATGTTCGATGTGATTCTTTAAATTGGCATAACTTTTTTATTTATAAACCGATTGAGATGAAACAAACACTAAATGTTAAGTGAAGCTTACCACAATATATTAGTGTAAACCATATTTAAATCGGATAAGCCGTTTCTGAGATTAGCGTGCACAAACGCACAGACAAACAGACAGACAAAAATTTTAAAAATCATTGTTTTGGGTTCTATTTGCGTTGATATAGGTTCCAATAGTATTTTTCTCATATATCTTCCATGTACAGACAGCGATCGGTTACATTTTTATTATATGTATAGATTAAACTTTGAATTTCAATGTATAATTTTAAAGCCGTTGAGTTCTCAACAGACTTTAATATTAGGTACATAAATAAAAATATCCGGAAACATTCGAATAGTTATAAAATCACATCCGAAGAGCTTCAAGTCCACTGAATAAAAATGTAAAGCGCTTAACAGAAATACCGTGAAGACGTTCATGATTTAGCAGCCGTAAAGAGATTTGCATAAAGCGATGTTTATTGGAGCGAGTTTTAACAATCAATTGGATTACAAACGGTATCCGTACGGAGAGAGTCCGCTCATCTCCTCTCTGCTAAAATGACACCTCGCTCTTACGTATAATCAATCATACGCTGCCTAGACTGGATAATAATGTTACTGTCTGACAGCAACGGAACTTATGACATCAAAATAAGAAAGTAATATAAAATGTGTCGTAAAAGTAATTCTTGATAAACGATGACAAAAACAAAAATTTATAGATACCTATTAAATTAAGCTGGCGTGTAAAAATTTTTTGTGTATATTCAATTAGAAATATAGTTGTTAATATAGTTGTTTTAATAAAAAGAAATACATATATGTACTATTGTGTGAGTCGTGCTTAATTTTTGAAATAAATTACACAGCTTTTTGTAAGGCAAAGCACCAAAAGTCATGCCCTCTAGAGGAAGGATGAGCATTAATCTCTACTTATAAGTATCACTCTAGACCTATAAGAATAGGAATTGATTCATCATGCAGTGGGAAAAGATACAGGTAATAATCTTAAGCCAAGGCCAGATTTACACTATCTGCTAATAATATTTAAAGCGTTGTTTGTGAACTCTTCTGAGCTTCCGTATTACAATGACCTTTCGTTTAAAAAATATTTAAGTAAGTACCCATTTAATAAAAGAGACATGAATTCATAACTATGAAAAGTTGTAAAAAACTTTGCTAGCAACGCGTCGGCCAGGTTCAAATTTGTCTAACCTTCTTAAAACGTTAGGGGCCCTACCACAACCTCGTATAGCAATCAAATTATATCCTTATTTTGTCTAGATACTTGTTATTAATGGTACAAAAAAAAAGTAAGATCAAAATAATACTGCTATAAGAGGTGGTGGTAGCTGCCCAGATCTTTCTTAAAAAGCGGAGCAATCTGAATACATTACAAAACAAAAGATAGAATTCTCTCAACGAATCTGCATATTTAATTTCGCGCTTGTTATCCCAATTTATGGATCAGCTGATTACAGAGTAGGTAGGTAAGGCTACCTTACTAGGTTCATTTTGCCATTCTCGTCCCCATTCGCAAAGAAAATTATTTTAAGATTCGTTTTGTATCATATATTTTTATCTTATACATTTTAAGCGCAAAGCAAAAGCTTTCAAAGGAAATTACGAGTATGTGAAAGTATGGTGTAATTTAATATTAACTGAATATCGCGCTGTCGAAAATTTTGTAATTATATTCCCTGTATCGCGGCATTTTTACTCTTTGGTAACTTAGATGTAGCGAACTTTATTTGCATAAAAAATCCATTTCGTTTTTATTGACTATGATGGCAGACAAGTAGGTACCTACCCTACATAAGCGGTCTACGGGATATTAAGTGGTAGACAGAAATGCAATTAGGCTATACTACCCCAGCTGGCTTCGTCTCTCGTTAACACTAGGCATGTAAAATTTTAATTTTTTTGTATCTGATTGAACCGAAAAGCAATGACATTGGCAGGCATTGTCATTGATTTTGTCAATGTCAATTAATAAAAATAAATAAAATAAAATGAATATTGATTCATGCAGAAACACGAAACTACCTAGTAGTGTTGCTGTGACTTTAACATGAGAGAAATCTCATAAGTACCAATTTATAGGAATACAGAAATGTACTTGAGATTTATGCCAAAATAGATGGTATGGACGGTATGGAAAGGTAAGTACGAAAACCCTTTCGCAAACTAAACAAGTTTACAACTTTGTGTTGACGAGATCGAGACCTCAGACGAGACGCAGTCGATGTAATCTACATAATTATGTACTTAGTAAGTACATAATATTATGTCGCTATATTGACGCTCACTAATTAGCAGTGTTTTCATCACTATTGTCAATATTCCAACAGTTATGAAAACATTCATGGTTTGATTTTTTTTTTCTTCGATAAGACAAAGAACTGTCGCTTTACGCAATTGGCAATCAACTTACTACGCATTGAATAGCACACATTGAGTAAGTACCTATTATGAACTAAAAATTATAAAAATATTCTTTCACTTTGAACTTTCACATTCCACCACTTACATGCTAATTTATTTGTTTAGGTAGGTAATTCGAAATTTCGATGTGTCATTTTGACTTGAAATTTGTATTTTACTGTCATGGTAATAAATTTTGATTTTGATTTCGAAAAAAAAAGCATCTGGAAAATACCACGCCCAGTTCCTCAGACGGGTTCGTTCCTGAGGACACCGGTTCCTGAGGCACCCGGTCCGGAAGGACCCGCTTCATTTTTATCTTAATAAATGTAATTAACTAGTTGTTTAGCTAAAAAGTACCGTCCGCAGATAAGATGTTTAATAAAAATTGATAATTTACTAAAAATTTAATATTTATCTCGCTCAGGTAAATTTTAGCAACCCTATGCGCCTAGTTGTGCTTCCAGTTTGAATTTTTGAAATAATTAATTATCGTTGTCTATAATAAATAAATTTTAAGATATATTTTTATGTTCTGTACATTACCATTACATTAACTTTTTATTTCATAAAAATGTACTTATAATATCGAGTATTTATTCAAAATGTCTCAATGAAAACTATGATTCGATATTGTGTACCTATTATGATTTCAAATAAATTACTTTCGTCTTAAACACATACCTACATTTGGGCACTTTTTTTATTGACTCTACAAGTTGAAAATAATAAAAATCTATTTTAATTATATATTTCGTATTCGGGTCCCTCCGGAACGGGTGCCTGAGGAACCGGGGCTTTCAGGAACGAACCTCCTCAGACTGGCCTCCTGACTAAAAAGTAATAAGCTACTAGGCAAAAGTACACAGATACCTAATTGACACTGTCGTGTCTAGAATCCATTGGTGGTGGTTTCCATTTACTGAGGGCCGCAGCCGTCCGGTAGTTCATCTGCCATATCTAGTCATATCTAATATAGAAAGAAAGAAAGAAAAGAAAGAAAAAACATTTATTCAAGACAGGCACAAGGTTTACAAATTGACATAAAAATAAGCTTAATGTAGGTATTTTAGTGTGCCAGCCTGAAATGGTGCCATCTCAACTTTATGCTGTGCACCTCCTGAGAGGTCCGCAGCGTTGATATTCTGATGGCACCCAAAAGGGTGACGTCACATATATCAAAATAAACAAATAAAACAATAAATATGCATGAAAAAAAAACAATAAGAATAAATACAAACAAGTTACAGAGTGACAATAGCTATAAGATAACATACAACCAGAATAGAGAAACAGTTTTAATCTAAGAAGGTGCCAACAAGTAGGAGAATAAATTGTTTGGTGTGTCTGTGGTGTAATAATATTGATTATCTGTAGAGTGTAGGTTCCAAATCCGAAATTTACGAAATAAAAATGTCAAATGGGTGTCTGTCTCTTTTTGACTTGTCTATGTTCTGTGCATTGCTGTGTTTACAAACAAATTTACAATTCCTACATTGATTACTGAAATTTTATGAATGAGTTTGTGTTGCAAGAAATACATAATTACATGAATTCAGTGTATATAGAAATCAAATAAGTTATATAAATTAAAATATAAATTCAAGAAATTGTAAATAGTAAATATAAGTGTTGTGTCGTGTCAAGTCGTGTATTTATAAAATAAAATGTCGTGTGTGTAATTTACTGGAAAGATAAGGTTGCTAAAAAAGTCACTACAGAACAATCCATTTATGCATCTAGCAGCGATCATTAAACCCTTGCCGACATCCTGGGATCCTTCTGTTGGTGAGTTGAAACTTACTATTGTTGTGTTAGAATAATGTACTATGTAATACCTGTGGTTTTTTGACCTAACAGGAGGTGAATTTTGAGATGATGCTTAAAGGTGTTTTTTGTTTTTAAGGACCGAATGGGTGGAGGAATGTTGTTCCAACAACGGGTGGCGGCATATTTGAAACAACCCCTGAAGGCCGATGTTTTATATTTTGGCATGGAAAGTGGATTGTGTGTGGATCTAGTAGGGTAGGAGCGGTTCTCCTGCCGCCAGCTTATCCGTTCGTAGAGGTAAGCTGGCTTATTGGTACCTATAACCCCGAACAAAAGGTTTGCTAGATGTAGTTTTCGCCTAGCTGCCATCTTTAAAACATTGTGTTCGTTCAGATAGGGAGTCACGTGGTGACGCCGCGGTATGTCAAAACAGTATCTGGCGCAGGCATTTTGTACACGCTGAATAAGACGCTCTGTGCGAGCTAACAAGCATGGGCCATAGGTACACTGAGTCGACATAGTTCATTCGCGACAGTACCAGACTCTCTACTAGAAGTTTTCTTGTGGTGACATTAATGAAGCTTCTTATACGATATAAGATTCTATACCTATAGAAACAGTTTTTGACTACACCACTGATGTGACTCTCAAATTGCAGCTGAGGGTCAGTAATAAGACCCAAGTTACAAGCTATCTCCACTCGTTGAATAGGTTTATCGCATATTTTGACCTGTGGGTTTGCAGATATTATCTTTGCAATTTGTTTTTTTATATATCTATAGAAACTACATATTTATCAATCGATTATAGACCTCTCTATGTTGTTATTATTAGGAAACTACCTTGCTACCTAATTGTGTTTGTTTTATCAATTGAAATTACTTGAAAGTGCGTTCAAAGACTTGTAAAATTATAAAACAAACGCAATCAAATTCTTTCTAAAACAGTAAGTAAGTGTTGTAATGTGTTAAGTTTACATGCTTTTTAATTTTATGGTGCGATAGAATAATATGGACACGTGATTTGTTTTAATTGACAGTTCTGTGAGAACCATTTATTTAGTAGTTACATATATGTAATGTTCCGGATCTACGGTAAAATACTTACCTACTTAGAAACTACTGGCAAAGTACGGGTTTGACAATAATTGAAAATCACAAACTTATAGGTACTTTGAGCTGTATAATAAAATAGATTTAAGTACATTGAAAAATATATAGAAAATGATGTTGCTTCTACCGTGGTATACGAGCGAGTGTATGAGGTGGGGAAAGGCCCGCGCTGCCGCGGTGGCTCAGGTAGTAGAAAACCGGTCTTCCCCGTCGTTGTACTGGAATACGGCGCGAACATCCTGGGGGGCCTTGAAGACCTACGTCTTCAATGATTTGTTGGTTCTGGTTCGTCGAGTAGCGGGCAGAGGTACTTAACACCTCGCCGATACGTGCCAGTAATAGTGGCAACGTCAGCCACACGGGCAACTCCATCTGAGCCGGGATACAATTTGGCAATACGACCAAGACGCCAGTGTAGAGGAGGTGAGTTCTCTTCCTTCAGGATCACTAAATCTCCTACTCGAAGAGGCCTGTCAGGAACGCGCCACTTAGTCCTTTGCTGTAGTTCCCCAATGTACTCCAACTGCCAGCGCTTCCAGAAGTGTTGACGTATAGACTCAAGTCTCTGAAACCGGTCTAGCTTGGTATGCTTAGTGTCCCCCATAAGGGGTGACGGCAAGGATGTCAAGGCACGGCCGATAAGGAAGTGACCAGGAGTTAAAGGTTGGAAGTCATGAGGGGACGAGGAAATGGGACACAAAGGACGACTGTTGAGGATAGCTTCTATTTGACTAAATAGGGTAGCCAATTCTTCGAAGGTCAAATGAGAATTACCTAAAATTCTTTTTAAGTGATATTTGGCAGACTTGACTCCTGACTCAAATAAGCCTCCAAAATGTGGAGCATAAGCCGGTTGAAATTTAAATTTAATTCCTTCATCTGATGCGAAAGAAGTGATAGATGACGAATTAGACAGTAAAAAATCGCTAATCTCTCTAGCAGTGGCTACGAAATTCCGACCATTGTCACAGAGAATTTCGCGTGGTTTCCCTCTTCTAGAAATGAATCGACGCAAACATGCAATAAAAGCTTCCTTTGAAAGCTGGCTGACGGCTTCTAAGTGTATGCATTTAAACCTAGTGCAAACAAAAATAGCTAAGTAACATTTAGTGATTTTGCATCCTCTTCCTATCCGATCTGTTATTAGAAATGGTCCAGCGAAATCGACACCAGCACTAATAAATGGGTGATCAGGCGTTACACGCTCAGATGGTAGGGAGCCCATTAGTGGGGTGGTCGTGCGAGCAGCGACGCGCCGGCACGTGACGCACTGCCGCGCGACCGTACGCGCCAGGTTGCGCCCACCGACAGCCCATACAGATTCCCTAATGGAGCCGAGCAACAGTTGAGGACCAGCGTGAAGAAGACGTAAATGTTCCTGCTGAAACAATAGTCGTGTAAGCCTATGTTTAGCCTTTAAAAGCATGGGGTGGCGTTTGTCGAAAGCATAAAACGATGAACTCAAACGGCCGCCCACACGCAGAATGCCTTCGTGATCTATAAAAGGGTTTAACGAAAGAAGATGATTTTTTGAGTTTAGAGGTTGTTTATTACGAAGAATGTCTAATTCAACTTGAAAATTATCGGCTTGAGACAACTTTACTAATTGTTTAAAAGAAGACTCGAGTTCCTCAGGCTGCAAAACTCCTAAAAACTTATTCTTTGATTTACGGCAGTTATGCAAAAACCTAAGCACATAAGCGAAACAACGCTGTATAGTTTTGAGCTTAGAGTATTTATCAAAATTAATTAATGTAGTTTTTATCTGATTATTATTTAGTGTAAGATTAATTTTTAGCTTAGGAACTTCGTCGATACTTATTTTATTAGTGCCCAGTTGGGGCCAATTACATTCAGGCTCATACAAAAATGTCGGTCCGTTCCACCAAATATCTAAAATAATTAGTTTGTGCGCGTCAACACCGCGCGAAGCATAGTCTGCAGGGTTTAGTGCAGTGGGAACGTGTCGCCATTCCGAACCTTCCGTAAGCTCTAAAATAGTAGCTACACGGTTAGACACAAAAGTTTTTAATTTATTATGACTAGTTTTAAGCCACGCTAGGACGATCGATGAGTCAGTCCAGTGGTATGTGCGTGTTATTTGACAACGCAGTGTGCGCGCGACAGCAGTGGATAGCTGTGCGCCCAGTACTGCGGCGCACAGCTCCAGTCTAGGTATAGTCGTCGGCGCGACAGGGCTTACGCGTGCCTTTGCGCAGAGGAGACGGACGACAACGTCGCCTCGGTCATTTGTTGACTTAAGATAGACACAGGCCGCATACGCACTATTACTACTATCACAAAAACAATGAAGTTCTATATAACTAGGCGAATCGCACAATACGTTTCTAGGTATTTGAAGTGACTTTATTAAAGTCAGACCATTTACAAATTGTTGCCAAGACTGTTTGATTGTGGTAGGGACAGACTCATCCCAGCCAACTTTGGCAAGCCATAATTTCTGTATCAATAGTTTTGGTATTATAGTTAACGAACTTAGCAAACCTAATGGGTCAAATATTTTACAAGAGTCAGACAGGATAGATCGTTTAGTAGGGCAGTCATTTTTTGATGAATATTGAGTGGGAAAATGAATGATGTCTGCTACGGAGTCCCAGCCTACTCCAAGCGTGTGAGACGCGGAACTTAGTATTAAACTATCTTGAGTGTTCAGGCCTTGACTGTCGTTAAGAATCAGTGGCGAATTAGAACGAAATTTACGTAATGGGAAGCAACCGGCCGATAAAACCCCTTCAATTGATTTTTTAATACTTAATAAGCCCTTTTGGGTATCAAAACCGGTAATTAAATCGTCAACTAGAAAGTCGTTCTGAATAATATTTTTTATATTTGTATCTGCACATTCTTCACCCAATTGCCATAAGCAACGAGCACTCAAAAAACTAGCACTAGAAAAACCGTAAGTGACTGTATGAAGTCTCAATGTTTTTAACCTGTCCTTTTCATTGTCTCGCCACAAAATTAGTTGCAAATTACGGTCACAATCTTGAATAGAAATCTGTCTGTACATTTTAGTGACGTCACCTGTCAACACATACTTGTACGTCCTAAATCTGAGTAGTATATTAAAAAGCGAGTCCTGTATGCATGGCCCAACCATTTGCAGGTCATTTATTGAATAACCAGAGGTTGTGGAGGCACTGCCGTCGAAAACTACGCGAAGTTTAGTTGACTCACTAGACGGTTTAAGTACAGCATGATGTGGCACAAAAAATGAATTATTTGGAAACTTAATTTTTGACTCGGAGAGATGACCTAACCTGGCATATTCATCGATAAACTCTTTGTACATATTTTTAAGTTGTGGATTTCTTTTAAATCGTCTTTCTAAACCTATAAAGCGTTTCTTAGCCAATCGATATGAGTCACCTAAGCAATCGGGCTCGGTAATTAATGGTAGACGCACACAAAATCGACCGTCATTATCGCGATATGTGTGAGTGACAAAGTGTTGTTCGCACTCGGAATCTATATCAGAGTGCTGCTTGGAAGGCTGGGGGAGCTGTTCGAGCTGCCAAAACTTCGTCATTAACCCGTCTAAATTATTGTCATCAATGGAAATTTGATTGCATTGAATAAATGAGTTAAATGATAATTGATTGGGCGAAGCTTTTTCATACATAGGGCCAGCCAATATCCAACCTAATTTTGACTGCCGCATAATGGGTAAATTTTTACCTAGTTCAATATGCTCGGATCCAATTAAATGCCAGAAAATATCAGCTCCGATTAAAATACTAATAGGTGCGGGCTGATTAAAATCAGGATCTGCGAGTTTGAATTTGCGCGGCAATTTAAATCGCGAAATATTAATATATTTGTGCGGCATATTACCGCAAATGGTAGGTAGTACAAGGCATGACACCTTTAAATTGAGATTTTTCTCATGTTTTGATTTTATTTGAATAGTACAACGTTCGGGTGTGCCTGCTAAGGAAATGCTACCTACACCGACAATGTTCGTATGATTAGGCAAAGTAGTCAACTGTAGCTGTTGTTTCAAGCTAGATGTAATTATAGATGTTTGACTTCCACTATCAAGAAGACATCTTACGGTTTGACAAGCGCCAGTGTCGGGATTATAAACGTCTATGAGTGCTGTAGACAATAAAACATGATTGTTGTTATATGCCGCCATGCCGGCCGTCACCTGAGTGTCTGGCTGCGGTGGCGAGTCTACAGAAGAATTGTTAGTTTGAGGAGTCTCCCTATGCAACAGCGTGTTGTGACGCTTGCGACACTTTGTACATGGACCTAACCTACAACGATGAGCGGAATGACCCTTACGCAAACAATTTAAACAAAGTTTTAACTTTACCGCCTCGGTGATCCTATTCTCGATGGACTTGGACAAAAACGACGAGCAATCATAGATACGGTGCTCACCGCTGCAGTAAACACACGAAGCAGGAGAGGCAGACGAATCGGCAGGAGGAGCTGAAATTTGAAACGTTTTCACAGGTGACTTATGTGAATGTGAACTGTCACGTTTGGGATTAAGAATGACCTTTTCCGACTTATTTCGCTGGACCGATTCAAGTACATCGGCGCGACACTTGATAAACTTATAAAAGTCGGTAAGTGAAGGCATTTCCTCAAAGGTACCTTTGTGTTCCTCCCATTTAAAATTAGTGCTGCTGTCCAATTTCGCTGAGACCATATGTACAATTAAAGTATCCCACTTGTCAGTGGGCTGACCTAATGTATTTAGAGCCCTTAAATCTTTAGACACATGGTCTATTAAATGTCGCAAACCCTTGGCCAAATCACGACCTACTGGTTGCAAATTAAAGAGAGAATTAAGATGGTTATTGACTAACTGTTTTTTATTATTGTATCGTTCACATAAGAGCTGCCAAGCCTCGGTATAATTAGACTCGGTAACCTCCAAATTGCTAATTACTTGTGATGCCTCACCCTCTAGATAGGAGTTCAAATAATGAAATTTGTGTATGGGCTTTATTCTATCATTGTAGTGAATTAAAGAGTTAAAAGTATCCCTAAATTCAAGCCATTTAAAATACGAGCCATCGAAATTAGCAATTTTTATTAAAGGCAATCTAAAATTAACTTCATTATGATGATGACTGCAATGGGATTGCTGCGATTGAGTATCAGACTTAACGCTAGCAAAATCAGGCTTATCGTCAGATTTATCCACAAATTTTTGAGCGATTGAAATTAATGAAAAGAATTCTTGTTCTATCTCCTCTCGCACATCAATTTCAGATGCCAAAGAGGATGGATTCGATATCTCAATCTGTGTTTGTAATTCGTCAAACTGGTTGAAAAGACCACGGAAACGATCCAATCTCAATGTCAGTTCACTCGTTTGTTCTGATGAAAGACTATCGCAATCATTTAAAACATTGACAAAATTTTTAAACTTAGTTATACGCCCTTTAATTGAGCTTCTGGTTAGGTGAAGTGAAGACTTATCAGTCATTATAAAAAATAATTAAAACAAAATTGAAACAAACGAATGAACAAATAAATTTAAATTAAATAAATAGAAATGCTACGTAACTCGGCTTATGCTCCAAGACAATGCGGCGCACGCGACCGGGTGCAGCCTACTCGGTACATATGAGTAGGTACCTACTCCGCTCAGCTGATCGGAAAGTAGGTCACCCAGTGCTAAGCGATGACTGCTATACTCGATGCGGGCCGGTGCTACGCAAATAAAAATTGTAGTTAATATTTAAATAATAATCTAGTTCTATTATTAGGACAGTTTTAAAGAAGGTTTACGTGCAGTGGACCATGTGGTAGGATAGAATAATTTTAGGTGAATAATAATTTGTTGAAATTTAGGGAATGCGTAGCGTTTACTAACAGCTATTTCTTTATCCAGCAGTAAACAACAGTTTATTAATTGAATAACTTAGCGCGCAATTGGTAACCTAACTATTTGCATAAGTAAGTAATGGAGGTAAAATGAAAAAATGTACGTATAGGTAAAGTTGTAGCTTACTTAGCAATGCTATATTGTATATCTAAATTAGGTAGTTAGGATTAGCTAGCGTAGAAAATTTATATGCTGTATTTTATTTTACTAATACTAGTGTGGAAAAAAAAAAAAAATATTTTACGGCTGCAAGAATTTAGGCACAGAGCATTATGCTAACCGTAAAGTGCTAAGCATAGGATACCTAACGAGATTCGATCTCGTTTTATAGCTCACAAAGAAGTAGATTAAAAGCTTTGTATGCGCTTGTATTGCAAAGAAGGCTACCCTAATTTAATCAAATAAAGGGCAATAGGTGTCTAAGAAAGTAGGAGAAAAGGAGTGGTGCACTTCCCTGGCTAAACCTTGAGCTGCGGCGCGTTGGGCTGACCGGCTGGCTTGAAGCGAGGGCTGGCTAGAAACTGGCGGTACGGGTTCCAAAGGTCACCTTGTGATCACGCAGTTCGATGTATTTGCTTTTCTAGCTATTTTGAGATATGAAAAAACCTTGTAGAATCACGATGATGATATTCTTTGTCTTCTCACATCAAATTTTCAAATTGTAATTCGAAACGGCGAACGTGCTTCTGTGACCTTTTGTCCTTGACGTACGTAGCTCAGCTTGCGGTGCGCAATGGATTGAAACGTGTGTTCTATCACGTCGGGGTCACCAATGGCAAAGTACGGGTTTGACAATAATTGAAAATCACAAACTTATAGGTACTTTGAGCTGTATAATAAAATAGATTTAAGTACATTGAAAAATATATAGAAAATGATGTTGCTTCTACCGTGGTATACGAGCGAGTGTATGAGGTGGGGAAAGGCCCGCGCTGCCGCGGTGGCTCAGGTAGTAGAAAACCGGTCTTCCCCGTCGTTGTACTGGAATACGGCGCGAACAACTACAATTTGCCAAATGGAACACAACACCACCTAGGTAGTGTCGTTTTACGCTCGTTTTTATTTATCGATTCGTTTTAACTTTCATTTTACTTCATGTTTTCGTTAGAAAACTTATTATAAAAATAATAAAAAATAATCCTACCATACACGTCAGCACTTTTACTAAGCTCAAATAGATACTTAACTATAGAAACTATAATGAAAAAACTAAATAAATGAAAAATAACTGTATAACTAGTTAATAGTCTCATCAGATAAGAAAACTTTTCTCATTATAGTTATATAATATTATTACCTACTTAGATACTTTTGTACGAGTACATTACCTCACCGAATTCAAAGTTAAATCATCGTAAAATAAAGTCTTTGATTTGTTCAAAACAAAATATCTTCCGTCAGAAACTGATCAAAGTTGGAATTGTTTATTTTACTTTTACTTTATTATACTTATTTATTATACACATTTATCTCTAAGCAATATTGAAACGCATTAAATATAACGCAAATATTGTTATTATTGATATTTGTTTTTTGTTATTTCATATAATCATAAGATCGAAACATTGTCACGCACAAACCATAAGTACTCTGACATTACCTGCTGTAAAATACATTATTCATTGTTTAGTATGTTTGAAAATAAATACAAATAAATAATTTACTTTTTGCTATACTTAATTATATTTATGAAAAAAATACAAGTGAGTATAAAAAGTCTAGAAAAAGTTTAAATTGAGAAACGTCTAGATTGCTTCTTGACGTCTATTGATGAGTTTCGTACACTAATATTATTCTATCTTTCAGTATTCAGTAGGTATCAGAATTCTGCTATATAAACGTACTTCAAGGAATTTAAATTTTAAAGGTTTCTCGAAACATGCAATTACAAATTGTGTTTATATGTAAAGCATGACTTCGAAAGTATAGATAAGATATAAGATTTGATGATAAAAATAACCGTATATATAATGTCCTATTTTTATGCGAAATCCTTGACGCAAACCCCTTGAGACAGAATAAAGTTTAAGTAATTAATAACCATTCAACAAATCTTATCTAAAAAAAATGAAAGCTTATGAAATAGGTACCTACACTCCAAATTGTCCTAATTATTGGACATATATTGTGTTCAGCATAACAATAATATCGTCGCTACTTTTATTTGTTAATTTTAAGTTTATTTGAATGAAATATTAATCTAAAAAAATCAGTTAAAGGAAAATTTTTTGAACGATTAAGAGAGCGATTTTGTAGTTATTCAATGTCTTCAAATGGTATATTTTCAAAACTTATTAATATTTTTAATTTGATAAAGTTCTCGGAGCTTCTTGTCGAGATAAAAATTCTCAGAATGGAAGCCTTACTACCCATTAGAGGTCAAACAAAACTAATAACACTTTTTTTGAAATTTTCTTTATTTTTATACTAAAATAAAGATAAAAAAACAGGAACTGAAAAAAAAAATGAAAGTAACATTTTCAGCAAATTACAGGGGTGTACTCTAGGAAGTACACTGACCGCTTATGTATGAAAATTTTCGAAACACTCTTTCCTGATACATAATGTTTTTATGCACTTCTTACATTGCCATTGCACTCTTGAATAACAAACCACACACCGCAATTGTTTTACAATTTTGACGGGATAGTGTCCAATTCCATCCTGAGGTAGACCTTCAACTACTGATGCAGACTGGCGCGATTTTCTTTGTACGCCTTGGCGCAGATAATATCGTGCAATATGACGGCGAAACATGAGTTGATCCATAAATGTTTCATTACTCAATACATGTAAACGCCAGGCATTAGCAATAACCATGTCCAACATATATGTGAATATTACCCACCACCACTTTTTACCGTGAATACCAATCCTATACAACGAGATAGATTGATCAAGTTCATCAACACCGTCCATATTCTTATTGTAATTTTGGAATACATGTGGGATAGCCACATCTGTTTTCTCTCGCTTTACAGGACACCATCTCTTGACAGTCCCTAGTGGCTCAATGGTGTCGTAGTTGGTCACCATTGTGCAGACGCTATTATCTTTCCATCGTACCAATAGCAGCTCATTTTCTTTGTCAAATCTGTGGTCATAAGAGGCACGGTTTTTTTTTTCATGTCCTTTATGCTAGTCAAAGGACATTTCTTTGTCCTATTTTCTCGTATAGTTCCTGTAGCACGGTAACCAAGGAGTTTGAGGTCAACTAACAGATTGTAACTACTAAAAAGTTGTCGAAAAATACTTCATGATTTGCTGGCGAACAATTCAGATTCGCCAATAAACTTTTGACAACTCGTACCCACCCAACGTATCAGGAGTCGTGATTTGTGCTTTTCCACAATAGAAATCAAAAGAGTAACAGTACCCTGTAGAACTGGCTGCTACCCAATTTTTAAACCCAAAACGGACTGGTTTACCACGAATAAATTGTTTAGCAGGGTGGTGACCGTAATATTTTACCATTGATTCATCTACAGATATACTATCATGAAACACTCCCCACTGCAAAAACTTCTGCATAAGATTGTCTGCTAGTGGTCTTATCTTGAACATTTTGTCATTTGACGTTGCTGCTAGGTTGTTGTCACGAAACCTATGCCTTGATATAGCTTTGGTGACCAGTTCTACACCAATATCTTCATCTACAGACCAATACATAGGCTCTCGAGGTAGCTTGTGATACCCAGACAATATCAATACTCCTAAAAACTTTTTCAAATCAGCAGAATTTAGTTGAAAATCATGTCTGTTGTTTTGATTTGCATAAAGTATACTATCAGATATAATTATGTCAATAATATCTTTATCAAAAAGTTTTTCGAATATTTGTACAGGGTTTAGACCATTTAGTTCTTCCCGTATAGCAGCCTGCCTATCACAGACTTCAGAAGTACGATGAGAAGTAGATGTATATGAAGGAGGGCATTTACGCCAGGTTGGGATTGGTTGACTGGTAGAAGCCACATGCCTTCTCTTTGACGCCAGCGGTTCGTCATCACTGTCATCGCTATCATCAGTATTACTATGCTCGTTATTTGTAAATACCTCAATAGTTCCAGGTATGTCATTTGGCATGGAAGATGGCATCATATCTTCGTCAGCACCTTCTTCTTCATCAGTCAAGTTGCTGGGATTTGGCGGTATGATAGCCAAATCAAACTCGTCATCATCACTATCACGCAAAATAGTATCAAGAGCTTCCTCAAGCCCTTGGAAATTATTTTGAACCGTAAATCGTTTTCTACTCATTGTTTGATATCTGAAATGAAAAAAGTTATTTTACTCATGTGTATTGTCATTGTACTAAATGAAGTACAGCAAGGTTTATATGACTATATTTTTATAATTATAATGATTATTTGATTGCATTTATGTTAGTAACTTACTTTGGCATGTATTTTGTACAAATGAAACATAAAAACAAACAACTAATAGGTGTTTTCATAAATATTTGCTAAAGAATTCACTCACCTGCACGCTGTTTCCGTGATCCAACTTCAACTGACACTTTTACCAAAAAATATCGCACTACCCGCATAATACTTATAGTAGGTATATTTGACTAGTTTAATGATGAAGAAAAATAAAAAGGCAGGATACCGTAAATTATTTTAAATATATAATCTAGATTTAAAAATATGCTTGTACTTTATAAAGTACGGTGACCTCTAATTATGCCTGATAGGTACATATAATTGATATTGCATACCGTCTGTGACGTAATGCCACAACGGAACTCGTATTCGAAAATACCAAATTCGATTTTCAATTACTTACATTGAAACAGCGACAACAAAGAAAATTGAGTTATTCCCGAAAACAAATGAAAACTGATTTTCTAAAAATCAAAAAATGTCATTATGTACCTTATTTGCAGTAGAAAGAAAGATATCGATGTTTATTCTAGTGAGTATTATAAATCGGCTAGATATTGTAAATAATGTTGAAACCGTTACCTTCGCCGTTTCCGTCTTCAATTTGTACAGTACCTAATCGTTACATGAGCTGATCATAGTTTGTACCGAATGTATAGGTATAGTAGCTTAGTAATAGTTTGACAATATGCTGGCGGCACAAAGATCCTATGATGTAGAAGTGCTCTGGACGAGTGGTAGTAGTTACGGTATAAACATTGATTTATAAAAAAATCAATGGGTATTAAAGAATAATAAATAAAAACAGCTCTACCGTGTCTAAGTTTTTGTGTATATAGTTTGACACATAAAAGGAGCCTAATATCTGTACCTATAATAGACTAGACTGTATAACGAACTGAACTATATTTCTTGTGTGGTTGAGACTTAATAGACCCAACCAAGATTTTTATTGAGGTAGGTATAAAACAAACAGTAGACACATTATTATACATACATAATTTTACGCCGGTCTCCAATTAATGGGATAAGCAGAGATTATAGAACGCCATTTGCTGCGATCCTATCATACCTACCTCCTTTGCCTATTCAAAATTCATTAATGTTATTATACACACGCGTCGGTTACGGGTGTATGTAATTGTGTCCTTTGTCAACACAATCACCTATTTGGTTCGCATATGTTCGTTTCGGGTAACCCCTACCAACTTTTCCAGTCATTTCCGCTCCATAAATCTCTTGTGTCATCCTACATTCATCCATCCTTTCCACATGTTCAAACCACCTTAACATACTCCTTTCAATTTTAGTCACTGTATCATTATTCAATCCACATTTTTCTCTTATCAAGTTATTCCTTTCTCTATCTGACAGATTAATTCCGCTCATGCTTCTCAGTGCTTTCATCTCTACGGCATTTATTCTGCTTTCATACTTTTTCTGCCATACCCAAGATTCGTACCGTATATAGTGTCGGCGCTAGAACAGCTAGACGAGCTTTGCTTGGTATTATTTCGCTAGCCTACCCTATTACCCTCTTTCACTCTTCATTCAATACAAACATTTATATACTAAACCTTAAGTAATTTGTATTATCCGCACACAATTACAGTAAAAGCTCAATTTGTCCTTTAATTAACTGTTTTCGGGGTTAAATGTCAAACCAACGCGCAACGCAGCGGGATTTCTGTTGCCAGCGGGACGTAAATCAAACCTGCTCTCCACTTTTATTTGTGTTTTTATGTTTTACCTGGTTTCAGCATCTTCATCATTCATTTTTCAAATTAGATAGTAATTATATAGTACATGCAGATGAACTAGTTAGAAGAAATAGTGCCGAACTACTAAGTTTACAAGTAAAAAAAAAAAATTTTAATTAATAAAAATCCTTTTCGTTAAGGTCGGTTTTAACCTAAGTTATAGCGTTATAAAACAGCTGAATCACACACTATCAAAAACATCAAAACCATTGCGAATCACCAAAACTCCTTGCACTTTTTACTAACTGTGCGGTGGCTATATGAAAGAAACGGTGGCCAAAACAAATTAGGCGGCCGTATTTAGTCCTTTAAAATCATTGGATAAAAATGTTGTTAACTACAGTATAATTTTATCACTATTGCGCTCATTACGCTTATACTCGAAAAGGATAAAAACAAAGTTTTGCTTCACAAAACAGAGGTACCTATTAATTTTACCATTATAAAATAATTTTATACCGAATTTACCTACACTTATGTTATCGATGGAGAATGTTACTGTAACATATTTTTTTTAGTTATCATATTCACATTATCCTACCTAATTTCGTTTAAAACCATCGCCCATGACCACGGACGGTCCAGGCAATTATGCCGTAAGGTCGGTAAAACGACATTTTAATATATAACGTTTATTCAAAATTGTTAAAATTTTGTAAATGTGATCCATCCAAATTGCGTAAATTACACTAATCCTATACTTTAATGGAAAAAGGAGGCTCCTGACCCGAACAAAGTGAATATGTTTGGATGAGCCATAAGTATGTCCAAAAATGCCCGTCTTTCTGCTGAATGAAATTAATGAGGAACCCAATGAACTGATTATACCACAGATAAGATAATATTATACTTTAATACATTTTATTTATTAAAAAAGTTATCTTTGCTTATCATTGCATCTTTTAAATATTGAAAGCGCCAACATCGATACAATTAAACAAAAACTTTGAAAGAATACATAGAAAGTATGTAGGTAGGTAGTACAAAGCCCGTGAGTTAGACAACACCTTATTCATGTTTTTTATTCATGTTGACAATGTTGACATTATTCTCAATTATTACAAGGCCCAGAAACTACAGTTGCACGGTTCTTTTACACGATTGTAAGGGGACAGCCGACCGTTTGTGCAAATTAGTTAAATTGCAATAAAATTGCTGCCTCTCTAAAAGCGCTCCCTAGGGCAGTCGCCTGCTGTCGTTTTCTTTAAAGGGGCCACTAATGCTAAGTTCGTTTACAAATCAAAAAGGAAATCTCGAAGAGTCTCGTGTTTTTTTATAAAGATGAAATTTGAAGAGCGTGACATTTTATTATCTATTGGTCAATATGGTACTGTGATATATGTACCTACGTAAATGTCTAATCTCTACATAATATAGATCACTGTTTTCTTCAGTTCGTTTCTGTCGTAGAGCAAAGAAAGAGGTTTTTACCGCTAACTTCTTCTAAATCACACATTCATACCTAAATAAAAAGTGTTCATGAGAAACTCAGTGAAAACCGCATCCAGTCCTATGTTATATCTCATACACACAGGCGACACTTCCTTTTATACTATGTAATAGATAGGCACGCGTTATTATCTTTATGGAAAAACAACAATATTAAAAACTTGTTATGTTGTCATACAAAGAGGTTTAAGTAGTATCTTATCTACATGCGAAGCCGAATTACAACAGAGCCAGGCAGCATCCTTTGTTTGCGGTACCACGCTGTCGCACGGTTGCGCGTTCCATGTCTCCAGTACCGCGTATGTTAAAGGGGCTCAACGCTCTGCTGGCGTCAAGTCATGGGCTGGATCTGTTTGCTGATGAATGGAAGTTGATCTTGTCTGAATGTATGAGGTATTGTGAGACGTCAGTGTAAAAGTTGTTATTTTATATATTTTAAGTTTTTACTATGTAATCAGTGTAATTAACTGTAATTTTGTCGTTCTGATTATAAATAAATAAATAAATAAGAACAAGATATAGAGCGTGTTCGTTTATTTTAGTAATCATGTAAGTATGTGCTGTACTTATTATATTTTTATTATACGAAAACTCCGTGTTTGTTGAAATGAGATAATGTTAATGAGTTTTCCTGGTTTTCATACGAAAACATTTGCCACAATGCGATATTATAATCCACATTTTCGTAAGTTAGAAAATAGAACTGATGTGTAATTATTTTCACGTAATGAGGTTTGTACAATGCAAAATTCTAGACATCGTATTTATGTTAAATATAAAATTATAAATATAAAAATGTTTGTAAATTTAGTTAGGTATAGTCGACCACATATTTGCTTTAACTACCACTTTCAACAAGAAATCCATCTATATTAAAATTGCATGAGACTCATTAAGACTGAAAACTAACATTGTACCGAAGTAACTTGCAAGCAAAAATAGTCATTATTGTTTATTGATATGTAAACGATATTTACTCTAGGGGTGGTAAAGTAATTTTATGGCCGACTATACATTTTTCTTTTAGTAGCAAATCGTTCACACGTATTTTTGCTTTGATCACTTGTCATATTTCGTAAAGTTATTTGACGTTGCTATAGCAATATCTACTAGCTGCTATCCGCGACTTCGTTCGCATGAAAATTCAGATGTGTTTTTGTATGAGAATATTGCCTGCTTGATTTTAAGGCAATCGTTCATTGTATCAGAAATAATCAGTATAACTCGTCTCTATGGCGAAACTCATTTAAATCTATTCACCCGCTGCTACTAAAACTGTTTCACACAAACTTGCGACTGCTATTTTCCCACTTAACAAGGGTTAGTACCAAATATAAAAGTGGTGCCTAACCAATTTTAGTAACGAGTATAATTATGTGAGTTTAGAGTCGAGAGCTTTAAAAATAAAAGATTTTCCATACAAACTTACACCCTCTTTCAAAGGGCAAAATTAACCATTGTCAATAATGTCAAATAAAATAAAAATAGAGTGGAATAGACTGTGCTGAGATCGTATCCACAAGCTGACGTTTATAATCGTGTTTCGTTTGTGCCGCCTGTACTTAACAACGGTATTGTTTCATTGATTAGCTATTTTCTGTTTATTGTTGATCTTATTTTGTTTATACGTTTTGGTAGTATTTAATTTTAGGTGTTCGTGAGATCGAAATAGAGGTTTAATTTTTATTTTACTTTGTAGCCACATTTAGTTTTTTTTGTGAGATTGGGAGTACCTATTGTGTCTGTATTTCCATAAGATTAAGCAAAAAACACAAACGGAAACAGATTTTTGTATCGGAATTTAATTTTAAACTTTATTTTATTAATTTGTTGTTTTAGCTGTCTTAGTTAATATACCCACTTTCTATAAGAAATATCAAGTGTCTATCTATTACTACGGTTCAAAAGATACAGCCCCGTGACCTGTGACAGACGAGAGAACGCACAAAAGGACAGACAATTTTAGTACTAAATAGGGCCCGTTGGCACCCTCTTGGCACCCTAAAAAGCAAAGCAAATTACTATTTTTGCACGCTTCGTGCACCATCGGGCTTAAACGATTTTCGGCACTTTATTTCGGCTTTTATTATTCAATTTTACGCCATGACGTTATTATCTTTTAGAACCCTATAAGTTTAAAGGTCGAGGTCACTTATCAATTGTGTTTTAGATGCGCTGCTACCCTAACTACAATCGAAAGATTGATGAAAAAGCGCATAAACATTATTCATTTTCATATTCAACTTTTGAGCGATTTCATTTAGTAATAACAAAAGTATAAATGTATAATGGTATACACAAAACTAAAACTGACGACTGACGTGAGTTTTAGTTTTGTTTATATTTCGTAATATTAACTTTCCGTAACATTACAACTACCTAGGTAAATGTTTAGAGAATACTTATTCGTATATTTACTTTAAATTTATTGTAGTACCTATCTTGTTTGTGTAACTAACAAATGTTGGAACTAGCTGGTAAATAAAACATGAAAATGTGTACGTAAAAATCTGGTAAACAATTTTGTTAGGTAAAAACAATATTTTGCAAAGGATTGCCTATAAATTAAAAGTTATGATGGTAAACATTTGTTCTGGTTTTATTGTAATTTAATATTTTAAACACACACAACACTCACGACGTCTTCACTTTGGCCTAATTTGTCATAACTGCGACGCGTACACCTGCTGATTACTGAATTCCAAGATGGAGATAAGCGGTATCCGTCTTCTCTGTTGAAATTTTGGTACTTTTTAATTTCAACCGCTTCCCGAGCTATCCTGGAGTTGTAATGCCGATAAGTGGGAAGCACTTGCGGCTTATGTAGATATGTAGCTCAATCCAGTGGTTGGTGCCTGACTCTGACAGGTGTTAGCAATCGCAGAATTATTTGTTTGAAGGTTCTTAACAGCTGTGATATGAATAGCTTGGTTTGTCCAATGTAGGAACTTCCACAGCCGCAATCCACCATGTAGACACCAGGTGTTTGTAGAAGGATGACATCTTTCGGAGTACGCAGGTGATGAGATATTTTGGAGTGCGGACTATATACAGTCTTTATGGAGTATTTCTGTAGTACTGGTCTTACTTTGTCCGTCACTCCTTTTATATAGGACATAAAAGCTGGTGCTCTGCTTACTTCTGCCATCTTTTCCCTCTTCTTTGGACGTCGAATGCAGTTATGACAAAGTAGGCCAAAGTGAAGACGTCGTAAGTGTTGTGTGTCGTAGTACTGACTTTTTACAAAACAGTGTAACAAAAGACAAAGTAAGGGTAGTTGCCAAATCCCGAGTTTCAAGACGAAGACGACGCCTGGCTACATCAGTCTGCCCGTGACGATGGTCGGTGTAATTCGATCGAAACGTCGGGTAAAGGGGTATGGCACCTTATAATAATTTTTCTAATACGAGTAGACCCATTTCACAAATATAGTTATTGAAATTTAGTTTATAATAATAATAATAATAACACAACACCTAAAGAGGCTCGCATTAGGTGGATGGGTCAAGGGCCAGATCCAGAAGGCAGTGCTTCTCGACACGGCACGTATTGTTAGGAGGTTCCTCTCTCTGGAACCCTAACCGCCGGTAGCTTGGACTCTAGTCTCGTTGCCGGTGGTAATCTATTTTTTATATTTTTAAATGTGTATTTTTTGTTTTATATAAATATATACCTGTTTAAAAATGTAATTAATAAGAAAACATTTAAATAAAGAGAATAATAATAATAGTAATAATAATTGTTTATTTGCACCAAAAATGTTTTGTTAGTCTTAAAGGCAAGCAAGCTATATTTTAAATAATTTACATAATCTGAGTAAACTTCGATTCGAGTCTCAGGCCTATCAATAAGATGGTTTTATTTCTTTACTTCCAAAGTACACATGATTTCAGAATATCACTTTATAACTTAGTTTCATTTAATCGCAGTTCCTTTTGCAAAAGGCACGGAGCGTTCAAAGAGAAACACAATCAACGGTTTGTAAACAAATATTGGAATTGAAAACGGCTTTGACGAACTTTTAATAAACGCGGGACTGCCACACAATGCTTACGTCGCTGTTGTTGAATTTTTATGATTTATAGAACATATATTATGAATGTTGTTGATGCATTTACGAGTAGACAGTTTGTAATTAGATACTACCTAACGATCAACAAAGAAGAAAATGAAACTAAGCTATTGCCGACTGTGAGAGAGAAGAGAACGAAAGAGTAGAAGAAGGACCGTGGGGTCACTTTATGTTTATCCAGCAGTGGACGGCTTTTTACTAAAAATAAAGTAATAACTTACAAGTATATTAAAATTTTGATCATAGTTTTTAATAAGTACCTATCCCAACTTTCATTGTTTCATCAGTTTTCTGTAACAAGCGTTCTTCCAAACAGTTTTTCTAATACAATTTACTACGTTGGTACTACCTAATGTCCGCGTCCGGCTAATCACTACACATAGCTCTCGGGTAAATACAACATGGGTCGTCTATGAACCATCATCCCCTAGCTTTTGACGACTATTAATCTAATCTGTTTCGTAAGTTACCGCAATTACAATCAACCGTCTATTATAAAATGATTTTATACTTTGTTTGTTGGTCGTATTTGGAGTGAGTGTGTAGGTTTAACACGTTGCCATTGATCAATATAATTTATATTTAAATTATTATTATATGTTTTATTGATGATGGTGGCAGACAAACTAACGGCTTCGCTGATGGATGATAATGGATCTTGCAGTGGCCACCAAGATTTCATTCAGATTTATTTTAAGTATGTGTCTATCTATACTTTTAAAAATACATAGCAATACACATTTATCTGAAGGAGTGAGTTCCGTTGTTTTGCTAGCTAGGAACTTGTATTATGGTCGCATCGTACCTATGCAGTGCACTGGTAGGTAGGTACTATGGTACTGCAGAGATCATTGATTGGGTACTTATAGGTTTGCTAGGTTGTCGCCAGATAGACCAGTTAGTTTGGCCGGACAATTTTGATTTAGGTAGAGCCAGTCGAGCGGGGGATGAGTGCCAAAAAAGTCGACCATTTAATTAGGCCGGACACCCACTCACAAAGTCAAACCTTGTCCGGCTTTAGCCGAACGCTTAGCAACACTAATGGGGTAAAATTGAAGGCATAAAACCCTCTAAAAGCAATTTAGGATTTTGATTAGGGCTACCTAAAAATAACATAAGTAAGTATAAGATGTTGACGCCTCAAGTAAAATTATTAAGTAAGTACCTACCTTCCGACAATTCAATTTGTGTAAAAAGTATTAGATTTTGCTCTGTTCGTCAGCTAAAGTTGTTTATTAGTCTCGCCAACCTAGTTACACAATTCCATTTTGTCTAACAAAATAACCTCCAGATGCAAAATTGGATTTCAAATTTGTTTTTATAAGAGGAAAGTTTTATTTGGCATTAATATAGGAAAACAAAACAATCGTCAGGCGATTTTTGTTTTGTTTTAAAAGGAACTTGAAAAGTATTTAAGGATGAAGAAGGTGAGATATGGCTTCTTTGGAAGTTCATTGTAATGTTGGTATACCTAGTCCTAATTAGGTAGATTTTTAATGTTAAAGAGAAATTGTGATTTTACTCGTTTATTTAGGTACTATAAAAGGTAAGTACTTTATTAGTTGTTCACCTATGTATTACAATAATTCATTCGAATGAAACCGTTTTATTAAAATTAGAATAGGTACCTACCATGATTGAATTCTTATAAGTATCATTTTTATATACTGATACTTAATTTATTATAAGTCTTTACTTATGTTGGTAAATACAGAGCTTATAATACCTATGTGCTATCTCTAGGTATGATCTACGTCCTACGGTGACTACTGACAACTTAACCATATAATATACTTATTAGATTAGGCCTAGGTGCTCTTGGTGAATACGAAATTAAGGGTTGAGAATAGAAACAGGTGTTTCGGTCTATAAGTGCTATCCATACGATAATCGGATTTAGTGCTGTAATGTAGGTATGTAGCGTAGGTAGTTGTATTTAAGACCTAATGTAGAAATTGTTCTAGGTGGGTAACGAGCATAAGTGGGCTAGATAGAGATATAAAGGTGTTAATTCCTTGTACCTTTAAAATATAAAAATTTGAGACTCACCGGCATCGGGTGCAGGGACCAATCTATCGGCGGTTAGAGCTCCAAAAATTCTGAACTAAACGTGTTATTTTATTATTAACATAAATTTCTTAATTTATAGGTACTTACCTACCTTGTTTTATTTTACTGAAAAGTGCATCTATCATACCTTGTTACATTCTTATCATTGCATCGCCCTAAGTTGCTTAAGTTTGGTTGGTAAAGAATGCTTTTGTACTTACATTATTTAACAGTTGCGAAGGTTAAATAAACGTGTTAACGCGTATATGCGTATTCCCAAAGCTCGCGATCAAAAAGAAATGTTGATGAAACAATTTTGTTACCAAACGCTAGATGGCGCTACCATATTTCAATTTACAAGTTTGCGAGCAAAGACTAAGGGTGACAGTCAGATTTCACTTATTGAATTTTATTACATTGAAATACCATTTATTAGATTTTTTGCTCTTTAGCTGTTTTGAAATGGTCCATCTGTTTCATACCTTTTTTCGAGTAAATGCTATCAAGTGAAACAGTGTCACAAAAACACTAACCTATCTACCCAAATAAATTAAACGAGGCGTGAAAATGAGCGTAATATAAATAATTTTTCATGTTTTACTTTTTGTTACGTACTTGTTTTATAAATGTCTAAAATTGTTTGGAAGTAGCCTAACTTTTGTAGGATAGATTGATAACTAGTAGTTATATCCGTTTAGTCTTTACCAACTTTGTAGGTATATCCATCATGGTTCTAGTGTGTAAAGAAAATACATTATCACATTTCGCTATCACTTTATCATCCGTACTAATATTATAAATGCAAAAGTAATTCTGTCTGTCTGTCTGTCTGTCAGTCAGTTATGCTTTCACAACTAAACCATTTTGATGAAATATGGTATAGATATTAGACCTTGGGGAACAACATAGGCTATATTTTATCCCGAAAAAATGGCTTGAAGGTATTAAAATTGGGGATGAAATGTTGTAAAAAAAATTGTCAATGTATAAACATGTTCATGATTAGTAAAAATATATTATCCGATAACCGACACTCACGCGGGCGGAGCTGCAGGCAACAGCTAGTTCATTATAAAACCACTACGTTCGTCAATGTCTGCCACTGACTGCCAATATATAGACTACCAAGGAAACACAGAAAACATAATCACTGCATGCGCTTCACTTAGCAGTATTGGGAATCGCTAAAAGTGACCAATATTAGCCAATTAATTTTAACCTTGAATATCATTCGAGCACTCTTGATGTCTTTTATTATTAGCTTGCGTCAGGTATAGACATGAAAAGATTTATATTTACATTTTTAATTTTAAAGTATATATACCTTTAAATACACTTATTACGGTGTTATGATGAAAGCCCTTGAGCAAGCAAATTAAATGAGCATGAATAAGCTCAATGAATACATGATGTGATGTTTTTATATTTAGTCAGACAAGGGTTAAAGTACGGTCTCCATTAGTTGCGGGCGAAATGAGACAATTTACTTATTTCTACATTGACACGTGTTTGTTTAGGGAACGGTTTTGTTTAGGGTTCACGATATTGGACAGACTTACCACTGTTTGTATTACTTTTCCATCAATGCCATCAATACGTTAGCAGATTCAATTTTACTAAGCTTATTATGGGTAAATATACTAAAAATATTTGAGCGCAGAATATAAAGTCTACTTATAAAGTTTGTAAAGTAAAATGCTTTACAATGCTTTTTTCTATATTCTTTAGAAGTTAATTCTGTAATATAAAGTACACTAACGTTATTTCTTTTACATGTTATCTTGATACAATCTTACTAATTTAACTATTTCAAGTTGGTTATAGATGATTTTATTTAAAAGGGCAAAGAAAAACAAATGCTGTGAACGTTCTTCGTATATTTAATTTTACTCTAGAAAGCCGGCTCCCTGCCGCTATATCCCTCCCTGCATTTTTAATCTGTAATATCTTTGAAAATATTTATTTAAACTACATGCTGCAAAGAGCATTATTGATTTATATTAAATGCACAATGTATTTAATGTACTTAATTTGATAAGGATTAATGCCGTATTGCTTAAAATTGCTTCGAAAATAAGCCATTATTATTCATAAAAAAGTAAAAAAATGGTTATTGTGGGTTATCCCTTAGAGATAGACATATACTATCGCAGACTTTTTTGTAGACCTTTTTAAGGTGTATAATACTGTAGTACATTATTTTGATCTATCTTGTAGGGTTTAGCCAGCGTTGCAATGTAAGCGCAAAAAATTGTTTATTTACGACTACACATAAAATCATCTAAATTTATTAGTGTCTCTAGTATATTACGCATGTTTTATACATATAAATGTTCCTCTTAGATCACTCTATCTATTAAAAAAACTCGCATCAAAATCCGTTGCGTAGTTTAAAAGATCTAAGCTTACATAAGGACAGACCGCGGCAAGCGACTTTGTTTTATACTATGTAGTGATGATTATTTTGAGAACTTGGGTACATAATCTTTAATATTTTAGAATATTTAATAAATCTCTTACTAAACTTTACTTAACTCTGTTTTACTTCGAAACTTGAAGGAATCATATTTATTTAAGAAATATAAATAAAGTTTAATAATAAATAAATTGACTACGCGGCAATATTTAAATTAAAATGCTGGGGCCAATAAAGTCTGATACGTCAGCCAGTCATCTCCGATCGCCTTTCAAAATTTAATCAGTTTAGAGACGACCGGACGTTATTGCTAAACATTGCACGTTGCTGATAGTCAAACTTGTTTATGGCAATCGATTCGATGCCAACCAGTTTGCTTGACAACAATCAACAGAATTCTGCTAAATGGTGAAGTTGTGATTTAATGTTTTATTTTAAACTGATATTTATTGCTCCGACTGAGGTAAATATTTTACTCATCCACTATTTCTTGTTAATATATGTTATTTAGGATAGGTACCTATATCAGCTAGACTTGTGCTGCGTAGTGCTACTGGTAATATGTAAATAGTTCTTAATACACCAAAAATCTCAAAATCTAATAGTGTGTAGCTCTATTTATACAGCTTAGTTGCTATAAGCATGCGCCATATTAAACGATATACCTAATTATTGGTTACTTATTGTGTTATTGTTATTAGTTATGAAAGCATAGCTAAAAACCACAAACAAGCAGATTCCGACCGCGACGAAGAAGGGGTTAAGAGAGGAGAAACAGAAAGGAAAGGGACCAGTGGATGTAATTGAGTGAGACGCTGACAGTCACGCCGGACAAAATTCAAGTAAGAATATTGTTAGATGTGAATGTATCATCTTTACCAACATTTGTTAAGGCTTCGATTAAATACTATTATATCTTGTCAGACAACATTATTAATTTTACATATTACCTCAGTACAGTTTTCCATTCATTTCAGTGGTGACGGATGGCGTCGGGAGTATGGTTTCATTAAAAGTCTAAGAGCAAATCTTATCATTCACTTGCTAGGTCACTGTCTCGTCTGCTAACATTTTCAATGAAAAACAGATTAAAATGAATAGGATATCTATTGTATTTAATTTTTGTTATACCGTGTATGCGATACGTTTTCTGCATGCTTTGAACACAACTTTAAAAACCTAACTTAAAAAATTAATATCTTTATCTATATTTCTTAAACTGTGTAAACGACCTGGTCATTGAACTGGCTGTAGACAAATTACCTGACACCTTCCGTTTATCTTGATGTTCAATTAGTGTCAATCATTGGGTTTTAAAATGAATGAAGTGTACGGATTTTAGGGTTATAACCTCGTGTGGATTGGTAATAGGCTCGCCTTTATAAGGTGAAACATAACTTTTATATAGGATCAAAGTATCCGTTTCCATACTTATGAGTTTCAGTACAGAGACAGTACATACTAAACGCCTTAACCCTCCTTGGTTATTCCTTCCCTTCCCTTATTTCCTCCTCCCTACATAGTCTGTAACTACTTGTTTATATTTTCTTATCTATGTTTCTGCATTCTGATAACAGCCATGGCTGCGGTTACCACTAACTGTCACGTGGGTCGCGTTCTAGCTTTTGCCACCGAATATGTATAAAAAAACCTGTGTCCTTTTGATTTTCTCTATACTGTCTCTCAATTATTTTTGTTATTGTCACCCTACAAAAGGTATCCCAAAATCATTTTAGATCGTTGGCGTCCCCTGTGTGAACGGTAACAGAATTATTAATAGTGTCTCGATCATAAGCTTTTATTTGTCAACGTAGTTGTTTGACAATGGCCAATTTATTTTTACTCTAGAGGTTGTATGTATTTTAGTTATTTAATTTTTTATAGGTTAATTTTACAGTTTTTTTATGGAACACATGACTATAGCATCATTATAGCCTCAAAATTAGTACCTAATGAATAAGAAAGTAGTTATATTTGACAATAAGTAGATGTCCTCGTTTGGTACGTAATAGTACATACATATCTTCAAAACTTAAACTTTTAAATTCACGACAAACTACGTGCTAACTGTATTTGTAACATCACATCCTGATTTAAGGATGCAAATCTACCGATATAATCAATTTTAGCAGGACATAAATTTGGTACATTAAACGTTGATTAATATAATCACATAATTTGCATAAATAAATTAACGTAGAGATTGCATTAGTCTATATTTTAAATTTAAAATATATTAATTCTAGTCACAGTAAACGGATTCGTTGCCTTGATCTTTTGGAGACTTTATTTGATATCAATTTGTAAAATCTTTTAGATGTCATTTCGCAAAACCTGTTTGAGACGTAATTTAAAATGATATTATATTCTTCATTGAAGTAGCTAATTTATTGACAAACATTTTGAAATGAAGCTATTTTTATTTAGTACTATTTTCGATTACCTAATAATATAAATTACTTACCAAGAAGGTTCTAAGGCAAAATAAAATAACTTAAATATTATTGTATTCTGATTTAGTGAATGTCATGTCTGTAAAACAGTTATTAAAACAATGTACCTATTTGTCAATTTCGCTCACCAAAGAAAGTAACAATAACACACAATTAGGTACATTAATTGGTAATAATTCCGACTTTTCAGGCAAGCATTTGTAGACGTGGATTCTATTAAAAGTAAGTATCTAAATATTTTTATATATCAAAATTTTAAAGCTGCACCTTGTTTTATGTCTAGGTACAGAATTATGAAAGTGAACGTCTATACTTTTAAGATATGATTAATAGTTACAATTCTCGTCTTTTGACCCCTGTATATATAATTATATACATATAATATATGTATATACTGTCCGACAAAATTCTAAACGATAATGAAAACCGTGTCAAAATCAGTTGCAGTTAGATACGAAACAAACAGGAAAAATCAACAATTTATACTATTTAGAAAATTTTATACTGTTAAAGATATAAGTAACCCATTTGTGGCAACACCATGCCGGCTGATAGTAGCATACTCGTCCAATGTACGATGTGTCACAGTCTTAATACCTCATTTGAATAAACTCATAGGCAATGGAAAATTTAATCAAGTGTCTTTACTTCAATATTACGGTTATAGTCTTAACTCTTTAACTCATAACTACTAGAGTTTGTATAACTTTAGGCTTATTTAGGTTTTACGTGATTTACGACTAGGTACTTAAATATATTGATAGATGAGAGCGGCTCTCGACTGGCCAAGGTAGCGGACATAGGCCTTACCCGATATTGGAAGGCCTATGTCCAGCAGTGGAAGTCTTTCGGCTGATATGATGATGACGATGATATCTATAACTATACATAATATACATATGCATTATTTATATTTAAGGTACTAAAATCATGTGTTTGTTTTATAAGTTTTGCATGATGTTGATGTTGGTAGACAGTAATAATTCATCCGTTTTTATACTTGCGCCTATTTATGTAACAACTCAAAAGTTTTTTTTTTTTTATATTAGCCTACCAAAGTGACTCCACTCTGCCTGATGGTAAGCAGTAAGTGGAATCCAGAAGTGGCGGACACCATTCCAAAAGCCAAACTACTGGTATGGTGGCCTCCACTATGGCGGCTTAGTGAGTGCTTAGATTAATTAGGTAGATAAGCTAAGCAAGACACTTAAGGAAATTGTGAGCTTATACGGTATACTTACATCATTTTAAATTTTCCAAAGAATATTATAATATTCTTAATTAAAAAAGAAGTTATAAATTTAAGCCAACAAATCAAAATAAATTCTAAGTCACTATTGGCCGAAATAGAATGAAACAGAAAATTAATTCCGCTAAAGTAACTTCAAGTTAAAGTTAGACACACCTACATAACAATTTCGGTAAAGAATACCTATTACACTTATTAGCTTTGAATGCTTATTTTGTTAACACTTATCAGGTAGGGGAAAGCCGCCCAAAACGGGTATACTGCCTAAAACGGGTAAGCTTTATAGTATGCGTTCCTCTAGTGAAATTAATAATGTGTGAGTGCCGTGGCGCAGCCCGACCTTCGTCCAATCACAGGCAATCGGCTCGCACCCGTGACGCAAGCGCTTTCACGGCAACACAAAAACAAAGTTTTTAACAACTTTTACTAAAAAATATTAAGGTAATTTTGTTTTGATTACTATAAAATTGTTTGAACTATTGTTTTTAATTGTCATGTTGTCATTTTGAATGTAATATACTTTATTATGATCGTAAATTTGTATCGATTCTGTTTTATAGTTTTGAGGTTATGTCAGTAGAAATTTTCTTCAACTTTTGGGCAAAACGGGCAGGGGCAAATCGGGTAGATACCCGATTTGCCCTAGTATGAATATATTACTAGTTTAATTGTGTTTATTGTTTACCTATTGTATTACAGATGGTAAATAAATATAAAAAAAAACATCCAATGCGTCATGGAATGTAAATACTATGAAACTGGCAATGCAAGAAGCTGCAAAAACTTCAGTAAATAGTGCTGCTAAAAAATACGGAATAAATCTATCAACTCTACAGCGGCATTTAAAAAAGGTTGCTCCGAAAAAAGGCTTGGTCGGTTCACCACTGTATTTACGCCATGCCAAGAAATACAACTTCTTGAATACGTTTTTCATATGGATAGTTTATTTTTTGGACTTACCAAGACCGAATTTTTAGCACTCGTCTACCAATTTGCCGAAATGAATCATATAAAACACCCATTCAAAAATGAAGCTGCTGGTGATGATTGGTACTATGGTTTTAAAAAAAGACATCCAGATTTAAGTCTAAGAAGTCCAGAACCAACATCGATAGCCCGTGCCAGAGGATTCAACAAACCTCAATGCAACGATTTTTTGACTTGCTCGAAGGAGAAGTAGAAAAACATAATATCGATGCAACACGTACTACCTACATCGTCGATGAAACCGGGACATTTTATTATTGTTTATAATTTAACAACACATTTGGTGATTCGAACAAGTAAATATTGTCAATTACCTAACGTGTAACTGATTTGTTGTTTACTGTGTAAGACTGATTTGTTGATTATCGTGTAAGACTGGCTGATTGTGAAATAAAAAAATTTTGCTACAAAGTAATTATTTTATGATACATATAAGAGTTAATTGATCTCATATTACTTACCTACCTGATTTACCCAAAGATGCTACCCGTTTTGCCCAAACGCCAAACCCGTTTTAGGCTACCCATTCGGGCAAAACGGGTATTTGGAAAAATGTAGAACTTTTTAATTTTCAATGTTTATTGAAACAGTAACTGATTTTGTGATTTATTTTGTATACTTTATTAGATAAGCATTTTAATATATTCAATTTTATCTTTGATTTATAACTAGAAGTTTGTTTTTTTTTTTAAATTATTCCTTAGCCTACCCGTTTTGGGCGGGTTTCCCCTAAATTCTGTAGGTAAGCTCCTTAGGTAAGCGACATTTTGGTTTTGTTTAGTGTTAGTTTTTTAGTAAATTATAATATTTATAGGTAGGACCAATGTATGCATATCAGCGCTTGACAGCCATCTCTAAAAATGTTCTTGAACAAATCACTTAGAAGTTAATGGTGTGTTGCCGAGTCATCGTATTTTGTCTGTCTTCCTTCGCTCCATGTGTGATTATATCAAAATCAAAATGCAACAAGTATACAACTTTAGCTATTAAAGTACCAAGTTTGCAATTAACATTCAACTCAACAGTTTAAATTAATTGAGTTATTATCCTACTACCTAACCTGAATTACTGAATTACGCACGTGTGTTTCAAATGTTATGCCATATTAACTAAATACCTCTGAGACGTGGACGATGCATTTGAAACTCAACGCGACTGTTATCAACTAGGTAGTACGTTGAAGGTCGTCAAGCGTACAGAATATTAAATATTTTTGATATAGGTATGCGAACTTGTAATTTACAACTCTGTTAGAGTTAGTTAATTGTCTAATAGTATATGTCTGTATATATATTGTATAGTATTAATTAAATGAATTATAAAATTTAAAATATTTCTGATCTGATCAGAAAAGTGTTTGCCCTGATTTTTACACTATCACCTTAATAAGTTAATAACAAAGAACAAACAATAGTAGGTATGTACCTGCCCATAGTAAACTTATGGATAGAATACGGTAATTTCTATTACTGTCAAATAATACCTTCTACCTATCTTAATAAATACCTCTTAATAAAATTGGTAGGTACCTATCGGTAAATACAAGCGTGAATAAGGTCGTATTTTAGGGAATCGGCAAGAAAATCAAATGAAATGGATCTATTTTGGTTTAACAAAATGTAACAATTTATTAGATTGTAGCTTTGTTGTGGGAAAAATGTGTGGCAAAAATAATTTGTCTAAAATTTCTAAGGTTTTAATCTGATTAAAGGGACGTTAGGTTATGAGGGTGTACTTACATGTATTTTGACTGATTTTGAGGTTTGAGGGTTGGATTATTACAAAGCTTTGAGGATTATTATTTTCCACTCAAGGAATGTTGTATTTTGGATGGGTGTGGGTATTTTATGGCTCAGTTCAATTATGAAATAATCTAGGTGACCCAATTTGTCGTGCGAATTTACACAGACAGACTGATGAACCGACCTGAAATTAAGATGAGTATCCTCCTGAATCTGGTGTTTTATTATTTTCACTAGACAACTATAAGGATAGATCTTTTCTCACATAAAAAAGACTAAATCTCAAAGCGGATTATCGATGTCAGACTTTTGTCATAAGTCCATGTTGTCGTAAGTAATACCCGAGATAAACTTAAAAAAAGTACAATGTGAATATGAAAAAGTCACTTTCTTGCATTTAGCATTTTGCGTTTCCACGGTGAAGGCTAAATCGTTACGTTGAATGTTGTGGCTTCCTTTTTTATTCTGACCCGTAACAAGTGCACAAATATTGATTCACAAATATTTGATTCGAGAATGTGGGTAACTCTCATGTTTTTCAATTGTGTAGGTAAATATTTGTAAAACCGCCTGTATATGTATATGTAACTACTACAAGGCGAGTACTTCGTTGCGGGATAAAGGTAAATGATTGTTTGATTACTATATTGAAACTATGTGAAATTTTATAAGAAAAATCTAATTTAGAATAAATAAAAAAATGTCGATCGCACTAAATTATTTATTTATTTATTTATGCTATCACATAGAAAACTATTTTAGTTTATATATTAGGTACCTATATGTATTGTGGACAATCTGTAAGCATTAAATTTCGAGCTTAACTTAATTAATATGAACATTATGAACCAAGCGATCTAGCTAGTGTCTGTGTTTTGCGGTTTCGTCTCCCACAGGACACAAATATCAATACAGGCTAAGGTTGAATTGAAGCTGAGTACGGAGATGCTTTGTTTGTGAAATAGCTCGGTACGCAGGGTATTGCGACTTTATTACGAGAACGGACGACATTTTAAAGAATACACAATATAATATCTGGGTTTTTTGCTGAACAGATTTTTTAATACTATTTATTTCATAACAAAATGTAGGTAAGTAATCAGAAAGTGCTCAAGTAAGGATTTCGGTAAGCTCACTGTGATTAGGATTAGGTAAGCTTATTCTTGACGAAAATACCATCAAAGATTGTGGGTAAAAATGTCAGCTTCATCAGCTTCAAATTAGGATTATATAAAAAAGTATAAAGATTAGGTTTGTAAAGGTCATTCGCCTCTATAACAGGTAACCTATTCCAAATTGGAACACCTAGAAGCATTACCGACGACAAAGTTATTAATCAGCTAAGTTACGTTTCTATATTTTTATCTTACGATTTGGGCACTTTTTAATATCCGCAATTTGACTCTGGGGCTCTTTTACACTTTTGAACGCAGATAAGTGATAATTAATGTAGGTACAGAAAAATTCTTGGTGTTACTCGACTCATAAGTACTTTTTTTTTCCTGACTTGGATGTCGTACAGGACCTACGCGCGTAGTTACGACATTCAAGTGAAAAGAAAGTTTAATTTTTTAGACTGTGCGATATTCTAAGTAGGTACCTACTACTTAATACCTACTACATACTACCTAATTTTATTTACTTTTTCTTAAATGTTATTAAACGGACATGGTAGGTACTAAAATAGGTACTAAAATCAGTGAGTTTTTGACAAGTTGGACTATTTTCCGAATACGAATAGTCTGAGGGGATTACAGTAACAATCGTGAAGTCGACAAATACCAACAACGGGATGAAACTGTTTCAACTATGTTTGTTATTTGAATGAACCGTTTACAGAGATTTTTAAGTTGAGTAAATACACTGACGGACTCATAAACTGCATTATAGTAATAGACGACTTTGAAATAAATATTTTAACCAAGTATGCAAACTTTCTATACTGATTAAAATTGAAACCTCTAGATTGGTTCGTGAACTTTAAAACAGCGTAAGGTCATATCCTTAAGTTTAAGTTTGTGTAGGTACTGGAAAGGACCTTAAGACTTTTTTGAAGAAAAACAAAAATTTAAGGAAAATTGGTTTAATAAAAAAATGGTTTTAACAATATAATATAATAAATAAAGCGCCATCTAGCCCCAAATTAAGCAATTATATTTGCTCGTGTTATGGGTACTAAACAACTGATATACCACTTACAAACGTTTTTTTTTGTAAATACATACATATTGTAGATAAATCATACCCAGACACAGAACAAATAATCATGCTCATCACACAAAGATTTTTCCTGGGTGGAAATCGAACCCACGACCAATAGACACAAACTTTATGCAAGGGTTTATTTATGTTTTAATGATGATATTACGGATTCTAATCGGTTCCGCATAGATTTTATTAGGGTTATTAACAGATCTTGCGGAATATTGTCCCATTCTTCTGAAAGTGCTGTTCTTAGTGCTGCCACTGTCGTGGCCACAGGATTTCTCGCATATACATCTCTTTTTAAATTGTTCCAAACATGCTCAATGGGATTAAGATCCGGGCTGCGTGCTGGCCAATTCATTGTACGTATCCCAATCTCTTCGCAATATTGTCGAACTTGTGCAGCAGCGTGCGGCCGGACATTATCCTACATTAAAGTAAAATTTTCGCCTATGAATCCCATGTAAGGCACCACGTGATCTTCTAAGATCTCTGTTATGTAGCGATGTGCAGTCAAACCCCCTCTATTACCGTTTTGACGGACCATGTCTATGAACACAAGTTCTGTTCGCCCGTTCATCGATATGCCACCCCAGACCATACACGAACCGCCTCCAAAAGGAACACGCTCCTCAATGCAACTTTGAGCCTATCGCTCCCCACGTCGACGATAGACTCTTCTGCGACCATCTGCACCATATAAACATGTACTACACTCGTCCGTGAACAATACGGAGGCCCATTGCTCTTCTGTCCAATTTAGGTGATCACGCGCAAATCTTAAGCGAGCTTGTCTGTGAGCTACAGACAACTTTGGACCATTTGCTGGTCTAAAAGGGGTGATATCCGCTTCCTTTAACCTTCTTCTTATTGTTCGTGCATTCACATTTACTCCACGCACTTCATTAAGCTCTGTTTTGATGTTAACTGACGTGAGGAAACGATTTCGCAGGGAAGTTGTAACAATAAATCGGTCATCACGACCGGTGGTTGCTCGAGTCCTGCCTGTACCACGTCTTCTTCTGTAAGAACCTGTCTCCACAAACCTTCTGTATATTCTAGAAACCGTAGACTGGTTTAAATTTAAATTTCTACCAATCGTTCGTTGATCCAAGCCCTCCCGCACCAGTGCTACAATTTGAGCCGCTTGTTCGGACGAAGTATCCATATTATGGTTCAAAAACTCTCGATGAGTTAAAAAACTAACCTAATAATTCTGCTGGTAACAATAATTCAATTGACAAAAGAATAAAAAGTCAATGCGAATCAATTTAAAACTTTGCTTTAAATAACACGCAAATCTGATACTACGAGTAAATTTTATTTTCCCGGCTATACCTATTCATTTGTTTTACTGCACTTCTATTTTTAAATTTTGCTTTTTTTTAAGATTAAGAGCCAGTTTCCATATTTATATAATTTAATCTAAAAAGTTTGCATACTTATTAAAAAAAATCATTTCAAAGTAATCCTGAACTTTGATGCAGCTTATGAGTCCCGTCAGTTTAGTTACCGAATATTTTAAAACATAATTAATTTCTAAGTAGGTATTTTATTGCACATCTATCTATCTATACTATTATATAAAAAAGAAAGTTTGTTTGTTTGAACGCGCTAATCTCTGGAACTATCAGTCGGATTAAGTCGGATTAAGTCGGAGTCGCAAAAATTCTTTTTGCGTATGATAGCCCAGTTCTCGAGGAAGGTTATAGTAGGCTATGTAACATCACGATACTGGCGACGGAAGCAGAGCAGAAAGCAAAGACGCGGGTTATATAAAGCGGAAGAGTTTGTTTGTTTGTTTGTTTGAACGCGATAATCTCTGAAACTACCAGACGGATTTAAATAATTCTTTGTGCGTTCAATAGCCCTGTTCCTGAGAAAGGTTATAAGCTATTTAGCATCACGCTAGAAGCTACGGGAACGTTAAGTTAGTAAGTAAGTTAAGTAAGCTTAAGTTATTAACGCGGGTGAAACCGCGCTGCGAAAGACTATTCATTTAATAATTCACAAAAAAAGCTGTGTATAGAACAATGCTTTTTACTAGTTAACATTTGGTTAGTAGATAGGTACCTACCTACCTACCTAGGTATTAATCTTTAAATAACTTTGTATTTCTTCCTAGAGAAGTAAATACCTACAATTTTGTGAACTATGAAAACGTTTGATTGTAACACATGTTGGCATTTTTAATCAACTTACAAATACATCGAACTATGTGTGAGTGAAATTTTTAATGGGTGCGCATTGTTGACTAGGCCGCTATTGACGGTGTATTTCGTTTTTAGAACAATTTTAGTTTATTTTGATTTACAGTACAAAAGAGCAGTAGGTAATATAGTACCTAACCTACCTAACAGCTGGTATCTAAATACAAATACCTAGTTATAGTAACATTAACATAACATGGCCGTTCTTACACTTTTTTATACTGTTTGTTTTAGACACCTTTTTCAACGTTGTCTGAAAATAATATTTTAGAAAGATGTTTGTTATAGCAGCGTACATTTAAGAATAAAATCACAATAAAGCCGGTACAAATAATACTTTGAAAATGTTATAACTTATTTATGTCACTTTACACTACACTTTTACTCTGAACTGTCAGTCACATTTTTTACATCTTTTCCTCTTTTTCTTGTATTTTTATTACAAAAGTAGGTAATTTTATGTGTAATAGTCTAATAGTTGTCACATTGTTTACATTTGCACTTTGACAGAAGGTTATTTGAAGTTTAATTTATCTATGACACATAGTTGCTGCGTTCAGAAACTGTTGAAACTCCCTTTATTTACCTTCACTTTATTTTGTTTTTCTGTTTTCAGCTAAAAATGTATTTAATTTATTTTATTGTTGTATTGTATTTAATTTTAAAATTATTTTTCTGTATTGAGTTATTTGGTCTGTGTGTGACGCCTAGCCTTTTTATCCGATTTTGTGCATGATTATTCTATGAGTGTTGAGGTTTGATATTAAGTTTACTGAGTAATCGAAAGTGTTATAAATATAATTATTTATAAATTAATATATTATAATATATAAAGGTATATATATATATATATATATATATATATATATATATATATATATATATATATATATATATATATATATATATCTAGTTTATTTAAGTATATATTATGATGGTAACCGATGATATTGATGATAGTTTTGCTTCTTGTTCTTCACCTAGTGCATCTGATGCAAGCTTTGCTAGTGCATTTAGCGATGATTCCACTCATCTCCGCGAGCAGCTCTTTTCTTCGTTCTCCTCATTTTCTAAGTTTTTCAATACTGTGCATATTAACGCTCAAAGCATTCATGCCCATTATTCTGATCTTCTATCATCTTTTGACGCTGATCTAGTACATGCTGTCCTTGTCTCTGAAACATTTCTCAAACCAGCTATGCCTTCCACACAATATTCTCTTCCAGGATATAAGCTTGTGCGTAATGACAGAGTTGGCAAGGGATATGGAGGAGTTGCGATTTATCTGCGTGGTGATATTCCATATACCATAGTGGATCAATCTCCGAGTCAATACAATAAATTTGCTGAACATATTTTCATAGAAATTGGCTTTAAGCATACAAAATTACTACTCGGGGTATACTATAGTCCTTCTTGCCAGATTGATTATTTCTCCTCTTTTGAAACTAAACTCGAGCAGTTCTCTCCTCTTTATGAACAAACAATAATCCTCGGAGATTTCAACACGTGTTTGCTCAAGGATGACTCACGCAGTCGTAGACTCCGTTCCCTTGTCACCTCTGTCAATATGCATATTCTTCCACTACAAGCTACTCATAGGGCACCTCACAGTTCTCCATCTCTCTTAGATCTTATTCTTATCTCTGACCCTGATAAAGTAGCTACACATGGACAGCTTGCAGCGTCTTTTTCCTACCATGATCTTATATACCTTTCCTATAAAATACGTCCTCCAAAACGCAAGAGTAAATTTCTCCTTCTTCGTAGTTTTAAAAACATTGATCTGGATCACTTGAGGGCTGATATAGGCAGAGTTGATTGGTCTCCTGTTTACACTTGCAATGATTTAGATATCAAGGTGTCTATTTTCACTAAGAATGTATTAGATTTATACAATATTCATGCTCCTCTCAAGAAAGTAAAAGTTAAACACCCACCGGCACCCTGGCTGTCAAATGCCATCAAATCAGTTATGGCAAAAAGGGACAAGGCTAAGCGGAAGTACAGGAGATGGCCAACGGAAGAAAACTGGGTCTCATATAAAAAACTGCGTAACCGCTGTGGTCGTATGTGTAGAGATGCTAAAAGACGCCACATACACACATCTATTCAGGATCTCAATACAGCAAAAGTATGGCAATTTCTTAAGTCTCTTGGTATTGGTAAAACCGCAATCGATAACGACATTAACAACGTTGACCTTGATGCACTCAATGGTCATTTCTCTGAGCCTCCAATTACCTTAGACTTCAATACTAAATCTTCTACATTAAGTTATATTTCCTGCCTTCCTTTGCCGCTAAATACTGCTTTCACTTTTCACCCAGTCGCAGACTCAGACATTAAGAAAACTATCCTTACTATCTCCACAAAAGCAGTGGGTGATGATGGGCTAGATATCCAGATGCTTAAACTTGTTTTGGAAGAACTTGTGCCTATCGTCACCCATCTCATAAATTTTTCTCTTTGCACGAGCTCTGTTCCTACTTCCTGGAAGAGAGCTCGAGTAATACCCTTGCCTAAAACTTCAAATCCTTCTTCTTTGTCCCAATACCGCCCTATATCTATCCTTCCCGTCTTATCCAAAGTCCTAGAGAATGTCGTACATAAACAATTTTTAAACTATTTAAACGTCAATAGCCTGCTAAGTCCCTTACAGTCTGGTTTTCGCCATGGCCACAGCACTGTTTCTGCTCTGGTTAAAATAACTGATGATATCCGACTGGCCATGGAAAACAAACTTGTCACAGTTTTAGTTTTACTGGATTTTAGCAGTGCTTTTAACTCGGTTAATTATGACATTCTCTTAGGCATTCTTTCCTCACTTAATGTCTCTTTTTCTGCGACTGAGTGGTTCAAATCTTATCTTCATGGTCGCGCGCAGTCTGTGCACTTAGAGGAGAGATCCTCTGCATGGTGTGATCTGACTGCGGGTGTACCTCAAGGTGGCGTTCTTTCTCCTCTTCTCTTCTCCATTTTTATAAATGCACTCTCTAAACTTATTACTTCGCACTATCATCTCTACGCAGACGACTTGCAGATATATCGTCACACTCCAGTGAGCAACTTGACTGAGACCATTGCTGAAATTAACAAGGATCTCGCTAACATTAGTAGTTGGGCTCAGTCTTATGGTTTACTTGTGAATCCAGCAAAATCACAAGCGATTATTATTGGCGGTAGATATATGATCAACTCTATAGATTACCAGTCCCTTCCGCCTATAACCTACAACTGCACTACCATTTCGCTAGCAAAAAGTGTAAAAAATCTGGGTGTTTTTATGGACTCGTATTTATCATGGGATACTCACATAGCAGAGGTAAGCAGGAGGGTGTTCTGCTCGTTTCAGGCACTCAAGCGACTTCAGAAATTCTTACCTTTTCAAACTAAAGTTACTCTTGCACAGTCCCTTCTACTACCACTCTTAGACTATGCGGATGTCTCTTTTCTTGATGCTAAGGAGGAACACCTAAATAAACTCGAACGACTGCAGAATTTGGGCATCCGCTTCATTTTCGGTTTGCGAAAATACGACCACGTTTCGGAATTTCGTAAGAAACTGAGGTGGCTACCTATTCGGCAGCGTCGAGATACACACATTCTCTCCCTTCTCTTTTCTGTCCTTAATAATCCTACTTCTCCTTCCTACTTGCGTGAACGCTTTGAGTATCTTGTACCCTGTGGTAAACCCTGTCGATCATCATCTTCTCTTCTACTTCGTACTCCTCTTCATAGTTCTAGCCGTTACGACGGTTCTTTTACTGTTCAGGCGGTTAGGTTGTGGAATTCTCTTCCTCATGTCATCCGTGAAAGTACTTCTGTAGATGTGTTTAGGAGAAGAACAAGAGAACATTTCCTGTCATTGGTTCATTAGTATACTCGTATTTATTATCGGTCATAATTAATGTATGTAAGTTTATCAATTTTATATATCATTATTATATTATTATGTGTGTATTATTAGTATGTAAGTTTATTTGTTAAAGTATACACTATAGTATACAAAATAAATAGTTAAGTCTTAGGTTAATAACTCTATCTCTTTTCATTTTTATCTTTATTTCGGTTGTACACTTCACTCGTTCTCACACTAATATTTTTCCTCTACACTCTGGGTTTGCTGGTAGAAAACTCATTACTGAGTTAAGCTCGCCTTTGTACATCAACAATTTGTAAACATTATGTAAATGATTTTTTGTGTGTACAATAAAGAATTAAAGAATTAAAGAAAGACAGATTTATGATGATATATTTTTTTTTCTTGGCTTCGGTGGCAGACGAGCCAACAGCCCACCTGATGGTAAGTGGTAACTGTCGCTCATAGACTTCTGCAATGCCAGGGGCTTCGCGAAGCCGCTGCCTACCGTGATATGCTCTCTATAAACCTCGTTTGAAGAAGGACATTTCATATATAGGTATATTGAAGTTTAATTATGGATGATGACTGAACAAGTGATCATCATTATATCAGCCGATATAGTCCACTGCTGTGCATAGTCCTCCCCTAATCTTTGTCACCTTAGCCAGACGCAGGCCGCATTCATGAGATATTCGTTCGGATGAGTCATTGAATAAATAACAATAATCACTATTATTTACAAACTTAAAAACCACAAAAATTGCGTTGAAATTTATAGATCCGCGCCGGGTGTTACCTTGCTTTGGAGGGTTTAGCAATATCCTAGAATGAAATTAATATTCTTAGTAATATTGGTAAGTAGATAATAAATTATTACTTGCGGCACATACAAAGAAAATATCATATCTTAGTAACAACGTGAACTGCATCCAATATCACTTAACGACAGGGTAACCTTCCCGCGAGATAATAAAGCATTTTCATGAATATGTACGAGCATATTCATAATGTTCAGTCGATGTGGGATGAAGTTTGTTCGTTATATAAAAAATATTTTGTTATACCACAAGCACGCATAGGTAATGGTAAATAATTCTTGATGAACGTTGGCAAAATATAAGTAACATCACTCACGCGAGTGTTGACTTATCCCACTGACGTCTGCTGCTAAACCTAGGTACTACTTAAAGCATTAAATTGACACGTAGAGACACTTCCTCATACAAGTTTTTTTTTACTCTGTTGCCGGTGAGGCAAACTCCAAGTCATTGGTATGTAGAGAGAGAGAGACTTTCTCGTAAAAATGTAGGTTGGGAGTAGATCAACGCTGGTTTTAGCATCGACGTAAGAGTAGTAAGTAGTATCCGTACTACTGCGTTTCGTTCGGTGAGTGAGAGCGCCGGAGGCCTAATTCCCCCCCTCCTTTCCTCTTTCCTCACCTCCCTCATTCCCTTCCCCTAACCCCATTCCCAGCCACCATACCAGCAGTTTCAGACGAAGGCGGCGGATTACAGCAATCCACTGCTGAACATAAGACCAAAGCCACCCAACTTTCCTGATTTTTAACTGTTTGCAATCAGACGCTAGTCGCCAGTCGCACGTTGTAAATCGTCGCTTTAGTAAATACTAGAGGCCCTCCCTCGCTTCGCATCGGTATTAAACGTTAAATCCCATCTCACAACAAACTCCAAAGCAATATCATAGCAATAGTGTTGTATTGCATCATTCAGATTTACGAAGGCGCTTAAAATATTGAAATTCTGAATATTACTGAAAATAAAATATAGCCTATGTTGCCCGCTTATTTTTTTATCACTAAAGGTGAAAGAATTTCCAAATCGGCAAGATAGATTTTTAGTTAAAATGTGTCAAACAAACATGCAAAAAATCAAATTATTTCTCGTTATAATAATAGTTTAGATAAATACATAATACTTTTAACAATATTTAATTTTCAAAGGTTACCTAATGGTACAGTCAATCGAAGCGGGTAATAGAATTACGAATAGTTCACCAACTTCGGCACCAATATATTGGGTCGTTTGAAATGTGATTTAAGTAACGTATTGCAATTCAATCGGGACTGAAATATGTTTATTTGCGAATTAAGTATACTATGTTGGTATTTCGAAGTATTTTATGGTGTTAGTGTTGGGAATTTAAATGCTATGATTGACTGTGTGTAATAAATCTTACACGACGGTTAAATATAGCGCCTCGTGGTTCAGAAGTGCTGAAAATTACGTTTGCGGTCCGGGCAAAGTGCATTTTCTATGCACTTTGCCTTATATCGCCCGGCGTCGAGTAAATGGTTGCCACTTGCATATTCCGGCTAATTCCCTTTAACATATCTGGCGAAACCTGAGTGTTTTACCTATACTTTGCTACCACCTCTTGGGAGAAGAAGCTTTGATGCTATTATGTACTGTAATTATACCGGTTTGAAGTACTTAAAACTAAACAAACAGTACTGATGATAACAATCTACCATTTTATTTTATAGCAGCAACCCATCAAGTACGGATTAAACAAAATTGCACGGAATCATTTAAACGTTTTTCGAAGCACTTAAACTTATTTGTAACTGATTATGACATTCTTACACTTTTTACAAGTTAATTAATGCTTGTAGAGGTTAATTTTTATTTTATAGCAATGTTGGAACTACCGAGCTTGTAGTGCATCAGAGATGAAAACCAAAGCGCTTGTTAATTGTTAAAAAAGAAAAGCTTGTGAAATATTCAAAACAGTAATTGTGAACTCCCTCACGTAAATACACCGACTATAATCTCACGAGGGAGTTCACAATTACTATTTTTGTTTATTTTGTTTTGTAAAGATTATGCTCTAATAGCTATGTTCTCATGGAAGTGATGTAGAATTTCATATGAAAAATGTGTCTTAAATCAAATGCACTAGTAACCTACATTTCAGTTTTTAAACCGCGAGATAGGTAAACGTTTAGAACTTGTTTTATTAGCAACAGGTTTTCAGGTTCTTAGAAACGTTGCAATGGTACCTATTGTGTTGCCTTTACTTTGTTATTAGGGTTGTTCGAAGTAAAGCACCGATTGTACGAGACTGAAATGCAAGGCTCGCAAATAATTGAGACGTAATAAATTGAAAGGATGATATATGAGCGAAGTTTAGTTCGAGTTGAGATTTTACGGTCTACCTGTTTTTTAATAACTATGACCTATATTGTAGTGGTTGTATAAGATCACTCCAGGCTACCTATGGTCTAAAATATAAATTGAATTTCAAGATTAAAATACGATACTTGAAATTTAGTTGCGTAATTGCTTTTGAGTTCATTTTATTTGAAATCGTATAAAAAGAACCTTTGTTATATTGGCATACGAATACACTAAAGTTTCAATATCACCCGAATTCATATTACTGATTAATAAATAATTCAGGAGCATGAATCGTGAATAATCACGATAAAAATAAAGTCATACAATAAACGAGTAATCATTACGAAGTACTTACTTACTACACAGTTAGTCTAACGAACAATAATTAACCAACCGTCAGATAGCATATTGTTAGAACTTATCAAATTAGTTGGTTCTGCAGTAACTAGTGCCAATAACAAGCAACAAACTGTATTATAATGAGACAACTTTGTTATTGCGCGATAACATTCTGATTTGTTGTTTAATGTTTTTCATAAAGTAATTTTGAAACTTCGGTATTGTGCTACAAGTATTACGTTGTACTTACAAGTAATTTTGTTACTGTAAAGACGGTGCAGTGACATAGATGCGGGATTCATTAAACTAAAAGTTAAATTAAGAAGGTTCTGTGAATGAATACCTATTATAATACCTACTTGTAAAGCTACGGGTATATATTTTTTACTGTGGAAAACGCAAAAATACAAGAATCGTTACATACATTACCATCCAAATGTACCAAGATGTATGAGCGTGATTCTGGTGGTAGTTTAAGCGTGTTACTAAAAAACTATTTTACAAACCAGATCCAGTGAATTTAAAGATTGTGGAGTCACACCCAAACACAAATACGTGTACCTATTTCTTAGATGAAAAAAAAAACAATGAAAGAAGGGCGTATAAGTTCTAAAAAGACAATCGAGAAATGCAATAAGAATCACCACTTAGTTATCGATCACACTCAAATCTGCATCCTAATAAAATTATGTTTTTAGTTATTACAGACTCTCAATAAGAAGGTTAAAAATTGTAGATACAACCAAAATATTGCGGCACCCAATCAGTCTACGCAAGACACTGCAAACTCAACAAAGTATTTTAATTAATCTCAAATTTAACCAGCTGTTGAAGATGACCGAAAGTTTTATAATAATAGCTTACTTTCTGTTCCGAGAGAAAACATTTCAGGTAGAGAAGTAACTGTTGGTAAAGTTACTTCTATGTATATCGAAATATTTGAATGCAGTTTTGAACACTAATAAGTATCTTTATGCTGAACTAATTAGTTAGTAAAAACGACTTTGCCGAGCTCCTTTTGATTTTGTTTTGTTCTTCAAGTTTTTCAATTAAAAGTTCTGACGTTAGTACATGTTTTGTTATAAAATTTCGGTGGCAAACAAGCACCCGGCTCACCTGATAGTAAGTGGAAACCGTAACCTATAGAGATAGAGATATATATAGAGACCTATAGGCTGTGTTTTTCAAGCATTGCAGAAGTAATAATGCTTAGAAAACACACCCAAGTCGTTGCCGACCACGGCGAAGGAGACGAGGAAGGAAACGGGAAAAGGAAGATAACCGAGGGTATATTTGGTCTGTAGTAGCCGGTTAAACTACGAAATGTTTAGTAAAGTTAATAAATCATATTATCAATGAGGTATGGGTAAAAGTGAATTAGTATTAAAAGTGGAGGTGCTTGAGTGAGGCCTATATCTTTTGGACGAAATGATGATGATGTCACTAATCGTAGAGATTCATATCATTACTAATAGTAAGTAATTCGGTTTATTAACAAAAACTTATACCCTATTGACTTTACTGTGTACCCTATCATACACACAGAGTCTGTTACCACAATATAACAATCTAACCCAACATTGCTAGTTAAATCACAAAGTTTATTCTGCGGCATTCTGTTTGTTGACAGTACAAATGTTTGGTCAAAAATAAACAAGTTTGATTTGTTGTGTACGTATTGGAAATCGATAGTCGAACGCAGCTCTAAATGAAAAGGGTAAATCATACCTCAATCGGTACTAATTAGACAGGTTATATAACTATTGCTATTTGTAGTTATATTGCTATAAATTTAAACCAGAGTGCTACAATTAACATCACGGCTTTTGCTTACAGCGGTAGACAATTATTGCGGTGTACCTATAACATTTATGGTTTGCTAGCTGTGATGGGTGGATTTAATGTAGATATATGTATAAGAACGAGCCGTTCACCGTTTCATGAAATGTTGCCATTTACCGAACAGAATTCCAGACTATTTCTCGACAGAAAAACTTACTTAATATTACTTTACTTTGAGATTGAAACCGAGATCTCTAATAAAGCACTGAGGCAGTCAATGATATTAAGCCTTAGGCATTAAGTCTGTCTTTAAACATGTTTTTGTATATAAAGTAAGTAAATAAATAAAAAAAATGTCTTCAGAAATTAAATCAGAACTTAAAAATGTTATTAGGTAGGTACCTAGATATCATCATCATCATATCAGCCCGTTACTATCCCACTGCAGGGAAAGTCTCTTCTCATACAGAGAAGGTATGAGCATTGAACGCCACGCTTGCTCAAGGCGGATTGGCAATTTCAGACGTCCAGGTTTTCTCACGATGTTTTCCTTCACCGTCAGTCAGAAATGTCCAGATATACTAGATATATATGTATTTTGTGAGAATTATCACTGTAGACAGTGAGAGTGTGAGTTTGTACGTCTGTGTGTGTCTGTTTTTCTTTGAATGTTGTAAATTGTTTTCGCCATAGTAAATACAAATACACATACTTACTTATTATGTTTTATCTAAAGTAGGTATTTAAACGGTAGGTAATAGAGCTGTGTATCAAGGAAGACATGTTTATTTAAATTATGTTTGATGTATGAAGATGTCTATAGATCAAAGAGAGTTGATTTTAGGAAATGATATTCTTAATCAAATATATGAATATCTTGACATTCAAGTTGTACTTAAAAAACGTTTGAAATGCTTTGTATTTGTTTTTGTAAATGTTATTTTTAGGACAGTGTTATGTATACGTCAATATTTTGGACAATTAATTGCCTCATTATTTTGTGAAAAGTGGAGGTAGCTAAGTACCTACTTACCATTCTATACCTTTCATCAAATTTTCTTTGTCAGACAATAAAACATACACAATATCACGAATATGGATAGTTGCAAAGCAACTGTATCAACACAGTTATTGTTTATAAACTGTTAGAAAGTTCTATATAAAGTTATGAGGTCATAGTTTTTAGAGTAAAATGGCGTACTTACTTGCAATAAATCTAGTTTTACAATTAATTATATGTTCGCGTAATTAAATATTTCTGTACGATAATGCTGATTTTTAAACCAATGGTATTTCATATTTTCTTTTAAATCTCATCATCATTAATTCGTTCAATAAATGTATTTTGATTAAAAGAGCAATAAACGTGTCCCAGTTACTGCCAACGTGAAAAGTAATTTGATGTTAGAAACTTTTAAGTTTGAGTAAGTAGGTGTACTATTTCGTGTGAAACTTTGTAGTGTTTACGTTGGTTCGAAGGGTATAAACATACAACTACCTACAGAGAATGATTAGAGAGAAGCCTTTGCTTGTGTTTTAAAACAAACGTAAATGTTATGTAACTATGTTAATGACAAACTACGTACCTATCTATGTAGTGTTATGAAGCGTACGTAATGCTCACTGAACAGAATCTCTTTAGCAATTATTGGTCACGATTTTTAAATACGTAAGTATCAAAACTAATCCTGTATTTAAGGCATGTTTACTTATTTTTGTCAATCCTTTGCTTGTGTTTTAAAACAAACGTAAATGTTATGTAACTATGTTAATGACAAACTACGTACCTATCTATGTAGTGTTATGAAGCGTACGTAATGCTCACTGAACAGAATCTCTTTAGCAATTATTGGTCACGATTTTTAAATACGTAAGTATCAAAACTAATCCTGTATTTAAGGCATGTTTACTTATTTTTGTCAATTATTCTTGCTCGAAGTTTTACGGTATTTGAAGTTGTGAACGCTTTAATCCTACTACATTATATCGCACGAGAAACTTCTAATAAAAAGTCACAACAACCGCTCAGAGTACAGAATCTAATTTAAAAAGATTTATTTCGTAGCTTTCTTACTTGATGTAAGCTTTTAACATAGCTTTACACCTTTTATCATCTAAGGGGCAGGGCAAAAGGAACAAACCTCTCGCCATTTTTTAATTTTAGGTCCCATGTAACAGGGGGCGAGTCTGTTGCCATTATCGGGCACAATGCCAGACTCCGGGCTAATACTAATACTGAAATATTACTTTATCCGTCCCTGGGATCGAACCCGAGACCTCTGCATCGTAATCAATACACAGTACTACCGAACCACAGAAGCTTTTTAAAGATAAATAAAAAAGCTATAAGATAAATCTCTCCGCGCGTCTCCCTGCGCGATCGTTTGAGAAACGAAGAAATCCGCAGGCGAACCAAAGTTACTGACGTAGCTCGTAGAGTTGCTTCTCTGAAGTGGTAATGGGCAGGACACCTAGCTCGCAGAACTGACGGCCGCTGGGGCAGAAAGGTTCTAGAGTGTCGACCACGAACCGGAAGACGCAGCGTAGGCAGACCCCTCACAAGGTGGACCAACGACCCTACAAGGGTGGAGGGCAACCGATTGATGAGGGCGGCGAACGACCGGCCACGTTGGCGAAAATTGGGGAAGGCCTATGTCCAGCAGTAGACATCTTTTGGCTGATACGATGATAATGATAAAGATCTCAGAAGATAAAGAAATCAGTAGCTATACTAGGAGTTAACAGTTTTATTATCATAATGGGTATTGTCTTCCTAAGTAAAGCGTAAAATAAAAAGCACTCTATTATCGTTATTTTTCGGTGGCCTTTTGCAATAAAACTCTTGATTTCATTGCCCCGACGCTGCATCAGTCAACTGGTGGCCTTCAAATACATTTTCTATCTATTAACTCATGTCATTTGAACTGTTATTAAAAATATTCTTCAGAAATCGAACAAAAAAAGATAGTGAATTGTAAAAATGTACATTGATCACGATTTAGTGAGCTATTAGAATTTAAAATAAACAAGCACTTTTTATGTTTGTAAAACAAAATAATAAATTGCATTACGATACCTGTGTACTACAAAATAATCCTCTAAATAGTAGATGCACAAGTGCACTTTATTACGGAATCGCGAGCTGCAGATTTAAAACTTGTGTAATTAGCAACGGGCTCTCAGGTTCTCAGAAACGTTGCAATGAGACTTATTGTATCGACTCTTTGAGATACTAGAGCTACTTGAAGTAAAACACCGATTGAACGAGACTTTGAAATGCAACGCTCACAAATAAAACCTCGTTGGAAATATAAAGGATTGTGTTAAGAGACGTAATAAATTGAAAGGAAGACGTTATTCGACGAATTGAGTACCTACTTGCTAATTAAATAGAGAGATTTCTTCGAGTTGAGTTTATTTATATACCTGTCTTCAGAAGCATGAATCATTTATTAATAATGAACTGTTTGTCGATAAGTACCTAACCGCCGCGTGTCACCAGTTTCTCAATAAAATGCTGAGAAATGAATTCGACCGCCCATCCCTTTTGAATGTCTTATATGTCTATGGTCTTTAGTTTGCCTGTTCCACGTAGTGTCTAGGCATAAACCCGTTGGAGCCTGATTGCTGTATCAGCTAGAATGAACAAATATAACGCAGTTTTCTGCGATATCTCGACTAGCAATAGCGAGCGTATAATTCTGTTTGCGGTGCTTCATTTCCTAGCTAAAGTTTTTTGCATGCCGTGGTACCTTAGAATTTTGCATGAATAAAATTCAGACTAAGCTATAAGTTATCATGTCTATATTATCGCTTACCGTATTGGAATAAAACTCTTTTACTATTATCTGTAATATTTATTTTTAAGCATTGTATATTATTATGCTGAAAAACGGCGAAATAATAGATTGATGAAGCTTTTTTAATCAAATATACTTACAGTCTTTTTATTAACCGACTTCAAGATAGGAGAAGATTTCTCAATTCGACCGTATATATATTTTTTTTATGTGTGTACGCGGATAACTTCGTCAAGTTCTTGGAAGAAGGCGTACTTGGATATAACGGTACCAGTATAAGAACGGTGTTATTCTGTGTGTTTATACCACGGTTTATACATTGAACACACCAGTAACAGTAGACTCAATAGAACTGTCAATAACTACAGAAAACAAGCCGCTATCCTTAAAAAGAAAACGCAGCTTGCTTTCTAGATATTTGTTGAAGCTTTACCCGGCTTACGCTTCCAACGAATGTAAATAAATGGAGCAGCATTGACATCGACTGTACTCGGTAAAGGAAAATAAGGCCAAGCAAATGGTTACGAATAGGGAGAAAACTCAATTTAGATTTTAAAATACATTTGAATTTATGATGTCAAAAATCCTTACTTTTTGAATAAAAATGTAAATAATTTCAGCGTTGAGTTATTAAAAATGCAGATTGGTTTATTCATCCGCTGTTACAGCTGTACAAGTTGTAAGTAATTGTGATACTTTGGAGATCGTGAAGATATTCAGTTACTCTATTAAATCAGGCCGTTCCTTCTCCGTGACACCACCAAAAGTTTGAAGTAAATTTTAATAGGTACGCCTATTGTTTCACGCAATTGTTATTGATTTGGAACAAAACAAACCTAGGTATCGATTTTCGCTATAATGTGATGAGAGATTTCTTTATTAAATGATGATATCGAATTATAATTTTTTTTCGTCTTTATTGTCAAAGTTTTTACAGCGAAAAGGTATCAGATACATTATATTTATACGTACCAAAACGACCAATTTAATTTATACTAAAAAGACATTTTGTTTACAACAGTCATTAGTGGCTCTAGGGATTACAAGGTAGGCATTGTTTATCCTTGATACTATACAAATTTAAATGCTTTATTATGTAACACGACGAAACTCTTAAAGTCATACTACCTAGGTACTACCAGTCTTAACAAACTAGGATTTAAAATACATCAGCATTTTAAAACAACAAAATATGTATAATAATGCCTGAGGGTCTATGTAGGCAGTGAAAGTTAAAATAAATAGTCTGCAGTGGATAGTTTGGAACGGTGGGTTTTGCACTAAACCAATTAGCTTTAGCTTCAAAGGACAGGTGTCGATGTGAAACTAGAAATTAATTAATCTGGCAACTCAAACTGACTTTTTGATAGTGTTGTTACTTGTTCCCAGAATTTACTCTCACATTGTTGCTTCTATGAATTTGTATTATCAGTTAAAATAAATAATTTAAATAGGTACTTAAAGTAAGAACGTGTTAATTAATTGGTACTTATATTTGATGATATATTACCATTAATGTTAAAACAGTCATAAAAAGAGAAAATACAATAGGTACATTATAATTTAATTGCTATGCATCAGCTTACGATATTTGTACTGTGCGGCTACAATTTGTAGATAGTCTTAGCGCTAACAGCCGTCATTGCTTATATGGAACCATATAAAATATTTATTTTTATTAAAAATTTCGACATGTCAAAAATAATTCAGTTTCTGCATCGTAAAAAAAAACTTTAAAAATGCAAATGCCTAGAAGCTCAGAGACTTAATATTATTTTTATTTGTACGATGTGAACGAGCCAGGGTTTAATATTGCGAAGTAGAAGGATTGTTCTTGTTCAACGATGCAATTTATCCGGCCAACTAAAAGAAGAATATAGTCATTTGCTTTTTTATGAATATGATCGCGACGTAGTGACACTATAGCCAACCCCGCCTTTGGTACAGACTAATGATATTTAACTAGGTTATATATTAAATCTCTTTGGTAGAGAACTACAGTATGTCTGGCAATAGACATTTCCAGGTTGTTAAGTGCTTTACATCTAATCTAAATAAGTCTATAGCAAGACGTTCAAAGCAGAGGGTTATTTCGATGCTCGAGGTAGAACTCGAATAGAATAAGTACCGAGTTTTGCACTAGGAAGGTGGGACGATATCTCGAGAATCTTGGAATCGAGTCCCGCTTCGACGATAAAATTTTTATAAATGATAGAATAAAAAAAATATAATCATAAAATTTATTTACTGACAAAAGCGATTTGCAAACTAATCTCCGTTATTTGGCTTTTCTCAATTTATGTAAAGCCTAGATTCAGTACTCATAGCAGTAGGTACTACGTTTTCATAACAGTGCCGGATATTATTATACTCGTATTTTCATCCAAACACCGTGTTCGCGAAAATATTAAAGCTGTATTTTCTCTGCCATAATTATTCTCTATGAAAACTATACGCCTCTAATTGTACTTTGGCTAGAATGTAGAATTTAAAATTGTAATATTTTTGTAATAAAATCTCATCAGGCATTCAAGAGCATTTCTTAAGGAAAGCTTTAACAGCGAACTTATAAAGTCTCACTAAGCCATTATGCCATGCTGTATTACCAACATGTAGAGTGGAAATGACTTATTAGTCCGATGACCTGGTAAAGGTGTCGGGCACCTGATGAATGAGGGCATCTCAGGACTCAGGACCCATTAAGATTAATAAAATTCGGAGAGGTCTACGACTAGCACTGGAAGTCTTTCTATTTGGTTGATGATAATGATGAGTGTTAAAAATTAAAGTGAAGACTAATACTAAAGTATATTTAAAAAAATATAATTATTTTAATTTAATTTGAAATGAAATGAAATGAAATGAAATGAAATATATGTTTATTCATTTAAGTTAATTAAATTAACACTTATGAACGTCAAAGTTTACAAAATGTCAGCAAATTAACCTACAGCCTACAGAAAGATAGAACAGACGCAGATTAAATTTAATTTTTGACTAGATGTGATCGCAAATAGTGTCAAAAGATTGTAACCCTGTAGCATAAATAATGATAACCTTAATTAAAATACACAACAGCCTCTACATCTGTGGGCTCTATCTACGTACAAGTGCTCAAATACTGTTGTTACCTATATTAATATAACTTTGGTACAAGTGGGTACAAATTACTCGTAACTCGTAACTTCATCAGAGTTTATCATTAGTAAATTCGATACCTACTCTAAAGTTGGTATTAAGTACTAGTTGGCATTTTGTGATCTGAAACTCTAGAACGTACTTACCTATGGAGGTATACCTTTGTTGTCATGACAACCAAATCACGTAGTAGTAGTACCTCAGTATTTATATTATGTGTGATAACCAGATTAGATAAGTATAATAAAGTAAGGTACCTACCTTCATTGCAATTATTATGTCTTTAAAAACTTACACTATTCTTTTACATTAGAAAGACAACATTTTGTACCATGACTCAAAAACATGTGAGCATCAAGACGCTTCACACACTTGTTGAACGCCTAAACCAGGGTCCAAAACTGTGAAAGGGTTGCTCAATGAACAGGGCATTTCGTGTCCCATTTGTGCAGCAGCTCGCACGAATGTTCAGCGCGGATAAGCAACGTAATAAAACTAATAATGTCGCGCAACAACGCTCGATTTTTGCGCGCTACTGCTCCAGAAGAATGGATCCATGCATCAGTGCGCTTGTCGCTCGTTACAGCGAGCGATATCGTGAATAAAGTGAGCCGATATTAATTAAATCGATACTCGTTTATTAACATTTTAAAATTATAATTATGTAGGTGGAAAGTATGTATAAAGGTAGATATTATCATAATATCAGCAGGGAGTTGTTATGTAGGTACATGCTTTCGCTATTAGAGAAAGTTCGCAATACAGCACAAGGGGTTTGCCTTGCCACCCATGGTGATACGTGGATAGCTATTTATTATGATGTCATAATTATTTAATGGCTAGCGACATTGACCTTACCATTAGGAATAAATTCCTACTTGAATTACAAAGATCATTTGGTTTCATGCTAATTTAATGTACTGTTAAGTGCACTAGGACTAAAGAAAATATATTCTAAAGACGGCAACAAGTGTCAACATCGACAATCGTTTGCCTTTATGTTTAGGCTATGTGCCTGAGCCTGGTTTTAATATCCAAGTCTGTGAGGCTTCATTGTTTAAACAACCAACTCTTTGCAATATAGGTTGAGTGTTGTCTCGCGTTTAAGGTTATCTTCGCAGTCTACTTTAGTGGCCTAGGCTGCGCAGGTACTTATGACCGAAACAACAGTAATTCTATTGATAGTAGATAGGTACCTATTTTAAATTGTCAGTGTTGGAACCAAGTACACGGAGCCACGTATTACATGTATTTTATATCTCCAATGTTTGTTTGTACATGAATTGTTTACTGAAGCTCTGTGATTAATGACGATTGCTTATCAGCTAAAATAAGCATGACATGCCTAACGGACTGTGGCTGACAGATAACAGAATTTTATTAACTCTTTGCATAATTTAGACATTACGGTTCACATTTCGTTATGAAAGCGTGGAAGAATGTCACATTCATAACAAATAGAGCGACGACATTCTGGACTTATAGGCGTCACAGATCTACTATATTAAAGATCAAAGTGCTCATTTCTAGTCGGTTTACTTCAATAAATTATACGAAATATTTGGCACAATATATTTGACGACGTGTTAGTAATCTGAATCTGTGGAATAATAAAATCATAGTACATAATTATTCAGACAGTGGACATCGAATGGGTAAGTTAAGCATAGGAGCGTTGTATACCAGTCATCCTGTGACCAATAATATCCGCTCGCAGCTGGCAATCAGTCAATTCACAAGCAAAAACATGAATAAACCTTTGAACTTGAATGGAGCTTGTCATACTGATATTATTGCATGGATTTGACGGGATTTTTGAGTTTCAATGGCAAAACTTTATCCTATATGTTCTTAGAGCAAAACTTTTATTCTGATCTCATCACTGTCAAGTAAAGTTCACTATCAAAAATGCGTTTCTTTCACTGATAAATTTTTACTAATAAAAAAATAAGTCGGTACCACAAAACAGAGAAAAGAGTAAGACAAATCATATTATGTAAGTAGTTACATTACTTTTTGGCCTTTTCGCTAAAAGCAAAGTTACAGTGTATTTGTTTTAATCATATTTTGACTATTCGCTAATAAAATATTTTAAGATTCATATTGTTGTTATGCTTGCTATTTATAACATAAACTTAATACCAAAGTAAAAATTTAGAATTAAATATAATTATGATGACATCCACCGTTGAAAATAGGCTTTTTCTATTGTTTTCTGAAGGCATAAGTTGGAAGCAGCCTGTATCAGTTTCTTCCTGTCGCCTTTATCAGTTCTTGTTGTAGGACGTCCTATCCCGCGCTTTGAAATCGAAAGCTGAGCAAATAAAGTCCATCGCCATAGTCTGCTCGGCCATGGATTTAGTATAGGTATATTTTAAGTAATATCACATTAAATTTCGTAAAGACTTCGGATATCCATCTATTTCTTCTTCCAGTTCAACAATTCTCTTTTTTTCTCAGAAGGTAGGTAAGTATTGCAGTTTATTTAATTCTTAAACCTTTACATCATGACAATTTATGAAATGATAAAAATGTATTAAATATCGCAATCTATCTATACTATAACATAAAGCGGTAGAGTTTATTTGTTTGTTTGTTTGAACGCGCTAATCTCTGGAACTACCAATAGGATTTAAAAATTATTTTTGCGTATGATAGCCCAGTTCTCGAGGAAGGATATAGGGTATGTAACATTACGCTATTGGCAGCGGGAGCAGAGCAGTAAGCAAAGACGCGGGTCAAACCGCGCCGTGATATGCTAGTTATTAGATAAACATCACTCAAACAAGTAGAACGAGAGCCTTAAATTGATATAAAATACGGTTAAAGTAATCATTTTTATTAAAAGCTTTGTTTTTTGCACGTGTTAACCCTCGAGCGGCTATAATGGTTATTTGTAAGACGAGACGGTGTGGGTTAAGTGAGCTTAGATTTCATTAGATTAAATTCAAAAAAATATCTATTCGAATTTATTCAAATAAAACGTGATCCTACATTAGCTATCTATTTGTTATAAGAAGGTAAGTGTCGTGATTACATAAAGGTTACCTTTCTACCCGCATAAAACAAGAGCTTTCATGACCGATCAAGAACAAATGTGACATTTAGTTAAACATACCTATATTATTTATAGTAGATTGAAAGACAATGGAGAAAAACATCGTGAAAAATTTTGTCCATAAAAACAGCACAAAAACTTTTAAAAGTCGAATAGTCTTTAGCCAGACCGGCCTATTTACAGGCTTTGTAAAGTAGTTTCATTTTTATGGTATGTAATTAGTATGGTATGTACTTTACAATCTTGCATGCCATAATGTAATACGTACCTACTCATGTTTTACAAATAAAGAGTTCTTATTCTTTGTAATCTATTTCTAAAGCAGTCAATCTCTTTTAGTCTATTTAAGTAGCTATTAATTAATTTTAGAAAAATACTTAAACATTTTACTACAGTTTTAGGGGTTACACGCATAAGTTGTGTTATACCTATAACAACGATCAACACAATCAAGGATTGGCCACCTACAGTATATATTATACTGAAAAAAATATATACTGCATTCAGAGTATGCCTACAATATAAGTACGTCAATCGCGTACTCAGTCAACCAAATGATGACTGTCAAACCATCACGAGAAGGCGGTAAATTCATCCAACACAGTGATAGCCAATCAGCCTGTTAAGTGAGGCGATTATACGAGTAGCAAAACCCAAATGCTTAAAACAGAGCTTTGTCCTGAAGTGTATTTTTTTAGGACCTTGTAGATAGATGGCCTAGACATGTGGCATAAAATGCTAATAGAGTAGAATAGCTTAAAGAATGTATGGGATTGACATAAGCTAACGCCAACATTGTCGTTAGCTTATGTCAATCTCATAATTTTTTTAATCTATTCTATGCTATTAGCATTTATGCCACTTGTCTAAGCCCTCTGGTTTGAACATGAACGGATTGACAGGCGAAGTACTACCCTCTCATAAACTAAAGGCTTGAAATATTAGTTTTCATACTAATGCATTTCGTCGGCAGGAAAATTGAGTGAGTGGTGAGTAAGAGCGTCGGAGGCAAAATTTATCCATCTCGGTACTTTTTCTTTTCCTCCCTTCTCTCTACACGTTGGACAACGGTTTGGTTGTGTTTTCTAAGCATTTTCTCTGATATTTAGAGCACAATGTCAAATTGTCCAAGTTTAAAAATGACCAAAATTTCATATGGTCCATAAGGCTATAGGTTTGTCCACCAAAGTTGTGTAAAAAAGTGGACGTTTTTCAGTTAAACTGACTGTATGTAAATTTATCACATTACCACAATATATGTAATTATTCATCTAGTTTTCGTATCATCGTATCAGTGTCCTATAGTCTCCCGACATATTATGTGTGTAAAACAAAAAGCTCTCTCATGAATCTTATTTTTTACGGTCGCATTGCCTGCGGGCATATAAAAATTTGGCTGAAACATTTATATTACAAGCAGCTACAATATATTCCTCTTTCTTATATACACATTTATACCTACTTATATATTTTAGACATTAAGAACTTAGAGGCCTATATCAAAGTGTTAGTCTTTCGGTTGATATGAAATATGTTGATGAAAAATGGGTAAAATCAGTGATGAGTTCGAATATTTACAGTGAAAGGTTTATATCGATAAAGCTTTAGTATTCACATCATAATTTACAATATTTTCAAGCTGTAATATTTCCTTAATATTTTTGATATAAGTTCGTAAAGTAGTAGTTTCAGACATTGAAAGTTTCGGGTACACAGTTATGGTAGATTTGTAAGATAGGTATGTCAGGAAAACGAAATTATTTGTAATTACTCTTCTAACTAGAGCCGCTTGACTGGGCAGAAGAGAGTAGTTATAGTAATGTTGCTTGTGATTAATGGTTACTGATATGTTCTAAAAGTAAGCTTTTTAAATGAAACCATTTTAATTCGAACAAACTTTGACCGTCTTAATCAATTTATGAACGAAAACGAGCGTTTAATTCAAAAACAAATAAAAGGACCCGTTTCATTAATGTGTGTTAATTATTTAAACATAATTGGTAAAAAAATACATTTATATTATCAAAATATATTTTATAAATGGAGTTTGAAGTACAAAGATTTTAATGTAAATAAAATATAAAATTAATTGCAATTTCATTTTATGTATCTACGACCAAAAATATACGGTGCTTTATTATAAGTCTTTATTAAATGACACTCCAAATTAAAACTCATTTTCCTAATTATAAATATCTGTTATTAAAGTGTGTTGTCAATTTCTTGTCAGTATCGTGATTTTGTCCACGAATTTTCTGCAAGCAAATTGACTGACATCTTCATACAAACTTTTCAAAGTTTAATTAACACAAATTCCCTATTTACTTACCTGATGTATAATGTATACCTACACGTTCTTTTGTTGTCAATGCATCAAACACAGTACAGTACGCTATTGTAATTAAATACTGATTATCGGATATTATTAAGCCTCAGCTTCTGCTCTATTTATTGTGTAGTACGTCGTGTGTAATCTAGTTAGGTTTAAAATTATTTTTATAAATTTACCTCCTCTGATAATTATTAATCACACATTTATTAATTCTTCATAATAAAAATAATAACCATATTTTTAAACACAATTAAAGAAACACATAAAATGACAAAAACTTGCTGGCACTCACTAAAAATGCAATACTATTTAAATATTTGAATTTCGTACGTTAACTGAAAATTATCTATGCGAAAAGTTGTCGCGAATTTCCCGCGCAAAAGTGACTGCTCTGAGTGTTCGCGCCCGTTGTCCTGTACCGACTGCTTCACTCGCCGGGATGAGTCCCGGGCGTCCCTGCCTCCCTTTACCTCCCTAGCTGCTTCTCGCTTGTCGCTCTGGATACGGCATTGAGCAACTATGAGCCTTTGTGCCCGTGCAAATTGGATGCGGTTTGCTCGTGTGATGCGAAATATGGACTTTAAATGTTGTTAGCAGGATGTTGGCAAATTGCAGTAATTAGTAACAAATAACGTTTGGTTAATTGATAAACAATCAAATTTATGGTGAAATTTAAAAATTAACCTTAAATATTTTTCAGATTCTTTTAGATTCTTTCAGTATAAAAGCAAAAACCTCTCAATTAAACGGTTTACATACATGTGCGCAATAGGTACTTTTATTTAATTTATCTGAAACCTCGACATTGCCAAACAATACCATAGCTTTTATTATAAAAAGCTCTTATTGTAAGTCTTCAGCAGCAGACAACCCTATTTAAGTTCAGCAAGTCGCTCACGAATCGAATAAATTGCCTAGCAACGCTATGTTCGAGTTCACGGAATTAGAAATTGTTTAAACTATTGGCAGTACTGAGAGGTACTTACTTATGTACTGTTAGTAAACTAGGTTATAAGTACGCTGTCTATAGTAACGCCATAATTATTATACGTACTATATACGCTATCCATTAAAATACCAGCGCGTGACAATTTGAATATTGCCTCTATCTCAATTATAATAGGTATATCATTAAAATAATAAAGCACACATAGAAATCGGTTTAGAGTTGTAGACACGAAGTTAATCTCAAATTCTTACATCAGAATTAATGTCACTGAAGAGGGGTCGTAAGTCAAATTACGTGTTTTAGCGATTTTAATATTGTGGCAATCGAACTAAAGTTAATTATTGCCTTTTGATACTTTGCAACTTGTGACATTTTCCTTTGCGGGTGCGGTATGTGTAGGTACCTACACATAGGATTTAATGAGCCTTATACAGGATTTAATGAACAAAGTAAATTACGAGTTGTTCTTATGCATAAAAAAAATATTTTTATTTCTAAAGAATGGTCTGGGTTTCTTGTCAGTTCCTTTCAGTCACAGCTTTACTGTATATTGGCTACATCTTTTTGGTTAGACGTACGAGTAAGTATACCTAGATAAGTAAGTATTACTCGGTCTCATACACCATCTAATGGATTAATAACTTCGACTTTCATTTATTAATTTACCGAGTTGCAAACTTCATAGAAGTTTAAAATTACTTTGAGTATTTATCGTCTTATTCATTACTGAATAACAGATGAACTGAATACATGCTGAAATATTTGTATTTCATGTCATTTATTTCGTTGACAGGTCATGACATTGTGAAATCTTCTCTCTTTTTTTCAATAATGATTAAAAAAGGATTAGAGTTTCATTTAGCATCTGTCAACAAAATAAATAATATAATATCTTTGAACTATTTGATAAGTAGATTGTATTAAATATAAACCAATCGCACGTAAATTCCGGTCCGGATTTCCTCTCACATCGTCATACACGTTGTCATCTGATACGGACGCTACTGAATCCGGTTTAAAGTGTTTATTGTCATTATTAAAGGTTGTTATCGAACTGAGGCATGCCTTGACATTTATATTTTTTAATAACTACATAATAGGTTTAATAATATAAAATAATGTTTTATTTCCCTGAAGCAGCAAACGGTGTATATCACCCATCTTTCACAAATTTTATTGGGATCTATGTAACAGAAGGCCATGCGATACTATATTATTATACACTAATGTATTTTTTTTTACTTTTAAACTTGTGATAGGTACCTACTACAATTCCAATTTCTAAAACGTCTTAACTCAAACAAGTCGTTGCTTAATTTTTAACTTTTCTCAGGTAAAATTAATAATGTTTTCAAATAACAGTCAATTTTGCCAGGCCTCGCGTAAACTCTTCAGTAAATCGAATATTTCCATTAAAAATTTACTTTGGCTCCCAAAGGGCTGTATAAATGTAGTCTAGTTACCTTTATAAATTGATACCGATTTTGTTAAACCTTCCCAGTTTGTCATTGACGACATCTAGTCACTCAGGTTTAAAAATCAATTTAGGTTAAAATTAATGTTTACTTATGAAATACCTATTATTTATTTTCATCTCTGCTTGTTTATTATAGGAAATTGGATATTTTATAACTTCAATTTATCCCCTTAGCTCTACTTTTACTTGGTCTCCCTTTCCTCATTCCCTTTTTGATTGGCAATGCCTTAGTTTATGGCAAGCATAAATATTCTTCAAAGTTAGATGTATGCTTGTTTGTCACCTATAATGAATGACTAGCAGTGAAAACCATAGTCACGTTATAAATAAAAAAAGGCCCCGTTATCATAAAAAAACGTTCGTATTATGTCATGTCATCAAAAAACTAAATGACTCAGGCTCAGGTAATTGCGTAGTTTTTTGTCAATTTCTATTACAATTTGTGCAGACTCTTTGCGAAGAACCTTACCTTTCCTAACTAATTTAGTGCTAAATTAGTCTATTTTTGGCATGACGAATCACAGGCGATGAAAATGTCTCTGATTTAAAATTAAGTGATTGAATTATTCGAAAGGGAGTGAACGGCTGGTATAAATTGCAATGTAATTGAATAAAATAAGACGAATTTGTCATTAGGTATATAGAACGAGAGAAAGGTAACGATCAATTTAGTTTTACGCAATTAGTAGTATTATTGAATATTGATTCAATATTGATTTTTATGGTGAAACCGAGTTTTCCTTCTGACAGTTTAGATAGAGAACAACTCAGTATTTTAAGTTTAAAGTGCTAAATATTCTTTTTCTTTTTTAAATTAGCCTATTAAAGGGACTCCACTCTGCCTGATGGTAAGTCAGTGAAATTCAGAAGTGGTGGTCACTATCCCAAAGTCTGTAATTGCTGGTATGGTGGCCTCTACACTATGGCGACTTAGTGAGATGCTTTTTTACGCCTTGCTTTAAAGACCCAGGAACAAAATTAGATGGGAACAGATGCACTGGTAAAGAGTTCCATGCTTTAATTGGGCGACAAAAGTAACAAGTGCTGAACCGTTTAGTTCGAGACCCTTTAGATTCCACTGTGAAAGTGTGGCACTTTAAAAAAGAGAGAGGGTGGAATTAATTTATAGATATCTTCAGAACTCTCTCCGATAGAAGACGGCCATTGAGGCAATGTCTCTACGCAGCTGTAATGGCTCAAGGGTCTTAGTGGCCTCTGGGTTTCTGATGTTAAGGACTGCCGCTGCAACCTATCGAGTGCATTCAGTAAGTACTGTGCGAAACCATCCCAACGATGAGAGTAGTACTTAATGCAGGAACGAATCTCTGTCTTATAAAGATGACATAGCTGCTCGGGCGTGAACAACCGCTTCAACCTGTTCAGGACTAAGAGATTCCTAAAGGCGGGTCTTATGACGCATTTTGAGATACGTCCATCCATATATTTAAGAGTTAAGACTCTTGTCAGTAGAACTGATGCAGAAACGATACCAAATTAATTAAAGTAAATACTGTCACACACTATAAGGTTTACTTTTCCAATAGGTAATTATGGTGCTGAGAAATAGGAAAAATAATTTAGTACCTACCTAATAATACCAGCCTGTTTACTGTCCCACTGCAGGGCAAAGGCCTCTTCTCATATAGAGAAGGCTTGAGCATTAATCACCACGCTTGTTTAAGGCGGATTGGCAATTTCAGACTTTTAAGCCCAGGTTTCCTCACGATGTTTCCTTCACCGTCAGTCAGAAATGTCCAAGATAAACTTAGAAAGTACATATGATTTGAAAAATCACATTGGTACTTGCCCGGATTTGAACCCTAGGACTATGAGAAACAGTTCTCCCTCGTGGTCCCATTAAAGGGACAAAATCCTGGGACTACAAGAAAACAGGGCATTATTTATGTTATATAGTAGGCAGGTAAGTAAATATGAAAAAAAATATGTATTTGTCTTCGCCTTCAAATCCGCTACAGTTAAAAGTGCAACAACATATCTACATTTCTTTATAAATATTTTAATCGACTTCAAAAAAGGAGAAGGTTTCACAATTCTAACGTATATATTTTTTGAATTTAAGAAGCAGTCACTGGAATCCAGAAGTGGTGGCCACCATACCAAAAGCCATCATCTTAAACTGCTGCTACACTTACGTCGATCTTCTATGAGAGGATAGTACTTCCCCGGTCGATCCGACCCATTCATGGTGAAACCAGCTAGGATCTACTACCGTAAGAATAGTGATTCAATTTGAGACGACTCATCTTTTTGAGGCAAAATATGGTATTGAGTGTTACTGTAGCCTAATTTACTGTATTAGCAGAAGTAGAACATGCAACTGTTTCGCATATCGGACCTTACAAGCGAATCGCAAGCCTGCAACAGCGGTGTGATATATAATATTATGTATGGTTATCCCTCTTGGTGGAAAGTGGTGTGCACAGTCTTGAACTAATAGAGACTTTTTGTTCTTGCCCGATCCGTTATCGCGAAGCAGATTCTATCAAGACACATTACGAGGTCTAGAATGGCAATGGCTCAGTATGTATACCTACTTAATTCAGCAATTAAAAGAGTATGAATGCAGTTATTTTTTATGATCACGTTTGCAATGAAGTAACCTATGAATTCTATTGCCTTTTAGCCTTCACGTTAGCAGGAGTCAGTAAGATGATGATATGCTCAAGATATTTTTATACTTACTAAATTCAGCCTATCGCATTTCACGGCTGAACAAAGGTCTCTTCCAATTTAAGTCATAATCATAACAATCGGGTTTCCGCTTTCCTCATCCAGTCTATATCCATTAAAATAATATTAGATTAATGTATTAAATTATAAGTAGCCATTATTCTACATGCATTGACCATTTCACTTACGTCATAATTACGTAAGTTTACATACACAGATTATACACTGTGGTAAACAGTAGGGGGTGTGTGTGTGACATGCTTGGCCGCTTACACTCAATGCACGGAGGGTGGCAACCCTTACAACGGACTTTATACATGATTGATTTCTTTGTTGCTCGTAATATAATTCTCAGTATAATGATTTTGAAATCCATGTTATGAATGTTTAGAATTGATTTTGAAATAATAGAGTTTCATTGGATTTTGTATCAATATTAGGTATGTTAATTCATTGAAAGAACAGGAAAGCGTAGTAGTTATTGAAAAAGTATTTTTTTTTTTTGTAAAACACAGACCAAATTTTATATTGTAGGTATGTCTGAAGTTTGCAAATCAAACACACGTCTATACACAATGCTGAAATTAAATACATGTAAAAAAATAGATATAATATAATTTATGTTAATCATTAAAATAAATTTAAAAACAAAAGATAGTTCCTTCTCTAATTAAATGGCATATTTTCATAATTTAGATCTTACGTTTTATAAAAAGATAATTTACAGTTACACTTAAGCCAAGATGAATAGTATATTAAGTAACAGTGTACCAATAATAAATGTGGTTCCTATTCACTTACCGTAAACCCGATGCCGACGGTAGCAGAGAAGTTGCCCGCTTGAAACTTGCCCGTCTCGAACTGCACTAATAGAGATGTCTTGCCCACCCCGCTATCGCCTAGTAAAATTGTCTGCAAATAAAATATATGAATTATTAAGTGAAGGGTTCGACATGGTTATTAGAGGTTATATAGACGTTTGTACGTTACGTTTCATGGAATATAATGTTGTTCGTTTAATTTATGCATAGAAAGAAAACGACGCAAGAGATATGCCTCAAATTGAGTGCGTGTCGTCTTCTTTCACATGGAATGGAATATACGCTTAATATTTTTTTATTATGTAAAAAGATAACGGGTTCTTACTCTACGTCAAAACGTTGAGCTTAACACGCTGACGTTTAAGCTGCTTGTTGTTGTAGAAAAAAACATATAGGTATCTAAAGATATGAAAATAAGCTAGATTTATCACTTACAATTCGACAAACATCTAAGTTGTATATCTACGATCTACACCAGGGTACACATGGGACAGCGTAATAGAGTGGGTTTGCAAGTTATTGATCTGTTCCCATATTGGCAATTAATAATGATAAATTAATTACTTTTTGTCTTAAAAAATAAGGTTTAAATAGGTCGAAGGCAGATCTGTACTTGATTGTGAACAGTGAGTCCAGAGTGGTAGACTTTATTACAGTTGCTATCGTGACACATTCGTAAGACCTACCACTCTTTTCTTGCGTTTCTCTCTTTAATAGCACAAGAGTAAAAAAATAAAAAGATATTTTAATTCTTTGTTTGTCACAATACCCACCCTATGTTTTACAAAACCTTTACCTAAAATGAAGACGTTATTCCATTAATTTTTGTTGAAAAAGTTAATTAATCGCAACATTCTAATTAGATGTTTTACAACTTAAGTGAAAACTCTTTAAAAGCTTTGTTTAAAAATTAAAATATTTTCGGTATTGTAATTTGTTTTGATTGGAGAGATTTTTTATGATATTTTCAAGAAGCTCGGACGGCTCGGTCTATTGATGATTCGCGCATCAGTACCTATTTTAATTAAAAGAAGGGACGATGTGCTCTTTGTAATCGTTCTCATATTTCAATGCCGAATTCATCGAGATTATGGTTACCGAAGCAATGCTAATTTAATCCAAACTAAAACCTCATCCGTGTGCTACAAGACGTATAACATAACTTTAACTGTTTCGTATAAAACATAGTAGGTACTGCCTCTACCTACTATATCGTTTACTATTTCTTTGAGGTTGCGATCGTCTTAGAGGGATGTTAATTGCAGTGTATGTTACACGATATTATTGCCGACTGTAAGCATAGAAAAACATCCTTTATGGAGAAAATATTATTAGAGAATCCCGTTTAATATCCTTTAATGCTTTTTGTCCCTAAACCAGCACACAATAGGTGTGCATGCTCGTAGTATATTGTTAATTTTACTTTTAAGTTTGTGTCTATATCTATCTATTTTATAGGCAAATTTTGAATGTCGGTTATTGTTGAGATAAATTTTCCATTGAACATATAAATTTGCCGAATCACTAAAAGGCAAAAGGTGTTAAAGTCATAATAAAGTGAAGTGAAACATTTGCCCTATTTCATACCCTTTTCACGAAGGCTCGGTGCTTACAGGGTTATTTTCCAATAATAAGTACTTCATCACTTTCATAAAAAGAACCGTCATTCTTTGTAAGAAAATATCTTTAAATAAAAAGGTACCTATGTATGTTTTAAGTACTGAGTAGGCTCGATTACGACTCGGAATACAGGTACCAAATTTGTATAAGGTACCTACTATCGGGTAGTTTATTGGGGTTCGGTGAACTTTATATTCGGAATTCTTATTTCCTACAGTGATAATGATAACAGTACCACTGTATGGGACTATAGGGGAGTTTTGCTTACAAAAGCCAATATGTCCATTCCTACGATTGAATAATTAACTTCTAGCCTGAAATACTAATCAAAGAGTATATTGTATTGTCGAGTGTCTTCAATTTGATCTGGAAGGGCTCCGTACCTGTAAGGATATACGCGATACTCCAAGGACATTCTTCGAATATAGCATCTTGCTATTTTATCGGAAGAACGGAGCCCAACAAACGTCACTCAATTTTAAGGGGTCATAAGTGTCATACACTTTCTCTGTCATTTCAATTTTATTTTAGGCAACTGAAATACTGCGACTAAAGGTTTAAATTAAAAACGTTTTATACGAAAACCTTGTGCTCAAGGTACCTACGAGTACATTTACGACGATTACACAGCTTTTTGAAGTCTGTTCGCTGCGCAAATCGTGTTAGTGAAGCTCGCTCGTGTGTCATACAGCGATATAATCTAATAGGTAACGTAATATTATGATCTTCACTGATATGGAATCGTATCATCTGCCAGATAAAAGTAGATTTAGTAAGTACTAGCACTTTAAAGTGCTTAGGGAAAATGGTTTTGCTTGAGTTATTTCGTAATCAAAGCTGAAACTGTACTACTGTACGGATTTTTTATTTACTCTATGCTTGCCGAGCGTTTTAGTTCGTTTTTGTGTTTTACTAGCTGTAGCCCGCAGTTCTACCCTTGTGAATGTCGGTTATATCGCATTTTACATACAAAATTACATCTCCTATTTCAACCCCTTCAAGAAATTTTTCGCGATGAAAGATAGCCTATGTTGTTTCCCAAAGTCTATCTATCTCTCTGTACTAAATTTCATCAAAATAAGTTCACTGGTTTAGACGTGAAAGCGTAACAGACAGACAGACAGAGTTACTTTCGCATTTATAATTAGTATAGAAATAATATGTAGGTATTTAATTCGTGAATTTTCTTAATATTACTTTTAAGACTATATAAATAAGGGTTTTCCGAGTATATCTGGACTATTACTGAGATTAGGTAAAGCATAAAATCGTAAAAAAAATTCTTGAAGAAAAAACAAAAGACTACATCGTCCAGGGATCAAAGTTTTTAGGATAAGAAAGGCAATACGAAATCTCTATTAATATTTAAATGTTATGTATGTATGCTTATATTCTTATGCTTAAACATACTTCGAACTTTCTATGTATACTTACAATAATAACGTGATGAACATAGTTCCATAAAAATACAATGCATACATCATATTAGCCATACTTAGCTTTTAGCAATACATACATCGACACTCGACAGTTAATTAAGACAATCACAGACATAATTAAGTCCCCTCTGTATAATTATTATTATCGTACGTAGCGCCTACACATTACACCTTGATTAATGGGCTTTTTCTCGTGGCCTAACTATTTCGCCAAACTGATTTGGCTACGAGGAATTGCATTTCCTTGTGGCCAGTAGGCCTAAGTCCTCTACAGCTGTAAATACATATTATTAGCCTTACTTTTGTATAAGCTAGGTCTTATTTGTGAAGACGATTACAACGCCACACAATGCTTGTGTCAAGGACTTTATACATACAGTACGGGGTCACAAAGTACGTGTAACTTTTCAAGGGACCATAGAATTATTATCACATTGGTGAGACAACACTGCTTGGGAATGATAGGGATGATGTTAAACATTGTATTCGGTATTGGCAAACTTTATCAATGACAATCGAAGTCGACAAGCGAGGGGTGTTCCTTTGAAGTTTGAAGGCATCGTTTCCTTTTAATAAAAATCCGGGCAAGCTCGTTGCCGTCTTACGCACCAAGGCGATACGAACTTGTATGTACTTACTTTACCTATACAGTTTGTCAATGGAAATCGGGGCTTAAAGATTTTTGCCCGCTATTTACGTGTAGGTACAAATAAATATAACCCAAACAAAAAGATGTTGCAGACTAAAAATTGTTTGATGTTCAACGTTTTGATGAATAATGAGTTTTTACATATCCGCTGTTTACTAATAGACCCTATTTATAATTTTGTTTATCGTTGAAAAATCGATTGTCCCGTTTGTCATTTGATATACATTCAAGAACATTTTACACCTCTGCGTAATCTAAAAAAGAACAATTCACAATTTTAGACCTTAGGTATTTATCTATCTACATCTATGTTGCCGAGGGTAAACTTAGAACCGCTGTTATTTTTTAACAGTTAGATATTTATATATGTTTTTATGTATGATAATTATGTATGTATTTACAAAAAAAAGTTTATAAGTATGTTTATCCGAATTCTAGAGCCCATGCCACAAGATATAACATATGTTTACTTTGGACATTGGGTCTAGATAGCGTTGTGTGTAGTTGTTGAGATATCCATACCTACTAATATTATATATGCGAAAGTAACTGTCTGTCCGTTACGCTAGGTGTGAGCCTAAACCACTTAACCGATTTTGATGAAATTTTGTATAGAGATCGGGGAACAACATAGACTATCTTTTATCGCGCAATAGTGGATGACAGTTTGTATGAAAAATCGTCAATGTGTACAGAGATATAACCAACAATCGCGCAGGCGGAGCTGCGGGCAACAGCTAGTTATATTAAATTAATATTTTTACTGTTGCGTTACTATTCCTATTTGTGACTTATAGTCAAAGTCAAAGTCAAAGTCAAAGCATTTATTTCATTTAGATCATAAAGTATGATGCTTATGAAAAGTCAACATTACATTTTGTCAGCCAATTGACCTACAGCCAGTTCGCTGACGAGGTAGAGCTGTGAGAAGAACTGGCAAGAAACTCACGCCACTCTTTTCAATCGCCAGATAATTACAGTTATTTGAATGAGTTACAATTTAAACACTCAACGCAACCAAAGAACCATACAAAGTAATTATTACAAATTAACTAATTAATATAATACTAAGATTAAAGAAAGAAAACAAGGAATTCAATTATTTAGTTTCAACTAGTATGGTAATTTGACTACGTATTTTAATTAAACTGGTAAATGCACCCCCTGGTCACATTGAACGACAAGGTAATACTGGATAGAATATTAAATGTAAGCCATGCCAAGATTGACCAGTCATCCCAAGTAGCACCCGTTCACGAGCATGACGCACGGGCCAGCCATCATCACCCTCGCCATATTAGAGGGAAGGTGATGACCCGGCCAATACGACACCACAAGCAATGACATTTTAGTGAGCATGACAATGCAGGGCATGGGTGGTAAAAGAAACCTAATAAAATGTATTATGCCTTACGAACTCGTAATGATCATGGTATGCATCCACTTCACATTAAACTTTTACTACAATAGTCAACATAATTACAATAATAGTCAATATAATTACTATAATAATAATCAATATACTGAATGATAATAATAGTCAATATAAGTACAATAATAAAAATATCAATATACTTAATGATAATAATAGTCAATATAGCTACAACAATAATAATCAATATAACATTAATCTTGGTAAACGAGCAACTATACCCATGCTGCTTTATCATTTAAATAATCATTAATAGTATAATAACCCTTTAGAATAAGGCGGTTTTTAACAGCTTGTTTGAATTTTTGTAGGGGTAGATTCATAATGTCAATGGGTAATTTGTTATAGAAACGTACACGTACACGTACGTATATAAGTAAGATACCAGACTAGCTGTGTCATCCAATTAATCTGTTATTACGTCACTGTGTAGTACAGCCTTTATTAACACCGAGCTCCCTGGCATTGTTCACTAATCCCGCTGCAGAGCATACAAATTAATTGGACTCTACCTTGGTTGAGCCTAATACGGATTTATTAGCATATTGTTCAGCTGGGAATATGATTTTTGATCGTAGACGTACCTAGTCTGTGATTAGGAGAACTAATAAAGAGCTGAATAAATAAATTCTTTTTATTAGAGCCGACATATAACAAGAGAAAATTACATTCAAAATTAAATTAAAATCGCCTAAGACGAAAAATGTATATTTATTGTTATGAAGTATGAAGATGGCTATTTTTAGTCTATAATTCGTCAGTTTCTAAATTGTAGAGATGGTAGTGCTTTGCTACTGATAGGTACGTATCTATATACGTTTAGTAGATAATTTACCCCACTTCATTAAATAGACATGATCAAATACTTAAATACAAACATGCCTAAGGTTGCTGACATTTACACAGCCATGATCTCATCCCAATGATGTTGACCAAAATATACCGTGGTCATTCAACTTTACTAGATGTTCTAAGTGATTAGAAGTAATGTTTGTTACATTGTTGTTAGTGAACTTGAGCCATACTTTGTATTATATTTGTGTTCTTTTCGTGTGTACTAAAATAATATTTGATTGCTTATTAAATCAATGTTCAAACCATACAATTAGAGGACACTGTAGCATCTGTGCTACGTGTGGTGTTCAGTATACCACACTTCACTGGCTTGTCACTACACGATATAGCTAGCTACGTACAAGATATTGGTGCGTCCGAGCACCAGCACGTGTTACTCGGTCAACGATCAGGGAGCGACTGCCCGTTGTATGCGCGCACCGGACGAAGAGTGAATATCCCCTCTCCGCATACACTACATCCCTTCCTTATTTTTATTTATTTAGCTACTATGTAAGTACTATATAATAGGTACATCATTCTTTGATTTTAACCAGTGTAACTAGTAATCATGTCATTATTTTTGTTCTCGCAGAACCTCACTTGGGCTGCACGGTTTCGAGTGAAACCCGACCTTATTCAGAGTTGACTGGTACGACCACGTACTTACAGACTAATATAGTAGTAGTCTCAATTTCGATCATCATGCATCGTAAGTTATGCTTTGATTTTCAGACATTTTGCAATTCGGTGGCTTGTAAGGACGTCTAGAATCTAACGCAATTAAACCGTACCAATCACCTATCTCGAGCCTGTAGGAACTCAAATGGACCCTTGATTCCGGAATCCAACTCTGCTTGGTTACGTTCCTTATCCACCTTTATTTAACAGAAAGTCTCCTACTTACTAAGAATTTACTAATTATTGCATTTGTCTGGTCAAATCTACAATCTACATATTACACGACGAATTTTCCCTAACTGTAACTAGTCAAACTCATGTTCTACATTATCAGCTGCCATCAAGGGTAGAAACCGCGCAAGCTTGCCTATTAATAAAATTCAAGTCCTAGCTTTTTTCGTACGGTTGACCGTGCAGTTAATGCTAGTTCCATATCGCCTCTATAGTCGTTAACATCGACTTTAACACTAACATCACATTTTATGCCTGCCCGTTAGCACAAGAAAAGCCCATTTTCAAGTGTAACTTAATTACGAGAACCACAAAACACTTTGATTTATCGTACTAGCAAAACATCTTTCCTGGTCTGCGATTATACTGTTTGATAAAGATCACGCGCTAGAATGTTCCAGAGGTGAGGCATCAACCGGAACAACAACAGTGTGGAGCGGTTGCTCCATGCGTGGAAGCGTAGAGAGAATAAGGTCAATGATCCAATGCTGATACCTTAATTCGACGCCACACGGTTTACATTCGCAAGTTCGCATGTCAAGACAGTACCTTTTCTTCCATTGCGAATTGACCAACATTTTGTAGCAACTATTAAAATTAATTATTAATTATTAATTTGTAATTTCTGACTCAACCACAAAAGCGTTGGCGCGGTGGCCTAGTTGTTTATCTGTGAATACAGCGGGTCCACAGTAAATATCGGAAAGATGCAAAAGATTAAGAAGAACGATGTAGAGCACTGGAGTAATGTATAAGTGCTCTTTTGGTTTTTTGCTCGGTTGGAGTGTATCCTTGAAGGCGCTATGGAGCTAGGACTTAAAGGAATTTGGCAAATTAATATTTTATAATTAAAATGTATAAGTATTTACTTACCTAAAAACAGTTATTCAACTAAAGTAACCAAACTACTAGTTTTGTTTTTGGTTACTGCAATGGACTACTTATAAAAGTAATCGTAATTGCAATTACAATAGTCATCAAAATGTGTAACTACTTTTTACGATTATTTTATGAAATCTGGTACTATGATTACTCTACTAAATAAAACGTGTGTATAGTACGCCACGGTGTGATTACTTTAGGTACTTATATAGTGTAATTAAGTACTTGATCGCACATTACGTCCGTCATATATTTTCACGTAGTCTTTTTTATCTCATCGTTGCTCTTAGCATAGACTGAACAAAACTATAGAATTTTGAGGTTAAGTAAATTAAAACTTTAACCAATTTTTAATATTACTCAAAACTCAAGTATCATTTAACAGCTTTGACAATTACTGAAGCAACTGGATTGATCTACACACATTTTCTCAAGGAATGCCTTGTCATTACTAATGAGAACTCTTATGGTTTTCGCAACAAGGCTAGATTTGGCTAGAGATTGGCGCTTCTAAAATATCGTTGTTGAGCACCGATGTCAGTATTCGTTGACGGCATCCGATGTCAAAGTCAAAGCTGGCAACGGAACGACACGTATCACGAACAATGGCGAGTATCACCGGCACCTTGATTGTTCAGAATATTACACAGACAGTATACTTATTAATAATGTATCTGTAGAATAATAACTAAATGTGAAATAAAAACTAAACTATTTTCCAAAGACGGGTAGATATTTTAAATGAACGCAGAACACGTCATTTTACATCTAAATTAGAACAATTTATTTTCTTATAATTAAATTGTTTTTATTGTATTAGATTAACCTTACGAAAAATTATCGATGTTTATGTATCGTTCAACTAGTAGTTGCGATGTACGATGCGCATCGCGTCATCGATGTCGGCAACGCCAATCCAGTGCGCCGTAACAACATAGAATACCACAACTCTATAGTCTATACCGGTGGCCGGCACCGGTGACAAAATCAACGGTGTCGGCAACGGATGCCGGTTGGACGACACCGGTGCGCATCGATGACAACAAATAACGAAAACGCCCATAGCTAGATTTGGCTACTAGCTATGTAACATTGTAGTAAGACAATTGAAATAACCTGAAAATAATGAAAGTATTGAGTGATCGTACTTCTACCAAATGTTGCCAATTCAATAGAGGTAATATTGTACCAATGTCCTAAGTTTAATAGAGTAATGCTCTGCTTTAATTATAATTTTTAATATCAATTTAATTATCAGTATTATTTAAACTAAATATTATAGAGAAAAGATTTGACTTTCGTATGTCTATGTTGTTTATTTTTTTAGCAACGCCATAGTACCGAAAATCTACGCTACCGATTTGAAAAGTTATTTTTCCTCCAAAATCAACAAACGAAGCGGGCAATATATATTTCTTTTTATATTTAACATATTTTTCCAGCAAGTTCTATAATCTCAATCTTTGTAAATTTGCAAAACAGAAGACAACAAAAGTAAATTTGCAGTATAGTAATAATATTTCGCAGACGTAGGTAATATTGCAATCGTATTTTATGCAGGCGTTTGTTGTGAGACCGAAAGAAGACGAATAAAGGAAACCAACAGATGTAGGTTCCCCTTTGCAGTAAAACTTCCTAAAAGTCAGCTGTGACATAATAATATTAGTGTGATATCTGAAAACAACCAGATTATTATTAGTTTTAATATTATTATCAATTTAATGATCAGCATTGCTGCCACCATGCCACCTTTGTGACTGTATATGTCAATTTAATGACCAGCAATGCTGCAACCACGCCACCTTTGTGACTAGAAATGTCAATTTAATGACCAGCAATGCTGCAACCACGCCACCTTTGTGACCGTGTATGTCAATTTAATGACCAGCAATGCTGTAACCACGCCACCTTTGTGACCGTGTATGTCAATTTAATGACCAGCAATGCTGCAACCACGCCACCTTTGTGACCGTGTATGTCAATTTAATGACCAGCAATGCTGCAACCACGCCACCTTTGTGACCGTGTATGTCAATTTAATGACCAGCAATGTTGTATCCATGTCACCATTGTGACCATATTAATTAAATGGCCAAGCTAACACCATTCACATATTAATATGTTTTGTATTAATTTAATGAGCAGAGATACACTTGTTCACGTACAATACTTTTATTTATGTCAGTATCTTTTAGTCTACACTGATTTAAGTAAACGTCCAGTTGTTACACAAATTTCAGGACTATCAGCCCACTAATGACTGTGTCAATTTAAAGACCAGTAACACTGTATTATCTTGTTAATTTAATGACAATCACAATTGGATGCTATAGTTTAATTTAAGTACAAATTTATTATTTTATGTTGTTTGTCTGTAAATGCTGTGCATATTTAATTTTGCTATTGGTGTAGCACAACATGCCTAGTGTCAAGGTATGTTTATGGACAGCCTGTAATGGAACAAGTACTTTCATATTTGACTTGGCTTTTTACTAATTACAGTAACAGTAGTATAATACGTAGCTTTATATATTATTCTGTTTAAAATTATTTACAAATGAAGTATTATACTCGTAGCATGGACAATATGAAATATTGTCCCTTCGTTACAAACTCACTTCGTGGTTTTTAAATCAACGTCTAACCTATTATAAATGTGTCAAAGTCATAGCACTTCATACCGATCACATACGTCTACGTTAGTTATGAAAATGTCAGCCAATAATAACCTAAAGCTATGACAATGTTATCATAAGCAGCGGCACTGTTTTTGAATGACCTAGCTAAGACTACAGCATGTCATTTGTTTATCTGTTTGATAAAGGTACTCACAATATTTTATCACACACTGGAAACTATTGCAGTAAAAGTATTTACTTATAATTATGTTGTAATCTTATAATATCTGTGTACGTATGTGATATAAGTACACGAGTGTTTACATCTCTCAATCTAAAATAGTATAAATCTTTGAGTAATTTATTCAAACACACGATCGTAGTTTTTACTACAAACTTATTACAGTTATCCTTTACGGTTTACTTTTACCATAACTACTTATGACTCCATCAATATAAATTGAGCAGCATACAAATAAGTGACCTAATTTAGATATTGTGGTGTTATCTTTGCCAATAATGTAGCCAAATATTTACTCTTTCATTTAAACGGCCATTTTTTAAAAATATTACCTAATGTACAACCGTATTTTATATTATAATATATCAAACGTGTTAAACAAAAATGTTTAAATGTAGGTAGGCACTCTATATACCAACTATAACCCACTTAGTAATTTTATTAATAAGGTTGTGGACCTTCGCCTCCCGCAAGCTACTTTAGGTGAATATGAACTAAAAATCTTCATCTTCAATATTATATAAAAATAAATTATTTTTCAAACCTTAGGAATTTCTTCTTCTTAACCTGTCGTATGCTATAATATAAGACACCATAGAAATAACATTGTGTCTTGTGCAGATCAGTCATTTTAAAATTTGCCATTTCATATCATTACTTAAAATTAATAAAAGACAAATTGTTCTGTAAGCACGGAATAGATAAGTACTATAAGTAACACACAACATTAATTTCAAATTAATGGCTTATTCTCTAGAATTCACCGCTGAAAACCAAGTTGGGTAGTAGTCGACCTACTATTATATCAGCACTAAAGGAATAAGCCTACTATTTGTACGTAAACCGTACAGTAACAATTAATTATGTACTTATTTCTTCCTTCCTTTACATTCCCTTTTTTTTTTTTTAGGGGGTAGACATAATAATTGTACTCACATTTTTATCCTCGTCGCCACTTGTAGCATCTGTGCTACGTGTGGTGTTCAGTATACCACACTTCACTGGCTTGTCACTACACGATATAGCTAGCTACGTACAAGATATTGGTGCGTCCGAGCACCAGCACGTGTTACTCGGTCAACGATCAGGGAGCGACTGCCCGTTGTATGCGCGCACCGGACGAAGAGTGAATATCCCCTCTCCGCATACACTACAGACACGAAGACAAAATAATATACTATTGTGTATACCAGAGGGCCTAGACAAGTGGCATAGCATTATATTCTATTTATAGTATAGATTAAAAAATGTACGGGAATGACATAACCTAACATTGTTGTTAGCTTAAGTGAATCGCATACATTTATAATCTATTCTTTAAGAATAGAAATCAATGTCACTTGTCTAGGGTCTCTGTACTGTTTAAATCAATACTCGCAGCATAATATATAAAATATATCTATCTCAGTTTTCAAATTTCATAGGTACATATTCATACCACGAGATATAGAAATCACGTTACAACCTTCATTTTATATTTACTTTTTCTTAATTTTATGTATATGAGTAGGTTTTTCTTGTTATATTTATTATCTTTTATAAAATTACAGAACATATAGGCACAGTCTTATTATGCATATTAATACTATAATATAGTTATGTGATAGATTTCGCCTTATCGATTTTACGCTACCTATTCTTAAGGGCGTTCCGTCACATATGACCTTGAGCGTTTCGCTTCCTCACCACCCCGCGCCTCACCCGAAAAAAACATTGCGTGCGAGTTCGCCCTCTAGCGGCAAGTAGCAGTAGCACAACTATAAGACAATGACCTTACTTGTCCGAAACCGCAGAGCTAAAATCTGATAGACGCGCCAATAATTAATTATTTTTTTAGTATCTTTTATTATTTCGTTTAGTAAGTATGTATATTTTTTAGTATATATTATTTATATATTTATTATTTATATAGTAGCGAAAGCAAAGATAAGTGTTTAGAATCATGACGTTTGTTAAATATGTAGTAGAAATAAAAATAACCACTGTGGGTTAAAACAATAAACTCAAAACCCAGCTGCTGTGAAATATATTACCTGATCAAAAAAGCCGTTTAAAACGATTTTTATGAATTATTGAATACAAAAAAATATTTAATAATATATATAATATGAATATTTTTTGAAGTCGCTTAAAAATTAAGTCCCAATGACAATACACCATTGTGATAAATTCCTATAATTGACATATGTATTCTTCAACTAATACTAGTACACTTTAGTTTAGTAACCCTGCCGAGTTTATACTTATTTAGATATATATATATATATATAGGTTTTTTGTACATGAACAAACTAAAACATTTGACTTAAAAAATGTATTAACATCCTATTAATATTATAAATGCGAAAGTTTGTGTGTGTGCACGTATGCGTACCTCATCTTCATTTATATTTTTACTATTTGCAATAGTGTCGCTAGTATCATGAAGCCGCTATGCTAGCAGTTTGAGACAATTTCTATTAAAATAGCAGAAGAGTGCGTTACCTCAGCAAAATGTTGATAAAAATGTGCTTATAAGAGGTGAGAGTATAACAGATAATTAGTGCGTCGTAAGGAGTAATTTGTTTGCCTATAGCAAAATTTGTTTGCATTATAGTTTTAAAGTTATTCGGAAAAGAACAGATTTTGCTGGGGTAACGTTTGAAACATTACCCCAGCAAAATGTCTTTTCTTAAAATTATCCAGGCAGAGTCACGTTGGTAGACCAGTATGAATAAAATAACTGTATCAATAGTACTAGTACATGGCTTTTTAAAACAATACTGAAAAATTCAATCTTTATTTCTGCCCGTCTGATTGTTAAGTGTTCAAAATTAGCTCTTACAAAAGGCAAGAGTTTTCATAACTTTCTAACTCCACTGCGTAAGGTTTTGTGCAAGACAACTTTTTCTTGGTTCTGTAGATACGTACCGCTACCAAACTCGAGTAACAAATCAGACTACACTTGTGCATTGTCTACTATACATTGTACTTGTATATTGTATGAAATGGTAAATCTTGCGGAGTGTATAGGCTTGGAGCCTATTAAATGCAAAACAATTTTGAAGTGCTACAGACTGTGGACCTCCTAAACACTATTTAATTTCATCAGCCTTAGTCCACGAGGTAGGAATAACAGGCACAGTCTGCCGAAAATGAACACAAAATAGTAGGACTGTGATAGCCATTCATGAGTTGGTGTTGTCTGATATCTGGTCCACTGCTTTTAGCGCTTTACAGTTTGCCATAGCAAATTCATCCTTTATAATAAGGCTTCTATCGCGCAGCCAAATCAGTAGAAGGATTATTTACTCTACGAATACGAATCTAATCGAAACAAAACGCTGTTCTGTCTCGAGCAAAGATGTATACAGAATATTATACTAAATGATTCATAATTTATTTCCATCCTGTAATCTCGCTTATTGATACATTTTGACATAAAATTATTTTTTTTTGTATTAATTATATATGACATAATGCCCGAGCCATAATTGTACAGTTAAGTACACATTTTGTATTGTTTTGTTAAAATTGTATACTTAGTATTATTAAAATTATACATTGTGATTTGTGAAATAGAGGTGTTCACAATGTACATTGTGAACTCCTGTGGTAAATTAAGTTCATCTTACTTTATACTTATATCGAATATTAACAGTTTATATAATACTTACATAGAAACATTTATTACAGTTCACATGTTGCCTTTACCTTTTGTAGCAATATGCAAATTGAGGCAGCCTGTAAAGCACACATTTTACTTTTTATTTTTTCTTTGCAACATAGAAAGCTGTAAGTATTTAATTACCTATAGAGTTAAGTGTATTGCCTGTGTCACTTTGCATGCTACTTGAAACTTTAACTTACAAAAATTGTAATAACCTGGCGATTAAAAAGAGTGGCCTGAGTGTAGGTTAATTTGCTGACATTTTGTAAATTTTGACGTTCATAAGTGTTAATTTAATTAACCTATATGAATTAACATATTTTCATTTTCCTTATTTATTTTCGGTTCATCTGGATATAACTTCAGTAAATCGTTCTGTATATTGTATAGCCAGCAAACATTTTACGGAAGTAGATCTTTTAGAATAAGCGGGACGGTTTGGCTGGAGATGTGCATTTAACATGTACATAACGACGTAAAATGTAAGTTTTGTCTGAAAATCAGTAGTCCGAAGGCATAGTTACCTCCTCGGTCCTCTTTATTTCCTTTTTCTCCCACAGTATCTTTACTCTGTATGGCCACCACTGCACTGAATTTGAAACAGCACCATACACCAGCAAAACTGAATTCAAATGATGGAGCTGATAAGGATTTTCAGTTACACATGCTTTAAACAAAGCGTCATCATTCCTATGTTGATTATCTTCTAGTAAGTGCCCGTACGTAAGGTACACAATATCATGTACCCTTAGCAAAATAAGTAACACGAACAATTTCCAAAGTAGACGATTGTACCCACAGTTTGAGTGATTTGGATATACCGTGAAAATTACCTCGCTAGAGATTCATTATAAGTATAGATTACTGCAATATGTACATACAAATATATGTGTACATACATATATATGTATGTACGTACATATTGCAGTATTGTAAATGTATAATATAATGCAAAATCGGTAAAGTAGAACTAATGTAATATTATCGCTAAGTAACGGATCCATGCGGACGACGTCACGGGGTAGTTTTACAGTACATACACTTATAATCAGAAATCAGAAATCAGAAATCAGAAATTTTATTTGTTAACATAGGTACATAACAAAGGTCTTGAGATCATAAAAATAGTGCGCTATGTTTTGCCTACATACAAGGCATACAAACATTTTACAATAAGTTTATATATAATATAATATAATAAAGATACATACATACATACATAGAGTGCTAAAACATAATTCTTTTGCCTTTACCTAGTTAGGTAAAGACTGTACAAAAAGAGTAGAATTCTTTATACTGTGCCACCGTGCCGGGTCTATTACTTTCTACATACACCTATCACTCGAAAAATACGGTATTAGTTTTGATATGTCCAGTAGGCACTCAACAATATATTATTTAATTTTAGGATTAAAAATTCATATAGTACGATAATAAAGGAACAGAGAGTAGGATTTTTAATTTACCTAATTGTGATAATTTCAGTCTTCAAATATTTTAGTTTGGTTAGATACTAAGACGTTTTGTAAAGCCTTTTTTTTCTTCCTTTCTTGCAATCAAATAAATAAATCAAAATAAGATGCATTGAAAGTAGAAGGGTAGGTATTTACTTTAGCCTAGTATCTTATCACTGATTTTATCAGCTCATGAAAAAAAATCTAACGAGGTAAATACTTGAATATTTTATCGGCATTACTTACCGATAGAATATTCAAGTACACACCGTATGTATGTATAGAATGTATAGGTATTTATGCTCGTGCAAGATAACGTAGATAGTTAGGTACCTAACAGCAGCGTGTATGGTTCTTTTGTGTAGGTACCTAACTAGGTCGCAAACCGACGCATGTCACGTATAATCATTGTAATTTGAGTTCTATGCTAGTTGTACGACCGACGCCGACGTTCGTATTCCGACCGAAGCACCTCGTACATGTCGGTCGGAATCGGAAAGCGCCCGTGCCACATGAGTAAATATCCAAGTTAGATATTTTACTCATGTGCCCACCTACCACACACCTAGTTCGAAATGATAGTAGACATAGACAATATTGTAGCAAGCTCATATTCATATCCCTAGGGTATATAACAGCAGAAATTTACTGATTCTTGAGGCCCGGTGTTGCCTTGATCTTATCATGAGCGACAATAGGCTCACCACCTGCTACCTAGTTTACGTGAAACTAAACATAATTAAAGGATATCCTAGGTAAGTATCTCAAAGAAGGTATTTTACTAAAAATATGAAGGTAGGTATACACCTACTTACAGGATATTCATGTGTTGAATCTTTTGCATTTGTATTTGTTTCAGTCGTGAAATTTTAGTCATTTTGATGAAAAATAATAATAAATGTAGGTAAATACCTATGTATTTAATACACTAAAAAAATCTAAATAATTAATCTAATTTATTTGCAACACTAAATCTATCCACACAATATTTTTTTTTTGATATTATTTATTTGCAATTATTGAATTACGTAAATAATTTTTAAAAAAACCGCATACGTCCGTCCGTCAGAAGGGCTTGCGCCGCTCTGCCGCTCTGCCTCCCGTCGCCCGCGCAGAGCCCCTGCGACGCTGATTCAGCCAAATTATCAATAACTATTGAAACATTATCCTAATAAATGAAATAAATCTATAGAGTTGACATTTGGATTATTCCGGTTGATTCAATATAACTTTTATATTTATAACTATAGTAATTACAAAGTAATATTTCGTTATAAGTGAAATCACGTTGTTTTAATATCGTTAGTATAAGTTATATAATCAATTATTGTAAATAATTCTTCTACTATTCTAAAGTTCATGAATCAAAGTATATTGTAGGCAAAAAACAAAATGAATAAATAGCATTAAAATCTACTAAATAACGAGATGAAAGTCGCGGATTTCGGCGAAATTTCGTCGGAACCACCTTAAGTTCGCTTAAAACTAGATACTGACATTGTAACTACCTAACGTTGTGCTGTTTTATTGCTGTGCATTAAAGAATATTATAATCTAAAACAATAATTCACTGTTAACATTCCTCACACTATAAACTACACACAATAATAACACTAGTACTCAAAATCAATACAATATCATTTGTAAGAACAAGGAGCTTCGTTTGACGGACATTTTGACAGGTTGAATCCAAAGGTAAATAGAGATCCTTCGCTCGTTATTGCTAAAGGTTTGTGAAGCCTTTAAAGACTTGATTAAGGCGTTATTGTTCGATCGTTATTTATTTCTTCCTAATGTATTAAACCTACAGATTATAATATAATAATAATCAGGCTATTATTACTTAGGGGCCCATCTAATTACTCAATTAATTAAATAAAGAATATGTTCGCATTATTGTCTATTATTGACTTTGACTTGACTTTGATCTGGCCCTGATAATAATACGCAGATAACAGTTTGAACATATTTGCTAATAAAATGACCAAATTTGTTCAGTCACGTAAAATTTAGTGACGTTTCAGTATTTGCAAGTTATTAACTATCTAATACTCATTGATACCAGCTAGTAAGAAATACACTCAATTACCCAAAGGTTCTATGTAATTAATGTTATATAAAAAATATTAAATTGCAATTAGCCCTGCACTGGCTAAACTTACAAAAGAAATGTAGAAAGTTTTAACGTCGAAGCGGAGTTTAAACAAGTCTCGCTTTTAGGTTGAAATTTTTAATTTCCTATTTTGTTCTAAATGGTGTCTCACCTTGTGTATAGGTATATCATCATCAAGCTGCGAACGAGCGGGTGTGTCGGCAGGTGGATGGTAATCCCTATACCCTGTGGGTGAGGGTGTACTGCGTTGTACTGGTGCACGAAGGCTATCGTCCTCAAATACGTCGTCGCTCATGCTGTCGTCTGTCACCATTTGCTAAAACATAGAAAGAGTTATTTAACCCTGAGATAGAAAAGGTTTTAAGCACTTTGATCTTTGTAAGTTTAGCTTTCAATAAATAAAATATAACCACAAAATGCTAATTTATAATTTGAAATGCCTGAAAGAAAATATTTATTATATTATCACATAATTATTTTATAATAAAAAATGCAATAAATGGTTTGAGGATTCTTCAGGCTGTGGTCTGTAGACTATGCATAAAATGTTTCTAACAAAAACATAGTTATTTAACAGCGTAAGCTGTTTTATGGGGCTTTGATTTTATACCTATTGATTGTAATAAGAGATGTACTAGTAGTAAATAAATAAGTATTTTTCTAAGTAACGCGTGGAGGATATCAAGGATATCAGGCTGAAATGTATATCGAATACTCTTGTATTGTATTAGTTGTAACTATACTCAAAGTCCAGTTCATGTTTCTATAATCCAGAGTTTTAATTGTCATATTATGATTCCGGGATTTTGGAGGAGGTATCATCAACTCTATGTTACTTCCTTCCTAAAACTTTAGGTAACTTCTACCTATTCCGATCTCTTTTTTATACGCAATAAATAAAATAAAATATTATAATGGAGAAAAGCCGAGACTTTCTAAAATAAAACTAATAAAACAATTACCATAAACTGTATCTTATTTTCTTTATTCCGCAGCGATAGTAAATCCTTTGCTGGTACAATTTGAAAATAAAATAGGCCGTATTTTCTTTTAAGATAGAAGTCGGAAAGAATTTATTATTAGTCTCAATACCTACCCGAGTTTGTTGTTGTTCAAAAGGAACTACCTTTCAGATCTGTTAATTGGTTTAATTACAAATGATAGATTTCCTTTACAAGGGTAACAGTATAATTATTTGATATTGTTTATTTCTCAAGAAACATTGTTTAAGTGGGAACAAATAGGTAAACGAAATTGCGTATTGTATTATGTAGATAAAAATTGGACTGAGTGGTGCTGATAAACATTGCAAATAACATCCTTCCTTGCTTAAGTACTAGGTACGTGTTTACATATTATTGTGTGTGCTTACTGAAAAGACAATTAATTATCAAGTAAAAGATACAGTTTTGTATTGACAGTAATTTATTCAGGAAAGTCCGAAAGATGTGGTTATAACAATTTACTAAAAAGCTTATATTAAATACGAGTATATTATAGAGGCACAGTCTGTATACGGAATATAGTACCTACCTGCCTTCTTAAGATTACTAAATTATTGTACAGGTAACTGTGTTCTAATCTAGTTGTAATAAGTGTTGTATTAGCTTGTACATGAAACAAATGCCGGTACTTCCTAGCATGGTACCTACCTAGTAGCATACCTAATTTTATTAAAGTGTGGCTTCCAGCATGAATGATAATATGTTACTCTGTTACTCTGTTACTTTTAGTGCCTACAAATAGAAGAGCTTTTACCCACATCAACTGAACTTTCCTAATTTTACAGTGACCTCAATATCCTGGCAGCCCTGAACAATATTGATCAATTACCTTGAATGGACGGCAATATTGTTTAGTTACCTACTTGCATTTGTGCGGTACATACAAAACTGAAAGTTTAATTTTGTTGTTGCGTGGACCATATGCGTTTTAAGTAGGTATATTTTTTTTTGTATTCTGTCGGTGGCAATTTTATTGCGGTTTCCTCAAGATGACAACTTTGACATTTAGTACTCCTCAGAGTAAACACGAGGGGCACTCTTAATTTTTTATTTTATATTTTTATACTGCTGCAACGCATACTTAGGTATTATTTTTATAGTAGAGCTACTGCCTCTAACATCTATCTTATGATTTAGATATTAATTTTGTTTTAATAGCCTTTCTGTAAATGTGTTATTATAGCAGACTAGCTTCGCTCGCGTGAATGTCAGTTATCGCATTTTTCACACAAACTTTTCTCGTTTACAACCCCTTCAAGCTATGTTTTTGAAGATAGCCTATAATGTTATTCCCCAAGGTCTATTCTATCTCTTTACCAAATTTCATTCGCATTTATAATATTAATATAAATTTGAATTCGTGCAAACGTAGATTGTACGTAGGTACATAGAGGTACTTTATTACAAAAAAGTTTTACGCAATAGATTTACTCCAAAATTTGACGAATATAATTTCAGTTGACCCATAACAATAACACTAAATAAATAAGTTAAATGTACCTACTTTTAAATTTGTTTTAATTATTGTTAAAATTGTACGCTAATAAATTATTTTTCCTTCTTTCTTTCTTTTAACACAGCCTAATTCGTTTCATCATAGTGTAATAAATTGAGCCGGACAAATGCCTTTAAACTCAAATTTGATTACAAAATAAATAATAAAAATAGTAATATAATAATAATATTCTATCACATTCACACAGCGCCATCTAGTCCCAAATTAAGCAATTATATTTGCTTGTGGTATGGGTACTAAACGTGGTACTAAACAACTGATATACTACTTAAATACATTATACATTTTTTTTTTGTAAATACATACATATTATAGATAATTACACCCAGACACAGAACAAACAATTATGCTCATCACACAAAGATTTGTCCTGGGTGGGAATCGAACCCACGACCTCCGGCTTAGCAGTCAGGGTCACTAACCACTAGACCAACAGGCCAGTCTAAATATATAAATATAAATAAATATATAAATCTCTTTACATTTAGTTGCTGTAAACATTGGCCTGTTATGTCACCCCGGTAGGTATAACTAAGTTATCTGATGTCCCGTGTCCTCTTATTAATTGAGGGAGATATCAGTGCAGTCCTACGAATTTAGTAGGACGAGTAGGCTGCGTACACGGTGGAATAATATATAAGAGCGTTCACACATAAGAGTGGCAACGACGCAGTTTAGTTTAATATTTTTGTGGTTTAAAATTTTTATTATTTAATCGAAGCAAAATTTTTTAAAGTAAAATAACTGAGAAAGCCGTTAGCTGATTAGTCAGTCGGCTACTTTAAAACCGACTAATCGGCTACTCGGCTAGTCGTCCAAAGTCATAATCGGCACATCTCTACATAATACACAAAAATATATTTAAATATGCCTTTGAGTTAGTAAGATATGCACTCATCTGTTATTTGCTGCTAATCCAACTATTACATAAATCTCATAACCACAACTCGAGTGCACGCTCAATTACATTAAGCGAGACTTAAAAAGGGTATCGGATGACACATGCACGAGATAAATGAATTAGGTATAACTGAATGAATAATAAGTCTGGAAGAGATTTCTCGGCGATGAGAGAGAGAGAGAAATGTTTTGTCATTAAAATTTCATACTTACTAGAAAAAAGACAATTATAGAAATAGAAAAAGACACTTACGCTTGAACTGTCAAAATGCATAATTTTTAGCCGCTTTTTACTAAAAATTAAATATTGTGACGTCATAACTTTTAAGAGTCAAATGATATATTTATTCGCAATATATCTAGTTTTACAAAGAATTTGTTTTTGAACTCATCACTCAAATACTCATCAAAATCGTAAAAAAAAAGTCAACATTCTGGGAAATCCAACATTTAGGAATTTCAACGTTTCGCGAATTCAGCCTGATGGTCCAAAGGGGAAACCGATATACAGAAACGTCTGAAATAGCCAATACGCCTTGGGCAAGCGTGGCGATCAATGCAAGAGGCAAGAGCATACATTCAGAAAATAACGGGGTGCTACTGGTGGTACTACGAATAGACTACATCACCGTTAAACAAGATAATAAATAATAATGGTGATTAAAATTATGGTACCTACACCATCAATTACACTCTAATATGCCTGCCTCTGTGGTTCGGTGGTACTGTGTGCGGACTGTCAAGCAGAGGTTGCGGGTTCGATTCTCGCTCATTGCAAATATTTGTGCGCATAAACATCTCTATTTGCAATATAAGGATGTTTCTATGTATAATATGTAAGTATGTATTCCGCATTCTAGAACCCACAACACAAGCTATAATGATAATATGATTACTTAAGGTCTAGATGGCGTTGTTTGTAGTTGTAAAGATATTATTATTATTATTATTTTATATTTATTATGCAATGTTCTCCAATGTACATAACTCTTAAGTACGAACGTGTAACTAGAGACTTGAGCGAATAGCGTTTATTGTGTAAGTACAGACGTTATACCTATACAACAACGTATTGTTCATCTCAACTCAGTAGCCGTCTCGAAACTTCATCTTTACTACATACAGACTAGTTTTAATTAAGCATTATGTATTTATGAATATATTACTAGCAATAATAACATTTAACAATGAACATTACTTTTAAGTATTAGAAATACGTTTCAGTTGTAAGGTGGGTGGACCATGAAAGGCCACCGTAACGAATAAACGTTTATATTCGTTCATTTACTAAATCATTAATTAACACTTTGTTTTATTGTGTAATATATAAACTATTTTTTTATTCTAAATGTAATCACTTTTCTTAAACTTAACTTTTTTATAGCTTTGCCAAACCGCCTTGCAAGAAACAGGGCTACATACAAGGGCAATATTATACATCAGTCGTTTAATTTAAAACAGGAGTTGTAATAGTCAAAATATCTGCTTTTACTAAAACTAGATAAACATATCTTTCAGTTAAAAGAAAATAAAATGCTTAACATATAATAATCTTCTTTAAAAAAGTCAACAAACAATATTCGAACACTATCGTATAACTAGGAATTTATTATTAAAATTCTATTAAAAATTATAGTACTGAGTATTATATCGGTAACAAATAAGTTTCCAATGCGTTATAAAATGATATTATAAAAAAATGACCTAAAATGGCGTTCCTAAGGGTGGTTCTTTGTGAGACCAAAGTAACAATAATTGTTGTTAGCTGTTAAAAACATGTCACAGAAGAGTTTAAATCATGCTCATAAAACATTATTTTAATTTTCCGTATTTATTATCAAAAATGAATGAAAAGATGTTTAGGGTTCATGTAACCTAGCAAAGCAGACCGTGTCATTTTTAATTAGCCTTGTAAGGAATCACCGCCTTACCTAGGAACAGTACCGATATTTCAACTTAAATCGAAATAAAGTTATTATTTTTGTCATTATTACCATAACAAATTATTATATCACAATTCACAGTAAAAAAAAGGGTAATAATTAAAAACTTATGTTTAGCAGAGCGCGGAAATTTTAACGTCGCCGACCGAAGTCTACGAAGCAAGGGACCACATTTACAAAATAGTGACGTGAGGCACTCGCCGCCGCGAGTCCTTTATTCTTATGAAGCTTTGTGCGGGTGGAAGGAATTAGTCATCAGATGACTATAACTATGACTTTTCTATAGTTGGCCTTCAAAGGAGCTAGGCCTTCCATGGTTCACCCACATTAACATGTTTTATTTTTACACACTTCACATTTCAGCAAAATTAGTTATTCCTTTATTTTGAGCCTAAATTGGTCACCTAAATTGGCATCTATGAATATAAAAATTCATATAAAATTTAAAAAAAATATGTCAAAGTTAATAAATACTACGATACTACGATACAATATATGCCAAATAGCAAACGGCGCGTATTCTGTGCAAATATAATAAAAGATTACACGTAGCGACGAAAAGTGCTTCATTGCGAGAATTTTCTTTGACACGTCACGCCCCACGTGTGGCTGTCTGATGAGATCGAGTGCTAGAGTTACATGTATTTTGCATTCATTACAATATACAAAGTGTATTATTGAATTTACCTTTAAAAGATTGAGGTTCGAGCTGGAAATTCGTGGGAGTATTGTTAAATAATCAACCCTTTTAACACATTCACCGGATTACGTTACGTGGCGCTATGATCCTCGTACGAAGCTTTTATAGCTCAAGAGCTAAAAATCAGCCTCGACTCAATATTACTGTAAAAAAAATTACACGTTCTTACGATTTAATGCTACTCTATATGTACTTACTCTATTAACTACACCAACCCACTGTGCGACAGAGGCAGTCAAAAGTGCGAGATTTTCTCAGTACAACATTTAATTTTAAAACCATATGTAATAAACTGCGATGTAAGTTTATAATAAATTGTTTTTGTCTTCTAAGAGAAGATTGTAATAATGGAGAAATTTGAGAAAACCGCAATTGCGAGAAAGATGTTACGTAGGATTTTGGACTTTAAAGTGTAACAGAAGTTTTCTACAAAATTCGAACACGTGATACACATACATACATACATACACTACAGGTTGTCACTAATCGCAATGACCGTGGTTCTTAGCAATTTGCTCCAAAGCACTTGACGGATACTATGATTGTTGACTCCACGAGTCAGGTTTATTTTTTTTTTTAACAAAAAAGTCAGGTATATAATTAGACGCGTTAATACAGCATAAATATATATTTGTTTATGTTTTAAATTTAACCACAAACTATACAATTACATCTAGTCATGTTACTTTCTGACCTTAGCTTCGATAACTTTCCATAAAATCCCGCATGAATATAAAATCCATTAGAATCTCGTGTGTAAAGCCATTAAAGCCTGCACTGAATGTATAAAATTACCTGTTCAAAAGCAAAGTGATTGATTTATGGTTTATGACTGAAAGCTACACAACATTTTAAAAACATTTAATGTAACTTCGTAGCTCCGTGGGCGGTATCCATTTTTGTTAAACCTTCTAAAGACTTTTATGTAACTGTAAATGTATGAGTTGGTGTGCCAGGAACCTATAAAGCTTACCTACATATTTATGCATGCAATAATAGATCAAAGCAGTAGGTACCCATTTATTGAAAACGTAATTAATGTCGTTTTAACAATGGTTATTTTATTTTTGCATAAATGAATGTTTATCATTATGCTAAAATGTCACAATCAATTTACATATTATGTACATTATACCAGTTTTAAGACATAATGCTTCTTTTTATTGATGGTAGTTGGGGCGGCAAAGTTTTAGACAGGCGACCACGAACCGGCATGTGTAGCGTGGGCAGACCCCTCACATAGGGCCTGACGATCTTATAAGATTGGCGGGCAACCGTTGGATGAGGGCGGCCAAAGATCGGATAAGGTGATGATTATAAGATGATGATGCTTTCTATTTTGGTTTTCTGTTACGCTCCCCATACACGCTACGGTCTACCGGAGAGATCGGTACGTGTGTGCAGTTTATTCAATTTGAAGATGGCATTTATAAAGATTGCGTGTACCAGGTAGGCGTATTTCAAAACGCCACCTCCGTTATTAAAATGTTTTTAACATAAGTAACTATGTACCTACTTAATTAATGAAATCATCCTTAAGTCCTTACATTTTAAAAACATACCTAATAATAACTTTCAAACCATTAAAACAATAATGTAAACACCCTGCTTTTTCATGAAATTTTAACTCTATATTTTTCCTATAGGTATCAAAATACTCCAAAAATACATTGAAACGTGCTACTAGCGCCATCTATTAACCGCTCTTGAAATAACGGAATAAGGCTTCAAGGAAAGCTTGTTTCGTGAAATTCAGAGAACGTCAAATTTTCTTTCTCTAATTCCGAATACTGACTGAAGATGGCGCCAAATTATGGGGAAATATTTTTTCAGGTTGTAGTTTTAATCTAATATAGGTATGGGTATAATAAGTATATAAATATAATATTAATATTAATAGGTATAGGTATATAAGTGTTTATTAAAAATTATCAACTTTTCTTAATATGACCTTAAAACTACTATCTAAATCTATATTACCTAAATAATAAAGTCTACGGGACTGGTAATACGGCGTAAGTGTAAGTAAGTACCTAATTAATTGAAAAAAAGTTTTGAAATTAAAGCTTTTATTTTTTTTTGCATTTTTAGGTCATATTTTTAAAAGAGGTTAAATTAACGTTTTAATATTAAAATTTAAAACGCCTTAAACCAAGAGAATATCTCTCTTAATTTTTCAGAGTATGTTAAATACGCGCTCAATTTTTAGTAGAAATTAAATTCAATTTTATATCTGCTAGTTTACCAATTACAAAATGATGACGGGAATTACATTACGCCCAATATACATGCAAAGTGAAAAGAAATTAAATTTACATACAATTTTATTTTAGGCGAGGTCGAGTGGGGTCCCTTCGAAGTAGGTCAATGTCGTCGCATTCAACTAGTGCCTGGGGTGAGAAGGGGCACATCACTGAGGTAATCCTGTCTATTTACATTGTATTGATTTGTTTTTTCGTTTTTGATTTATTGTAGATAATTATTGCGTGTATTTACCTAAGATACATCGCTCTGACGATATTTTAATGAAGCAAAAACTATTAATTATTTACTACCTATTTGCAAGTTGCCTACCTAACTAAAATTCTTTGAAGTATTAGAACTTCTAGTAACCTATTCAGTGAAGTGTTATCAATAATAATTACAATAATTTAAGCTGGTATATTAAATACGACCGACTAGAGTTTCTTGCTAGTTCTTATCATGATCAGTAAACTAGTTAGTTGTAACAAAATTTAATAATATTTTCCTTTTGTTATGAGTTTCATGTATGTGATTTATAAAGATTACTAACTTTCCGCGGCGCGGTTTTATTTGCGTCTTTGCTTACTGCTCTGCTTCCGTTGCCAGTAGCGTGATGTTATATAGCCTATAACCTTCCTCGAGAACTGGGCTATCATACGCAAAAAGAACTTTTCTAATCCGACTAATAGTTCTAGAGATTAGCGCGTTCAAACAAACAAACAAACTTTTGCGTTTTATATAATGGTATAGATTAGAGTTTAAAAATAACAACATAGGTATTCCGTGTTCAATAAAGAGCTATTATCTAAGTTTGGTATTGCTATGTCAACTCAACATTCTCTTGTGTCGTTTTGTTCGAACCAATAAAAGCTCAATGTAGTCATTTTACGACGACAATCGGACTTAATACGTTGGTCTTGACCGTGGTCCACATAACTTTAATATCTTACGTATTATAAACCAATGAGTAGTGCAATAATAAAGCTAGAACGTATGCATTAAGAGCTCAGTGGAAAAGTGATACAAAATGAGAAATGCGAGCAGCAATTTTGAACTTTGTCGAGTTTGAGATAGGATAGACATTTCTTTAAAGAAAATTTCGTTTCTTGATAAGTGCGTTACGGCAGACAAATGACACTACTTATTTGCTATAAGCATCCTGCATAATAACAAGCGTCTTTGATAAAGGTTAGAGTTGTGTACGCACACATATACAACTGAATTCATTAATGAGCAACATCTTTTTGCCACTTAAGTTGCAATATTATATTCAAGAAATAGGTAGCAATGTAATAAAACTATGTAGGTACCTACTGTACCTATACTATACAGCTTCAGCTGATGATACATTATCTCTAAACATTACCTAGGTAGAGTAGTAATTGTTATACGAAACATACCGTCTAAATCAAAAAGTTATTTATAAAACCAAAAACAGAGGCTATTTTTATAACAACGTGCCTGTGGTAATATAATAAGTTATTTGGGTGGTAAATGCTGCCAAACATAAACAGAGCGAGATATAAATGAAATACGTAATTTATCACTTTCTTGTCTGACGGTTTTTACGATCTAACAGGCTGTTGTACTTTTAAATATACATATGTATTTTATATTATACTGTACCTACTTGAACTTTTTCTGTATAAAAGAACTAGCTTTCCCAGACGCGGTTTTACCCGCGTCTTTGCGTACTGCTTTGCTTCCGTCGCCAGTATTGTAATGTTACATAGTTTATAACCTACCTTAGGAACTGGGCTATCATACGCAAAATTAATTATTCGAATCCACTGGTAGAGGTTGGTAGAGATTTGCGAGTTTAAACAAACAAACAAACTCTTAGAAAGTAACCATCTCTTTTCATGTGCTCGTTGCAAAACCTCTTAAGCTAATCATTCATCCTTCTTTAGCGCCACATTTCAAAGTCTGCCTTTCCATATTCCTTAAAGTTAGGTCAAATTCGTAAATTTATTTTCCATCAAGAAATGTTAGATTAGATTACTATCATTCTAAAAATCGTAGATAGGTTTATCTCTGACCTTTCACTTTGTCCAGTCGGCATCGTAAACCGATGTCACAAACATTACAACTCGCGATAACTTTGCTGACCCTTTGTTACATTGCGTTTTTATTACCACGAACCACTAGTAGAACGTCGACAAACACAAGAATATCATGTCGTAGATATACCATTTACCTCATTCCGTTCGTAACGATACCGTGTAGTATAATTTGATAGTTCTATGCCGATTTCTGATGCGACAAATCCAAAAACAATGTTTACAGATGCTATTGGAAACTCACAAGGACTTCGTTTAAGGTAGGACTGCCAAAAGTTTTAGATTTCGGGTTCATGTATAGTTAATTTTTTTCTCGGATACGCAAAGGCCCGTTTCAGCGATTGAGACTAAGGTAGCTCTAAGTATTTTGCTAATAAACTAAGCTCGATTACTAAAACTAAGCTTATCTTATTCAGATTTCAGTTTCGGACAATTAACAAATCAAATTAATTACTCAGTCGTCACTCGTAATTTGCCTTAATTGCTCAGTTTACTTATTTTGCCAGTTTCCTTATTCGACAGTTTACAACATTTCGATAACAGACTTACCCCCAGTTTCTGAAAGGCCGATCAACGAAAATGATTAGTTAATTTTTCGTTGATCGGCCTTTCAGAAATTGAAGGTTAGATTCAAATTCGTCATTTTACCTTTTTACATAAATACATGTTTAATTTACTATATACTGAGGTAGGTTATAAATTATCTAATATTTTTTATAACTATGATCACATAATAGGTATTTCTAGCATAAAAGCATAGTGGCTTTAATGTCAAGAGCCTTCATTTATTCACAAGAAAATCTTATGTAGACGAGAAGAATAAGAGTTAAAAGTGTTTGACAACCCTTTCGTATAGATGTTTAAACACTCTAATAAAGACAGGAATGTAATGGGTTACGTTTACGTAAATTATTTATATCTGCTCTGTCTATATTTGGCAACCCTTAACATCCAAAATAGCTGAGTACTTGACCTAAAATATGGCCCATTAAAAGCACGTTGTTTTAAAAATAGAAGCCACTCAATATTTTTATTGTATTAAAAATAGCACATCATGTAAATTTGAAGGAAGTTTTTTCGGATAAGCGGGCTTGTTTTATTTTCAGGTTGCAACATGCAAGTCATATTCTTAGTATTATTAACTCACACAGCTTACAATTCCGTTAGTATTAATCGGTGTATATTTTTACCCGACTACCGAAGTCAAGAAGGGTAATGTTTTGTTATTAAATATGCATGTTAGAGTACCTATAAGACGTTAGAAATATATACTAATATAAAAACCGGAAGAGTTAGTTTGTTTTTTTAAACGCGCTAATCTCTGTCGGATTAGAATAATTCTTTATGATAATCCAGTTCTTGAGAAAAATTAAAAACTATGTAATATCACGCTACTGGTGACGGTAGCAGAGCAGCAGCCAAAGATGTAACTTAGTGCGGATGAAACCACGGCGCGGCAAGCTAGATAAAACATATAGGATAAACATTTCCGACAGGCAGACGTGATCAGGCCTCTCACAAGATGAATCGATGTTCTGAGGCCTATGAGTAGGTACTAAATAATACAAGAATAAAACAGTATTACCGCTAAGAACATAAAATAATTATTAGAACGTTATCTGCAAACGCGTCAGGTTAGACAGCGCGGCGAGCAAATTATTTGGATTTTTTAATCAAGTCAAACCTATTTATTTTATGATCTTCGTCAGGTTTTAAGTTTGACATTAAACGTCTATTTTTATATTAAATTGCCTTAATTCTAAAGAACAAAAATCTAACAATAGGTATTTTAATATAATATTAGTGTCATCATCACACACACACGTCAGTGAACTGAATGTAGTTTAATTGGCTGACATTTTCTCATTTTAACGTACATAAGTGTTAATTCAACTAACCCAAATGAATAAATGTCTCTGACTTTGACTATGAAACAGCGCTGCGGACAGCAACTTTAGAATAACGTGTACCTAAAGTGCTACCAGAAAACCGCCGCCATCACCGGTTATGGTTCTTATATTAAACACCTATTTTTCATAGGAATTACAGACAGTCCGTTGTGCAGAGCTTGCATGCGGGCAGACGAAACAGCAGCACACATGTTCGCCGGGGACATCAAGAATCTGCTGGCGTTCCTCGAGAAGCTGGGATGGATCGGGTGATCGCCGCCCACCCACACGCAAAATACGCGCACAGTCGTCGAGTTGCGGAAATCAGCCCGTTGATACCAATACCAATACAAAAGTGCTACCAGAATAAATTATTTTCAAGTAAATGTATTTTCGTGTATCTACTCCTTTAATGCCAAGCTATTAGACAATTAGGTAACCACTAGTTTACTTGCGTTATAATCATTAATGGAGTGTTAATTACACTCAGTATCTTTAAAAGCAATCGACTAATAAAAACTAATCGACTAAAAACCTGTACATTTTATTTTTGTAAAAATGCCACTGTAAATTTTGTATTTTGTTACAATCAGTAATAAATAATTATCATCCGTTATTATCCCATTGAAAGAAAAGGCCTATTCTCTTAAGAGAAGGCATGAGCTGATCGTCACGCTTCTTGACGATTTCAGGCTTTTTCTTAATACAAAATATAAAAAAGAAACTTCTCTTGAAAAAATCTTTTAGCTTGTGGACATACATTTAGCAGATATAGACAAATAATAATAAAATCATTTTGAGAAAAATAGTCAAAAGAAATGTGTCAGAATGCCAAGTAACTACCTATATGTCTTAGTTTCATTTATCACTTGGTTGATTCACGCCCACTCCCGGTTTACACAACCCATAAGGCTCTGCTGACCTTTTAAATTGTTTTTACTACGTGACAGGGACCTTGTTTAGATGTCTACGAAGATGCTCACCGGAATACCTTATGAGGGTCCCTTCTATTAATAATGATTTGAGCAGACTTTTTCATAGCAATTTTCAAAGTTTTGGTCTTATTGATTAAGATTGAATTAAGGAGTTGATAAAAACTTTGTAATTAGTGGCTGAAGGATAATTAAATTAATTATAAGACAGATATGGTTTGAGACACGGTGTTAAGAAAAAGTGAGGCAAAAATAAAGGTATGTATGTGTAGTTCTAGCGTTGGTGATATCTTAGCGGTGAAACAAATGGACCTACTGATGTTTTATTGATTTTACAAAATAACATAAACAAATTGTCAGCCAATTAACCTTCAGCCAGTTTGTTAACCAAGCACAGCGATGAAAGGTGCTAACCAGAAACTCAGACCTGTCTCTTAAATTGCCAGATTATTTTACATTATGTTTATTTTGTACATGAAATTGTCTTAAAATGTTGTTATATGTTTTGCCATGTTTAACAAATAAAAATTGATTTGATTTGATTGATTTATTTTTTATTTTTAAATTAGCTTATGTATATATAACTTGCGAGCAGAGATCACAACACTTAACTACACGTAAGACAGTTTATATAGCGACGCGAGTCTCTGATTCCATTTACCTGCGATTTTAAGGTACACTGAAAGGTCATCCTTTCGAAAACGGGTCTAACCTGACCCCTCGAGTGCTCCAAGATTAATTGGCAACCTATTCTATTTTCGAACAGAAACTACCCTACTTTAGTTTACTTACTTACACATGAATAAGAGTGTACTCATGTATTTATTAAACTATAACATCCCTTCGTGGAAGGATCAAGTCTTTTTCCAGATGGATAAACATATTGTTGAAAAATACAGTTCAGTGGTACACGTTTCAGTGATCTATTTGATAAATTCTGCTGTAACTTCATATGAAAGTTAAAGCAAATATTTTAAGGGTGTTACTCATTCTTGCGTATCTGACCGTATAATTCGTTGGTTTTGTTTACAAAACTTCTCACACATACATTATAAAATGGACATGTTCTAGATTTTCATATTACTCCTATATGTAGGTATAGGTATTCCCTCTGCAGGGAGAAGGCCTATGCTCGTACAGAGGAGGCATGAGTATTGATCACAAAGCTTGCCTAAGGCGGATTCGCGATTTCTTGCTTACAAGAAATATCTGCTTTTCTAGATATTTTTATTTATTTCTTTACGATGTTCTTCTTAGTCATACTTCAGTAACGTCTATAAAATATAATTAAATTTTAAATTCATTCAAAGCTAATTAAACTTTAGATAATGTTATTAAGAGCACCACGATCTTTTCTACGAAAAGGCTCTTGTGTTAAGCTACGTTGCGTCAGCTACGTTTCCAATGTACCAAGGGCATACCCATGGCCATATTCTGGACACATTTCAAAGGATTCATGTTATCCAATTTAATTATTCTTTATCTCCTTGTTCGCCACTCTCCTACTGAAAGAGTCGAGAGGCTTCTTGTTCGGCCGTCACAACCGTTAAAGTAACTTTAATGGGCTTATTCCACAAATCATGCTATCGTAACTCTAAACATCAATAGATGTGGTTTTTCGAAGTGGTGTAAGTTACGTTATCGAATTTTCGTGTCAAAACCTTACTACTTGCTAAGTACCAGTTTCGATTTTTTATTATTCCTCCATGTGGGTATCGTCTTTGTATAAGCTGAAATTTTAAAATAGGTACAAAAGTCGCCTCCATAAAAGTAGAGGCGAATTTTCTGCCTAGTAGGTAACTAAATCTTTTTCTCGAATAATGAAATAAATGTTGCTTGTTTTATTACGTCTGATATTATAAAACCCAGTAAACAGTAGGTATATAAAACGTTTATATTAATTAATTGATATTAATATCTAACATCCTTTGTTAGGCATGTTTGATGACGAGATTGTCGTCATCAAACATGGCGTACAGGATACTTGAAAATTTATCTTATAATAAAATAATAATAATGCCAAATCTGTGCTACATCGATGCTACTAATACCTTAAGGATATCGTTATTACAAATTTTATTTGAATACGCACACAAATCTGTAGATATACATACAGACATAATAACATAATATGGTTTATTTTTTTGCATTGGGCTGGGTGTTTCTATGTATACCTAATATGTATTTATTTACAAAAAAAAAAGTATTTAAGTATGTATATCCGTATTCTAGAAACCATAATACAAGTAAGTATATAATATGCTTACTTTGGGTTAAGATGGCGTTGTGTGTAGTTGTTGAAATCTTATTATTATTATTATTCTCTTTATTTAATTATATACACACAAAATTACATTTTTAAATATATATAAAAAATAATAGAAATATACATTTAAAAATATAAAAATATGGAGACCCACCGATATCGGGTACAGGGACCAAGCTACCGGTGGTTAGGGCTCCAGAGATAGGAACCGCCTCACAATGCGGGCCGTATCAAGGAGCACAGCCTTCTGCATCAGGCCAACGATCCAGCCACCTAACGCGAGCCTCGCGAGATGCTGATGGAGGCTCTTAGGAACCAGTCCATTAACTGATATGACTATCGGATCAATGATTATTATTATTATTATTAAGTAAGCTTCTGCTAAACATTTTAAAGTCTAAGAATTAAAATAAGATGAGAAAAAGCTTTTTTAAAACTGATCAAACTTATCTAGTTTAAAATAACAAATTACTAGTATAATCTATACAGATACAAATAATGTCGTTATCCCGGATAGGAAAAAAAGAGTGTGTCACACAATATGTAGCTATATATGATCATATGTACCTAATATAATAAGTCTATTACTATATTCTTGCCACAAAAGCTTGATGTATTTTCCTAATATAATTACCTATCTTTTGTCGCTTTGCACGACACCTACGCTGAGATGTTAGGGCGATTCTTATCCGGACACCATACGGAGCCTTTTAATGACTGGTAAACAAGCTAATTAATGTTATAACGCAAAATTAAATTAATAAGCACCTATATAAATATATTTTGCAAAACTAAATTAAGCTCATCCCGAAGTTTTGAGCAGTCTTTTGTAATTTATACGTAGGTAGGTATAACTTTGTGAGACGGATACCTATACAAGTTTCAGAATAACATTCCGGCGAAAAGTGAAAATTATATTCATGAATGGATAAAGTTTTAAGGCTTGAGAAGTTTCGACAGGAGAAAATTATATAGATTTTACATTAAAATTAACGGTTACGGAGCAAATAATTAATTTATAAACAAGACTTATTTATTACAATAAATGCTTTGGTTTCGCTAGCTATTTATCTAAACTAAGATGTTTATCTAGAAAAATCACCTTCATAATGAGAAAAGGGATTTAAGCGACCGCAATCTCATACTATAGGATATACCACCCTATTTTCCCACAGCCCCTTTGTATAATACAACGGGCAATGTTAGCGGTATGTCATAATATTGGAGAGCCTTTCACAAGAATGAATTGCAACAGGTGGCTAATTTAATATCCTTTAATAAATATGTTTCTTTAGATATTATAGGACTAGTTTTGCTCGATGTATGTATTATTACGTATTATTTTACTTACGTCAGCTGCCACTTAGGTCAGTTTATTTTTATTCCATATAGGTCATATCTGACCTAATTGGAAAATTGACAACAGAAAAAAAACAGATATACTTGGACGCTAGTATGGACAGCAACCTGACATTTGAACTTAGCCTGATAACCCAGTGGATCCTGGTGAACTCAGGAGTTCGTCTGAATACCCTGAATGCAGATTCAGAAAACTATTGCAAACCTCATGAATCCTTTAATGTGATTTGTGATAAAGTTCACTCTATAGAAAATCCACCTTTTCAAAGAAGTCGTTTTGGTTTTCCGACCAATATGAAATTTCATAAATTTTGTAAGTGAAATAAAAACACCTGAAGAAATTGGCATTAAAACATTCCAATTACCTACATTTTTCGTTTTGATTTTCTGACCAATATGAAATCGTTTTCCGGTAAATAAGTAACAAGTTTTAATATGAAATGTTTGTATAATTTAACGTGACGTGATAATATAATTTTTTTCGTTTTTAGGTATTTGTTATTTATAAAACCAGTTTCATTCACTCTACAATAACTACGAAAATCTTTAGCAATTCAATTACTTATAAAATAATAAATAAAGGCTTTTTTAGATAGGCAATTTAATTTTTCTGCTGCCTGCATTTAATTACCTAGTTTAATTACTGTAAAAGTTACTATATATACCTACATGAGTTATAAACGAATTAATCCTTGCTATCGTAAATTATTATAGTGAAGGGTATCCATATGGCAGTCATATATTTATTTTTCATGGAGAACTGATAACATACCCTTGAAATATATTAATAGATAATATTAATGTAGATATCGAGCGACATTACCTAGCCTACCGTTTAGTATACATAATAAAAACACGCACGATAAATAAAGCATAGTATCAAATTAACTTATGACTATTTAAATACAGACCTTGTAGAGTCGCTATAGTTAAAATATTGTTAAGTAATGTCTCTAAATGAAAAACTGTGTAGACTAATTTTAGAAATATTTCAAAAAAGTTGAAAACAACATGTCTGAAAACTTTGAAAAATTTCAAGGCGTCGAGTCAAGCAATTAATTTTATTATTTCTTGGTATTTGTCTTGTCGTACTTACGCTCATTATTTTCCAAGAGATCCCTTGTAAGTCATCTACCTGTACGCGGAAAACACTATCATAAAACGAAGTTCGATAACGCTAACACTCCACTCCACATTCTACAACTGCCACGATTCAGACACAACCGAATATTGGCCGAAAAATGTTCCGAATTGTTGGCACACAAACTAACACACCCACTTACGAGTCTTGTGACAACGCACTGACAACACAGATACAACTCCACGGAATTTCAGCTGTACTGTAACCTTAAGTCTAAAGGAAACTGCACAGTCGATAACATGATTTTTGTTCAGGTCAAAAACTTAAATTTTGAGGTTAGCTTTGGGATCGGTAAATGTAGGACACATTGAGAGTAAGCCTATGACTATAAGGGCGAGAATTGCATGTCATTTTGTCTCTGTTTGAGTTGTTATGCGCTGTGAAAGTGTGTCTGTGGATACTGTGTCCATGTTTGTAGTAGTGCGTAGAGGGTGGAAAGTTTACGTATGTGTGAGTGAAAACAGTTCCACATGAGAGGGAGTTTTCCATAATATTCTAAACATATTTTATCCACAATTTAGAGAAATACTCTTTGCTTGGCTCTACAAATATAAATGTTTAGAAATAAATGTTAGATAATAAGTACTATACCTATTGTTAAGATTATTTTTAACCTTATAAAAAAAATTGTGTATTGAGTAGTCTTGACGAAATTATAATGACAAAGTAGGTAGGTACTTGATTTTGCGTTTTAGTGTGACATTGTTTTTATATAAGGTAATCTTACATTCGCGAAAACATAGCCGTACCGAAATGTAGAGCAGGAACATAATTTTCTTTTCTTCTAAAATCAAACAACATTGTTCTGGTTCTCATTTCTTATTTTTTTTACTATTATATCATTTTTGCAATATTAGTAAATTTGATTTATCACAGAGATCATGAATACCAAAATGAATGAGGGTGTTTAGGATAATTTTCGCCACCAGTTGGCGCCACTTTGGTGGTCTTCCAATTTGACAGCGCTATCAAAACAAATATTTTTCAGTGTTCATTTCGGAAATTTTAATATTTAATTTACAAAATGGATAATTCGCGTGCATGGCCAAAAGAAAATTGCTGAGAGGGTTTTCTAAAATGTCGCCCACGAGATGGCAGCACAGATGCGTCAGGTCTAGCAGTCAGACGCTGTCAAAAAGCCCAATGTGTAAGTGAAAGTGGCACGAACTGGTGGCGAATACACCTTCATTAATAAATTACAAGAAAAAATCTTCTCTATATCCTAATTGAATTGCCAGCCACCATATTCCTTTTATGTACTAATGTTTTTTGAGTAGGTAGGCAGTTAAGTACCGTTTAAAAGAAATTTGCCCCGTTAAGAAACGGAACAAGACTTCACCAAAACCCCGGTGCAAAAATTTTAAAACTGCATAGGTAGATACTTTTAGTACTTTTACCTACTAATTTTTTACTGCAAAGTTTTGACTAAGCAATATTATATTAATTGTGTTAACCAACGATTGTTTACACAAACACATTGAAACTTAATTACTAAAGTAAATACATTTTTTTGACTGCACCGTTGGTCTAGTGGTTAGTATAACTGACTGCGACGCCGGGTGTCGTGGGTTCGATTCCCGCAAAAGGCAAATATTTGTGTGATGACCATATGTATTTGTCTTCAGTATGTATTATAAGTATGTATTTACAAAAAAAAAAGTATGTATATGTATTATATTTCAGTTATCTAGTACCCATAACACAAGCTCTGCTTAGCTTGGGACTAGATGACGGTGTGTGATAGAGTCCACATATTATTATTATTATTATTTACATTAAATGTGTAACGACCACTTACTGGCTAATTTTATCCGTCTATTGTGGATTAGGCCACAATAGACGGATAAAGTAGGTACAAAAATCGTAATAAACTAAATAATTATTAAACATTATTATACATATTAAAATTTCAGAATTAAATTGAGATAAAAAAAACAGTAGAATAATATAAAATGAGTAAATCGGTAGAATTTTGGAAACAAAACAAAACAATTAAGTACTTAACTATAAGTCTGAAACAAAGTAACAATAACATTCAGATCATGTGAATTGGATTGGTGATCATTCACAATATAATACCTACACCATAACAGCACAGGCATATTACCGTGGCACAGGCAACCATATTTTCTTTTATTAACTGAGTCTTCATCACATTATTATAATTCTTTAAATTAAAAATCTTTTATCATATCGGTAAATGTTCAATCTCATGTAGACCTCGCATCCGTAGTAGATCGATCCCGGCGCTTAAGGGTGAACCTTACCATAGGAACTCTTCGACGACTCGCAACAATTTTCCTATTGCGTACCTTTTCTAATACTCTATAATAGAAAGAGAACGTGAATGTAGTATACCATCAGTTCTCATTTCAATAAATAAGCTATCACTATAGTAGTTTTTCTTTTCATTTATGTGCTCGTGAATCAAACACGCACATTGAAATGAATGTGACAAACCTTCTTCATTCTTCAAAAATTTCAGAAAATAAAAAGATTTCAATAGTGTTGTAATTAAGGTTCATTCTACAATGCTAAATTTTTATCTGCCACAAAATTTGTTAATTAAAGGGCTGAGTAAAAAGAGGAAGTGGGATGCAAATATGATATGTGGGTGAGAAAGAATGAGATAAAATAGAAAGGTAAAATGTTTTGTATGTGTTGAGTACGTGACTTATCTTTATTTGTACAATAAAACATGTTCGTGTTAAGGAACCATTATTTCCCGGATGTGAATCTTATTACCTACTTGGTAATGTGTGGGAAATGATTAGATTTTGGTTATCCAAATTGCCTTTTTATGTTTTCGCCAATACCATTGGCATTTCCATTACTACATGTATGTAATCGTAGATATTTGCTTATTTTATTTATTTACATGTTTTAGCTTTTAGGTTCACCTACCGACTTAAATATTTTATTACTTTCAATTTTATTGTCAATATAAAAGCAAGGCCTTATATCTAAAAATAATTGTAAGCCGTCCTAATCTGCATGTTTTAATATAAATTTAATGTTGAAACATGTTAATCCTCACAAATACAGTACCTATTACCACGTAGTAACACATACTAAGACTAGATAAATTGCTATCTTATCTGCCAATATGAACCGTTCGTTTAGCCACTAGCGACTCAATTTATTTTTATCGAAATGCACTTGACATGCGCGCCTGACCTCCGAATCGATGTCTCTTTGTTATTGTTTTGTTTTGCTCTAACACAATGGAACTATGTTATATCTATCTCATCTGTCAAGGTGACGGCGACGTCATTCTTAGCCAATGGTAAGCGCTACGCATTTCGTAGTTCGCATATATTCTAACAGATGGCGTTAACAGCCTCGCGTTAACAGTTTACTTTGTTTACATTCTTGTCGCGTTAATTACTAACGATTTGTAGTAATTTCTCGTATTGGGTATTTCAAACATACAAAAGATACATATTAGTTAATAGGTTATTTTAATTTTCTTTATATCGTAAGTCACCTTGGAATGATCAATTCAAATGAAAATGTTTTGTTATCAAGTCGTTTAACAATACGTGTAGGTGTCGTTATCGTTTTTTCTACGTTACTTGGGCTAATCACCGACTTATTAGTAAACTAACTAAAAGATTCTTTGCCGACAACTACCTACCTATCTATATGTTTATCAGCCAGCATGGAGTACTGCTCTCATCTTCGGGATGGCTCCGTCCTTGATGCACTGGATAGATTGCAGCGGCAGGCAGTACGTATCATCGTCAGTAGCCCAGCGGCCACCAAGTGCGTTGGTCCTTTACAGCTGCGTAGAGACATGGCAGTTTTTACTATGAATACATACTGTACTAGAAATATTTTTGAATTCGAAAGAATCTCTTTTTATCCAGAACGACACGTGGAGAACTGAAGTGTCATCCTTTTACAGTGGAATCTAAAGGGTCTTACATTAGACGGTTCAGTACTTCATACTTCTGCCACTTACCTGTGCTGGAACTCTTCACTATTGTGTTTCCTTCCGATTATGATCTTTTAGGTTTTTTAAGCGAAGCGTGAAAAAGCATTTTAGTGGAGGTTAGTTAGAGACGATTGCTATCGTACCGACCGACTGCTTACCTACTATAAGGCAGAGTGGAGTCATTATGGTATGTTTATATATAGAAAATACAAGAAATGCGTGTGTGTTTTTGAAGGTTATTCCCAAAGTACTTCAAAAAGAGTCCTCAAGCTACTCCATGCAAGAGCAGATTCGGCAAATACAATAAGTATTTTTGGATATTAATAATTCAGTGGAGTAACTTCGGAATGAATGTATGAGATTCCTATATCTTTTTTAGAACAAAAGAGGTACTTTGGGAGTAACCCTTTTTTGCCAGTAATACCTTAACCTATACTTTTCCCAACTGCAACCTAGTGCATTACGGAAATTTAAAAAGTAATGTAAGTTCTATACTTTTAACTAATATTTGCAATCATTAAAAATATCTCTTTAGTGGCAAACTCACATACAAATTATACAAAATAAAAATCCTTATAATACTTATGGAAACCAATAAAATACATAGTAGGAGCGAAGCTTCGTCAATAAGTGGAAAAGCGTCAAATATAATATATTTTATGACACCTATAAAATATTATTACACGTTCACCTACAAAGTTATGCCTATAATAATCCCCAATGTAAAAGTACGCTTATGGTGCATATCTATAGAAGTAAAACAGAGATGGATGTAGCACAATTCACCTGAATGTAAGTAGACAAGTATTTAAATAGTAACCGAGAAGGAACTCTTTGTATGTGCTGCTGCTAAGCAATTATTTAGCTAACTACTCACTGTGAAGTAAGCGTTTTCTATAAACCATTTGCTGTTTTATTTTATTGCTAAGTACAGTTCCGAGGTATATTACTCGAAGCGCACCAATTTTGAAACGCACCAAATGAAGCGCACCATAAGTATTTCTCGAAGCGCACCCAATAGAACGGTATGTTCCCTATATGTTGAGTTCCTTTAAATAGGTACATCGAGTCTGAGAATCTATTGTTTTAGAACAATATACTCTATTATTATATATTATCATGATTGACACAAAGACTCGACGTAGGAGGACTCGACATAGAGGGAATATATCATTGGAACAAACGACAAAAAATATTACTACTGTATAATATTAGTATTAATGGGTGCGCTTTGAGGAAAACTTTTGTTGCGCTTCATTAGTGCGTTTCAAAATATGTGCGCTTCGAGAAATAGATACTTCCAATTCTAAATGTCTGTCCAATCTCTTTAACTAGTGGTCCATTTGAATAATTCTTGTTGCGTATGATAGCCCAGTTCTTGAAGAAAATTATAGGCAGTAAGCAAAGACGCGGGATAAACCGCGCCGCAGAAAGCTAGCATCGTAATATAGATTAAGAAAGACACCTACTTGTCTATAGCAAGTCTGCTCATAACTATTAGCTTCTACTTTCATCGACATTATCATTAAAGTAAGACCTGGCTTCTTATAAAGAGACCTTGTCGTCGAATCGAATTTGTCTAGAACGGAGACTACACACTTTATGTAGGTAAGTAGATAAAAATATAGCTTCCACTCCACTTTACAACTCTATTAATGAGAATTAATATTAAAAACACACATACACACACACACACACATACACATGCACAAACTTTTGCATTTAATTATAATATTATTATAGTAGGATGTATACTTTCTACAGTCCTACCGAAAATAATATTTTTTGAAAATGGTTTTAATTTTTTTCATTCAATTTATTTCATTAGACAGCTAAGATCAAAATATTATGCTAACATTCAACGTTCGATTGAAATTGATACCCATAACGCCCCATGAGCTAAAATCACGGAATTAATTGAAAAATTACGCATTCACAATAGCCGGAAACACGGACTAAATCCAGACATAGCTTCGGGCTACGAAAAGGCCCTCAAAAAGGTATAAAAAATCCAAGATGCATTGAAGCGACCGCCTACCGCAGCCAAAAATAGAATACGAACAAACACAAACCAAATAATTTTCAATACCTTATGTATGTACCACCTTTAATGAAAAAGCAATTGTACTTAGATGCTTTAGAGTTGATTTTCTTTTTTTCACAGTTGAGATATAAGTTCTTTTAGTGTCTGGTTGTTTATAGAATCCGTGTTTACATGTCGGCATGAGAAATTATTCCCTGGACGTGTAAGACTGAAGGTTTTAAATAACGTAGCACACGCGAGATTTTTTTGACTACTGATGATATCGACGTCGCTTGGATTTCACTCTGAGTTTGAATGAGATTAATAAAGTTACTGAGATTTCTCACCGTGATGGGATATCAGTGGTTATGTAAAGTGACTTTTTAGTGCCTATCAGTTTAAGTATTCAAGTTTTTAATGGTTTGTAATGGCTTTAGTGCAAGTTGTATGTGGTATTTATTAGATTATTTGTGCACGTAGAGTACGCTTAGATAGGTAAATGTAAAAATGTGAAGGAGAAGTACGAGAGCAAGTAAGTTTTTAAGAAGAAATGAAAAACAAAGTACGTGAGAAGTTTTTTACGGTAGGTAGCAGTTAGTGGCATAAGAATAATGTATACTAAGGTAATAAAATGAATATTTGTTGAGTATTCCTTGAGAATGTTCAACAAAATATTCACGGTAGTGATGCACATTATAATTACCTGAAGAAGCTGGATAGATATTGTTTTAGTGCAACAAGAGTACTATTTATTACTAGACTGCAGTGAATTATGAGTTGCTATATAGGTACGTCCTGGAAGCAACTTCGCACCAATGAGTTAATTCTAAAAGAACTCCACTCTAACGAACGACTGTCAACCCTTGTTCGATCCCGTATACTACAGTTCTTTGGGCATGTGACGCGAAGAGGAAGTGATTCCATGGAGCGCCTTGTGGTACAGGGCCGAGTCGATGGCATCCACAGAACAATCTTCTTTGCGTTGGACCGATCAAATCAAGGCCAACCCAAAAACCTCTTAATGAATGCGTAAGATAAGCTTTCACCAGAGACAGATGGAGAACGGTAGAGAGACGCTACCGGAAAACACGCGTGACCACGGCTACTCTGTCAAGAATAAATGATTGAGAGGAAAATGCAGGATTTATATCGTGAGCTGGTACTTCGAGTAAGTATCTTATTGCATCGTCTGCGTTTCATTTATCACCTTCACCTTGTTTTGTTAATTTTTACAGGTCACAAGATTATCATCGACGCAAAAGATCCTCTGCACTAGCGTTGGGTTGAGGCTAATATAGGGCAACTTAAAGGGATCAATGCTATAATATGGTCGAGTGATTATTAGAATGAACATTCATATGCACTACTTATCTACGGTTCGCAGTTCTGTAGTTTAATTTTCTTTTGTAGTCACACTTTCTTGTGGTGACGTTTCTATTGTAAGTTTACCCTAATCATCGCTTAATCGCTTATTACGGACGTAATAGATGTGCAACCTTGTATTACGAAATCAATACAAATGATCGAATCTGAGAGTTCGCCAATGATGAGAGAATAGATTCAAGTTTTGTTCCATAGAGAACCAAAATGAATGAATAGATGTTTATCTGAAATTTATTGACATACATAACAAACCAAACAAACCCTGATGGTATGCAGGTGGGTAAATATTCACACCAAATAATTATTGTCAAATAATAACTGTCATTTATTTATTTAATTACTAACATTAGTCATTGTTACTATTTAAAATAATTCCGAAATAATGGAATTTTATTTTTTTCTAAACATAGACTATCTATATCTATACAAAATATTTTTGCGTATGACAGCCCAGTTCTCAAGGAAGTTTATAGGCTATGTAACATCACGCTACTAGCGACCGGAGAAGAGCAGTAAGCAAAGACGCGGGTGAAACCGCGCCCCGGAAAACTAGTATAAAATATAGCACAAAAGTCCGCAAAGTCGAATGTTTATAAATCTCAATTTTATAATAAAGCAAAAACAAAAAACGTCTAAAATTGATCTCACTCAAGGTACTTACCAAATTCATTAGAGCATACCCTTTACCAATCATGTCACAAGGTGAGAATAACAAGTCATAAAAGGTGTAGTAAAACGAGAGTTATTCCGGTCGGATCAGCGAAGCGTGAGGGAAACCGTCATGCCGCTGTTATCGTACTAGTACCTATAAACTCGAAATGAGAAACAAAATCAACACTCGAATTCCCCTAATCCTGCACTTAATAAAACCAATTAACGTTGGATGAATTTATAACAAAGTAGGGACAGCAATATCAATAGTAAACTGGCTGCTACTGAACGAACTAAAATGGCTATCTCTACATTTGCATTATTAACTAACCTACTGTTTACTCTGACAATGTCAAAAGGAATCAAAGGATCCATTTTGTTTGTAGTGCAACTGTTGCCAACGAAATGAATGCAATAGTTTAGAGTTTATTATGTTGGGTAAAGACAATATAATCCCTATTAGAATTTTGCAATAGACCCCCAAATTCCTGCAAATTTGTTTAAAAATTCTTAAATTAATCTTTTTATTAAACATCACACATCGCGTATTATTCCTACAACCTGCTTACAGTAGAAGTCATGAGAGGCCAGCAAAAAATCTTGTAAAAATCTAGAGGAACCTTTGCTTGCTATATGAGGGTATAAGTTATGTATAATGCTCAACAAAAAAAAATATTGCTAATATGAAACTGGGGAAGAAAGAGCAGGTTGCATAATAACTTCAATTTATACGGGCCACGCAATGGACAATCAATTTATTGATTAGATGGGATTTTTGCAGCTTGATGTCTAGACAAGAAAAGGTTACATCTATTAAATAATTCGAAGTTTATAGGATTAATCGAAGGAGAATCAATAAGAGCCAATGCACCTTGCTGAAAATGTGCAAGGTGTCAGGACCGTTTGCCGTTTTACAGTTAAATAGAAAAGGTTCTAATATCATGCAATAAAAATACTTTTATTTTTACATTGCTTAAATTCACGCTTTAAATCTGTTATTAATATTAAGACACAGTCACATCACAGATAGGTATTCATCTTCATAATAAATTTTTCTTCAGTATTATCTACCAATACGCATATTTCATTTCTACCTACGTAAAGGTACGTAGTGTAGTTTAATTTAACGCATAGTTAACGTCATTCAAAAGAAATTTACTATCGCCATTATTAATTAATTACACAACTAAGAGCTAACACAACTTGTAAAAAAGATTGGAATCTTGACAAATTACCTGCTTACGTCACACTTGATAATCATAATTTATTCTTTGAAATAATGTAAGTTTAAATTAAACTATAAATCTTTAATTATACCTAGTGTAACGTGTTAAACGCGACAAGGTCAACGTGTACGGCAGTGAGGATTGACAACGTCGCTGACGGAGTGACAGAGACAGATTTATGATATTGGTATAGATAAAAAGAGATGTCAGCATTCCTATTGTGCATTCAGAAGAGAACGGATGTCGTGACCCGCGAGAAAGCGATTCAAACTGAATTTGTACGAATAAATTAGAAAGGTGTAGTTTTTAGTTCACCTCAAGGACTATTAATAATATGAGATTGCTGATCAATAATAGCATATTGATAGTTAATAATTCGGTAGTTATATGTAATTAGACTCTATTAAATCATGGAAATAGACACTTAGAATCATCCTTACAATCGTCATTATTACGGTATTAGCTGTAAATCCAATTAATAACCATCATCTAGTATAATGTAGGTACTTAGTAATGTTAGTAATGTATAAATAAGATATAGTTTATACATTAATATCAGTTCCTAATATTATTTACATCACTAACGATTGACGTAGATGTATTATTATTCAAAAAGTAGGTTAATTATTAACAAAACAATCACAAAACATAAATATTATTGCAGTCCCTGTCTCATTCATAATAAAATTATCATTACAATAATCTAAGTTGTTCATCAAAGAGATAATAGGTACCTAACTTACTTTAAAACAACACCGTAAAGGAATAAGTCGTTACATCTATTAGTGATTATATATAACGCATCAAGCAAGACCATGTAATAACGAATGAGTATATTAACGTCTCATAATTATACTGAATGTCATGATTATTAATAATCCACAGTTATTAAGCTATTATGAGCTATAATGGAGCAATAATTATAACAATATGTACTAGGAGAGCAGCGAGACGAACATATCGCGGGTCCGCGTCCGTCACGTTTAGGCCTAAATGTTTTATTACAACGCACCAGCCGATCTCGCCGTAAACGAGAATATTTGATTTAAAGTTAAGAAAACTATGATTTTTATATTAATGTACTCTTTAATATTCAATTGGTTAATTAATTTATTAATAGATATACCTTTCGTGCTTTTTGTATTGATTAAATATAGAGCAACGTTGGTGATTTTTGTGATTTTACGGCGAGTTTCTGCTCAAGCGTTTGATTCAGAATAGTTTCTGTGATGATTATCTACTATTTTATTAGGTAATAAATATTAGTTTTCTTATCGGTTTATATCTGAACAGATATATTAAGTAAATAAAGTCTAATAAAGGAACTAAATCCTGGAGGAATAAGAAAGATGACCCCGCATTGTTACTGTTTTTTATTAGTAGAAGCAAAAGATTTTGTACCAAAAGTAGTAGTAGAAAATGTATTTAGCTAATAAAAAATAACGACGATTTTCTATGAGGTTTTTATGTTTTATAGTCTAAAAACTATCAGGTATTTATTGAGCAAAAGATAAGTCAAGTATTACTTTGGTAAAGTACTACTAATACTTACCTAGTTGATTAAATTTAAAACAATGATCCTTAAAAGAGTAGAGGCCCTAGACAAGTGTCAAAGATTTCTATTCTATTCATAGAATAGATAAAAAAATGTATGGGATTGACATAAGCTAATGCCAATATTTATGTCAATCTCATACATTTTTTATCTAACAGTTGCACCTCAAACAAAATTGAATAGATAAAAAATGTATGGGATTGACATAAGCTAACGCCAATACTTATGTCAATCTCATACATTTTTTTATCTATTCTATGAATAGAATATAAATCTTTGACACTTGTCTAGGGCCTCTGGATACTTTTATAACAAGGCAATGTAGGTATTTCAGTTAGGTAATACATTTATTGAGCATTACTTACTGCTGCAATTCTGCAGGATTGCTGCAATGAAAATGTATTTTAAGAAGTTTTTGTTTGAAATTAATAAAATTTTGTATCTAAATATACCTATTTAGGTATTCCTAAGTAGGATGTATTTTGTAGGAGCTTAGGTAACGTTAATAATAATACGTACACATTAAAATCATCTGTTCAGGGTTACGCATTGATTAATTTCAATAACATACAAAGGTATGTATATAGATACCTATTAATGATCCTACGTCTCAGTCAAAAACTGCATCACTTTCCGAAAATTATTTGAAGATTAACGAATCGACTTATGATTAGCCTAAGCTGTAAGCAATTATAATCCACAGATAACATCTATCAAAATAAACATACACTTAACGTTTCATTGAATTAATTTATCAGGTTCTGTTCATACCTTAAAGCAACCTAAACCTTTTGCAAATAAACGCACCTGGTTTGCATACAGATGGACATTTATTGACGGCGACAGGAATTGTACAGCATTTAGATAAGATTCCTGTTGATATATTTAAAACTAGCTGTTGCCCGCGACTTCGTTCGCGTGAAAATTCAGATGTGTGCTTGTATGAGAATATTTCTTACCTAATCTTACGGCAATCGTACTATTGTATTAGTAATAAATATCAGTATAATCCGTCTGTAAGGCGAATCCGATTTCAATCTATTCACCCGCTACCCCTAAAACAGACGAAATTTTGCGATATTTAACGAAACTTGGCACTCCTATTTTAAAAAACTATAGAAGCTTCATACAAATTTTGTTCCCTTTTATACTCCAGAGACATGAATTTCGCAAAATTCCGTCTTAGAGAGCACCTATTTCCAAAATTTGAAACTCCTAGCACTTGTAGTTTTTGAGATTTCGTGATGAGTGAGTGAGTGAGTGACCTTTCGTTTTTATATATGTATAGCTTCTGCCCGCGGCTTCGCTCGCATGAATATCGTTTTTCAATAGACATTTTTATATTGTTTAAATACTGTTTTGCATACTATTTCTAAACTCATCATCATCAACCACATTTAAATCGGATAAGCCGTTTCTGAGATTAGCGTGCACAAACGCACAGACAAACAGACAAACAGACAAAAATTTTAACAATCATTGTTTTGGGTTCTATTTGCGTTGATATAGGTCCTAATAGTATTTTTTCTCATATATCTTCCATGTACAGACAGCGATCGGTTACATTTTTATTATATGTATAGATGTTGATCTTGTCAATACTGTAAGTTTTTGTTTTTTGTAAGTCTTGTCAGTACAGTAAAAGTCAGTGACAAATTTCATTTTTCACCGTTTCTATGTACGTTAGTACCTACCTATTTATTTTTATGAGAGTGTCATGTTTATACCACAGACAAATTAGATACTAAGATACTTATGAAAATTAAAAACACCGCGCCGGTTGTCTTTATTGTACGCATGACATTAATTTTTTCTTATTATTTTCTCATTATTTAAGGTGAAAAGGTCCATCTTTTGTTTTCACGGAAGATGGTTGTCAATTAATTTCATCCACATTTTTTCTATTTTTATCATTGTAATATACCATTATTATCATCAACAAGAATAATATTCTAAACTTGACGCTGGCAGAAATAGCTGACACAATCGTCGGCTCTCTTGCCAAAAAAAAAGGAGAAGAAGAAGATTACTTAAGGTAGTGAGTGAATCTTGGATATGGCAGAAAAAGCATTAAAGCAGAATAAATGCTGTAGAACGAGAGTAGTACTGAGAAGCGTGTGTGGAATCAAACTTATAGATAGAGTAAAGAATAGCGTGATAGGAGAATAATGTGGATTGAATGATGATACAGTGACTAAAATTAAAAGTAGTATATTAAGGTGGTTTGGAATTGTAGAAAGGATCGATGGAAGTAGGATCGAAAGAGATTTATAGAGCGAAAATGTCTGGGAAAGTTGGTAGGGGTCGCCTTAGATGAACAAATTACGCGGACCAAATAGGTGATGTATGTTATGTATGTAAGTATGTAAGCTCTATCTGTCTGTTACGCTGTCACACTTAAGCCACTCAACCGATTTTGATGAAATTTTTTATAGAGATAGAATAGACCTTGGATAACAATATAGGAATCTTTTATCGAAAAGATGACTCAAAGGGGTTAAAATAGCGGATAAAAAATTGTATGGAAAAAGAGATAATTGCCATTCACACGAGCGGAGCTGCGGACAACAGCTGGTAAAGATTTAATTAAGTCGTATCTGATAAGAATATAAACAATGCGTTCTGTAGATAAACATAATAAAATGCATGATCTTAGCGTGTTCTGGCCTTACTAAGGTGTAGCTATAGGTAATTTATAGCAAAATTCTTATCTTTATTACCACCTATTTAATTTCATTACGTATTCGTAGCTACTCTACTACTACTACTTTTTTAATAATTCGTCTCGTATTTTATCTTATTAGGTAGTCAAATTACCGTTCTTTGCTAACGGCACCATTAATGAAGTCTTGATTTCGGTATATTTTAATGTATTACATTGGAAAGGTGGTACAATTTTCTGTTTATAACAGTAGATCATCATATCAGCCAAAAGACGTAAACTGCTAGACATAGGCTCCCTCAATTTACGCTACCGTGACCGGTCATTCGCCGCCTTCATCCATCGGTTGCCTGCTACCCTTATAAGGTCGTCGGTCCACCTTCTGGTTCGTGGTCGCCAGTCTAGAAGGTTTCTGTCCCAACGGCCGTCAATTCTGCTAGCTATGTGTCCTGCCCATTGCCACTTCAGAGAGGCAACTTTGAGGGCCACATCGGTTAATTTGGTTCTACTGCGGATTTTTTTTTTCTGTGTTGTTTCTTAAACGATCGCGCAGAGAGACGCCTAACGTAGCTTGCTCCATCGCCCTCTCCGTACGCTGCCCAGTCGAGTTGGATTCAACGAGTGACCTCTTTCTCGAAATCGGACCTACTTTATTGGACTGTTTGTCCCAGGTATTTGTACTCGTCAACGAGTTTGAGCATCGAGCCTCTGACCGTAATAGGAGTAGGTGTAACGTGGACATTTTAGGCCCACTTGTACTGAGGTCATCAGAGCATTGCACTGAGGCCCTTCACGTTCTCAGCCATGACTATCGTCAGCGAATCGAAGTTGAGTGATGTACTCGCCGTTTATGTTGATGCCAAGTCTTATCTCTCTATTACAGTAGGTAATGCAATAGATAAATAGAAAAAAAACGAATGCATACCTATATAAACGCCTACTTATCAAGAGAATTATTTTTATATGCATTTTATACATATAAGTAGGGATAGACTAAAGTCTATATTTTGCTTGCGGATCATTCCGACAGTAAGCGTAAGTATTGTTTGGTAAAATAATTATACCGGCTGGATATAATTTGTATCGGTGATGGCGATAGATTCACATGACGTGACTTCATATCTAAGGACCCATTACCTAAGAAACCATTCACCGTTAGGAATAATCAGTACCTAGGTACCTGCTTATTAACACTTTCCGGATCAGTAAACGTACCTATATGGCCGTGATGACAGTAAAACATCTATTATGTTTACAGTTGTGTCCATGAAAGGGTTAATAAGGCCGATGTTGATAAAGTGATATCATCAGTAGATCATAACGTAAGAAAAAGTGTTGATAATGAAGTAATAAATCTTAAAGTAAAATAAAATGTATTGATAGGATTCTTTGAATGAAATTTCGAAAATTAGGCTATTATGCGAATTTAAAGATTGGTCTGCCTTACTAGCTTAGCTTACCCGAAATAATATTCGACAAACATAAGAGAATTTGTAAATATTAATTAGAACATGAATACCTACCCCAATACTTGCGCACGATGGGGTGGCAGAAGGGATGATAGACACCTAGTTAAAGTTTGTTCAACACGGCCTTATCTCCTGTGTAATATTGGGGTTCCATATTACAGCTATCCCTTCAAAATGCGAACTAGTCAGTGCAGTTATTGCCATTATTTGTTGTTTGACATTATTCTCTGTTCTTTGTGTTCTATGTTCTATAATTCTACCACTGCGTTTTCCATTTCTTATTTTATATTTTTGTTTCTTTGTATTAGGCTCTTTTTGTCTGTTATTGTAATATTGTTGTCATAAAGTAGCTTTGTGTAACTAACCATGATACTTCCATGTCTTTTAACTACAACATAGCAGAGAGTGCTTAGTAAATTGATACCGTAAGCATCATAATTAGTAAGCTATCTTTAACTTCGCCAATATACCTGACTTAGATAAATGTTTCTCAATCTGGATAAAATGTCTCCTGAAATAGGAAGGTAGATATAACAAAGGCAAGATCTAGAGTGTAAGATCATTTAGGTGAAACTTTTGAGCTAGATTATGCTGCGATTGAGAGCAAATCCTCAGGTTTCTCACAGAGTTTTATAATAAACTTAACATCGACTGTATCAAACTATAACCAATCGATGATATTTGTTTTTCTTTTTTTGCATTGACTCAATTGATTTTCTAGTAAATTATAGATAGGTAGTTACCAATTGTTTTTAATTTTGATGAAAATACTCGAAGCTAGCTTACAATTTTATTAAACAAGGGTAATCTTTAATAATAGATATACCTATATAACTATAACTTTAACATGAGAACAGTTTTTAAAACGAATATTTTATATTAACGTTACACAAGGCTCTTATAAAATAATAAATAAAATGTCTGAATATTTCCTCCTAAATTATATAAACGAATTAAGTTTTAATGACTTCAATATAACCATTAAAATTGTATTACGTTTAAAAGAAAATTCTGCAGATTCATAAAATAATTCTGAATAAAGAATCCTTTTACACTTCACGATATTTGTTAAATAAATAGTTCTAAAAGTTATCTATTTATATCTTGTCGTGACAAGGACTTATTTAGATACTCAATTAGTGTTGTAAAACGCATCTACCTATTTATTAACTATGAAATCTTCGGGTTAGATTGCTTTTGAAAGATATTGAATATTCACCGAACTTAGTAGGTACATAGCCATAACCTTTAATGCAAATCGACTTGTCCGTACTCTTACCTGCATAAACTAATCTTAGAAGTTAGAATTTAAAGAAATTCTTATCCCAGACATAGGTATACATAATAATATGACATGATGCGCAGCCATTCTCGACTGAAATAGATTAAGTTGTCCAATCCTGAACCACTGCTGAATCTCTTTTCTATTTTCGGTGCCACCTTGAGCTTGATAAATATATTATACATATTAAATAAGATAGTTTTAATCTAAGTAGATACCTATACTATTTATCCAGTTCACATTCATTCATTGGCATTTGAGTACACGAAGACGAAACGAAAAGAAGTGAACATGACGTTTTTTATTTACAACCAAATATGACGTGACCGATAAGACAACGGTTATTATACGACAACGATTTTCATCAATAGCATCTGAGATCGTTAAATATAAGTGTCTTTATCCACCCTCTCCAGCGGGTGGTAATCCGGTCGGTCGATACGCCACCCTACTCCCTACCCTCGTACCCTTCGACTAACATTGTAGGCAGTACGTGGACGATTAGCCGTGGGTGTTTCTTTGAATTTCTTATTAAGGCTGTGCGTATTTTGTGTAGTTAGAGCAGAAAATTATACCTAAGTACAAAAATTTGTCGCAATTTTATGCTGTCGTATTATTTTGAAGATTGCACTAAGGATAAACGTTCTATATCCTAAAATTTTCTTATTAAAGTAAAGCAAAAAGAAAAGCAGTAGATATACAATTTACAAATATGCAGTTCGTGAATCACACGCGTTATTAGGTACACTGTAGAGCGCGCGCAATCTGCCGAGTTTCAATAATAATTTAATAAGTCTTCTATACTCTGAGCTTAATAGGCTTTCAGCAATGTTTGCATTATCCGTGTAATCTGAAAATTATAAACCGTGTGCAAAAATTTATTACACACGGATTTGTCCTAGGTATTGTCATTTAAACGCTCACAATGTTACAAGATATCACCGATAGATGGCGTTGGCATCTTTTTATACAGCATTGCGGAAAGACATTTTTTGTTTGTTAAAGGTATTCATATTAGGTATCTGCACGACAAGTCATATTAGGTATCTATGTGCTTTATAGATTCACAGTTTCATAATGTAGACATTGTAATTAGTTTGTACAATTTGGTGCAGGGTTGTAGTAGGTATCTACTTAAGAGGGTGAGAACCACTGGTGACAAAGGCAGCGAGTGGGGAGATGAGAACTAGTGATGAGCTATAGAAAGTAGCGAGCGGGGGGAGAATGCAGTTGCGTTTAGGTGGAGGAGGAACCTTGAGCCACCTATCCTCTCTTCCTGGATCTGCCACTGAAATAACACGCATAACTTCTACTAAATTCTCACATTTTTTAGGTGGCCTGTATAGGTCTGGAGGCCGTCCTGTCTCGCGTTTGCCTAACCGCGGTCTCCATTCTAGACCTTTTTCTCTCTAGAACACAACTATCAGTGCTACAGTACCTAGATGTAACCAGCCCATTGCCATTTTAGCCTGCATTTAGGTATGTATTTGGTAACAAGGTAACCACTTTTTGCCGCAACGAAAGGCAATTCGAGTTAGTGTGACATTTCGATGAGTAAATATGTCAATTCAGGACAAACGGATGGTAGGTGCTTAGATACAACTAGCTAAAAAATAATTAGTACTGTACAAAACTATCAATACATTATAAGGCGGTTTACACACTGCTCCGCATCACGCAGAGTAGCGCGGCGAGTGAATGTTCTTTACTTAGCTTAAAAGTATACCTATCTACTTACATTGACAACACGGATAGTGCAACGCACGAAACGCAATGTCACGCAACTCGCAACGTAGTACAGCGCAGTTTGGAAATCGCCTAAAACTGAATGCTAACATACTCTATAGGTAGTACCTAGTCTATAAACGGGACAATCCCACCCACATGCCCATCACTGTGACTTCTGTAAGCCAGGATTAACAGTGATATCCAAGAAAAACACCGAGCTTTGACACTCGGGAGTCCCGGGGACTGCTAAACCTACTGTCTTGGACCCCGCAACGAATTTAATCAGAGGAGGAGTTGGAAATAAAATGTCCACTTCCCTCCATTGCAAAGCGGGCGACAAATTTAATCTGTATAGGATTATGACCTATTAAAAGAGAGCACCACGGACACGTAATATTAAGGGACCTAGTCTATAGTATAACTTACACCATAAATGGAGATAGGTACCCGTAACCCCGTACTTCCCTTTAGTTATCCTCATGCAATATGCATGGCGCACATTACGGAGCTTACTTATTAGGGGCGTCGTGTTTACAAACGATATCCCTCGGCAAACAGGGGACGCCGTGAACCGTCGATAGTCATGCAAGTAATGTTAGTTAGATAAATATATTTTTTAGATAACGTTGTGAAGAAGTCTAAGGGTATTTTTTAGAGGAAATGTGACAAAATACTTTAAAATACAAACAAGAAATTTTCAAAAAATAAAAGGCGTGCTGTTAAATTTCTATACGACTTCTTGTTGAAATTAGAATGAGCTGCTACTGTAATACAAAAGTATTTTCCATCCTATATCCATCTTAAAAGTGAATAATTAATTAATTTGTAAATTATTTTTTAATTTGGTAAGTACCTAGGTAAATAAATAAAAAAAATATTATTAATAAAATAATAAAAATTATTATATTAGTATTTTTTCATCCTATATCCATCTTAAAAGTGAATAATTAATTAATTTGTGAGAGCACCGGAGGCCCAATTTTCCCCCTTTTCCTATTTCATAACCTTCCTCATTCTCTTCCCCTACCCATTCTCAGCCGCCATGGTGAAGGCCAACATACCAGCAGTTTAAGACGATGGCTTTTGGTATGGTGGCTACCACTTCTGGATTCTACTGACTGCTTACTATCAGGCGAGTATGAGTCACTTTGGTAGACTAATATATAACAAAAAAAAAAGAGAGCAGGAGTGTAAAAAGAAAGAATTAAATGAGACAGGGAAATGAAAAAATAACAGGGCGATTTCTTGGGCTGTCGGCTCTGAAGAAATAAAAAAAAACAAAAAACATTTGTTGTGTAATATATACGACTTAAGTACAATAAAAGTAATTGAAATAAAAAAAAAAGACTTAACTACCTAAGCAGTTTTCTAATATTAAACCATATTTTATAAAATAAAACAATAAACAGGTAAGTAGGTATAATAAAAATTAATTGAAAAGGAAAAAGTGAACATTATTAAGCAATGTGGTAAACACTAAACATGTACCTACACAAAATTAATGTTTAACTGATCTGAAACCTAGCTACAAAAATCATGTCCGCAACACTACCTCCTCTTACATAGGTCAAGGTAAAATGTTTCTAAATACTCATAACTTGTATCTCACACTTTCCCTCATTTTTAAATGTGGGTGTTTATGTAAGGCTATCCTTCCTCGTAGGCATACCTACCTACAAACTCCAACTAAAACTACCATGGTGTTCCATCCATGTCAACTATAGTTCCTATAGGTATACCTATAATACCTGCCTATTGTGGTCAAAGGAACGTCGCGAGGAAATACATACCTATACCTACCTACATATAACGTCTAACTGCTACACCGGCGCTCATAGCTTATTGCGCTCACTGATACACTGAGTGACCGCATAGTGGTATTTGATCTGAGCGTCTCCGTGTTTCGGAGGGCACTATAAAAGCCGGTTCTGTTTGTTACTAAGTTGATAACAGTCGTTAAGGTCAAGTCGGATGCCTCTCGGACGTAAATTAAGGCGGGAATTTATGGAGAGCATCAAAGTCACGACGCATCGATTGCACACAAATCTCATTCTTTCTTCATAATTTTACCTTCGAATGCCTACTTATCTACCTAGGTATAGCTACCTACCTAGAAAAATCAGTGATCCAAATAAAAATCAACACTACCAAAATGTCGGTAATTGTACCTACCTACTAAACTCTACCTTTAATTTAACGTGAATAGGTTATAAATAAATAGAGACAGGCAGCATTATTGAGTGCTATAAGTACCTACCTACTCATCCACAGCTAATAGGCGATTCACACACTGCCACGCACTACGCTGCGGATTGCGTGGCGAAGTAACTTCTACACCGCGCGTGAATGCGTTTTCCGTGTGTTCTACCACTCGTGATTTGTATACTAAGATAGAAACTTACAACAACGCCAACGCAAGAACACGCACGCTCGCAATACACTGCGTGATGCGGGACTGTGTGTAAATCGTTTTTATAAAATAAATTGAATATCGTGCCATAAAAATGCTTTGCTCCAACAACCAGTGTAGATTATGTAGGTACCTACTTGCTGATCTACGTAACTTCCATGTATCCAAACGATAGAGCGTAGGTATAAATAAGTAGGAACCTATTCCCTTTTCTACATTACAAAACCTTCAAACGTTAAGTATTTAAAATCATTAGTAAAATAAGTGTAGCCTCATTCATACTTCAGAAGTTAAACTAAAGGCCGCGGCATACGAAACGATGATATAATACCTCGGACGGAAACGTCACTGCTTGGTCGCTCGGCCCCGTGAGTGCTCCGTTAGTATCCCGTCTGTCTCCGTGACTATATTATGCTTATATTATAAAGCATTATAGTTTATGATACGATATTTCAAAAATTTCCCATCCCGTCCCGTACGTATAAAAACCCGTCACGTATGCCGCGGCTTATAAATCGGGTGGAGCACAAAGAGCAATGCGCGGGCGTGCGCGCTTGCGCAGGGCCACTCCCGGGGGCGGTGCGTCTCGCTCCGCCCCTTGCTCCGCCTTCTAGCCCTTCGACATTACTTCGATATAGGACCTGAGATGTTGCCTTTTAGAGTTTACTTACTGATTTGTTAAACTGAATGTTGTTTTCATACACGTTACAATTACCTCAGAATATTGAAATTGCTTTTACAATATTAAAGGTTTACCAAGTACTGGTAGAGTTAAAGGGTCGTTTTCGCCATTCGTTTAGATTTTACTTTACGGAAGTAGAAATTTTCGTTCTTATAAGGTAAGTGTAGATATGTTTTGTGATGACTGACAGTAGATATAAGCTTTAAAACGTGTAAAATGAGTTAACGAGCTCGAGTTTTAATGAAGATTACTCTTTGAAGTGTCCGATAACAGATACCTATCTACCTACTTTTTTTCGGTCTACAGATAAAACAGGGACAGGTAGGTTATAAGAAGGTACTTAATGTAGGTAACAAAAAAGGTAGTTGCCGATAGTATTTTGCTTTACTTCTCACGTCGTTTTACTAAGCTGAATCTTATTACAGGAGTTGGAAAAGCAGGTGAGAAGTAGGTATGTCATAATATTTGTTTTGTTAGCGATATGAATATGATAAATAGGCCGTACTTTCTGTTATAAAAGAAATCTTGGTGATAAAATACTTAGGTAAGTAGACATCTCTCATATTCGGTAAGTAGGTCCTTATTACCCCCAAATGGGGCTTGTAGGTAGCCAATTAGCGCTCTAGGGTAATAAAATAATGTAGCTAGAAAAGCCCTAGGGCGGTAAGTAATTAAAAAATAAACACTTCACTCTTTCAAAAAGTTCGCGTACATCTAACCATCTTATCTATTGGCAATAGACATCATGCATTCAGCCCAATGACAAAAGAGGTCGCTTCGCTATTCAGCCTTGTCTTCGTATGAGTAATAAATAATAATAGTCATCAATTTTAAATATCGAACCTAAAATTTGAAAATTGTTCTCAGTTCACTATAAATTTTAACTAATAAAATGTTTTATTCTTGTAATGCCGGTTTTTTTCTACTTACCTCACAATAGAGATGTAAAGCAGAGTAGTTAGCTCGGGTGTAAGCATCAATTGCACCCTCGAAACTATAGGCGCCCTCGCTGCGCCCGTGCGCCTAAATATCTCGGGCTGCAATTGATGCCTTACAGCCCTTGGCTACTAACCTACTATTACTGTTTTGTCCAACTTTTTTGTTAAACTACAGGTAGGTACATAAATGCTTTCCACTTGTGAGTCTGATTGTCTGTACCTAAATGTTTCTTTCTTTCTTCTTTCTTTCAAATGATGATGATTATAATGATGATGATCATGATGATGATGATGATCATGTTGATGGTGATGATAATGATTAGCCTCGGTAACGAAGTAAGGTAATTTACCTATTACCTCCGCCAGAGGGACAAATAATAGAAAAAAATAATAAATTCATCGACTTTTATTCAACAAATTAATTGTTAGAAAAAGTATATAGAACCTAAATTATCCTAGTTAGTGATCGGTCTGACCTGTGGCTGAGACACGAGTGCAATGGCAGCACAGCAGCGCGAACAAAATTGTTGAAGACTTTTCCACGAAAAATTATTTATACCTATTTATAAAGATGAATAAAATTCGATGGTGTTCTGTTAAACACGTATAGATTTTTATTCTTTGTTTTATTTAATACTAGCTGCACTCGCCATGCTTTGTCGTTGGTTTGTAATTATAAGGTATTATTCATAAAGTACAATCTGTATTAGGTAAGTACTTACTTACTTACTTACATAGTTACAATGATAATTTGGGAACACTTTTTGTTTTAGGCTATTTTTCAGCATTTTACAGAAAAAACTTTCACCTATTACCTAAGTATGTACAAAACGAGTAAGTACAAATATGTATTTATATTTAAAATTTAGACTATATACCTACGGGTCACTTCAGCTAGTTTCAAATAAAAAGCTATCGTAATAAGTAGAGTACTTACCTGCATAACTTTTAAAAGTAAGTATATTATATTTCATTATAGGTACCTATATTATTTTCCTTATCTATATTCTGGTACTTCCCTATTAGCTATTAGCTATATATATATAGCTACAGTCTGTAGGTACCTAGTAGTTTGCTATTTATTTGAACCCACAGAACAAGTACTAAAGCATAGAAGTACTATTAGGAGAATAAAGCGTACACACTCAGAGACAAATAGAAGTTTAATAGTGCTACGATACCTTCTGACAGTTTATCGATATCGATAGATGAAATTTGTCTATGGGCTAAGGTAAATTAACAGACATGCTAATAAAATGAGGTCTGGTTCCATAAAAGCTCTCGTAAACGAACTACAAGAAACAAACGGCCGTTTTACACCTCACCGGAATGGCATAGGCCGGCAGCGGCGCCAGGAGCACTTTCAATGTGAAATAATTTTGAAGTTTATATTCATGTTTCATGCTGTAAGTTCAAACACAATGTAAACTGTATATGAATAAATTAAATAAATTGAAAATTGAAATATACATGATCGATCCACACACTGCCTCGCATCACGGATCGTAGTGCGAGCGTGCGTGTTCTTGTATTGTTTGTAAGTATCTCTCTTTGTATAGAAATCACGCGTGGTGCAACACACTGAAAACGCATTTAAGCGCTGTGTTACTGATCACACGCTTACATGCAGAGAAACACGTACTCACGCGCGTGGGTTCGGGGCCAGACGGTATGGACACCGAGTTCTGCAGTAACGTGCGTGATTGATGATGCAGACCAGTACTCTCGCATCTGCACACGTGGCACCGTCGCCGCGTCGCCACGCTCCCGCAGCGTAGTGCGGGGCAGTGTGTGGATCACCAAAATACCAGTATCGGCCCTCTGTTCTTTTCTGACTTTCTTAGTATAGCATCTAAACAGATACCCCAAGGTAAAAATAAAACACAGCTGTAAGATTCATGTCACAAATGTATGATTATATTTCCAATAATATTGAAACACATTATTACTGCCCCTTAAAATTACAGTTTTGTTTAAGAATGTCCTGATTATTTGTGCAGCAGAAATATTTTTTGTTATGTTATGAATTGGTACTTTTAGAAATTTTTCCACATCAATTTTATCAATAAATTTCTGTAGTCATCTAGAACATTTATTTATTTATTTATTATTTATTTATTGAAAAAGTATTTACAATATTTACAGATAAAAAATCCAATACGATATCATAAAAAAACCTAAAATTTAAAACAATATAACTAATTACTAATAAATATACCTATTTATCCAATACTATACATTTTTGTGCAACATCTTTGAATTTTGACAGGGTACATTGAAAATATCAATTTCTATAGAAATAATATTAATAAGTCGTATGGCGCGTAACAATGGAGCAAATTTGAGTAGATTCGTCCTCACCGCTGGAACGTTAAACGTGTAACAACATAATATATAACATAATTCTCTCTTAATTTGCTTCATGGATCTTCCGGTCTGATCTTTCGGAAACCTGCAAAAGAACACAATGTATGAAACACTATGAAAGGTAGTTACCACAAAATCGTTAACTACAAAATATAGTAATATTTTTGTCGTCGATAAAATATGCAGCACAAGTCACAACACTATTGAACATGACTACACAAATTGGTAAAAATGTAAAATACTTAAAAATTACTGAATCGAATGGCAAACAGACGATTATAATATGATTGCAGTATAGTAAAGTATAGATCACTTAGGTATTTTGCACTTACGTATAGGTTTTTAGTATATATTATTGGTTTGTTATCTACTCACTGATGGAAGTTGACGATTTAAACTTGATTTTCTTTGCGAAAAGAATGTAATTTACAACCTACAATAACGCAGGACATTGCATATCCAATGGGCTTAATTTTACTTCACAATAGCATTATGTAATTATTAAATAACATATATTATATGTTATTTAATAATTACTGTCACAAAACAGATAAACAACAATGAAAATTACGAGCGGCGGTATAATCCGACAAAATTGTCTAAAGGCCTTGACAAGTTGGAACATTTGACATTAGTTCGCTTTTTAATTTGGCATCCAAAGGTAACCAAAGGTAACCAAATTGACGTTTCTACAGTGTACACCAGCCGTCCTTAGCAAAATTATTTATCTCTTTCTTTTCAATGTATCCGGCTTATTTGGAAAAATAGGACAACTATATGAGGGTGATTAACACTCCTTCTATGCTTTAGTACTTGTTCTGTGTTTGAACCTCTCGGCTTTCCGATAATGTGGTATTTTGTTCGCTAGATGGCGTTACTTGTGCATTGTACTTTCATGTGTCGTTGTTGTATTGAATGTTCTCTTTGTTTAAGTGTTTGTAAGTATATGACGATATTATGATTACAGATAGTTAAGTTTGTATAGATCTATTATTAAATAAGTAATCGATATATCAAGTCTAAAAACCAGCCAGCAAATTAATGTTCTACCTACATTGTTTTTGACACTTTCAACTTAACTTGCAACGGTCAAAGTCCCTCGGAATATCTAGAGTTCGCGGGATTTTTACTAGCGTAATTTTTAGAAGTTACCTATCTATTTTGTTACTTTATGATCACGTGATCTCGGGTTCGATCCCAGGTTGGGTAAAGTGATATTAGGTTTTTCTGCCGAGAAATTCTCAGTATTAGCCTATAGTCTGGAATTGCATCCGATATAATGGCCACAAGGTCGCCCTCTGTTACATGGAACCAAAAATAAAATGTCGAAATGTGGGTGGTTAAACACCTCTGCCTACTCCATCGGGAATAAAAGGCGTGTATGTATTTATGATCACGTGATTTGTGATGATCCATCCTTTTAAATTACTAGATACATCATAGTCGCTTCTCTTTCGTTTTATAAGTTAAGTAAGGTTAGTAGGTAGGTAGTACCTAACAGCGGAAGGCTCGATCTCCGACTAAACATGAAATCTCCGAAACTATTTAAGGAACTGAAACTTGGTAGATAGTTAATTTATAAACGTGAAACGTCATTATACTAAGAGGGTCTTCTAGGACAAAACCGAAATTGGGTGTGCCAGTTACTACTGGGTACTCTACTGAGTAGCTACCTACTTTACCGTTTCAGCCAAAGGACGTGCACTGCAAGACAAAGGCCTCTTCCAAACATCGATTAGATTTTTTTGTCTGTCTTCTTTTTCTTCTTGAGTGTCCAAAATTAGTTGTTAGTAATCGCGTCGCTCTGCAGGCGCAATAGCGATTTTAAAATCGTGCGGCGGCAGTCATAATTATAACAAAACACTGAACGCCTTCTTTTGTTGGAAGATTTTTTTGATTACATCTTATGAAGGTTACGTTTAGCGCATTTTTCGAGGTAGGTAGGTTCATATTAAAACGAAGTCTTGCAGTGAAAACGTACCTATGTTTTATGGACACTGCTCTTAGATACTGTACCATCCTAGTGCCATCATCACCTTTCTATTCTTGCATCACTAAGTTCATCCATAACTGAACACGATTTTGTCTAGCACGGTTTGTTTCCAGCGTTCATTTCTCCCACGTTTCTACGTGCAGGCTCTGGAAAGAACTATCACAGCTGCGGTATTTCCCGAGCGCTATAACATGTCCTTCTTCAAACTAGGTTTAAAGAGAGCAGTCTTTTTGCAGAGTACCTGGCATTGTAGAAGTTCTTGAGAGTTACCACTTATCTTCAGGCAATAAAAACATGCGATTAGGTTGACTCGATTTTGATGTACTTAATTTAATTGATTGTGTGAAATATGGTCTACCTAAGTACCTTACATCTACATACTGACAAAGAATTAAACATGGATACCTACAGTACCTACCTACCCAACAATACAATCAATAAACTGAGGCCCTATAGACAAGTGGCATAGATTTCTATTCTATTCAAAGAATAGATAAAAAATAAATATGGGATTGATTGATAAGCTAACGACAATGTTAGCGTTAGCTTATGTCAATCAATTCATTTTTAATCTATTTTATGAATAGAGTAGAAATCTATGCCACTTGTCTAGGGTTTCTGCTTTGCTAGGCTATACATGTGTTAGTTAAAAATATGGTTCTGCTACGGTGCCTAAATCACTAGTGTCAGTAGGTAGTGTAAAACGAACAATCTATCACCTATTTATTCTATTCCTTCGTTTAATGTTTTTTTTTCCTACAATATTAGTACCTATTATCGCTGACCATTACTGTGCTGATAACATTATTAAACTGTTATCGTACAAATCTCATATATACTTCTATAGGTACTATTTTTATTTGACTACATAAGTACAAACAGAACGTTAAAATCCATTTTCATATAGAAAACTAGCCATCTTTCGGCAGAAATGCTTTAAACGTTAGTAAACACCGTATCCGAATTAGTTGCATGGTATTAAAAAATTTGCAGAGAAACAGCTACTTTATAATATTTTAAAGACTACTAGTATTATAAAAAAACGTCACAAACAAAGTCTATTTTTAAATTTAAAGTTCTAAAAATACCGCAGCTCTCTCTATCCTACATGTCGCTATCCCACTTTGCCCTTTCACAAGTAGAGGGGGCGATTCGTGGGCGTGCCCACTGTATCCGTGAGCTACAAGTGGTGAATAAATACCACTGCGTGTTTCTGCTCTCCTGGTACCATTACGTCATTTTTACCTGCGGGAGAAACGCGCGGAAACGGATAGGTTGACTTGTTTGTATGTCGTGGGTGTTTCTAATGTATTATTTAGCTATAGTTATAAATTAAACTATTAAAATAATGCAAACGTAAATATTAATCAAAAATTTTAAGAAAAAAATGTAGAAGTATGTTGTAATTACATAATGTGAAATGCTTGATGTTATTACAACCGGACATTCATAATTTAGTAAGCAAGCTACAATAATGGCATTACAAGCGTTTTATTTATTGTCGTACTCGTACATTCGACTTCTTGCAGAATCTATTCGTTTGTTTACTTTGGCAGACAGCACACAAATTAACTACTTTTCTACCAATTAGTAGTAGTGTGTAAATTGATAACCACTTAAACAGTTTAGTAGGTACTAGGTTATGAAGTACCACCTATCTGCTTTACTTCAACTAGGTACTTACTTATAGGTAATATTAATTACCCGTCGAACTAACAAAATATGGACTGTTCTGAAAGATATGAATTTTATTTTATTACCTCTTTCTAATTACCGGAGCTGTTCTTCTCCTTAATATAGCACATCATACTACATCGACGTCTCAGATTATTAATACAATACTGTTAAAATATTAGCTAGGTTAGGTACAATACTGTTAAAAATATTGTCTCCTTTTGTTCCTGTTAATTCGTTTTATGTTCGAATCAAAATAACATAATTATACCTATTACTTTTATATGTACTGAAGTAGGTACAAGATTATCATTAGAAGAGTCAACTTCAACAGTAAAAACCGTCGTTATTAAGCGGTTTTCTCATGCAACTACGTTTAACATAACACTACCTTCTTAAACTTAACATTATTCCTGAGAGAGAGAATTTAATAAGTAATCATCATACTATCCCGTTTTTATTCCGCTGCAAGGAAAGGCCTTTTCTCATATAGAGAAGGCATGAACATTGATCGCCACGTGCTCAAAGTGTCTTACATCCAAATTAAAAAAAAAATAGTTTGTTCAATTTTATTTTATGTACTTAATTAATGAGTAGGTATCTACTTAAAATAAAATTGAATGAGCTATTTTTATAAACCCGAATACAAAACTAAATAGATAATTAATTAAATAAATTAGGCCTGTCTAAGGTCCGTACTGCTCGGTTGATTGGGATTCGGGGCACGAACCTTTAAAAACACACAATTGAGACCCTTTGTCTAATTAGATCATGTGTTATAGGTAAGTAAATCAGAATTTAACATTGAATATCAAAAAACTGAAGAAAATTCAGTTCAATAACAAGACGTAGAATGACGTTTAGATGATACACAATATTGGACTAATGCAATACAACAGCAACTTATAAAGACCGTTAACATTACAGTCAATAAACTTTAGTTTAATGCAGTGTGTATAAGTACACTACACTACACTATGTGCTACATAAACTAAGTAATAAATGATATAAGGATACTCGAAATAGAAACTACAGAGGGCCTAGATAAGTGTTATTAATGTTAATAGAATAGAATAGATTAGATTAAAAACTGTATGGAACTGACATAAGCTAACGACAATGTTGGCGATGACTAAAAATGTATGGGATTAACAATGCTAACGACATTATTGGCGTTAGCTATAAAAGTATAGGATGGACATTCTATTAGCGTTTATGCCACTTGTCTAGGCCCTCAGTTTCATATATATTGATTATAAACCAACGGAGAATTTTATTCAGCCTTCAGAACTACTTTGAATAGAAACATACAAAGACCTCTCAATGCTTTATAGCGTCGTATAAAGTTAGTTATTGAAGTTATGGTTAAACTGATAAGAAGTATTACAATATTTAATACAAATAAAATAGACAATACAGTTTTTTGACTCAAAAGAATAAAGACATTCATAACGTTTCTTTTCCATTTGTATGTCTGCGTCAAACAGATCAATGACGCAGATTCCACTAGCCAATTCCAACGTCATCCGAGCCGTAAACTCTCGATACTTATGAACAAAACGTGGTTCGTGTACATGAATTTATTAAACAGTCAAGGTGACGATCGATGAGGTCGCGCAATCGCATCGAACGCCTAACCACGTGGCGCTCGACAGATGGCGGTGCTATACACAGCGCATGCGTCACAATATTGAACGCACGCACACGCGTATCCATACCCAAGCACACAAGCTTATTCTGACATAAATCATATGTTGTCCGCTTCTAACCATACGGCTTCAAATTACTTCTGAGCCGCGTAATGACTACAGTAAATTTTGTACGCAATTTTCAAACTTATTTTGTGAGGACTGTGGTGTGTTTTTGAGTATGATTAGTTTTATAGAGAAACAGAAGTGGACGAGTGAGCTAAATGTCTGGCAGCAAGCACCCGTGGACGTCAATTACCATCTTTATCTGTCGCCGTTTACGGGACAACATACCGCTGCTTGATTCCTCGGTGTAATGCATTCTACCTATTTTAGCCTATTTATGTTTTGTTGTTTTGAGTTTAATTTAAATTATAATACTTTCTTTTCTTTCTTTATAATTTCAGATGTAGAGTCCGCGACATAAGTGCGTAGACGTTGTTTTTAATTGTTGAACATAAAAATATAAAATAGTTCAATAGACATTCACATTTAAGATTTTCAATAAACTTGAGGAGCAACTTGTCGTTTCTATAAAACAGTTATTTTATTTTTACGCTAGAGTACGTGCTTAGAGCGTTCTTTAGTTAGAAAATGGACTTGTTTATTCTTGACGTCGTAATATTTACATGTGATGCTTATCTAACTAAATCATCACTTCTTTTTTTTCATGTTAATAGAAAAAGATCAAAACCGAATTCCTAAAATATAAAAGTAGTGATTTGTTTTACAAAAAACATAATAAAAGTATGCGAGAATTCTTTTCTTTATGATCTTATAAAAGATCATAAAGAAAAACTTCCCATTTGACTCCTAACAAAAACAAAAATAAGTTAGTACGAACTCAATGCGGAACTAGGAACTACCTACCAAATGGCAGTCACTAACGAAAGTCCATACTTTATGGCTCGACTATAGGAAGTCTGCAAAGTTCTAGACGGCAATTTATGGTGTTTGCTTCTTCGGCACCGCCGCAGTTTGTTTGCAACTTAGCTTGTTAATAAAATGTACTTAGATTTAGATTGCCCCATTGAGAATTAAATTAGAGACGTGTTTTTGAATAGACTACAAGATTATGTTTAATTTTTAAAACAAAATGCTTTGAAATGAATACTGTAATAATTTTAGATTTGGTTTTAGATGGAGGGCCTAAACTCTAGATAATAATACTCAAAAACCAATTACATTAGCCTCAATGATGTTGTATTTCCAAATGTTTATGCTTATCCAACAACTCATTCGTCTAAATATAAGATGATTGATAATGCAAGACATGATCTGGCAGCAATATCACAAGTTGACAAAAACACGATTTGAAATAAAAATGCCAACAAAAAGTAAAAGATTTTTGTAAGTCAAAGATGTCAAAGAATTTTGCATAAAAGTTACCACAATTAATATGTTATACTGTCAAAAATAAAACGTAGAGATATTAGCGTTACAAAATTGCAATAATCGATACTACTTACTTAAAACAAAGCCAAACAAATAAATATTTACTCGTCAGTGTGTTAATGAGAGCGACGCGTTAAGTGCTCAATCTGAACTGGTGACAAGTACCAGAGTAACATAACGCACGAGGAAGTTTGTCGTGCCGGGGCCGATCGACGGAAGCCAGGAAATGTCGCTTGAATATTGCTGCCACACACGCGCGCGCGACAACTTACCTACTATATTGTAGATAACCGAGTACTTTCCACACAGTTATCTGTTGCCGCTACAATTTATTTGCTATTGCTTAGTAAAATGATTTAATAATTTTGAAAATTGAATTAGTTTTCACAATCTATTTTTATTTTTAATTATTTACGTGCTTTATTGGCAAATCAATTTGTTTTTATAAATGCCAGCCTATTTTTGTAGAGCATCCGGAAACAAAAAGTATTTTGTAGTGTGCGGTTTTGTTTGACAATAAACAAAACAATGGCTGCTAACGATTTATTTGTGTAGGTTTACGTAGGCTTACCCACGCATTTTTACACAACTGATTAGTTATATTACGAATTGGACTTCTTGGAATCCCGTGAAATTGCAGAGAGGGGATCGGCAGCGTGTGGGCGTTGTACCATCATTGTGAATGGGAGGCGTTAATTTATTATCGTGGCATTTAGTTTTATACGAATTATTTTGATAGCTTATACCAAGTTTTCATACCGAAGTATATAATGTGAAGCTAAGCACCTGTTGCTAATTTGCTATGTATAATGTATTATACCTACCTAAGTACTGATAAGTGTTTTGAAGTATTAAACTGCGTATCAAGTTCTAAGTTCATTTCAGCACTCTAACAATGATTTTAAATGTTAGCTACTGATCCTGGCATTAAAATAGGTAACGTAAAAGTATTTTATTTTAAAAAAAGAATACAATAAATTTTACATTAATGATTCAATAACAATGGATTGAGCCACTTGAATTTTTTCCCGGTAGTAAAAAATAAACAAAACAAGAATAGCTACAGCTTTTTTCGGATACATTAGTAATACAGAATCCTTCGTAAAAACTTTATTAAGCCTTCAAAACTTCTAATCCGAGCCCAGTATTATCAAAAGTTTATGTCGCCGCCGAAGCAAACAAACTTACAACATCTGCCGTTTTCTCAGGAACGTGCCAAGTCCCCCTGATCGCCTTTGATGGTACAAAGGAGCCATGCGGTGCGGAAACAAGGATAGCAACATATCTAAAGCAACAGGAGCGAGCAGGACGTGAAGAAGACCGGAACATTACACAAGCCCGTCTCGGTTGACGGGCCCCGAACAAAATGAATGGTTGCGGCAACGGATTAAAATGCGCCGTAACATCGGAATGAATGAAAATAATAAAAAAGATATAATTGCGTAACACGAGGCTAGTAGGAAGTAAGAATGATGCTACCACAACATGTGTGTCTCTTTGCACCTAAAATAGTCCTTAACTAAGTGTTGTTTTTACAAACTTAGACTTGTAGCTTTGACGACCAAATTGACAACACAATCCATTACGTAGTTCTTCGTCCAAATAAGACCAGAACAGGGATTATTTCACCAAAAGTACCTAATTAAGTACTTGGCAGATAGATACTT